>CM040394.1:30667344-31267344 GCA_022702515.1 Ilyophis sp. 1 JC-2022 | reverse complement strand
GCATTAGCATTTTATATTAGTATCATTATTAGTATTACTAAAATGCTTCCTGGTAACATTTTTACTGGATGGCTTGAATCTGCATGAACCACCGAAACACAAAATTGTTATGGAATTCTGCATCTCTGCAGATTTTTACAGGTTGACAATTGATTGGAGTTCTAAATGTTTTTCCTTTACATTAAAATATTTACATTTTGGTTGCATTGTTCATTTTTTATTATTGAGGTGACCCACTGTGCTGCTTCTGATCAGATCGGTTCACTGCAAAAACCAAATCTTAACAAGCATTTAAATCTCATATTTAGACTTTCAAATCTTATTTCTGTTACTTACTTTTTAAAAAACATTTTTCTAAATAAGACAAACTATCTGCCAGTGGGGTAAGATAATTTTACTAATTTCAAGATTTGCCTGGCCAGTGGCGTAACATAATTTCACTTGTCAAGCAAAAAGTAATTTAAAACAAGCTAATATTTTCCACTTTAGAGAAAAAATATAAGATTTTAAGTCTCATTACTAGACTAAAACACTTGTTAACACAGACTTTTTTTGCAGTGAATTGGATGTCTTTTTTGTCCCTGTGTGACCCCCCCCCCCCCCCCCCCCCAGGTGTGAGCCTGACAGTTCACACCATGTACCTAATTGAGTGTGCCCCCAGGAGACTGCGAGGGATGGTGGGCGTGACCGTCACCACCTCTGTTTCCATGGGGAAGTTCTTCGGTCAGCTGATGGGACTGAGGTCAGTTCCTGTTGTAATGGGCTGGCATTCTTTCTGTCATTAATATATATGGTATATGGTAGCACTACCCTCATATACCAGGCTCATACCTCTAGTTGTAGTTGCAGAAGGGGCACATATCCCATTAAACAAAGGCTGCCGTGGTCACTAAAGATCCTGTGGCGCTTTTGTGTAAAGAGTAGGATTGTTAATCCTGGTCAAATTCCAAAAAAACGGGAACATGTGGCCACCTGATCACACCCCTACACCTAATTGGCTGCACAGTTTCTACTCAATTTCATTGCCAAGTCATCACTGCAAAAAGAGAAGAAAAAATAGTTCCAGGTTAAATAAGGTTACAATGAAAAAGCCATTCAAGTTATTCACTGTCAAAAGGAGGTTCACTTGATGAAAAAGAGTGCTTGGAGAATTATTCTTAACCCTGATCAGTGTAACTGAATGACTCCCACAGGGAGGTGCTGGGGTCCGAGGAGTGGTGGCCCTGGCTCCTGGCCTTCCCTGGGCTCACCGCTGCCATCCAGCTGCTCACCCTCCCCTTCTTTCCAGAGTCTCCCCGCTACCTCCTGCTGGACAGGGGTGACCGCCAAGGGTGCGAGAGAGGTGAGGCTCCACAGCAGGTCCCAAAATGTCCAGATTCACTTTGATATTTAGAAATGAAGTGTATTGTAAATATACGTACAAATGCTAATTTGTAATGACTTGTTTTCAGTTGTTCGACTAATTAATTTTTCACACCGGGTGTGGAAAATATTCCTCAGAACATTACACCTTGACAAATACACCTGGTGAATTAAGAGCATGTGAATTGTATTTAGCTATAATGGAAAGTCGGAAAATGACCATAGGTAGAAGGCATTGGAATCCTGTTTTCACCTCATCTCTGACTATATTTGTACTGAAAAGTTAACTTGGAGGATACTCCCCCAATTACCCCACATTTCCCTTCTACCGAAATGTATTTTTGTGTTTGTCTTCATTTTCCAACCATGCCTGATAAATAAAAAACATTTTGCCATGTAAAATGGAATAAAAAAGACTGAGTTTTTCTGCATTAGCCATGGAGTGGCTGTGGGGGAAGAGAAGCTATGACTCCGAAATAGAGGACATGTTGAAGGAGCACGTCGCTCTCCGGGGAGTGCGGTCTCAGAGTGTGTTGGAGCTGGCCCTGAACAGGGCAGAGCGCTGGCAGGTCCTCACCCTGCTCGCCACCTTTACCACCTTGCAGCTCTGTGGCATCAATGCAGTAAATTGATCCAGGACCACTTTTCCTCATTCACATCCACACCTTACCCACTTTAAACTATCAGGTCCTGTATTCATAAAGTTCCTAACAGCATGAGAGCCGGTCTAGTATGAATTTTCCCCTGTCTGTATCCTGAACTTATTAGTATGAGCTAAAAGGTTCCTGGAACACTTCCCAGGACATAGAGCAAGTGCTTTTCCCACTGTTCCTGCAGGTATATCTCTATTCTGTTCCCACTGTTCCTGCAGGTGTATCTCTATTCTGTTCCCACTGTTCCTGCAGGTGTGTCTCTATTCTGTTCCCACTGTTCTTGCAGGTGTGTTTCTATTCTGTTCCGTCTGTTCCTGCAGGTGTATCTCTATTCTGTTCCTTCTGTTCCTGCAGGTGTATCTCTATTCTGTTCCCACTGTTCCTGCAGGTGTGTCTCTATTCTGTTCCCACTGTTCTTGCCGGTGTGTTTCTATTCTGTCCCCTTTGTTCCTGCATGTGTATCTCTATTATGTTCCCATGTGTTTATGCAGGTGTATATTCTGTTCCCACTGTTCCTGTAGGTGTATCTCTATTCTGTTCCCATCTGTTCCTACAGGTGTATCACTATTTTGTTTTCTCTATTTTTGCTGATGTATCTCTATTCTATTTCCACGGTTCCTGATGGTGTATATCTATTTTGTTCCCTCTTTTTCTCCAGGTGTATCTCTATTATTATCCCTCTGTTCCTCCAGGTATATCTCTATTTTGTTCTCACTGTTCCTGCAGGCATATCTCTTTTCTGTTCCCACTATTCCTGTAGGTGTATCTCTATTCTCTGGAAGTGTTTCTCACTGCAGGGATCCATCCAGACCAGGTGCGCTACGCTGCTTTGGGAACAGGCCTTTGTGAGGTCACTACTTCCTTGGCATGTGTGAGTTTTTAGAAAAAAATATTTTATTTATAATTCTTCAGAATTGAGAATAAAAGCTGAAAATTACTTAATTGATGTATTTTTGTCCATAGACTGTATGTGTTGGCCCATCCCTGTCTGTAGATTGTACGTATTTAGCACATCCCTGTCTGTAGACTGCACATGTTTTCCCCATCTCTGTAGACTGCACATGTTTAGCCCATCGCAGTCTGTAGACTGCACATAATGGCCCATCCCTGTCTGTAGACTGCACATGTATGGCCCATTCCGATCTGTAGACTGCACATGTATGGCCCATCCCGGTCTGTAGACCGCACATGTATGGCCCATCCCGGTCTGTAGACTGCACATGTATGACCCATCCCTGTCTGTAGACTGCACATTTATGACCCATCCCTGTCTGTAGACTGCACATGTATGGCCCATCCCTGTCTGTAGACTGCACATGTATGGCCCATCCCGGTCTGTAGACTGCACATGTATAGCTCATCCCGGTCTGTAGACTGCACATGTATAGCTCATCCCGGTCTGTAGACTGCACATGTCTGGCTCATCCTTGTTTTTGACCAGGCTGCTGTGATTGAGAACACGGGGAAGAGGATTCTGTTCCTCAGAGGTTATATGTGCATGTCCGTCGTCTTAGGCCTTCTAACGGTGACCCTCAACCTGCAGGTAATAAGACTGTGTATTGTATGTATTTACCATCATTGGGGCCCAATATCAAAACTTATGAAGGGTCAATGTGCAGCACATTAAGATTGAATAGTTGTCGCAACGTTTATTTGAGAACCACATAGCGAAAAATTTTATACAGGCAGTATGTTACGGTAATGTTACCATAATGTGGCTGCAACGGTCATATTTAAAACTGCTGTAAAGCGAACGTTGCCCTTTAAGTAAATCCCACACAAAAATATGCTTTGTACATAAACTATGCACCATGTTTTTTTGTATTTGTCTCACATAATCGGTCCTCAGTTCTCTTAAGACTTCTGAGACTACTGTGTGAACTAGACTTGTTGTTCATGGCTATGGATAGCTGCTACTTTTTGATAGAACGTTACTTTATCTGACCCGTTTGTAGCTGTTTCAATTACCTTCTGTATGCACTTATTGTACCTTGTTTTGGATAAAAGTGTCTGCCAAATTAATGCAATGTAATGTAATGTTTAAGTTGACATTTGATTGGAAACATTCTTGTGTTATAAAAATCTATGTAATGTTCTTGATCTTTCTCAGGGGCAGGTCACTTGGATGCCGTATTGCAGCATGGTGCTGATCTTCACTTTTATCTTCTTCTTTTCGAGTGGACCAGGTATACAAAGTGAAAAAAAACTAAATAATTTAGAGCATAAATGCATTCCACAAGCCTTTTCACAAGATTTGTGTGCAACATGAGCATTCATTTGATATGATACAAATTACTAACCTAATTTATCACTTACGAAATTTATACATGAGAATGTAGCCTGACCCCTCAAACACTTTCCGGTTAAATCGTTTTTTATTGTTTTATGAGGATCCCCATTTGCTGACGCTTTGGCGACCGTTAGTCTTCCTGGCGTCCTCACACATAAAAAACATACATCACAACAATAAAAGCAAAAATAGACATAAAAAATAAAAAAATAAAACGCAACATAAGCATATATCACATTATATGATCAGTATATCACTTGCTTCTTGTACCACCAAGAGCAGTTAATTTGTGAAAAACTGAGAAAAGAAGTGGACCAAGGAAACTGCTTTGGGGGATGCCACATTTAATTGTATTGATCGCAGAAAAACCTATATTAAGGTTTTTTAACACAACCAATGCAGGTTGGTGTTATAGTTATTGAAATGTTTTCTGAGGGCAGCATTGCAAACCTTACCGTAACCATAACCCTAACCTTAACCCTAACCATGACCTTCTCGCTGCTTGGATGGCTGAGACAACCAATCACATGAATGCTGCCCTCAGAACACATTTCAATAAATATAATACCAACCTTCGCAACCAATTATTGGTGCAAAACAAATACCATGACCATTGGTCATGTTATTGATTTTGTGGGTGCTAAAAGCTTTGGCACATGCTGAATGTTTTAGTAAATCAGGCCCTGTTGTTTGTGTCTGAATTTATTCATTCAAGATACAGTCAAGCCGGAAAGTCTGCACACCCCTTTCACCTTCTCCACATTTTATTACGTTACAGACTTATACTACAATAGATTGAGTACATTTTTTGCCTCAAACATCTACACACAATAGCCAATAATGACAAAGTGAAAACAGGTTTTTATAAAATATGCAATTTTATTTTACTGACAAAAATAGGTTATTTAGGGGTTACATATCTGTACACACCCTTAGCCTAATACTTGGTTGCTGCACTTTTGGCAGCGATTACAGCTTCAATGCATCTTGGGAAAGAAGCTACGAGCTTGGCACACTTGTTTCTGGACATTTTTGCCCATTCCTCTTGGCATATTCTTGCAAGCTCCGTCAGGTTGGATGGGGAGCGTCGGTACACAGCCATTTTCAGCTCTTTCCACAGATGTTCAAATGGATTCAGGTCTGGGCTCTGGCTGGGCCACTCAAGGGCATGCACAAACTTTCTCCGAAGCCATTCCTTTGTTCTCTTGGCTGTGTGCTTCGGGTGGTTGTCATGTTGGAAGGTAAACCTTCGCCCCAGTTTGAGGTCCAGAGCGCTCTGGAGCAGGTTTTCTTCAAGGATCTCTGTGTACTTAGCTGCATTCATCTTTCCCTCTATCAGGACTAGTCGCCCCGTTCCCGCTGCTGAAAAACATCCCCACATCATGATGCTGCCACCGCCATGCTTCACTGTAGGGATGGTATTAGCCAGTTGATGAGCGGTGCCTGGTTTCCTCCAGACGTGACGCTTGGTATTCAGGTCAAAAAGTTCAATTTTGGTTTCATCAGACCAGAGAATCTTGATTCTCATGGTTTGAGAGTTCTCTAGGTGCCTTTTTGCAAACTCCAAGCGGGCTGTGATGTGCCTTTTACTAAGGAGGCCTTTAGCTTCTTCTCATGGTCTATGACATCAAAGGCAGCACTAAAATCCAACAGTACCGCACCAATCATATTCCTTTTATCTACTTGTTTTAGCCAGTCGTCTGTCATCTGAGCTAAAACAGAACTTGTAGATTAACCCTCTCTGTAGGCATGCTGAAATGTAGATAATAACCCATTACTTATGAAGTAATGCTTCATTTGTGCAAAAACAATCTTTTCAAACATTTTACTTAATACAGGTAATATGTTTATGAGATGACTGTTGGCTCTTGAGAATGTACATCTGCTTTCTTTAGGTATTGGTATTACCTTTGACTCTTTCCACAATTTTGGGAACACTCCACCAATCAAACATTTATTAAAAATATGGAACATATGTTTAGAGACATGTCTAGCTGCAATCTTAAGGAGTTTACTATCAATATTGTCTGTTCCACCTGACTTATTACTTGCTAGGGACAGTAACAACCTTTCAACATGTTTGACTTCAACCTCATGAAAATCAAATCTACAGTTTTTATCACCCATAATACAGTTAGTTGTCAGAGAGTAAGAGGGACAATCTCAGGGTTTCATACTTTGTCTGAGCCTATCCACCTTCTCAATAAAATAACTGTTAAAATAATTGGCTATATCATATGGCTTAGTTATAAGCATTCCTTCAGACTCAATGTAGGAGGCAGTGAGATTCGGCTCTCTAGCCATTATTTCATTTAAAACTTCCCATCATTTTGTCCCATCATTTTCCCCCGTATGAATCTTATGTTGATAGTATTCTTTCTTTTTGCTCTTGTTCACTTTGCTTACTAGATTTTTTACTTTGCAGTACTTTTGCCTATCAGCCAGCAAGCCAGATCGGTTTGCTTAGTCTTTTTGCCTCGTTTTTTTGAGCCATTAGATTTTTCAATTCATCACATGCTCGCTTTGATCTTACTGTAGATCCTTTCAAGGGTGCATGTTTGTCTGCAATAGTCAAAAATAATTTCATGAATTCTTGCAATGCGATATCAGGACATGTTTCCTCAGAGGCTGCCAACCAGTTAGTTTGTTTAAGGTTCTCTATCAATAAATCTTGTTGAAACATCTTGTTAGATCTGCAATAACAAACCTTGATACCTGCCTTGGAAATTTAAGTTTTTTTAAAAACTGCTATCAAATTGTGGTCAGTACAGCCAAATGCCAGTGATACTGCCTTAAAACATTTCTCTGATGTAATGTAAAATATGATCTATACATGTTGGTGATATTATTCCATGCTTATTTGTAGCTGTTCTCATTGGTACTGTCATTAATTGAGCTAGATTACATTCATTTGTCACTGTAAAAAGCTTATATTCTTCAGTGGATATTAATTAGTAAACCAATTAATGTTCAGATCACCTACAAAATATAGTTCTTTGGTCTCATCTGACACAGTCAGTAGTATGTTTTGAGTTCTAAGCCTTCAGTTCATCTACCTCTTTCTGAGTGAAAGGGATACTTGTTTTCATATCCTGTATTTCCTTAGTCATATTATATATTCTATTATTGGTAGAATCCATAATTATCAAAACCTTTAAAGTTGCAATCTTGCTTTTGAATAATCTTCATGTAGAACTCTTTCTGTTGATTTAATAACTTGCGTACAGGTGAGACCACATCAGGCTCACCTTTTAAATTGTTACCTGTAATTTTGAGAAAGTTGTTGATTTATTGATTCTTTTTTTTTTGTGAAGGTCCTACCAGGCTTGAAAGGTCCGACCTCAGCGTCTCCTTCATGCTAATGTAACCTGAGGATGAGCACAAACAGCCTGTTTTGAGAAAACATTTAGGATTGTTGAGGTATTTAGAGGATACAGTCCAGCAATTTGCGTGCAATTACAGCAGCATACCCAGTAGGGCAGCCATCTTGGAAAGTGTGTTGAAAAAATGCCGTTTACCACGACACTGGAAGGAAGATATATCTTGGATGAATAACTTGATACAGACAACAGGGTTTTACTAAGGGCTGATAATACTAAGACAAAGCTTTTATTACCCGCAAAATCAAGGTATTTGTTTTGCACCAATCATTGGTTGTGTTATTAGTTTTGCATGTGCTAAAAGATTTTGCACATACTAAGGGTCTTGGTAAATCAGAGTGTATTATAGCATTACATCAATTGCAACCCACAACTGTGGCTTATGTATTGATTTATTAAAATAATGGTTAACAGCTACAACATCAGAGTACTGCCTATTAATAAAATAATTCTTTAAACTGATGTTTTTGACATTATCAGAATAAACATTTCTTGAACAGTTCCCGATCAGTTTATTTCTCAGATGTTGTAATGTATCTCAGGTTTAACACTGGAACCAAGGAAACTACCTGTTCAGAACTCTGCACAATATTTGGGGTTGAGTCTATTGCCATCCTCCTTTCATATTTACAGACCCCCCTGGCAGTAATATAAAGCAGGGGTCTACAAACCCTGCTACTACAAAGCCACCGTCTGCTGCTGGCTTTTGCTTTAACAGACGTGGCCATCCACTTCTCCTAATCTGGAATATCTGAGTCCAGAAATCTCAGATCACAGACGTGGCCCAGGAGTGTGCAGAAGTCGGATATCTTCCAGAAAGTTATCTTTTCATGCAGCGGCTGTTGCTCAGTACCTGATTGATCAATTAACACAGTTTATTCAACAGTTGACTTCACCCTCACCTGGTTTCTTGGGTATGAATCAGTTGCTGTTTTTAAGGTGAAGGCAGAAACCAGTAGGGACCCTACTGTTCTCCAAGACCTTGCGGGGAATAGCTACTGAGTTAGCTGGATAACTGCTTTGAGTAAAACCCAGAACCCTCCCAAATCTGGAACATGGACTGAAGTAAAAAGATCTGTTCCGGGTTTTACTTAATGCAGTTATCCAGCTAACTCAGTAATCCGTCTTTGTGAAATACCCCCCCAGGGGAATGAGACCTCTTGATCTAAAGAGTGATGCCCATGTAATGACCCGAGCATCTACTGTGTCTTAGCTGGAATAACGGCCTCCTTGCCTGGGGAGATTTTCATGCAGTCCTCCATGGCGGCAGCGTTCACCATCGGCTGCTCTCTCAGCTGGACGGGCCTGTTTCTCATTGGCATGCTCTTCCCCCTCATGGTGGTGAGTAAAACTGCCTCCATTTCCACACAGAATGCACCTTTAAATAAGGACCCCCACCCCCATGCAGTCAAATGTGCATTTAAATTTGCAGTAGGATGTGCAATAATATAATAAAATGTACAGTAGGAAGTTCAGAATCAGGTGGCGAAACCTTTCAACGTGCAAATATTTTTACGTCATAAAAGAGGCTCAGAGCTGGCGCTCTTTCAGCCCTTCTAATTTGAAGCTCAGAAGCCTAGAAAGTACAGGTCCTGGAAAGTACAGTTCTTCAATGTTAATTCAAATGCTGTCAAATGTATTCTTTCAGAGTTTTGCTGTGTACAGTGGAGTCTTATAGCCCTGTTTTAAATGTCATACCCCCCGGTTAGTTAGCCTTTCTGCATGTAAAATTAAAGTCCCGCAGTTCATTTAGCTGATTTTTTTTTGCACAGGAAAAAATGGGTCCCTACTGTTTCCTCATCTTCCTCGGCTTCTGCTTCTTCTCCGGAATATTTGTGTGGCGGAATGTCCCGGAGACAAAGAACAGAACGCCGCTTCAAATCACAGAGGAGTTTCGGAAAATGCACACCAAACACCAGAAACATGAACTTGGTATACAAGAGCATGAGATGACTCAGACAGTACTCTCAACAAAACTCTGAGACTGGAAAAAAAGTGGATTCCTCTTTTTGCATATACAATATGTGCAGTTTTTTTTTCATTTCTCTGTACCAAAAAAATTCACACATTGCTATGTGGGTAAGTTGTACACGCCATTAATTCAAGCAGGAATAGGCAACTGAGGTCCTGGAGTGTTGGAGATATTACTGGTTTTGGTCCATCCAAGCCAATAATTATACTACAATATTATTATTATCAAACTCTTATGATCAAGATTGGTTGGAACAAAAACCAGAAGCATCACTTAAACTCCAGGTTTTCCTGACCCCTTCATTTGAGGCTCCACAGACATGCCTATCCCAAGAGCAGCAATACTGATAATTAAAGGTAGGGGGCTCTCTTGAGCTATTTGAAAGTTGATTCATGTGCTATTCTGGCATGCAATATCTTGATTTGGGATAGTAAAGGAATAGTTGAAATACACCACACAGTACGTACTGTACAAGACAATGGAATATTATTAGAGCTTGATATTTGCTGGTTTGTCAGTTCAGGATCCAGTCATTTTCACATTAAAAAACACGACTAAAAGATAGTCTCCGAATGCCGAAGTGACCGAATGCAGCGTTTATGTGCATGCTTGTTTTTTGTGGAAAGAAATGATGTGCAAATTTAGGGCTCCATTTTCCGGGGACATGGTGAATAGGCACAGTCAATTGCAAAGTGCATGGTACACTGGGCGTGCCTCTGAATTTCGTTATTTTCGTGACCAGAGGTGAGGAGCGTACAGCTCACAGCACTCTGCGTATATTGAATTTATCAGTGGGTGTGTTTTAGTTGGATGGAACCAGAATCAATCAAATGACCTCTTTTCAGTCCTTTTAAGAGCCATGCGCATTGCGACCCTGTCTACTGCCTACTTTCCCACTACCACTGCTGTGGAAGACCATATATAAAAATTATACTATCAATGCAATAATGCATTTGTTCCACAGTGGAATGTCTGAAATCACAAACTAAGTAGGCCTATACTTAATCATTTGTGTTTTAGTCCTCTCATTTTTATAAGATAGTTAAGTGCATGGATCACATCAGATTGCATAAGTTAAATTCTAAGTTGTCACTAAACTGTTAGGCTATATAGAAAAATGTGTGCCTTTATGTGGTAGCCTAGGATATTATAATTAATAGTTATAGAGCTTGTTTTGTGTCACATTACAAAATAAGAAACCGTTGTCACTAACGTTGGGATCGTAAAATAGCTTATAGAATCGTAACAGTTTAAAGCGGTATATTGTGTGACCAGATTAATTGAAAATTTCACAGCAACGAATGCAAATAAAATAAACCACTTCCAGCCCGAATACAGGTCAGTGCTAGTTAAGGGGTTAAATACACTGCTCAAAGAAATTAAGGGAACACTTAATCAACACAGTATAACACCAAGTCAATTAAACTTCTGGGATATCGATCTGTCCAGTTAGGAAGCGTAAACGATTGTGAATCAATTTCACCTGCTTTGGTGCAAATGAAAGTGACAACAGATGGACAGGAGAGGCAACCATTTCTCTCTCCTTATCTTTCCTGACTGATTTTTCTCTAGTTTTGCATTTTGTTAGTGCCCTTGTCACTACTGGTAGCATGAGGCGGTGCCTGTAGCCCATTCAGGTTGCACAGGTAGTCCAGCTCCTCCAGGATGGCACATCCATATGTGCCGTCGCAAAAAGGTTTGCTGTGTCTCCCAGCACAGAGCGTGGAGAAGATACCGGGAGATGGGCCATTACACGAAGAGAGCTGGACAGGGCTGTAGAAGGGCAACAACCCAGCAGCAGGAACTGGTATTTGCTCCTTTGTGCGAGGAGGAACAGGAGGAGCACTGCCAGAGCCCTACAAAATGACCTCCAGCGGGCTACTCGTGTGCATGTTTCTGACCAAACTGTCAGAAACAGACTCCATACTCCATGAGGGTGGCATGAGGGCCCAATGTCCTGTAGTGAGACCTGTGCTCACAGCCCAGTACGATGCAGCTCGATTAGCATTTGCCAGAGAACACCAGAATTGGCAGGTTCGCCATTGGCGCCCCGTTCTCTTCACAGATGAGAGCAGGTTCACACTGAGCACATGTGACAGACGTGAAAGAGTCTGGAGACACCGTGGCGAATGTTATGCTGCCTGCAACATCATCCAGTTTGGTTTAATTGACTTGGTGTTATACTGTCATGATTAAGTGTTCCCTTCATTTTTTTTAGCAGTGTATATAAGCCTATATACATTCAGTATATTCCAAATGCATATCTCTTTCCCAAGCCTGTAGCCAACCATGAACCATAAGACACGGCTTGCCACAGACTCTAAACGATTTTCAAGTTGGGAACAGTTTCTATTCAGTCCTAATGTTCTGGTCTTGTGAAAGTGCTCCTTCTGGCTGTTTATTCAAGAACCCACACAGTAAGAAAAATTTTGTAATATGAATGTGTTATATATACAGAGACAAGAATACGACAAGATGAATTCCAGCAAACGATAAACACTTATTTTATTTATGTTCTTTATTTTTGCAGGTAGTCTCATTCAGATCAAGATCTCTTTTACAAGAGAGACCTGCGAACAAAATAAAAAAAATGTATAAAACTTTAAAGAGACAAGTACAATTCAGCCACGTTAACATTCAGCATTCAAACAGCATACAGGGATATATCAAAGGAAACGAGTCCATACAACATGAAAAATATCCATGTATAAAACTGAAAAACCTTCTAAAGGAATAAGAGATTCTAGTTATTTGCAATTCATTCCAATTGTGAGGGGCATAATATTGAAAACCTGTTTTGCCCAGCTCAGTATTTATGTGTTGTATCTAAGGCTAAGAAGTCCTGAGACCTGGTACCATAGTTACTGAATTTAAACGTAATTAAAGATGAGATAATGGGGGAGTTCCTTAAGTAAAGCCTTATAGATATAGAGAAACATGAATGTGGGTCCAGCTATTTGTGGGAGAGTACGGGACCTGATTAGGCTTGCCCGTAGTTTCAGACCCTCCAGGGATCTGGAGAATGGGGAAAAAGTGCCCCATTGAGTTCAGAAGCAGGAATACTACAAACCCTTGCAGTTTCCATTCATCAGAACCATGCTAAAAAAATAGAGCATTTCTGTGTTGTGTGCAGTAAGACAGGTCTGTATTCCTCAGCTGTGTGTGTTTTGTTCCTGAAACCATATGTGTATGTGTGTGTGTGTGTGTGTGTGTAGAGCACATACCACTTTGGTGCACACTTACAGCTACGATGAAATCAGCCTCCATTGCACCATTTGTGGGACCTTTCTTTCTAAACACATCACCATGTTTAGCCAAAATATCTCTCCGGCAAGTTCTATTTCTCTTCTAAATTTTCAGAGCTATGAATTTTTGCAAATGAGCATCTTAATAAACAAACCTTGTCCCTAAAAATGTCTGAAATGGCATATAGAAAACTTACCTCAACTTGTACAGAACAGAACACTGGGAAGTGATCACTTCCTATAGTATGAATCCCTTCCACTGACCATGCACATTTGCTAGCAAGCGATGCTGACACCAACGTGAGATCTAGGCATGAAGTCCCACCCCTATATACATCAACCCGTGTTCCCCTCCCATCGTTCAGCGACACCAGGGAACATTCATCCATGTATTCCTCTATCACCATTCCGTTAGCATCCGTGGTGCAGCTACCCCATAATCTATTACGTGCATTAAAATCCCCACACCATATTACCCTACCTCCTATTCCACCACCAATATCTCCCAAAGTATCCATATGCAGAGCCTGACAGGGGTTGCAGAAATTAATAATCTTCATCATAGCTCCGTTTACACAAGCTTTTACCACCAAACACTCATAGTCATCAGCAGTGGGGAGAACACGGTATGGAAAACCCTCCCGAATAAAAATAGCACACCCACCCCCTGCTCCAAAGCTCCTGTCATGTCGAATAGTATCATACCCAGGGATCACAAAACTCAGGCGTGGCCAGAGCCAGGTTTCCTGTACACATATGATGTCTGGGGGACTATACCTTTAAACCATAAAACCATTTGTAGACTGTGTTGACAGTTGCCTTGACAACCGTCCTAGGGAAGTGACGTAGGGCGCTATGGATGTCGGGTATGGAGGGACGTGTTGGTTGTTAGAGCACAGGTAGCCGGTGCGGCTAATAAAGTTACCTGTTGTTGGAAATGCATCGTCTACAAGTTACTTTATACACAGCACATCTTCATGGTGTCAGAAGTAAGCCTGTTTGAAGGATGGCACAGGGACTCCGCCGAATTGACCCGCTCATCTTCGATGGAAATATCGCTCAAGACTGGGAGAAATTCAAACGAGAATGGCGCGTGTATAGTAACGCCGGGCTATCGGCGGCTAGCAAGAAAGTGCAAGCATACACTTTTCTCAACCTAGCTGGTCCCGAGGCACTGGATAAGTACGACACATTCACTTTTGAGGACGACGAAGATGGGGAGGACCCTGACGTTCTGGTAAAGAAGTTTGAGGAAATATGCCTACCTGTGAAGAATGTGATTATGGACAGACATGCGTTTAATACGACGAACCAGAAGCATCACGAGTCAATTCAGTCGTATGTATCCACGTTGAAAACGATGGCCAAGAAATGTGAGTTTGGTGCACTACATGATGAACTAATTAGAGACCGCTTGGTGTGTGGTATTCACAATGACAGTGTCCGCTCGCAGCTACTGAAAGAAAAAAAGCTGACACTGGACTCAGCCATTGAAATCTGCATGCTACATGAACAATCTGAGAAAGACAACAGGGAGCTAAAAAAGGAAGCAGAGGTGTGCACAGTGCAATTCAACCCATGTTTAAACTGCGGTGGCCAGCACCCACCTGACCGTAACAGGTGTCCAGCTTTCAACAAGCGCTGTAACACATGTGGAAAATAGAACCATTTCTCCAAATGTTGCAGATCAAATAAAGCATCTACTTCCAACAGACCAGGACAAGCTCCACCCCCGACTCCAGGCAGGGGCAGATACACACATGTAAGTGAGCTTGATACACAGCCTACACAGGAACTAACTGATGTGTTTCACTGCGAGACTGTTGAGGTGTTCTACTGTGAGAGCATAGACAAGCCAGATGATGTGCATGTGCGAGATGAGTTGTTTGCTGAGCTGTCTATATGCAACACTGCAAAACTACTGACTGTCAAAATTGATACTGGGGCCAAATGCAATGTAATATCCAAAGCTCTGCTGCAGCATATTGACCCAAATGCTCACACTGACCACAGGAAAAGGGCAAATCTTGTGGCGTACGGAGGTCACATGATTCAGACTCTTGGTGCTGCAGATATAAAATTCACTTGTGGGCTGCTGCAGTTCCAGGTTGTGGATAGGGACGTAAAACCTCTGCTGGGTCTCAGAGACAGTGTCAAACTCGGCTATGTGCGTTTTGGACCAGAGGTGCATGCTCTCCAGCAAGAGGCGCTGGAGCTCACACAATACAGGGACCTGTTCGAGGCAAGCTGCCTGTGGTTTATCACATGCGCCTGAATGACTCTGTGCACCCCACAATATGTGCTCCCAGACGAGTGCCACTAGCCATGAAGGACAAAATTATCGGAGAGCTGAACCGAATGACTGAACTGGGTGTCATAACGCCAGTTCAGGAGCCCACTGATTGGTTTCGGCCATGGTGGCTGCAAGCAAAAGGGATGGAAGCATGAAGCTATGTCTCGACCCTGTCAACCTCAACAAAGCCCTCCTCAGACCACACCACCCTATGAAAACTGTGGAAGAGGTGATCGCTGACATGCCAGAGGCTAAGATGTTCAGCATCCTGGATGCTAAGTGTGGTTTCAGGCAGATGCCACTCAGTGAGGAATCATCAAAAATGACCACTTTCATGACTCCTGTGGGCCACAATACATTCCTACGAACGCCCTATGGAATCACCACGGGGAGTGAGGTCTTCCAGAGATGTATGGAGCAGCTCTTTGAGGGTCAGCCATGTGCAATTGTCATTGATGACATTTTGGTGTGGGGCCGCACAAAAGAGGAGCATGATCGCCGTCTCCGCCAGGTCATGGACAGAATACGGGCTATCAATCTTAAACTGAACCCCGAAAAGTGCCGTTTCAGAGTCACTGAGGTCTCCTACGTCGGCCACCTACTCACCAACCAGGGCGTCAAACCCGACCCTGCCAAAACCGCAGCTGTCCATCTGATTCCACCCCCGAAGGACAAGCTCAGCCTACAGAGGTTCCTGGGCATGACAAACTACTTGGCCAAATTCATACCGGACTACAGTGAAGCCACAGCACCCCTGCGCAAGCTCCTCCGTCCGGATGTGGACTGGTGCTGGCAAGAGCACCACATGGAAGCGTTCACCAAACTCAAAGAACTTATCGCTAGCCCCCCGGTGCTGCGGTACTTTGATATGCACCAGCCAGTGGTATTGTCGGCTGACGCCTCACAACATGGACTAGGTGCTGTTTGCCTCCAGAATGACAAGCCGGTGGCGTTCGCTTCGAGGACCCTTACAGAGAATGAGTCACGGTACGCTCAAATTTAAAAAGAGCTCCTGGCCCTTGTCTTTGCTTGTAACAAATTTCATCACTACATATATGGCCGGCCTGTGACTGTTGAAACTGACCATCAGCCACTCATCACCATCCTAAGGAAGCCGCTGCACACAGCCTCTGCGCGTATCCAGGGCATGATGCTCCGCCTCCAACGTTACAACCTCAACGTCATCTACAAGAGAGGCAAGGAGCTCCACGTTGCCGATACCCTCTCCCGTGCGCACCTGCCCTCCACCGATCAGGCTGAAGCGGTTGAGGAGTATGATGTTATGGTGGTGGAGGTTCTTTCCTCACAGAGAGTTGAAGAACTGAAGCGTGAGACACTGGCCGATCCCATGTGCAGGCGTCTTTCCGAGGTCATTATTACAGGCTGGCCCAGCTCATCAAAGGAGCTGCCACATGACCTCAGGCCATTCTACGCCATGAGAGAGGAAATCACAGCCGACGGTGGCTTACTGCTCCGTGGGCAGCGGTTCATCATTCCCCACTCACTGTAGCACTACTACATCAAACAGCTGCACCAGGGCCACCCCGGTCTCGAAGCCACAAAGCGCAGGGCTAAGGAGACCATGTTCTGGCTAACTATCTACAGTGATATTGAAAGGGAGGTTTCCAGGTGTGCCCCCTGCAATGCTCTCAAGCCACACCAGCCGAAGGAGCCCCTGCAGCTACACGATGTCCCCGACCTACCATGGTCCCTCACAGCAGCGGATGTTTGTGAGTGGGAGGGGAATGAGTACCTGGTGCTCATTGACTCTTATTCTGGCTGCTTTGAAATAGACCAGCTCCCAAACACAACCAGTGCTACTCTAATAGCCAAGCTGAAACGCCACTTCACCACCCACGGAGTACCACAGCAACTCATGACAGACAATGCTACGTCATTCACAAGCAGGGAATTCCAGGAGTTTGCTCGTAAGTGGGACTTTCATCATGTCACCAGCAGTCCTCACTACCCACAATCAAATGGGCTCTCGGAGAGAGCTGTGCGCTCAGCCAAGCACATGCTAGAGAAATGTGCATGAGATGGAACAGACATGTGTGCCGCTCTCCTCAGCCTCCGTAACGTGCCCAGAGATGGACTGCCGTCGCCAGCTCAGCGCCTGCTTTCCCGGCGCACCAGAGCTTTCATTCCCATGACAAAGGCCATGTACACGCCTAAAGTGGAGACACAGATACAATCCTCCTTCCACATTCTTTATTTCTCCCCCTCCTATACTTTCACATACCACACACTTCAAGTAGTATTATCCAGGTTCACCACATTTATCATATTATCCACAATTACTTTATACTTCCACAATTACTAATTTACATGCACATACATATGATTCAATATACATATACAGCTTTGTTTTAGTCAATAGTCCAAAAAGCCATTCAGTTCAAGAGCCTTTGATCCTGTGAAAAACCTGGGTTACTCATTATGAGGATCAAACCTCCTACAGGATGCCTTCTCAAGTCCATTTGTAGGGTTAATTCCAGCTGTAGTTTACGAGGCCATGAGAGGCCTTGGACCTGGAAAAGGGTTCTCAGGCCACCTGGTAAATTGTTTTATTGCACCCTCAAGGAAGTCACCACCAGCTCCAAGGGTTTATGACTGATAATGCCTTTTCCAGCCTTACAACAGCAATGGCGGTAGAATAAATTCCCTCGCGGAATAGCTCATGTAGCACACATTTATCCACTGCGGTAATCTTGAATCCCCAAATTGGAGGCGAACTGAGAGGCCCTCGTTTCTTTCCCCCTCCTTCCAATAATTAAGTCTTTTGGCATCCAAAATCTGACCACCAACAATATTCTCCTTAAGTTAGTTAGTATTCATTTATTTCGGTTCTCTTTGACAGTTTTCCAGAATGTATACAGTACATAGAGATAAATAATAAGCAATAAAGTGTCAGTATAGTGGAAAAAACAGAACAAGGAGATGACTGAAAAGGTGTAGACTGAAGCTAAGGCTTATTATGCCTACCCTTTTTACATTACTTTTTTGGACAAAGCAAAATAAACAAGAACAAAACATAAACAAAAACAAAAAAACAAAAAACAAAACAAAACAGAAACAGAAATTCCAGCGATTCATACTCAAAGATGTTCATACTTCAGTTTTGTATCTATTTACCACCTTATCTTTAAATATTTTTTTAAATTTAGAAATTGAACTACACATTTTTAAGTCATTGTCACAACTATTCCATAAATTTACCCCTATGATGGATAAACATCTATTTTTAACATTAGTCCTTACCCTTGCTTTTTTAAAGACACCTGTTCCCCTGAGTTCATAGTGGCTCTCTCGAGCTTGGAACAGCCTCTGAACACAATATGGAGACAACTTATTATATGCTTTGTACATTATTTGTATGATTTTGAGTTTTACTAAATCATAGAATTTTAAAGCGTATAGTTTAATGAAAAGTGCATTCGTTGGTTCATAATAATTTGCTCGGTTTACAATTCGTATGGCTCTTTTCTGTAGCATGAAAATAGGATTGGTGTTTGTTTTATAAGTGTTTCCCCATATCTCCACACAGTAAGTAATGTATGGAATTATGAGTGAACAATACAGTGTATATAGTGAATTCTGGTTCAGGATATATTTGGTTTTATTGAGTATTGAAATAATTTTAGATATTTTCGATTTTACATTATTTGTGTGTGATTTCCAACATAATTTATGGTCAATTATCACACCCAAAAATTTGTTTTCATATACTCTCTCTATTTCAACATCATTGATCATAATTTTTGGTTGATTATTGACTTGCCGATTACCAAATATTATAAATTTTGTTTTACTTAAGTTTAATGACAACTTGTTGATATCAAACCATAGTTTTAAAACTTTCAGTTCCTTTTTAACTGTCCTCAGAAGCTGTTCCAAACTTCTCCCGGAACAATATAAATTTGTGTCATCAGCAAATAAAACAAATTTTAACAAACTTGACACTTTACATATATCATTTATATATAGAATAAATAATATTGGGCCTAGCACAGAACCCTGTGGAACTCCACAAGTAACCTTCTGGGGGTCGGATTTAGCATTATTTATTTGGACATATTGAAATCTCTCATGAATGTAACTTTTTAGCCATGTATAGGCTATCCCTCTGATACCATATCTCTCTAGCTTATTCATTAATAAACCATGATCAATGGTATCAAACGCTTTTTTTAAGTCAATAAACACCCCTACAGTATATTCATTTTTGTCCATTGCATTGGATATATCCTCTACCATTTCCATCACTGCCATTGTGGTGGACCTATTCGCTCTGAAGCCGTACTGTTGATCAGTTAAAATATTGTGTTTTTCTATAAAATTATCAAGCCTTAGCACAAATAGTTTTTCTAAAATTTTTGAGAACTGGGAAAGCAGAGAGATTGGTCTATAATTGCTTAGTAGATGTCTGTCTCCACTTTTATAAATTGGGATGACTTTTGCTGTTTTCATTTTACTGGGGACAATACCTGTTTGAAAGGATTGATTATAGATATGTGTCAATGGTCTCACTATACATTCTATAATATTTTTAACTAGTGCCATATCAATTTCAGTCCAATCAGTGGACTTCTTGCTCTTACATTTTTTAACAATGTCAAGTATTTCGTTTTCCTCAACACCCCTAATAAATATTGAATAGAAATTCATATTAACAATGTCTTTTGCTAGGCCATCCTCATTTATGGGCTCTACAATCTTTTTGGCTACGTTTTTTCCAACATTTACAAAATAATCATTAAATTCATTAGCAATTTCCTTTGTGTTATTTAGTATTGAGTTATCTTTTACAAAGTCATTTGGGTAGTCTGCTTTACCAGTGCCCTTTTTAATTATGTTGTTAAGTACTTTCCATGTTCCTTGGGTATTATTCTTATACTGCTCCAGTAGTTTATGATAATGTTCCTTCTTATTAGATCTTATAATACTTATTAATTTATTTTTATATATCTTATATCTGTTTTCTGCTTCTTTTGTTCTGTGTTTTAAAAATCTCCTATAAAGTAAATTTTTCTTTTTGCATGCATTTTCTATCCCCTTGGTAATCCATGGCTTGTCCACATATTTTTGCTTCCTAGTGTAAGTTCTTAATGGGCAGTTTTTTTCATATAAATTAATTAAAATATTCAAAAAGGCTTCATATGCCTTATTAGGATCGTCATTAGCATAAATGGCATTCCAATTTACTTTGCTTAAGTCTTCCTTAAGGGCAGCAATGGTTTCTGGTGTTCTGTGTCTCATCCTCATAGTAGTGTTGGTCTTATTTTCATTTTTTGTATTAAAAACGTTTTGAAAAATTGCAAAAACAGGAAGGTGATCACTAATGTCATTTATGAGTAGGCCACCCACTATTTTGCTTTCTATTGTATTTGTGAATATATTGTCTATCAATGTTGCAGTGTCTGACGTTATCCTACTTGGCTTGGTGATTACAGGAAATAGGCTATTACTGTACATTGTGTTAATGAAATCTGTTGTTCTTTTGTTAACGTGTGGGTTTAACAAATCAATGTTAAAATCACCACATACAATTTGCACTTTATTGTCTCTAAAATTATCAAGCATACTAGCTAATTTATCATTAAAAGTATCAAAGCAGGTCCCTGGAGCTCTATATACACAGCTAATGATTATAGTTTTAGATTTTACAGTGTCAATTTCTATTGTCAAGCATTCTAAGATGTCTTCTATGGTATTTGACATACATTTAACAGTGTTGCATCTTAAAGCAGAGTCAACATATAGGGCGACTCCTCCTCCTTTTTTATTGTTTCTGTTAAGCGTAAACAACTCATAGCCTTCCAGTTCCAGATCATTGCCTTTTTCATCATCAAGCCAAGTCTCAGATATAGCGATTATATTAAACTTATTGAATTGCTTCAAATAATCCTTAATTTTAGAAAAGTTTTTATAAAGGCTTCTACTGTTGGTGTATAATGGATAAAGCACCTTCCAATTTCATATTACTTTTGAATTGTTCATCAGTGTAGTACTCACAATTACTATTGATGTTATTGTAAAAGTGGTTATCGGGGTCAATCTCATTATCAAACTCATACATTTTATGGTCTGTGTGGTTGAATGTTTTAAAGTTCAAGTTTTCATACTTACTATACAGTGTGTGTACATGATCACTACAATCCTTGCCAATAACTAAATCCAACTCCTCCTCATCATTGTCTCTGAACGGGAACAAATAGTCCTCAAGTTCATCCATAGAGACATATAACGTAACCCCCGAAATTACGCCCTTCAAACTTCTATTGCTCCCCGGCACATTACATTAAATTTTAGCCTTATTTAACAGGTTTATCTGAAGGATTTTTTCCTGCTGGATTTTATCAGAGAAAAATACCAGTATTTTCTGATTAAAGACTCTGTTTTCACTTCTCCTATCTCCTTTTTAATAGCCGATGTCAAGCGCATAAACATTTATCTGTTGGATTATTAAAGGTGATAATTACTTTATAATCAGATTCATCCTGTATTCCCACCCAAAAAAATGAAAAGATGGATTTTTTACATTTTTCAGTGTGAGATTAAGCTAATTCGCCAAACGGTTAACTTTTTTTACTCATCTTTACCAGGGATGCCAATAATAGTGGAAGGCACTGTATCTACATATTTACAAGGCATGGTTCTCTTGTGGTGAGTCATGGACTGGAATATAAAAGGGACTTATATTAAAATCGGAATTTCAGTGCATGGGGAAGAAAAACAAACCAAGGCAGTGGAAGGGCAGGCGGCGGGAAGCTTTTTTTCCTGATCGCTGAGCGATCGGAATTTCTAGTTATACACTGAATCTGCATTACAGTTGTGTTCAAATAAATAGCAGTGCATTAAAAAAAGTGAATAAAGTGCAAATATTTTAAAATAGCTTTTACTTCCATATTTCAAATGTAGTGGAAACATGACACATTCAATTCCAAATCAAAGTATTAACACATTTTATCAAGTCTGCGTTATTCATTTACAGGAAGCAAAGAAAAGGAATATTAATCAGTTCAAAAAAATACCATGCAGATGTCGACATTTTTCTCTGCAAACTCAAACAATTACTGTATAAACTGAAGAAATTTTTCAAGATTTAACTTCACTTATTACTGAACTAATATTTAGTTGCATAACCATTGTTTTTGTTAACTGCTGCGCATCTGCGTTGCATCGAGACAACCAACTTCTGGCACCTAGAAACAGGTATTTCAGCCCAGGATGAACAAACTACATTGCACAGTTCCTGTGAATTTTTGGGTTTTGCTTCAGAAACTGCATTTTTCCATGTAACCCCACAAGTTTTCAATGAGGTTGAGGTCAGGGGATTGAGCTGGCCACTCTATTACCTCAATCCTTTTTGTCTGGAACCAAGATGTTGCTCGCTTACTCGTGTGTTTGGGGTCGTTGTCTTGTTTCCTCTTCGGCATACGGCAACATAATCTCTTCAAGTATTTTGATGTATTCAAACTGATCCATGATCCATGGTATACGATAAATATGCCCAACACCGTTGTTACGTTTCAGACACAGACCCAATAGCAGACAAGGAATAAGCAAGAACGAGGTTTATTTCAAAAGGTGAGGTCAAAAAGCCAGGATATCAGAATATACAGTACAAAAACGGAATGCAAAGAGTAGTTAGGAAGCTAAAGTCGAAAACCGGAAATCAAAGGCAGATGTACAAAATCGGCAGGCAAGGCAAAGTCAAAAACAATCAAAAGTCGAAAAACCAGAAATCAAAGGCAGAGGTACAAAAACGGTAGGCAAAGGCTAAGTCAAAAACAATCAGTCGAAACCAAATGGCAAACAAACTAAATCGCTAGGCTATCTCGGGTCGTACGGAAAAGGTTGTCTCAGGTAATCAATAAGTCACTGGCTTTCAAAATCTCAGGCTCAGGAAATAAAGGGTACGTTCTGACAGGGAACAAACAGATTTGTGGGTCTATATATACGTATAGGAAAGGGAGGGGTAACAAACTACGTGAGGTTAACACATGAGGTAGCAATGAAACAATCACGGAAACATAACAAAGACATGGAAGGGACTCGGAAACATGCATAACAAACAACGGGCTCGAAGAGGAGCGGAGTGTGCTCAGTAATCACGAGAGGTGAAACTACATACAAACAGCTGGGGCGAATAACAGAGATCGCGGACAAACTGGTTAATCTTGTTAATACCTAACTATAAGACAGACCGTTAGTTCGTTAGTAAACATTTATGTTAATTGGTTTAGTAAGTGCATTTAACTAATAAACCACCCGAGTGATTGTTAGCACGAGTTAGTAATCTATACAATTACACGTAAGGAAAACCAGGAAGTAGCAGAACACAAACCCCTCGAAAAATCCCGAAGTCACCTAAACAGTGCATACACGAGACAGGGTAAACAAACACACGGATGCGACTCAGACAACCCACGAACAGAGGGGAATGCAATGATGAATGATAATAATATAAACAGACATACATAATTACAGAACATCACAACCGTAGTATCCCCATACCATGATTTTTGCGCCACCATGCCTTCTTCCCAGTGTACTGTGACTTGAATTCAGTACCCGGGGGTCGTCTGACGTAAAACAATTTTACTCTCATCAGTCCACAGAATGTTACGCCATTTCTCTTTGGGCCAATCGATGTGTTCCTTGGCAAATTTTAACCGATCCTGCACATGCCGTTTTTTGAACAATGGTGCTTTACAGGGGCTTCTTGATGATAGCTTAGCTTCGATCAAACGTCTTCTGACTGTAACAGCACTTACAGATAATTTTAGATCATCTTTGATCTTTCTGGAGGTGATGATTGGCTGAATCTTTGCCATTCTGACTATTCTTCGATCCGTTTTAACAGTAGTTGCTCGTTTTCTTCCACGTGTTTCGGGTTTTTGTTGCCATTTTAAAGCATTTGAATTTTTTTTAGCTGAGCATCCTATAATTTGCTGCGCTTCTTTATACGTTTTTCCCTCTCCAATCAACTTTTTAATCAAATTACGTTGTTCCTCCAAACAATGTTTGGAACGGCCCATTTTACTTAGCAATTCAGAAGGAAATAGAGTTTATAACAGTGTGAAACATTTGCTTCCCTTCTTCTTTAATAAAGGACAATTAATGACACCTGTTTTTTTCACAAAATGAATGAATTCTCTAATTAAACTCCGCATTGCTATTATTTTGAACACGCCCCTTTCAATGAATGAGTCAATTACTCAGAACAAGCAGCGTGCATGTCATGACAGTTGGGTCTGTTATTTTTCTATTACACTACTACATCTACAAGTAAATTATTTGCCATGCAGAATCAGTTACTGATGTTGTACTGCTATTTTTTTTTAACACCACTGTATATATAATATAACAACACTTTCGTTTCATAGTCGGACATAATCATATTTTCATTTTTATATCATATTTACACTTGTAAATAGTTTGCCTACCTTGCTAGTCCACTTAGCCAGGCCAGCTGCATTTTAAACCTTGCCTCTATGGTACTTAATCTTGGCAGTGAAGAGCAGAGAAGGACAAAAGTACTGCCATGAAATAAGACTGGATTTTCATGTTTATAATTGTGAATATTAAAAAGGAAAGGAATGTTTTGCTCCACTAGTTTGGTAGGTAGAGTAATGTATTGTTGTGAGTTAAATGTGTAATTGCTCACAGTGATATTCAACCACCTCCTGTAGCTTCTGTACCACCTTGCAACTGGCAGAGGATGGAATGTTTACTCTAAACACTGGCATTTACTATTATAAAATTAACAATTAACTACGTTTGTAACCTCTGTTCAGTTTCAGGTAACGTTCTGGGATTGTTTCTTAAATGTTTTGGATACACACCCTGTTCATGTCCCTACCCCATACCCCATGTTGCAAAAGCACTTATTTGCTCACCCTACTATGTATCGACTGTCAAAGAAAGAAAAAAAAGTAAAACTTTATGTGAGTTAAATATTCACACTGTAGCTACGTCACCTTTGCCCCTTATATATATGTAAGGAAAAAGAACTGAAAGACCCTTTTGGGAGATCCATGAATTCACCATGGTAAATGCACTGGCTCTCCTGGTAGGTGCTGTTATTGTTTCTTAAATAGCATTTCTTATATAATAATTTTTTTTGAAATACTGATATTGTACCTTACACTGGAATGTGGCTTTTGTAATATAGTTTGAAGTTGGCAGCAGTGTGGCATAGTGGTTAAGAACTGGGACAATTAATCCTTAAATAAGGCTCAACTTCCCAGTGGAAAAGCAATGTCATAAATTAATGCAAGCTGTGTAAATCATTATTCATAAGATCATCTGCTAAATATCTAAAATGTTTGCTGTTTATGGTAAGTTTTTATTTAAAACCTGGATTTAGACTATTACATTTTTTTCGTCAAAAACAGTTTGAAAGTTCATTTTGGTGAACTCACCAAACTGTTAAGTGATGGAAAAATCGAAAACTTGAATTTAAATTGGACGAAAGTCAAGGACACATTGAATCCTAGTTCATTTCTGTTTCTGTTGGATTTCTGTGACGATTGGTTTGTTCCTGAGCAGGCGGGGAGTCCCAGGCTCATAGCGACCATACTGGTTACAGGGATTGGAGGGACATTCCAATGTGGCTTTCAGATATCGGCTCTTAACTCACCATCTTCGGTGAGTACTTATGGGAATGTTGCTTTACTTTGTTTGTCTGCCATGTTGCATATACGTGCAAACTCCTTTCATACCCATAAGGAAAAGAAAAGGAATGCTATTCTATTTAAATTATGTCATACCAAATGAGATATGATACAAACCACTTTGAATATGAATCTGGTCTTGAATGCTCAATGTAAGTTTCGACATTTAAAGTGGAATCTATATATTGTATATATCGTTAAGTATTGTTGTGTTGTGTGTGTTTTTACTAAGTACATAAATTCATGTGTTAATTCTGATGCATACATGTAGCACTGTTTTTGTTTCACCAAACAGCCAGTAGAATTTTTCTCCTTATAATGACCAGATAGATCCAAAAAGGAAATGATTTATTTCTCTGCAGAAAGAGTCCAGTACTTACACACACAAGGTGGTCAAGCATGAACTGAAGGGACGGAGGCAATCTCCGCCATATATAATCAAAAAGCTAATACATAGATTATCCTACCTCTGATTGGTGCTCAGTTAATACATAAGCATAGAGTGGAATATACAAAATCAATGATTGGTTAGATCATGCATATTGGATGAGCGCACAGTGACCCCTAGCTCTTAACGTCACACAAACAGTTTTCAATTATATTTGGTTTCCCAGAGTCATCTTGTTTTCAGAATTCAAGATGAAGTGTCTCTTCTGGTTCTCTAGCGATAAGATGGACCATATATCCATGAGCCTGTGATGTAAGTGGGTCAGAGGCCACAGGCCTGTAGTTTCATAAAGCCTGTGTCCGAATCAGAGCCCTATCTACTGTGCCCTGTCTACTGCAAACAGTGCACTGGCAGAAGTGTGCTGTTTAATGTGCACTGTTTAGCAGTCGGCAAAAAATATCCGCCATACTATTTTCCAACCGCACAGTGGAAGTGTTGTAAGCAGGTCATAAGACGTCCCACCAGTGTTACCATGTCCGAGGTTTTACAGCTAAATTGGGATACTTCAAAGTGCAGTCACGGATAAAAATGAAAAGTCGCAAAGCGCGCACTTATTTTAAAAAGGTGATAAACGTGATAAAATACGTTGGTTTTGGTTAAAAATAGCCCATCATTTTCGTGGACTGCTAAACAGTGCACATTAAACAGCACACTTCTGCCAGTGCACTGTACGCAGAAGACAGGGCGCAGTAGATAGGGCGCTGATTCGTACACAGCCAGAGAGAGGATAGACAGAAGGGGGAAAGAGATAGAGAGACAGAAGGATGCACGTACACAGCGCTTCGCTTTGGCTGACAGAGATAGACAAAGATTCTAGATAAGAGAGGCTGCCGACTGCTATTTTCTTGTCTCTGCAGACTGAAAAATTCAATATAAGTTTTACAATGAATATATATATATGTATAGAGATCTTTTCTCCATTACTGTGATTATACTAGTGTGAAAATATCTTTCTGAAAACACCCTTCTCTTCACTATGTTAGAACAATCAGTTGAACAGATAAGAATGATTACTATAACCTTACACCAGTCACGAAAAGCTGTTTTAATGCTTTTAACTTTTTGAATAATAATAGTATATTAATAATAATTTAATTGTATAGCGCTTTTCTAAAAATAGTTTACAAAGTGCTTTAGACAGCACATATTAAATGAAAAACAGTAAAATTGCACATTAACATCAATAAAAAAGCAAATAACAAATTCAAACAAACAGCACCATCCAAACAGTAAAAAAAAAAAAGTTAAAATAATTGAATATGTATGTAGACCAAATAAAAGAAAGTGTGCGTAAAAATATCTAAATTTTTAAAAAGTGTGCGTAAAAAAATGCATGCAAAATGTATATAAAGAACAAATCACAGCAATAAATTATGTATCTAGTTATTGTCAAAAAAAGGTCATTTTAAATTTTAATCTTGAGGGTGTATTGCACATTTGTGTCAGCTTGGATAAGTCCCAAGCCACTTCTCAGTGCAATCATTCACTTCTCTTACATAATCAGCCCAATGTGCTTAGTCATCTCTTACCAGGTTTGCAAACTGATTCTTAAAACCCCACATGCTGTGTAACTATTGCATTATCAGTAATTATAATTATAATTATCATTATTAGCACTGATCTAGACCTTGGGATTTAAACAGGGGTTCTTGTAGGGGTCTCTTGCCAGACTTAAAAAAAAATAGAACCCTTTTTAACTTGTGATGGGGGTCCCATGGATGCCTTTGAGCCTGAGTGGGGATTCCTGGATCAGACATGTTGAAAACCCTGATCTAGACTAATCACAGTCTTTGGAGAGCAGAGGCATGCAAGTGGTTTATAAGAACTATTGATTGATAGCGCATGGTAGCTCCACCCACTATGGGATTAATGAATGCCCACTGTCCAGTCAACAGTAACTGAATAAGAATACTCCTTTAATCCCACGCCTGAACCCTTTGAAGAGTAGGTTTTTTCTAGAACTCAATTGCTTTCACTTATCAGCAGTGATTGTGACATTCAGCTCAGAGCATTCTAATCACATATTTGTGATCTCACACTTTAATGGGTTAAAGGAACAGAGTGATGGGACATTTGCTTTGTGCCTTCTGGCTTTTGGTCATTATTTCCAGACCTAATACATTATCAAAGAAATGTATAAAGATAACAAGAAGATGTTAACACTAATGGGAGTTTACCCCTGGTTGGAGTGACAGTTTATTAAGGAGCTGATTAACAAGACCTGCATACAGCGGTATGACCTTATCCTGGAGCCCTGGGGCGTATCCCTCATATGGTCCTTCATAGTTTCCATCTTCTGCATTGGAGGACTGGTCGGGTCACTGTGTGCTGGACGACTGGTTGGTATTTATGGAAGGTATGCATTTAGTTATATAGTACCTTTATAAAACTCAGAGAACTTTACAACAAATAAAGTATTATGTGCAAAATATAAGAGTAAAATATAACGAGAGACAGACATGTCTGTCAGTTATTGACTTGTCTCTGTTAGTGTGGTGTGCTCAGGTGCCTTCTCACATAAATGCATAGAGCCATGCTTAACCCTCATATTATGTTCTGAATCAATGTTTGACGTCTCTTAAAAACCAGTTCACTTTTTTATTTATCTTGACACATTTATTTTATTTTTTGGGATTAAGTAGTAGATACACAATAAACATAATGCTACATTTTCAACCTTTGTGGGGTACAAGTCCTGTACCAACTTTGTATACAAAGGTGTTGTGTGGGGTCATTTGCGGGGTAGCTGTATAGAATGTAAGAAAATACATAACTTTTTTTTGTGTTTATTTGTAATTTTTTGTGGGTAATTCTGGTGGCACTTTCCCATACAGGTTTTAAACTTCACAAACATTCACTTACCTCAGGCTCTAGAATGAGATGTTTCATCACAGATTTTTTATATTTAAGGCTAGGCAATTTGGAGACACACAAAAGGTGACACTGAAAGTGTCAAAATTAGTCTATTACAGTAGTTTTGTGTCTGTTTAAATGTTTTGGGGCAATCTGACTCTAAACATAAGCATCATAAAAAGCTAACATAATATGAGGGTTAATGCACTGACAGCAGGGGCCACATGCATAAACAGTGCTGAGCAGATAAATGCCCTCAGAAAGCCGCGTAAGTGAGTTTCCACACAGGAATTCAGAATAACACATGCTGTGAGAATCCGCGTACCTCTGCAAACAATGGACACAATACGTACGCAATGTTTGGAGTCCGTGTGATATGGCGACACCGTGACAGAAAGGCAGAGGTATAAAATGCAAAACATTTTTTAAGCAGATTTCCGACTTTCACCCTGAGCGTTCTTTTACGCATTATTTTACTCACAGTTTTATACATGTGGCCCCAGGTATGTGAACCACGCCTGAGACGTCCAGCTGTTGGTTTCATTTACCGCTCTATTCGGCTGTTGACTACCTTGTTCAGATACACTGACCAATGGACCAGACCATTTAATCAAATGTTTATTTTTGAAACAAGTCCCTCTCTCTTCCCACTAGAAAGAGGTGCCTCTTGCTTAACAACATAGTGAACATTATAAGTGCGGTGATCATGCTGATGAGCAAAACAGCGACGTCTTTTGAAATGATTATTATTGGCAGATTCCTCTATGGAATTAACTCAGGTAGGTTTTTAAAAATTATTAGTAATATTATTATAAGAGGGAGAAAAATAATAAAGACACATTTCTTTCAGAATATTTCCCATTTTATATCAATTGTCAATCACCCATCTCTCTTGTCAATGATGTGACATCCAGTCACTAACAATACACTGTACTCTGCTATATAGGCTGTTGGGATACTTACATACATGGATATGCACAAATAAGATATTTCCCTGAATTAATACTGTTACTGTTAATATCAGCATTAGCATTTTGTATTAGCATCATTATTAGTATTACTAAAATGCTTCCTGGTAACATTTTTACTGGATTGCTTGGATCTGCATGAACCACCGAAACACAAAATTCTTATGAAATTCTTATGGAATCCCCCCCCCCCCAGGTGTGGGCCTCGTCATTCACGCCATGTACCTAATTGAGTGTGCCCCCAGGAGGCTGCGAGGGATGGTGGGCGTGACCCTCATGACCTTTCTTTCCATGGGGAAGTTCTTCGGTCAGCTGATGGGACTGAGGTTGGTTAATGGCATTGTGACTGAGTAGAGTATGGTAGCACTACCCTCATATACCAGGCTCATGATACCTCTTCACTAGTTGTAGTTGCAGAAGAAGCACATATCCCGTTAAACAAACACCCTGATCTGCCACTTTTGTTTAAAGAGTAGGATTGTTAATCTTGATAAAATTCCAAAGAAAATGGAACATATTGCCACCTGATCACACCCCCTACACCTAATTGGCTGCACAGTTTCTACTCAATTTAATTGCCCAGGTCATCACTGCACAAAGAGGAAGAAAAAATAGTCGTACCAGGTTAAATAAGGTTACAATGGGAAAAGCCTTTAAAGTTATTCATTGTCAAAATGACATTCATTTGATTTTGGTGAAAGCGCTTGGAGAATTATTCTTAACCCTGATCAGTGTAACTGAATGACTCCCACAGGGAGGTGCTGGGGTCTGAGGAGTGGTGGCCCTGGCTCCTGGCCTTCCCTGGGCTCACCGCTGCCATCCAGCTGCTCACCCTTCCCTTCTTTCCAGAGTCTCCCTGCTACCTCCTGCTGTACAGGGGTGACCGCCAAGGGTGCGAGAGAGGTGAGGCTCCACAGCAGGTCCCAAAATGTCCAGATTCACTTTGATATTTAGGAATTAAGTGTATTGTAAATATACGCACATGCGTTCATTTGTAATGACTTGTTTTTAGTCGACTGACTAATTTATTTTTATGTGGAAAAAATTCCTGGGAACATTTCACCTTCGGTGATCAATACACCTGGGGCCACATCTATAAACAGTGCTGAAAAAAATGCCCTCAGAAAGCCGCCTAAGCAAGTTTCCACGTAGAAATTCAGATGTATAATATAACACTTGCTGTGAGAATCTGCGTACCTCTGCACACGATGGACACCATACATACGCAATGTTTGAGGTTTGTGTGATATGGTGACACCGTGACTGAAAGGCAGAGGTAGAAAATGAAACTTTCCGACTTTCACCATGTGAGCGTTCTTTCACGCATTCTTTTACTCAGAGTTTTATACATGTGGCCCCTGGTGAATAGGAGCATGTGACTTTTAGTTGTCATGGAAAGTTAAGACATTTCTATGGATAGAAAGCATAGGAACCCTGTTTTGACCTCATTGCTGACTACTGAAAAGTTCACTTGGAGGACAGCCCCCCAATTACCCCACATTGCCCCTCTACCATTTTTACATGTTTGTCTTCATTTTCCAACCATGGCTGATAAATAAAAAATGTTTTGCCATGTAAAACGGAATAAAAAAGACTGAGTTTGTCTGCATTAGCCATGGAGTGGCTGTGGGGGAAGAGAAGCTATGACTCCGAGATAGAGGACATGCTGAAGGAGCACGTCGCTCTCCGGGGAGTGCAGTCTCAGAGTGTGTTGGAGCTGGCCCTGAACAGGGCAGAGCGCTGGCAGGTCCTCACCCTGCTCATCACCTTTACCGCCTTGCAGCTTTGTGGCATCAATGCAGTAAGTTGATCCAGGACCACTTTTCCTCATTCACATCCTCACCTTACCCACTTTAAACTAAAAGGCCAAACAATTTCTGTATTCTTCATGTTCCTCACCGAATGAGAGCTGATCTGGTATGAATTTCCCTCTGTCTGTATCCAGAACATATTACTATTAGCTAAAAGGTTCCTGGAACAGTTCCCAGGACACATTAGAGCAAGCACTGTTCCCACTGTTCCTGCAGGTATATCTCTATTCTGTTCCCACTGTTCCTGCAGGTATATCTCTATTCTGTTCCCACTGTTCCTGCTGGTGTATTTCTATTTTGTTTTCTCTGATTTTGCAAGTGTATCTCTATTCTGTTTCCACGGTTTCTGCTGGTATATATCTATTCTGTTTTTTCTGTTCCTCCAGGTGTATTTCTATTCTGTTCCCACTGTCACTGCTGGTATAACTCTTTTATGTTCCCACTGTTCCTACAGGTGTATTTCTATTCTGTGCCCCTCAGTTCCTGCAGGTGTATCTCTATTCTGTTCCCACTGTTCCTGCAGGTGTATTTCTATTTTGTTCCCAATGTTCCTGTGGGTGTATCTCTATTCTGTTTTCTCTGTTTCTGCAGGTGTATCTCTATTCTGTTTCCACGGTCCGTGCTGGTATATATCTATTATGTTCCCACTGTTCCTGCAGGTGTATCTCTATTCTGTTAATATGTTCCCAATGTTCCTGCAGGTGTATCTCTATTTTGTTTTTTTTGTTTCTGCAGGTGTATTTCTATTCTGTTTCCACAGTTTCTGCTGGTATATATCTATTCTGTTTTCTCTGTTCCTCCAGGTGTATTTATATTCTGTTCCCACTGTCACTGCTGGTATATCTCTTTTCTGTTCCCACTGTGACTGCAGGCATATCTCTTTTCTGTTCCCATTGTTCCTGCAGGTGTATCTCTATTCTGTGCCTTTCTGTTCCTGCAGGTGTATTTATATTCTGTTCCCACTGTTCCTGCAGGTGTATATCTATTCTGTTCCCTCTGTTTCTCCAGGTGTATTTCTATTCTGTTCCCACTGTTACTGTAGGTGTGTCCCTATTATGTTCCCACTGTTCCTGCAGGTTGTATTTTTATTCTGTTCACAATATTCTTGTGGGTGTATATCTATTCAGTTTTTTCTGTTCCTCCAGGTGTATCTCTATTCTGTTTCCACTGTCAATGCTGGTATATCTCTTTTCTGTTCCCACTGTTGCTGCAGGCATATGTCTATTCTGATTGTGCTTCCACTGTTCTTGCAGGTGTATCTCTATTCTCTGGAAGTGTTTCTCGCTGCAGGGATCCATCCAGACCAGGTGCGCTTCGCTGCTTTGGGAACAGGCCTTTGTGAGGTCACTACTTCCCTGGCATGTGTGAGTTTTTATAGCTCATCCCGGTCTGTAGACTGCACATGTAAAGCTCATCCTGGTCTGTAGACTGCACATGTATAGCCCATCCCGGTCTGTAGACTGCACATGTATAGCCCATCCCGGTCTGTAGACTGCACATGTATGGCCCATCCCGGTCTGTAGACTGCACATGTATCGCTCATCCCGGTTTCTAGACTGCACATGTATAGCTCATCCCGGTCTCTAGACTGCACATGTATAGCTCATCCCGGTCTGTAGACTGCACATGTATAGCCCATCCCGGTCTGTAGACTGCACATGTATGGCCCATCCTTGTTTTTGACCAGGCTGCTGTGATTGAGAACACGGGGAAGAGGATTCTGTTCTTCAGAGGTTACATGAGCATGTCCGCCATCTTAGGCCTTCTAACGGTGACCCTCAACCTGCAGGTAATAAGACTGTAACTGGATATTTACCATCATTGGGGCCCAAAGTCAAAACACAAGGGTCAATATGCAGCACATTAGCATGAATAGTTGTCGCAACGTTTATTTGAGAACCACATAGCAAAAAATGTTATACAGGCAGAATGTTACGGTACTGTTACCATAATGTGGCTGCAACGGTCATATTTAAAACTGCTGTAAAGCGAACGTTGCACTTCAAGTAAATCTCACACAAAAATATGCTTTGTACATAAACTATGCACAATGTTTTTTTGTCTTTTTCTCCAAAACTGATCTGGATGAAATATGATTAGGAGGAACAATGAGTAGTTTATGGATGATTTGTGCAGTAGTTTGTGTTACAGGAAAAAGTTTGCCTCACATAATCGGTCCTCAGTTCTCTTAAGACTTCTGAGACTACTGTGTGAACTAGACTTGTTGTTCATGGCTATGGATAGCTGCTACTTTATGATAGAACGTTCAGAGATAGAACTTTATCTGATGCGTTTGTAGTTGTTTCAATTACCTTCTGTATGCACTTATTGTACCTTGTTTTGGATAAAAGTGTCTGCCAAATGAATGCAATGTTATTGTAATGTTTAAGCTGACATTTGATTTGAAACATTCTAGCGTTATAAAAATCTATGTAATGTTCTTGATCTTTCTCAGGGGCAGGTCACTTGGATGCCGTATTGCAGCATGGTGCTGATCTTCACTTTTATCTTCTTCTTTTCGAGTGGACCAGGTATACAAAGTGAAAAAAAATAATAATTTAGAGAATGCCTTTCACAAGCCTTTTCACAAGATTTGTGTGCAAAGTTAGCATTAATTTCATATTGATACAAATTACTGACCTAATTCATCACTGCAATTTATACATGAAAATCCAGTCTGGGCTCTCAAACACTTTCCGGTTCAATTGTTTTTATTGTTTTATGAAGATCCCCATAAACTGATGTCTTGGCGACCGTTCGTCTTCCTGGGTTACTGACACATAAAAACCATGCATCACAACGCAATTCAGGTTAAGGAGCTGGACTTGTAACCGAAAGGTTGCAGGTTCGATTCCCAGGTAGGACACTGCCGTTGTACCCTTGAGCAAGGTACTTAACCTGAATTGCTTCAGTATATATCCAGCTGTATGAATGGATAAATGTAATAAGAAGTTCTGTAAGTCGCTCTGGATAAGAGCGTCTGCTAAATGCCTATAATGTGTAATGTAATGTAACAACAATAAAAGCAAAAATAGACTTAAACACAACATAACCATATATCACATTGGAAAGGATTATGCGATACTCAACATTATAAAATCCATTAAAACTCGACTTGACAGAGGAATGCATTCTACTACTGTGTTACAGTCATTATGGCCAGCAAGATGCCTCTTAACATACTTTTATTTTTAAAAACTTTTTATTTTGTCTAAGAATGGGGGATGTTCCAAACACTTCTCTTTGCAAGATTAAGAACCAATTTGTTTTGCTCCACCCATTCAAATACCGAGTTTATTTATTTAGACAGGGATGGGCCAGTTAATCACGTATATGCTGCACTATATAAAGTGGAATCATCCACATACATTGTAACACTTGTTGTACCACCAAGGGCAGATCATTTGTTAAAACTGAGAAAAGAAGTGGACCAAGGAAATTGCCTTGCGGAACACCACATTTGACCATTTTGCTCTCAGAAAAACTCTCCATTAGACTTTTTGTGTTCTATTCGACAAATGACTATATTGTTCCAAGCAATTGCCTGATTTGTGAAACACCCCCCCTGGGCATGAGACCCCCTGATCTCAAGAGTCATGCGCATGTAATGACCCAAGCGTCTGCTCTGTCGTAGCTGGAATAACGGCCTCCTTGCCTGTGGAGATTTTCATGCAGTCCTCAAAAGCGGCAGCGTTCACCATCGCCTCCTCTCTCAACTGGATTGGCCTGTTTCTCATTGGCATGCTCTTCCCCCTCATGGTGGTGAGTAAAACTGCCTCCATTTCCACACAGAATGCACCTTTAAATAAGGACCCCAACCTCCATGCAGTAAAATGCGCATTTAAATACATTTGCAGTAGAATGTGGAATAATATGTATAGTAGAATGTGCAGTAAAATATCCAGTAGGAAGTTTGGAATCAGGTGGAGAAACATGGTCCTTTCAACATTTTATTTCATAAAAGAGGCTCAGAGCTGGTGCAGGCACTGCTTTCAGACAGATTTTCAGCCGCTCTAATTTTAAGCTCAGAAGCCTCCATTGTCTTTGGTCCTGCACAGTACAGCTCTTCCGTGTTAATTCAGTTCTACTTCTTATATGTTTATGTGAGTCCACACTGGTTAAGCTGTCAAAGGAGTTGATTTTACATTGACCGTTTTGCTGTGCACAGCGGAGTCTTATACCCCTGTTTTTATACACCCCCCCACCCCACGTTTGCACAGGAAAAAATGGGTCCCTACTGTTTCCTCATCTTCCTCGGCTTCTGCTTCTTCTCCGGAGTGTTTGTGTGGCTGAACGTTCCGGAAACAAAGAACAGAACACCGCTTGAAATCACAGAAGAGTTTCAGAAAATGCACACCAGACATCAGAAACAAGAGCATGAGATTCAAAACTCTGAGCTTGGACAAATTCTATCCTCTTTTTGAGTTTGCATATGTGTGTTTATCTTTTCCCTCTCTATACAGACAAATCCTGTACAAAATAATTTGTATGCACTATTAATTACAGAAGGAATAGGCAACTGTGGTCTTGGGCCCAGTTCCTCATAGCTGGTTAACTGTGCTGAGTAAAACCCGGAACAGTGTTTTTGTTAGTTCATATGTTCCATATTCAGGGTTTGTAGTACAGGTTTCTGGGTTTCACTCAACACAGTTAGCCAGCTAAATGAGTTAGCCAGCTATAAGAAACAGGGCCTTGGAGTGTCTGAGATATTACTGGATTTTGGTCCATCCAAGCCTACACTATAATTATTATAGTTATTATATTATAAGTATATTAATTATTAGGCTTAATGAAGATAGGTGAGTATGTACGAGAGGTACTCAGCGGTTCACCATTCAGAATCTGAATATTCAGGTTCAAGCTCTTAATAATCCATCAAGGTTTTTCAATCAAGCTTGGTTGGAACAAAAACCAGAAGCAACATGTAAACTCCAGGTTTTCCTGACCCCTTTGTGAGAAGCTCCACAGAAGCTCCTATCCCAAGAGCAGCAATACTGATAATTAAAGGTAGGGGGCTCTGCTGAGCTATTTAAAAGTAGATTTTTGCTTTGTGCTATTCTGGCATGCAAGATCTTGATTTGGGATTGGAAAGAAATAGTTCTTGAAATACACCACACAGTGCGTACTGTACAAGACGATGGAATATTATTATTGTGAAACACTGGTTTGTCCGTTTTTGCAGGTTTGTCAGTTCAAGATCCAGTCATTTTCACATTAAAAAACACAACTAATAAGTTAAACATAGTCTCCTTTTTGTAAAGTGACAGAATGTGGATGCTTGTTTTTACTCTATTTTCCAGTACACAGTGAATAGGTGCAGTCAATTGCGAAGCGCATGGCACACTGGGCGTGGCTACTGAATTTCGTTATTTTTGTGACCAGAGGCAAGGAGTGTACAGCTCACAGCGCTCTGCGTATATAGAAAATGGGTTTGGTTTGGTTTAATATTTATCAGTGGGTACGTTTCAGCTGGATTCAACCATAACCAATCAAATGACCTCTTTTCAGTACCTTTAAGAGCCATGCGCATTGCGACCCTGCCGACTGCCAGCTTCCCACTACCACTGCAGTGGAAGACGATATATACTGTATATATTTAGCATTGATATCGGAAAAAAAATAATTAAAAGTATACTATCACTGTAATAATGCATTTGTTTCACAGGGGAATGTCAAAAATCACAAACTAAGGCCTATACTTTCTGTTCATTCGTGTTTTATTATTATTTTTTGAGCTGCACCATATATATATATATATATATATATATATATATATATATACATATATATATATATAGAACACATTCATATTACAAAATCTTTCTTATTGTGTGGGTTCTTGAATAAACAGCCAGAAGCAGCACTTTCACAAGACCAGAACATTAGGACTGAATAGAAACTGTTCCCACCATGAAAATCCTTTAGAGTCTGTGGCAAGCCGTGTCTTATGGTTCATGGTACAGGTTTGGGTAAGATATATGCATTTGTAATATACTGAATGTATATAGGCTTATATACACTGTTCAAAGAAATTAAGGGAACATTAATCATCATAGTATAACACCAAGTCAATTAAACCAAACCAGTCATGCTGGATGATGTTGCAGGCAGCATAACATTCGCCACGGTGTCTCCAGACTCTTTCACGTCTGTCACATGTGCTCAGTATGAACCTGCTCTCATCTGTGAAGAGAACGGGGCGCCAATGGAGAACCTGCCAATTGTGGTGTTCTCTGGAAAATGCCAATCGAGCTGCACGGTGCTGGGCTGTGAGCACAGGTCCCACTACGGGACGTCAGGTCCTCATGGCACCCTCATGGAGTCTGTTTCTGACAGTTTGGTCAGAAATATGCACACGAGTAGCCCACTGGAGGTCATTTTGTAGGGCTCTGGCAGTGCTCCTCCTGTTTCTCCTCGCAGAAAGGATACCAGTCCTGCCGCTGGGTTGTTGCCCTTCTACGGCCCTGTCCAGCTCTCCTCGTGTAATGGCCCGTCTCCCGGTATCTCCTCCATGCTCTTGAGACTGTGCTAACCTGCATGTTTCTCTTCTGCATAATATTCCTGTTAGGTGTTTTGGAAATCAAAGATTTATTGCATACATGTTAGTGCCACTGTTATTGATATTGTTTCATTCCCATACGATATATGCAGCATTAAGAAGGGGGATGTAGACTGTGTTGACAGTTGCCTTGACAACCGTCCTAGGGAAGTGACGTAGGGCGCTATGAATGTCGGGTATGGAGGACGTGTTGGTTGTTAGAGCACAGCTAGCCGGTGCGGCTAATAAAGTTACCTGTTGTTGGAAATACATCGTCTACAAGTTCCTTTATACACAGCACATCTACACCATTAAAACATATTTTTTAAATTCCTGTCCGTTCGCTATCAGGCTTTTTGCATTCTAGTCCAGTTATTTTACAATCAGCGTGTCTTTAGTAATCGGGCATTTATAAGTGCACTGACGCGGTACAGTACCCGGATCTTTCAAACTTACGCTGCGATCACCAGCCGATGTAACAAAAGCAGGCATTCTCCTCACCGCCTCGCCGTACGAAACGTTGCTTGTTTCATTGCATAGCTTGTTTCTAGACTGTTGTACCAGACATCCCCCATACGCCGCGCGATGATCACCTCCGCAATTGCAGCATTTTACTGCCACCCCATCGCCGCACTTCTCATACTCATGTTCTCCTCCACATCGTGCGCATCTCAATCTCCCTTTACAACGGGCCGCTACATGACCCATAAACTGGCAATTGAAACACAGCAATGGCGGTAGAATAAATTCCCTCGCGGAATAGCTCATGTAGCACACATTTATCCTCTGCGGTAATCTTGAATCCCCAAATTGGAGGAGAACTGAGAGGCCCTCGTTTCTTTCCCCCTCCTTCCAATAATGAAGTCTTTTGGCATCCAAAATCTGACCACCAACAATATTCTCCTTAAGTTCATCCATAGTGTAAGGCTGGAAATCAGTCATAAACCCTTGGAGCTGGTGGTGACTTCCTTGAGGGTGCAATAAAACAATTTACCTGGTGGTCTGAGAACCTTTTCCTCTGACCTCTCACGGCCTCGTAAACTACAGCTGGGGTTGAACCTACAACTGGACATCAGAAGGAAACGGCATCCTTAATGACGCTGGGAACTCAGGCCTGCTCACAGGTCTTTTACGGCCTAGATTCTGGACTGAATGGTGAACATATTAAACAAAGCTGTCTATGTATATTGAATCATATGTATGTGCATGTAAATTGGTAATTGTGGAAGTATAAAGTAATTGTGGATAATATGATAAATGTGGTGAACCTGGATAATACTAATTGAAGTGTGTGGTATGTGAAAGTATAGGAGGGGGAGAAATAAAGAATGTGAAAGGAGGATTGTATAGGTTATCAGGGATGCGCTTGTCCATATAAATATCTGGAACCTAGAGTGGCCATCACCGGGACCTCACCTGATATCTAGATATGATAGAGAAGATCATAAGATCACGCGCCGTCGTTCAAAGAGTCTTATTACTGTCACTAGATTGGGAGGGGTAGCTGTTTCTCTCCCTGGAGGGGGGTCCCTGGGTGGTGAAACTTCTCTTCCTGCCAGACCTTATTTGGACAAACAAAGGGACTTGTGGTGTGCGCTGTACTGCATTTAAGGAAAACCCAAAGGGATATTCGAAGAGAATCTGCTTAACAGTTCTCCTGGTACCATAGTCACACCATACAGAATCACTTGGTGATATACTTTGTTTGTGAACTTGTTCATGTTTATGTGTCTTAGCAGCATGTTATCCTGTGTTTAGTTATAGGCATTGAATGTGTTCGTGTTTGCTCTCACAGTTTTAACCAGTGATTATTTGTCATTAATAAATTACCATGTTTTCACATCAACGGCATCTTTCTTTTAATCCCTTTTTCCAGCTTCAATTGCCTGCATGATCTGAGCTGCAGCGTTCCAAGCACTGTGGTGTGTATGCTTGAGTCTCAGAGTCAGAACTCCTGCATCTCACTCAGGGCTAATTCTAAGCTAATGACCTCCCTGCCTGTTATCCAATTATTTTTATATTTAACGTGCGTGGCTCTCATCCATCTTATACCCTTTTCAGCCTAAATTACGACTGAAGACTCAAGGGGACAATTCTGACCCAGGACCGACTAATCAGCGGCCTGGTACAGACGTGGCGTTCTCAAGTTGGGTAGGCAGTCAAGTTTTCTGCCCACAAACAGGGTTGGGTAGTGTATGGTTCTGGTGATTTGATGTGAAGAGAACCCATGGGCGTTCTACGCCGGTTCTTGTCAAATTAGCCTTAAGGAGCCCTTTAAATACACTCAGAGTAGTGCATGGTTCTGGTGATTTGATGTGAAGAGAACCCATGGGCGTTTTACGCCGGTTCTTGTCAAATCTGCCTTAAGGAGCCCTTTAAATGCACTCAGACCTGGGCTCGCAACTATCTATTAAATGAATATCATGTATTGTGTTGGCTAGACCCCCAACCTCTGCGTTCGCCACCGAACTGAACTTCAGCAATAATGTTGATTCCGGCAAACATATATTGAAGTAATGGTGGTACCTAAGGGCGAGTTGAGTGTAACCACTCCGAGCTCCACGCATGTTTAACCAAAATTCTAAATTATAATTATAAATGGAGTCAGATAAACGAGTAAATAAAATAATAATATTTCTAAATAACTTTTACCTTTTCCCACAGCAATAGTGGAATACATCACGCTTAAACCTTCGCTCCGAGCTATTCCCTCATTGGTCTAGTAATTGCGGAGTTTTACAATTTGGAGAACCCGACATGATTTCAGTTGCTGTTTCCAGATTCTACATTTGGTGACCTCGACGTGATTTCAGTTGCTGTTTCCAGATTCTACAATAGAGACATATAACGTGACCCCTGAAATTACGCCCTTCAAACTTCTATTGCTCCCCGGCACATGACATTAAATTTTAGCCTTATTTAACAGGTTTATCTGAAGGATTTTTTCCTGCTGGATTTTATCAGAGAAAAAGACCAGTATTTTCAGTTTTCACTTCTCCTATCTCCTTTTTAATAGCCGATGTCAAGCGCATAAACATTTATCTGCTGGATTATTAAAGGTGATAATTACTTTATAATCAGATTCATCCTGTATTCCCACCCAAAAAAATGAAAAGATGGATTTTAAAAAAATTTCAGTGTGAGATTAAGCTAATTCGCCAAACGGTTAACTTTTTTTGACTCATCTTTACCAGGGATGCCAATAATAGTGGAAGGCACTGTATCTACATATTTACAAGGCATGGTTCTCTTGTGGTGAGTCATGGACTGGAATATAAAAGGGACTTATATTAAAATCGGAATTGCAGTGCACGGGGAAGAAAAACAAACCAAGGCAGTGGAAGGGCAGGCGGTGGGAGGCTTTTTTTCCTGATCGCTGAGCGATCGGGATTTCTAGTTATACACTGAATCTGCATTACAGTTGTGTTCAAATAAATAGCAGTGCATTAAAAAAAGTGAATAAAGTGCAAATATTTTAAAATAGCTTTTACTTCCATATTTCAAATGTAGTGGAAACATGACACATTCAATTCCAAATCAAAGTATTAACACATTTTATCAAGTCTGCGTTATTCATTTGCAGGAAGCAAAGAAAAGGAATATTAATCAGTTCAAAAAAATACCATGCAGATGTCGACATTTTTCTCTGCAAACTCAAACAATTACTGTATAAACTGAAGACATTTTTCAAGATTTAACTTCACTTATTACTGAACTAATATTTAGTTGCATAACCATTGTTTTTGTTAACTGCTGCGCATCTGCGTTGCATCGAGACAACCAACTTCTGGCACCTTGAAACAGGTATTTCACCCCAGGATGAACAAACTACATTGCACAGTTCCTGTGAATTTTTGGGTTTTGCTTCAGAAACTGCATTTTTAATGTAACCCCACAAGTTTTCAATGAGGTTGAGGTCGGGGGATTGAGCTGGCCACTCCATTACCTCAATCCTTTTTGTCTGGAACCAAGATGTTGCTCGCTTACTCGTGTGTTTGGGGTCGTTGTCTTGTTTCCTCTTCGGCATACGGTGTTGGGAATTATTGTTGGGAATTCCATTAAATCCATTGATAACCTGTGATAATAAGCATTGATAATATTGAATATGTATCACCTATAACCTTTATAACCTGTGACAATATGTATTGATTATATTTGAATATGTGGCTATAAAATGTATCATGAGCATTTAAACACATGGTGATATATATATAGAATCACATTGGGTGAGCGCAGAGCACAGAAACACATACTCTGTCTATAAAAGCAGGTGCTTTCAGAGAGTCCAAAGAGTCTGATAAAAAGTTCATAAACAACGGTCGTGTTGGGCGCTTTCCAAGGCGTTCCTAGGCAACAGTCACTAAGTTTGTTGGATGAAAGTTGGAGCTGCAGGCACCCGATATCTGACCCCCTATTATATCAGGCCTTGATTTCAGTATAAAATGAGCACAGAAACACATAGTGATAAATTAATTAAAATGCACTTTCACAGAATCCCATAAAGTTAATAAAGAGAATGGTCACAGTGAGATATAGACATTTCTGTGAATATGAACGCTGAGTCTGACTATAAAAGTTGAAGCCACAGTTATTTTTTACACACAGTTAGCCGTCCAGAGAGTTGGAGAAGAACTTGGGTTTTGTCCAAACACTTGGTATCTGATCACCATGGTTACTCAGTTCTCTATGCAAAATGTTGCTGTCCGGTGGGAACTCTTCTCATGGGGCGGAGCAGGAGAGGGGTGACTGCGAATCTGCGGGGGGAGAGTTTGAGAACTCTCCTCACGGGGCGGAGCCGGGAGCGTGAGAAACCAGGTGTGGCCTAGATACAATCCAATAGGAGATGCCCTACGAAGGAAAGTTCTGAAAGGTTCTCGACACGGGATGACGCTAATAAAAGAGGGCGGAGCCAGAGATTGATGTCTGGAAACAACCAATGAGGCCTCAGAAGACAAGACACCTGTTACGTGGAGAAGTGGGAGGGACTTTGTGAAAAGAAAACTGTATAAAAGTGAAACTAAAACTGATCATTTTGTCTCTGCGGAGATGTTATGACTTTGATTGAGCGGTGTATGGAATAAGGTCTGGCATTTTTTATAGTCTCTGCGGGGGCACTACGCTAGACTTTTGTTGTACGTTGTGTGGAATAATAAAGTCTAGCATTCTCTGAGATTACTGCCTCATCCTTTTTATTTGAAAACTTATAGAGAGATTGGGTCTAAAAGTTGAAAACTTTTAAATTCTTGTGACTTGTAAATTAGCGGGGTCAGCAGGATTGGATCCAGTATCCACAACAAATGGCACTGCGAGCAGGGTAGGAATTCAAGGTCAAAAGGTCGTCGCGGACCAACTCCGGAGGACCGGTTGCGGTGTGAGCGGGAGACGGAGGGGAGCCTTTCCAGCCGGCTGATTAAGAGAAACCAAGGTAAGCGAAGTTAATCTTATATCGCTTGAAAAGACCTTGTTGAATATATGCATAGATATAGTGTGGAAAGAAAAGAAAAGGCTCTCTTTCGCCTTCCATGTTCTGTAAAACCAGTAACCAAGTGACCTTGCCTATTAAAAACCCTGCGTAAAAGTAAGATAGAGATTAATAAAATTGTGTAAACGAGGACGGCAGTAATCTGAGAGAATCAATGCGCAAGCGATATATATTTTTATGAAAAGTGTGTGTGAAAAGTGGATGGTACCCTGGGGCCACCAGCTTGACTCAGCGTAAATACATATGAGTTACGGGTTAATATTTACTGACTGTTGGGGTATACTAAGAAACCAGGGGTGGGAAATATAAAGGAAGAGGGGAAGCTATGTGGGGCAGCACGGTGTAAGGTACACAAAAGGTTGCACCACTTGGTGCTGGGAAAGGTAGAAATTAATAAAAAGAGTGCGTGCTGAAATGTGGGTGGTACCTATGCAGGGGTGGCAATATAGACCGCTAACTGCAGTTGTGGACCACCAACTCGATTCAGCGTAAAGACATATGAGTTACGGGTTAATATTTACAGAATGTTGGGGTATACTAAGAAACCAGGGGTGGGAAATATAAAGGAAGAGGGGAAGCTATGTGGGGCGGCATGGTGTAAGGTACACAAAAGGTTGCACCACTTGGTGCTGGGAAAGGTGGAAATAAATAAAAAGTGCGCGCTGAGTGAAAATTATTTTTGTTGATGTATTGATAGAAATAAGTGTGATATAAAAATGCGTTGAGATGCAATATGCATTATAATATTTTAACGTTTCATGAAGGAGGTGGAGTAACTGAGAGGCATATACACGGAGAGGGTTATAAGATCTAAGTGAAAATAAGTATATGATCGAGAGACAAATTGACAGAGAATTAGAAAAATTACACAGCGTGAGTAGCACGCAGAAAAAAAATTAAGGCGATATTACAAGGAAGGTTTGTTCAGAAATTTGAAATAACAGAGAGTAATAAAGAACAATAAAGTAAAGATAAGGTAATAAGATCTAAGTGATAATATGAACATGTATCTGTTATCTGAACAAACATATAGTGTCTGAATAAGAAAAGTATTTTAAGTGTTAAAGTATGTTAAAAAAGAACTCGGATTAGGCAGGGGATTAGGCACCCCGAACCTAGTCCGTAACAGGCGGCAGCGGAATTGCAAAGTTCCGAGGGCACGTTAAAAACGTTCTATAGTGCTGGGGAGAGCACTGAAGGCCCCCGTGTCTGATGAAGTATGAATGGACATACTGCCGTGGTACCGTCTAGTCGGCGTGGCTGTCGCATGTAAGTGTGCAGGCAGTACGTGGTACGTGGATGACAGTCCACACCTAGCAGTGGGGCGTAGATGACCTCTGTGAACAGGCAAGGCTGGTGAAAACGGTCAAAGTTTCTATACCCATAGCAAGGTGGGATAGGGATCAGACCGTTGGTTCCTAACCGGGTGGTTAATAGCTACTACGGGGTCCTGATTAGATGCAGGACTAGGGATCGCTATCGACTGGGTCACCGGCAGGTCGGGTGGCATAGAGCAGTAAGACCATGAGTGGCTTCCCTGTAGTGGAGCACCTGAGTGGCTTCCCTGTAGTGGAGCACCTGGGTTGCATCCCTGTAGTGGAGCACCTGGGTGATGCCCCTGTAGTGGAGCCCATGGCCGCTGCGCTCGGCTCAATGTACAGTCAGGCCACTATAAGCTGAAACCGAATGAGTTAGTAAGCGAGTAGTGCTTTCTGTGATCAGTGTTTTTGAAAAGAAAGCATTGGGAAGCAGGAAGGCTTAATTTCCTTTCGCTCAGAGGAGTTTGGGGAAAGGAATTCAGCGGAAAGGGATCTAGCCTGGAGCTGCGCCCCAGACAGCGGGAGGCTCGAAGGATCTAAGTGTAAATAAATGTGAGTGTGAAATAATTTTGAGAATAAATTGATTGGAATAAAACAAATATAAAAAAGATATAATAATTAATAGAATAAGTTAAGACTTATCGGTTGCCTGAACAAAACATATGGTGTTTAAATAAGTAGGAAAAAGTTTTAACAATAGTTTTACCAAATTATGACGTCATCACAAAGTAGCAGAGCGTTGATGATTTGTTGTCTGTTACCTGTTTTGAGGTTTTTTCTCACCAGAATTGTGGGTGCATATCCTCTGGTGGCTAAAGTGACCCAGACCACAGAGTATCATCAGCTGGTACTTAACCTGGCCGCAGACAAACAGCGGCTTGGACTGATGAAACACCACAAAAAGGGAACTGAAATGTATCGGGTAAAGCGTATTATGAATAAAAGAAGGAGTTCAGAGTTGTAAGAGGAGTGCAACCTTTTTCTCCTTCCTAGACAAGAGTGGGAGGTTTTTTGGTTGTGCGTCTCAGGGCCCTTAGTCACCTCTGGAACGGGCGATAGAGAGCTATATTTACTTATATTTAGAAAAGATCTAAGTGACATATTCATACTTAATATGCGTGCCTCTTGACACCTGCTCCAGATATGACCGAGGATAGGGTAGTATTAAACTGTAAGTGTGGGAGGGGGGAGTGGCTGAATACCGCGATTGGTGGCGTATCTCCACGCTCCCCTGCGGCACTGCAGAATTGACATAACGCCTAGGCAGGGGATTAGGCACCCCGAACCTAGGCGTTAACAGGCGGCGACGGAATTGCAAAGTTCAGAGGGCACGTTAAAGACGTTATATAGTGCAGGGGAGAAGACTGAAGGCCCCCGTGTCTCATGAAGTATGAATAGACATACTGCCGTGGTACCGTCTAGTCGGCGTGGCTGTCGCATGTAAGTGTGCAGGCAGTACGTGGTACGTGGATGAGAGTCCACACCTAGCAGAGGGGCATAGACGACCTCTGTGAACAGGCAAGGCTGGTGAAAACGGTCAAAGTTTCTATACCCGTAGCAAGGTGGGATAGGGATCAGACCGTCGGTTCCTAACTGGGTGGTTAACAGCTACTACGGGGTCCTGATTAGATGCAGGACTGGGGATCGCTATCGACTGGGTCACCGGCCGGTCGGGTCGCATACAGCACTAAGACCATGAGTGGCTTCCCTGTAGTGGAGCACCTCAGTGGCTTCCCTGTAGTGGAGCACCTGAGTGACTTCCCTGTGGTGGAGCACCTGAGTGGCATTGTTACGATCCCCATGGGCCTAGGGGTGCATGGGGTAGGTAACTAGATGTTATTATACCGGGTGATGTAAAATTATTATGAACTAGTAATAACAATATAAAAACAGACCAGACCGGATAGCAACTCAGTTCATAAGTTTACTGTGGTAAAGAAATAAAGAAACAGTGCAACACTAAATACATAACACACAAACCAGACTCACACAACCAGGCTCAAGGGACGCTGGATGTTGCCAAAAGAATACCCAAAATGAAACTAGCTAACACAGAGAGTAGTAACTAATCTAGTGTATCAAGTACACAAAACAAAAGCCTAACTACTCTAACTAGCAGACCAGAAAAATACAGTGGTTGGCAATCACCCCTAAGGACTAGTGGTTCTATACCAGTGGCGGCCGGCCTATAGAGGGCGCTGGGGCGCCGCCCCCCCCTCCCCCACATACAAATTTTAAAAAAAGTTTTAAAAAAATTATTATTTTTTATTATTATTTAATTTTTTTAGTAGCTTAAAATTATTATTTTTTATTATTATTTTTTATTATTATTTAATTTTTTAGTAGCTTAAACATGTTATATGTTGGCCTTGCGTTGTCTAAAGTTTAATACATTACATATGCATGTTCAGGGGGCTGCGGGGCGCCGGTAACGTTATGGTGAATCAGAGCACTCATTCATTTTCAGGCGAGCCCCCTGATACTGCTGCCTGATTCGCCGCCAAAAAAGGAAGTCCCCGGGCGCAGGCCTGTGCGCCCCGGACTATCCTACCCTTTTCTGATTAGTCCTCATGGTTTATGATATTATTTGATTGGATTTAAGGCATGTTTATCACGCCCAGCCGGCATCTAGCAGGATATCACTGCGAGTGCGCAAGTACTACGGATAGGTTCAGTCGGCTGCTACTCATTCATTCAAGTAGACCTGTCCTAGACCAAGCGAGAGAGATAATTCGAAATGGCTTCTTCAAGTGGAACAGAAAGCAAAGAAAATTCGGTTATTTCTTTGCAAAAAGAACCTTTCTCAAGGCGTTCATTGGGAGAAACGGGTCGGGCTCGGTCACGGCGGCCGAACAACTAGCGAACATTTTACTTTTGAACTACAGTAAAACCTTGACATACGAGTGCACTAACTTACGAGTATTCCGAGCAATTTCTTGTTTCGCCTTACGAGCCTAGACCCGAGTTACGAGCCGAGCAAGCGGAGCATTGCGAATGCGAATGCGAATGCAATTTCGGAAATTGCATTCGCATTTCCGAAAAATTCTGAAGGGAAGGAAGAAACAAACCACCATGGATAGGTTTTTATCGAAACGCCCTGCAGATCAGTCAGAAAAGCGTGACGAAAAAGCCAAAAATCTATGAAAAAGATGCAAACGTCACTGATGAAGATTAAGTGTAAGTGAAGAATAATAATGTAGCAATTAAGTTTAGAACCAGTTTATTTCTTTATATTCTATTTTATTATCTTTGTATTATATTTTGTATTAATTATTTATAATTTATAAATACATTTCTCATTTTTATAACAACGTAACAAAGAAATTAGGGTGTTTTTTGGGGGGCTGGATCGGATTAATGGTATTTAAATTAATTTCAATGGGGAAAATTGATTTGATATACGAGTAAACCGAGTAACGAGCTCGGTCACGGAACGAATTAAACTTGTATGTCAAGGTATTACTGTACTAATTGGGATGGGTTAGCTTACTGCACATGGTGCTTCAAGTTGTTTTTGGTGAAAATATAGTGTGAAATAAATACAAATGATACCGAATATTGTGTGTGTCTGTTATCTACCAATAAAACAATGCCTTTTGACGGTCATTTAGGTGCCCAGTGACCACTAAACAGAGAAGCTGTAACCATGGTAACAACAACTGCGTGACAGGGAAACACAATGTCAGCGCTTCAGTGCCTTAACTGCGTCGGGCTCGGGTCGGGTTCGGACATAAAAAGCAGAATTCCTGTCGGGTTCGGGTCGGGCTCGGTCGGGTTCGGACAGAAATATGCGGCCCGATCCGCACTCTAGTTCAGTGATGTCTTACTTGAAAAACTGTCCTCCACTGTTGCCAATCAAACTGTCTTATGCAACTGAGACACACGGTAGCTTGTTTTTTCTGTTTAAAGTCAAAGTCAGATGTATTTTTTTTTTTTTAGAAATGCTAGCGCCCCAACCTATATTTAGATCACCAGCCGCCACTGTTCTATACATAAACACTCTACGGGCATGTGTATAGGAGCCCCCAGTCTTACCTGTCCAAAGACCTGCAAGTGTACATAAACCAGAACACATTCAAACAAAACTTATGGTAAACAAACTTGGGATTTACTGAACACCAACACACACACTTGACCCCAAAAACCACACTCCCGCTAATTCTTCTTCTTCTTCTTCTTTTATTTTATGGCGGTTGGCAAACAACTTTAGTGGTGCATTTACCGCCACCCACTGGTCTGGAGTGTGGACTGGGAATCATTAATACCCTTGCTTAATAAATTAAATAAAATTCTAAAATACCAATAATAAAATTTAAGTTCATATTAATAATTAAAACTCATATTCTATTTATTAAGCCTGTTGAATGCAAATACTCCAACAGAAATGTAATACATGTATCCCCTGTTGATTGTTTCAAAATTCTGTATATATTAAGTTGTGTCCCCACTTCATGTAGCTTGGTTTTTAGTCTCTCTCTCTGTCTGACATATTTTATGCAGCTGTACACTACATGATTTACTGTTTCTTGTTCCCCACAAAATTCACATCTGCCATCTCCATGTTTGTTTATCAGGAAAAGTGTACTATTTAGACCTGTGTGTCCTAACCTTAACCTTGTGATAACCCTGTCTTCCTTCCTATTTCCCCGTTCAGATTGTGTATTTCCAACCAATGGTTTTATTCTAAATAAATGCCGACCTTTACTTTCCCTGGTCCATTCCTCTTGCCATCTCTTTTTAATTTCATTTTTAATGACCCCTTTTACCTCTGCTTTACTGATTTTAACATCTATCTGTATATGGTCTGCCTTTAATGCATTTTTTGCAATTCTATCTGCTTCCTCGTTCCCTTTAACTCCCACATGAGCAGGTACCCATACAAATCTAACACTTATTCTTAATCTTTGTATTCTGAATTGTGTCTGAAGAATTTCAAATAAAATGTCCTGTCTGCTACTGGAATTAAAAGACTCCAAACTCATTAAAACTGCATACGAGTCTGAGCAGATGACCACCCTTTCTGGTTGAGCTTCTTCTACCCATTGTAATGCTATTACCATAGCCATCATTTCGCTTGTAAATACAGATAAGTCATTGGGTAATCCTTTTCCCTCCTTAATGCCTAACTCTGGGATGACAAAAGCAGCTGAAACTCTTCCTGAATTTGGATCTTTTGATCCATCTGTATATATTCTTAAAAATCCATAAAACCAATTGCTAATATGTTCATTCACTATTCCATCATACTTATTCCCCTTCTGTTCATCTCTTTTTTTGTTATGTAGCTCAAAATTTACCATTGGTTGTGGCAATAACCAAGGAGGTATAGCTGGAAGAACTACTGTTGGGCTGTATTTCTTATTTAAAATCCCCATCTCGCTTGCCTTCTCCTTCGCAAAAACTTTTGGTGTTCCCTTTTTCATGCTCCCAACATGGTTCTATAACATTTTTTGTTGGGTGATCTTTTTTGTGACCTTGCAGATTCGCCCAATATGTCATCATTAGCTGTTGCCTTCTCAGTGTTAATGACATTTCCCCCATCTCCACTTGCAAGGCTGACACTGAAGTACTTTTAAATGCTCCACAACATATTCTAAGTGCTTGTGCTTGAATTACTTCTAATTTTTTGAGTAAGGTTTTTGAGGCTGACCCATATGCCACACATCCATAATCGAGCACTGATCTTATTAGTCCCGTATATATTGTTTTCAGAGATGTCCTATCTGCTCCCCAGTCCTTACCAACCAAACATCTCATTACATTCACTACTTTTTTACACTTTGTTATGACCTTATCAATATGAGTATTCCATGTGAGCCTCGTATCGAACCACATACCTAAAAATCGAACCACATTCACCCTCTCCAATTCTCTTCCGTACAATTTCACTTTAATTTCTTCCTGACTATTTTTGCGTGTGAAAAAGGCAATTTTTGTTTTTTCCACAGAGAACTTAAATCCCCACTCCAAGGACCATTGCTCCACTATTTTAATAGCCTCTTGTAGTTTTTTCACTATATGATTTACATTCCTTCCTCTCTTCCATAAAGCCCCATCATCCGCAAATAATGATCTCCCTATCCCTTGTTCCACCTTCGAGTACACATCATCAATCATTATTGAAAATAAAAGGGGACTAATAACACTTCCCTGTGGGGTTCCATTATCCACCAGAAAGCAAGACGAATACTTTCTTCCCACTCTCACTTGAATTGACCGACCTACAAGAAAGTCCTTAATCCAGTTATACATCCTTCCTACGATTCCTAATCTATTCATTTTAATTAGCAACCCATCCTTCCACATTAAATCATAAGCTTTCTCTACGTCGAAAAACACCGCTACTACCACCTCCTTATTTATTTGTGCTTTTCTAATTTCTGATTCTAGACATAAAACTGGATCCATGGTACCTCTCCCTTTCCTAAACCCACTTTGACTATTTGACCTGAGATTTCTTATTTCTAGATTGTATGTTAGTCTCTCGGTAACACTCCCGCTAATGGCAAACAGTCCAGTTTAAATAGCAGAGGTGGCGGGTTCTGATTGGATGATTGAAATGACAGATAGGTGACAGCGGGACTTGATTGCTGATTGACAGGCGGCACAGCGAATGAAGGTGGTGGCAGGCGAAGGCAGGGAAGTCCACAAAAGAATAACACAGGCACGTAACACCTCCCCCCTTAAGAACTAACTTAACACATTTTATATATATTTTTTAAGTTAGTTAACATAGTTACGAAAAAAAAAAAAAAAATTCCCATCCACTAAACAAGGTACCTAAATACTACGCACAGGTTACCCAAAACTCAGAGACAACGCATCAGCGAGTACATTGTCAGTTCCCTTCTTATGGTGAATTGTGATGTTGTATTGTTGTAAAATCAGTGACCAACGCATAAGGCGCTGGTTCTGATTATACATTCTCAATAAAAAAACTAACGGGTTGTGGTCTGTAAAGACCTCGACAGGGTTGGAACTTGAGCCAATGTACACTTCAAAAAATTGTAAAGCTAATAACATTGCCAGTGCCTCCTTCTCAATGGTATTATAATTTAGTTGGTGTTTATTAAATTTGCGCGAGAAGAAACTGACGGGATGATCAATTCCATCTGGATCTTCCTGCAGCAATACTGCACCAGCTCCCAGAGCACTGGCATCAACCTCTAACTTAAACGGTTGTGCAAAGTCTGGAGCGGCGAGTAGTACAGGCGCACTGCATAGTAAAAGCTTAACAGCTTCAAAGGCATGTTGGCAGTCTGAGGTCCACACAAAATATTTTTTTTTACTGAGCGCACTTGTTAAGGGCGCTACAACCACAGAGAAGTTCCTGCAGAAACTCCGGTAATATCCAGCCATTCCGAGGAAACGGCGTAACTCACGCCTAGTAGAAGGCGTAGCGAAACCAGCAATGGCAGCAATCTTTGCTTCCAATGGCCGAACTTGGCCATGACCCACTTGTTTTACCAAGTACGTCACGGTCGCTTTGCCAAACTCACACTTGGCGAGATTCAGAGTTGCTTTGGCCAACCTCTCAAACACACAACGCAACACCGAAACATGATCAGTCCAACTATCTGACCTGATCACCAAGTCATCTAAATAGGCATAACAGTCCGAAATACCCATTAGTACTGTATTCACTAGCCGCTGAAAAGTGGCCGGAGCGTTACGAAGGCCGAAAGCTAAAACATTATATTGGAGGAAGTTGTCAGGGGTAACAAACGCGGAAATCTCAGACGCGCGAGGAGTCAAAGGCACTTGCCAATACCCCTTTAGCAAATCAAGTTTGGTGACAAACTTAGCAGCACCAATGTTATCGATGCAGTCTTCCATTCTCGGTAGAGGGTAGGAGTCTGGAACTGTAACTGCATTTACCTTTCGAAAGTCTGTACAGAAACGCGACGTACCATCAGGTTTCGGCACAAGAATACAAGGCGAGCTCCAAGGACTAGCACTGGGCCTAGCCAAGTTATTATTTAAAAGGTATTGCACTTCCCGCTTCATAGCCTCACGTTTAACAATATTAACCCGATATGGGTGTTGTTTAATAGGGGCAGCACCGTTCACATCAATGTCATGATGTGTTACGGTAGTCTGAGAAGGGGTATCACCAAAAAGATTTGGAAATTCTTTTATTAAATTAACAATATCAGATCTCTGAACATCTGATAAGTGAGCAAGGTGGGACGACAAATCTGACAGTGTCTCCGAATTGGTGAGTCTAGCACATAGATGAGGGGCGTTCCGAAGCACAAGGCCATCCTCATCCTCTGTACAATCCAACCTGAAGTTATTCAATACGGGGCTAACGCTAGCTACTTGTGACACAGGCAGAACTTTTTTTACATTCTCTGACTGAGGTGTCTCTCTAGAATGATATGCCTTAAGCATATTAATATGGCACACTCGTGATTGCCGTTTACGATCGGGTGTTCGAATTACATAATTACTTTCACTCAGTTTTTCTTACACAGTATAGGGACCAGAAAAACGAGCAGACAAAGCAGATCCAACAATAGGCAATAATATTAGAACCTGATCCCCAGGTTTGAAATTGCGATCAACAGCCTTCCAGTCAAAACGACGTTTCATTTTGCTCTGAGCTGAAGAAAGCGACTCTTTAGCAAGGGAATTGACATGATGCAATTTTTTCTCTGACCTGACGACAGTAATCCAACACATTAGGCTTGACATCCGAGTCAAACATAAACTGGTCCTTCAGGACTTTTAAAGGACCCCGAACAGTATGCCCAAATACTAGTTCAGCAGGGATGAACCCTATCGATTCCTGTACCGCTTCTCGTAACGCGAACAGAATGAATGGCAGCCCTTCCTCCCAACAATTTCCAGTCTCCAAACAATACTTGCGGAGAGCAGATTTGAGAGTCTGATGCCAACGCTCTAAGGCCCCCTGGCTCTCAGGGTGGTAAGCACTTGAGATCTGATGCTTAATATCCAGAGACTGCGCAAACTGTTTAAACAGTTTTGACAGAAAATTAGTGCCCTGATCCGTTTGGATAACTTTAGGGAATCCAAATATAGAAAAGAACTGTGTCAACGCTTTAATCACGTTTTTGGTCGTGATAGTGCGCAATGCTATAGCTTCCGGAAATCTAGTCGCAGTACACATAATGGTTAGCATGAATTGTTTACCAGACTTTGCCTTAGGAAGCGGACCCACGCAATCAACAATTACATGCTGAAACGGCTCACCCATTACTGGAATTGGACAGAGCGGGGCTGGTGGAACAACCTGATTAGGTTTTCCCGCGACCTGACAAATGTGACAAGACCGACAGTGGTTTACAACAGCACTTTTAAGACCTGGCCAAAAGAAATGCCTCAACACGCGATTATACGTCTTTGTAATTCCCAAATGACCAGACCAAGGATTTTCATGGGCCAAAATTAATACTTGCGGTCGATACACAACAGGTACAACAATTTGAAAAACCACACCCCATTCGGCTTCCATAGTTAACGGAGATGACCACTTCCTCATTAACAAACCATTATCTAAAAAATAAGCCATGGACTTTTCTTTCAACATTTCATGTTTAACAACCATCTCAAAGCACTTGAGCAAGGATGGATCATGTTTCTGAGCAGAAACAAGTTGTTCACGAGTGACAGGAAATTTTTCCGAGGCCAACTCCACAGGTAAGGTAAGAGATTTACATTCCTTTTTATCAAAGTTTTGAGGTTCGACCTCTGTACTTGCCTCAGTTTTTACCCGTGGTATTTTCGGTTCGGTGAGAGAAATATCTTCAGTAAAAATGGACGCTAACTCCGATAAATCCACTTCCTCTCCCCATTTCTTTGATTGGGCTCGAGTGAGCACGCAAGCAGGGAAAACACTGGGAAGTGATTTAGACACGTCCGACATTGTAGACGATACGGGTTTATTTAGAATTTCAAGTACTGGATGCACTTTACCTCCGGCAATATCATTTCCCATTATAAAATCAACGCCTGGTACCGGCAAAGCAGATCGTACAGCCACATTAAAATAACCCATTACTAATTCAGTTTGAACATGTACTTTGTGTAAGGGAACAGTAACAAAGGCCATGTCAATTCCCTGAATTACTACGTTAGCACCACTATACGTCACATCCGATACAGCGATTACGTCGGCTAACACAAAAGATTGTGAAGCTCCCGTGTCTCTTAAAATCCGCACAGGTTTTTGCTCAGTTGGATCACCGGAAAGGGAAACAAAACCTTCAAAAATAAACGGCTCAAAACCATCTTCAGGTTTGCTTACAGGACAGTTTAAACACGGAGTGCTTTGACGAACAGTTCTAACAAAGCCAGTAGGCTTGGCTGAAGCAACAGTTTTCGTTTTCAAAGCATAACAATTAGCAATTACATGCCCTACCTTATGGCAATAGAAACATTCACGTTCCTCTTTAGACCGTGGTGGTGATGATTTGGAATCTTTTGGAGATTCACCGTCCTTATAACTACGGGAAGCAGCAGATTTAGCTCCCTGGATGGAACCAAACACAGTTTTGTGAGTGAGTGCAAACTCATCTGCAAATATCGCAGCTTCAGACAAGGACATCACTTTCTGTTCATTTAGGTAAATAACAACACGTTCTGGAGCACAGTTCTTAAACTCTTCTAACAATATTAATTCGCAAAGAGAGTCATAGTTATTCGCTTTACTCGCAGCACACCATTTGTCAAACAGAGTTCCCTTTTCTCTGGCGAACTCTACGAATGATTGGGCGGAGGTTTTCTTTTGGTTTCTAAATTTCTGTCTATAGGCCTCCGGCACCAATTCATATACACAAAGGATAGCCGCTTTCACAATGTCATAATCCATACTCTCTGGGAGAGTTAGTGTAGCCATTACATCTTGTGCTTTCCCTACAAGTTTGCACTGTAGCAAGGTTGTCCAAATTTCTTTGGGCCATTTAAGAGCTGCAGCCAAATGCTCAAAAGTGCTGAAGTAGGCATCTACCTCAGTCTCTCGGAAAGAGGGTAGAGCCACATGTCTCCTGACATCATATCCAGCAAAACCAAGTGGTGGGGACATACCGGGGGTAACCATAGTGGAGTGTTGCTCTGCAGCGCTTTGTAACTCCAGCTGCCGCAACTTAATCTTTGTCTCTGCCTCTACTTCCAGCTTTCTTATGGAAAACCGGAATTCCTGCTCCATTTTCAGAGCCCTTTCTTGTGCCTCAGCCTCACGAGCTCTCTCCTGAGCTTCTAGCTGCAGCCGAGCAAGACAGACTTTCAGCCGCACATCAGCCCTCGACCCAGTGGTACTCGGAGAATAACCCTCAAACCGTGGAAAAGTTACTGGGGGAGTCTCGACCTTCACCTCAGTTCTGTCAGATTCCCCAGCTCTTGTAGGAAATTTGTTTCCTCATAAGAACTAAGCACGTGAGAGAAAAGCACGTGAGCCCTTAGAGGCACTGAGATACTGACAAACACCTAAAAATAAATTATGTATCATGGTTCTCAAATTACAGGAAAACACCCAAAAGCACCCAATGACACATGCACACGAGATATAAACTGTAGAGACAGGCCCAAGACATGACCAAGACATGCCCAAAGCATGATCACAAAACAAGATCTGAACATGCCCACAAAGACATGATGAGACATGCTCACAACTGTATTGATGACACATACTCACAAAATATACGAGCATAATCTGAACTATAGCAAATGTATTAATCAATGTATTAATCAACTGTATTAATTAAATGTAATCAATGTTAGTTGCAGCTGAAGCTAAAGAAATGCAAGTAACCACAGTTTACAATGTGATTGATTAAACTGTTGAACAAAGGCCAGAATGCAAGCACTACAAATACATTATATCTGTGTTAAAGCAAAACCAGTAGAAGAATGAATAATCAATTGTATAATCTGATATTATCCAAGATTTTAAGAATGTACTGTATCATTCTGGTGTGGTGTTTGAATATAAAGTTATATACTTGTATAATCTAAACTAAAACTTACTCAAATGCAATGGTTAACTCATGTTAAATGGTTGACTCATGTTACAGCTGTCTATGACTCAACCTATTGCAACTGTATAGCAACATATTACAAATGTATTAGCAACGTATTAAAAACATATTTTTTTGTGAGGGAATCGAAGGGAAACTCCACAATGGGGAGGACCCAGGAATAATTGAAACGATTGTGGCGAAGCCAAGTCATTCACATATTAAAAAAAGGAAAGATACCCTATGTCAGCAGAAAAAGAGTATATAAGGCCTGTAAGAACACCAATCGGGGCATTCGCCTTGCAAGACGAACCCGGTTTGTTGGGAGCTCTGAACCAATAAATGCTGATTTCTCTGAAGGACTTGCCACTCTGATTTTTGCCTGAAGACTGTTTACTAATCATTCTGAATTTGGACTTTGATTATTTTAAGAACTTAGAAATTGAACTTTGATATTCTTGTCGAAAAATCCACGACACTCTCAGCGGTGATTCGGGATTCTCAACAACCGCACGGGGCAATAGGCCTACACCAGGCTGGCTAGGAGGTAAAATGACAGGCGAGACAAATATTTTCTGTTCCACCAGCTTTTCCCAGACCAATGATTTAATCTCCTTTTTCAGGAGGGTCCTCACAACAGAGAGACCTAAATGATCCGCTATTGCTAATAAATCTGCCTTGCGGCACTGATCAAAAGCTACAAACGAAGGCTGTTCAATAAAATCTTTTACATTGAACGCAGCCATTTCCCACTCTGCTTATTTGTGCACCACTGTACAACAACCACACAATATTATTATTTACTGTTCAAATATATCCCGGACGAGCCCCCAAATATGTTACAATCCCCACGGGCCTAGGGGTGCATGGGGTAGGTAACTAGATGTTATTATACCGGGTGATGTAAAATTATTATGAACTAGTAATAACAATATAAAAACAGACCAGACCGGATAGCAACTCAGTTCATAAGTTTACTGTGGTAAAGAAATAAAGAAACAGTGCAACACTAAATACATAACACACAAACCAGACTCACACAACCAGGCTCAAGGGACGCTGGATGTTGCCAAAAGAATACCCAAAACGAAACTAGCTAACACAGAGAGTAGTAACTAATCTAGTGTATTAAGTACACAAAACAAAAGCCTAACTACTCTAACTAGCAGACCAGAAAAATACAGTGGTTGGCAATCACCCCTAAGGACTAGTGGTTCTATACATAAACACTCTACGGGCATGTGTATAGGAGCCCCCAGTCTTACCTGTCCAAAGACCTGCAAGTGTACATAAACCAGAACACATTCAAACAAAACTTATGGTAAACAAACTTGGGATTTACAGAACACCAACACACACACTTGACCCCAAAAACCACACTCCCGCTAATGGCAAACAGTCCAGTTTAAATAGCAGAGGTGGCGGGTTCTGATTGGATGATTGAAATGACAGATAGGTGACAGCGGGACTTGATTGCTGATTGACAGGCGGCACAGCGAATGAAGGTGGTGGCAGGCGAAGGCAGGGAAGTTCACAAAAGAATAACACAGGCACGTAACAGGCATCCCTGTAGTGGGGCACCTGAGTGGCTTCCCTGTAGTGGAGCACCTGAGTGACTTCCCTGTAGTGGAGCACATGGGTTGCATCCCTGTAGTGGAGCACCTGAGTGATGTCCCTGTAGTGGAGCCCATGGCCGCTGCGCTCGGCTCAATGTACAGTCAGGCCACTATAAGCTGAAACCGAATTAGTTAGTAAGCGAGTAGTGCTTTCTGGGATCAGTGTTTTTGAAAAGAAAGCATTGGGAAGCAGGAAGGCTTAATTTCCTTTCGCTCAGAGGAGTTTGGGGAAAGGGATCTAGCCTGGAGCTGCGCCCCAGACAGCGGGAGGCTCGAAGGATCTAAGTGCTCCTGCAGCACTGTAGTATAATGGAATTGGTGATGGTGAGGCTAATAAGCCTCAAAGGGGGGATTGTTGGGAATTATTGTTGGGAATTCCATTAAATCCATTGATAACCTGTGATAATAAGCATTGATAATATTGAATATGTATCACCTATAACCTTTATAACCTGTGACAATATGTATTGATTATATTTGAATATGTGGCTATAAAATGTATCATGAGCATTTAAACACATGGTGATATATAAACTCCTCAAAAAAAGTTTGGAAACGTTATTTCGGTCGATTATTCCTCCCCTTTAATAATACCAATTGGTATTGTATTTTATATAGTTGGAAAGCCTGATTAGTCACCTTTACAACGAGGTACAACTTGTAAGGATCATGCATTCGTGGAATGAGCAACACAGCTAACCGTGTGGGTAGCGGCCCAAAAAAATGTGCCAAAATCCCCTGCAATATTCTTCTGTTGGTATTCACTCTCGTTTTGAGCTTCAAGTGCTGGCAGGTGTATGCCAGTGGGATGGAATGGGATGCCATCCCACAGCAGTGTGTGACCAGGCTGGTGACCAGCATGAGGAGGAGGTGCCAAGCTGTTGTGGCTGCGTATGGATCTTCCACACGCTACTGAGGTCCCTGACAGTGTAAAATGAATAAAGTGTAAAAATGGCCAATATGTGTTGTTTTTTCCTTATTACTGTGGGAGAGTGCAATCATCCAGTCCACCAAGCAACTCAAAATGAGAGTGAATACCAACAGAAGAATATTGCAGGGGATTTTGGCACATTTTTTTGGGCCGCTACCCACACGGTTAGCTGTGTTGCTCATTCCACGAATGCACGATCCTTACAAGTTGTACCTCGTTGTAAAGGTGACTAATCAGGAAAGCATAGCATACACTTTTCTCAACCTAGCTGGTCCCGAGGCACTGGATAAGTACGACACATTCACTTTTGAGGACGACGAAGATGGGGAGGACCCTGACGTTCTGGTAAAGAAGTTTGAGGAAATATGCCTACCTGTGAAGAATGTGATTATGGACAGACATGCGTTTATTACGACGAACCAGAAGCATCACGAGTCAATTCAGTCGTATGTATCCACGTTGAAAACGATGGCCAAGAAATGTGAGTTTGGTGCACTACATGATGAACTAATTAGAGACCGCTTGGTGTGTGGTATTCACAATGACAGTGTCCGCTCGCAGCTACTGAAAGAAAAAAAGCTGACACTGGACTCAGCCATTGAAATCTGCATGCTACATGAACAATCTGAGAAAGACAACAGGGAGCTAAAAAAGGAAGCAGAGGTGTGCACAGTGCAATTCAACCCATGTTCAAACTGCGGTGGCCAGCACCCACCTGACCGTAACAGGTGTCCAGCTTTCAACAAGCGCTGTAACACATGTGGAAAATGGAACCATTTCTCCAAATGTTGCAGATCAAATAAAGCATCTACTTCCAACAGACCAGGACAAGCTCCACCCCCGACTCCAGGCAGGGGCAGATACACACATGTAAGTGAGCTTGATACACAGCCTACACAGGAACCAACTGATGTGTTTCACTGCGAGACTGTTGAGGTGTTCTACTGTGAGAGCATAGACAAGCCAGATGATGTGCATGTGCGAGATGAGTTGTTTGCTGAGCTGTCTATATGCAACACTGCAAAACTACTGACTGTCAAAATTGATACTGGGGCCAAATGCAATGTAATATCCAAAGCTCTGCTGCAGAATATTGACCCAAACGCTCACACTGACCACAGGAAAAGGGCAAATCTTGTGGCGTACGGAGGTCACATGATTCAGACTCTTGGTGCTGCAGATATAAAATTCACTTGTGGGCTGCTGCAGTTCCAGGTTGTGGATAGGGACGTAAAACCTCTGCTGGGTCTCAGAGACAGTGTCAAACTCGGCTATGTGCGTTTTGGACCAGAGGTGCATGCTCTCCAGCAAGAGGCGCTGGAGCTCACACAATACAGGGACCTGTTCGAGGCAAGCTGCCTGTGGTTTATCACATGCGCCTGAATGACTCTGTGCACCCCACAATATGTGCTCCCAGACGAGTGCCACTAGCCATGAAGGACAAAATTATCGGAGAGCTGAACCGAATGACTGAACTGGGTGTCATAACGCCAGTTCAGGAGCCCACTGATTGGTTTCGGCCATGGTGGCTGCAAGCAAAAGGGATGGAAGCATGAAGCTATGTCTCGACCCTGTCAACCTCAACAAAGCCCTCCTCAGACCACACCACCCTATGAAAACTGTGGAAGAGGTGATCGCTGACATGCCAGAGGCCAAGATGTTCAGCATCCTGGATGCTAAGTGTGGTTTCAGGCAGATGCCACTCAGTGAGGAATCATCAAAAAATGACCACTTTCATGACTCCTGTGGGCCACAATACATTCCTACGAACGCCCTATGGAATCACCACGGGGAGTGAGGTCTTCCAGAGATGTATGGAGCAGCTCTTTGAGGGTCAGCCATGTGCAATTGTCATTGATGACATTTTGGTGTGGGGCCGCACAAAAGAGGAGCATGATTGCCGTCTCCGCCAGGTCATGGACAGAATACGGGCTATCAATCTTAAACTGAACCCCGAAAAGTGCCGTTTCAGAGTCACTGAGGTCTCCTACGTCGGCCACCTACTCACCAACCAGGGCGTCAAACCCGACCCTGCCAAAACCGCAGCTGTCCATCTGATTCCACCCCCGAAGGACAAGCTCAGCCTACAGAGGTTCCTGGGCATGACAAACTACTTGGCCAAATTCATACCGGACTACAGTGAAGCCACAGCACCCCTGCGCAAGCTCCTCCGTCAGGATGTGGACTGGTGCTGGCAAGAGCACCACATGGAAGCGTTCACCAAACTCAAAGAACTTATCGCTAGCCCCCCGGTGCTGCGGTACTTTGATATGCACCAGCCAGTGGTATTGTCGGCTGACGCCTCACAACATGGACTAGGTGCTGTTTGCCTCCAGAATGACAAGCCGGTGGCGTTCGCTTCGAGGACCCTTACAGAGACTGAGTCACGGTACGCTCAAATTGAAAAAGAGCTCCTGGCCCTTGTCTTTGCTTGTAACAAATTTCATCACTACATATATGGCCGGCCTGTGACTGTTGAAACTGACCATCAGCCACTCATCACCATCCTAAGGAAGCCGCTGCACACAGCCTCTGCGCGTATCCAGGGCATGATGCTCCGCCTCCATGTTACAACCTCAACGTCATCTACAAGAGAGGCAAGGAGCTCCACGTTGCCGATACCCTCTCCCGTGCGCACCTGCCCTCCACCGATCAGGCTGAAGCGGTTGAGGAGTATGATGTTATGGTGGTGGAGGTTCTTTCCTCACAGAGAGTTGAAGAACTGAAGCGTGAGACACTGGCCAATCCCATGTGCAGGCGTCTTTCCGAGGTCATTATTACAGGCTGGCCCAGCTCATCAAAGGAGCTGCCACATGACTTCAGGCCATTCTACGCCATGAGAGAGGAAATCACAGCCGACGGTGGCTTACTGCTCCGTGGGCAGCGGTTCATCATTCCCCACTCACTGTAGCACTACTACATCAAACAACTGCACCAGGGCCACCCCGGTCTCGAAGCCACAAGGCGCAGGGCTAAGGAGACCATGTTCTGGCTAACTATCTACAGTGATATTGAAAGGGAGGTTTCCAGGTGTGCCCCCTGCAATGCTCTCAAGCCACACCAGCCGAAGGAGCCCCTGCAGCTACACGATGTCCCCGACCTACCATGGTCCCTCACAGCAGCGGATGTTTGTGAGTGGGAGGGGAATGAGTACCTGGTGCTTATTGACTCTTATTCTGGCTGCTTTGAAATAGACCAGCTCCCAAACACAACCAGTGCTACTCTAATAGCCAAGCTGAAACGCCACTTCACCACCCACGGAGTACCACAGCAACTCATGACAGACAATGCTACGTCATTCACAAGCAGGGAATTCCAGGAGTTTGCTCGTAAGTGGGACTTTCATCATGTCACCAGCAGTCCTCACTACCCACAATCAAATGGGCTCTCGGAGAGAGCTGTGCGCTCAGCCAAGCACATGCTAGAGAAATGTGCATGAGATGGAACAGACATGTGTGCCGCTCTCCTCAGCCTCCGTAACGTGCCCAGAGATGGACTGCCGTCGCCAGCTCAGCGCCTGCTTTCCCGGCGCACCAGAGCTTTCATTCCCATGACAAAGGCCATGTACACGCCTAAAGTGGAGACACAGATACAATCCTCCTTCCACATTCTTTATTTCTCCCCCTCCTATACTTTCACATACCACACACTTCAAGTAGTATTATCCAGGTTCACCACATTTATCATATTATCCACAATTACTTTATACTTCCACAATTACCAATTTACATGCACATACATATGATTCAATATACATATACAGCTTTGTTTTAGTCAATAGTCCAAAAAGCCATTCAGTTCAAGAGCCTTTGATCCTGTGAAAAACCTGGGTTACTCATTATGAGGATCAAACCTCCTACAGGATGCCTTCTCAAGTCCATTTGTAGGGTTAATTCCAGCTGTAGTTTACGAGGCCATGAGAGGCCTTGGACCTGGAAAAGGGTTCTCAGGCCACCTGGTAAATTGTTTTATTGCACCCTCAAGGAAGTCACCACCAGCTCCAAGGGTTTATGACTGATAATGCCTTTTCCAGCCTTACAACAGCAATGGCGGTAGAATAAATTCCCTCGCGGAATAGCTCATGTAGCACACATTTATCCTCTGCGGTAATCTTGAATCCCCAAATTGGAGGAGAACTGAGAGGCCCTCGTTTCTTTCCCCCTCCTTCCAATAATTAAGTCTTTTGGCATCCAAAATCTGACCACCAACAATATTCTCCTTAAGTTAGTTAGTATTCATTTATTTCGGTTCTCTTTGACAGTTTTCCAGAATGTATACAGTACATAGAGATAAATAATAAGCAATAAAGTGTCAGTATAGTGGAAAAAACAGAACAAGGAGATGACCGAAAAGGTGTAGACTGAAGCTAAGGCTTATTATGCCTACCCTTTTTACATTACTTTTTTGGACAAAGCAAAATAAACAAGAACAAAACATAAACAAAAACAAAAAAACAAAACAAAACAGAAACAGAAATTCCAGCGATTCATACTCAAAAGATGTTCATACTTCAGTTTTGTATCTATTTACCACCTTATCTTTAAATATTTTTTTAAATTTAGAAATTGAACTACACATTTTTAAGTCATTGTCACAACTATTCCATAAATTTACCCCTATGATGGATAAACATCTATTTTTAACATTAGTCCTTACCCTTGCTTTTTTAAAGACACCTGTTCCCCTGAGTTCATAGTGGCTCTCTCGAGCTTGGAACAGCCTCTGAACACAATATGGAGACAACTTATTATATGCTTTGTACATTATTTGTATGATTTTGAGTTTTACTAAATCATAGAATTTTAAAGCGTATAGTTTAATGAAAAGTGCATTCGTTGGTTCATAATAATTTGCTCGGTTTACAATTCGTATGGCTCTTTTCTGTAGCATGAAAATAGGATTGGTGTTTGTTTTATAAGTGTTTCCCCATATCTCCACACAGTAAGTAATGTATGGAATTATGAGTGAACAATACAGTGTATATAGTGAATTCTGGTTCAGGATATATTTGGTTTTATTGAGTATTGAAATAATTTTAGATATTTTCGATTTTACATTATTTGTGTGTGATTTCCAACATAATTTATGGTCAATTATCACACCCAAAAATTTGTTTTCATATACTCTCTCTATTTCAACATCATTGATCATAATTTTTGGTTGATTATTGACTTGCCGATTACCAAATATTATAAATTTTGTTTTACTTAAGTTTAATGACAACTTGTTGATATCAAACCATAGTTTTAAAACTTTCAGTTCCTTTTTAACTGTCCTCAGAAGCTGTTCCAAACTTCTCCCGGAACAATATAAATTTGTGTCATCAGCAAATAAAACAAATTTTAACAAACTTGACACTTTACATATATCATTTATATATAGAATAAATAATATTGGGCCTAGCACAGAACCCTGTGGAACTCCACAAGTAACCTTCTGGGGGTCGGATTTAGCATTATTTATTTGGACATATTGAAATCTCTCATGAATGTAACTTTTTAGCCATGTATAGGCTATCCCTCTGATACCATATCTCTCTAGCTTATTCATTAATAAACCATGATCAATGGTATCAAACGCTTTTTTTAAGTCAATAAACACCCCTACAGTATATTCATTTTTGTCCATTGCATTGGATATATCCTCTACCATTTCCATCACTGCCATTGTGGTGGACCTATTCGCTCTGAAGCCGTACTGTTGATCAGTTAAAATATTGTGTTTTTCTATAAAATTATCAAGCCTTAGCACAAATAGTTTTTCTAAAATTTTTGAGAACTGGGAAAGCAGAGAGATTGGTCTATAATTGCTTAGTAGATGTCTGTCTCCACTTTTATAAATTGGGATGACTTTTGCTGTTTTCATTTTACTGGGGAAAATACCTGTTTGAAAGGATTGATTATAGATATGTGTCAATGGTCTCACTATACATTCTATAATATTTTTAACTAGTGCCATATCAATTTCAGTCCAATCAGTGGACTTCTTGCTCTTACATTTTTTAACAATGTCAAGTATTTCATTTTCCTCAACACCCCTAATAAATATTGAATAGAAATTCATATTAACAATGTCTTTTGCTAGGCCATCCTCATTTATGGGCTCTACAATCTTTTTGGCTACGTTTTTTCCAACATTTACAAAATAATCATTAAATTCATTAGCAATTTCCTTTGTGTTATTTAGTATTGAGTTATCTTTTACAAAGTAATTTGGGTAGTCTGCTTTACCAGTGCCCTTTTTAATTATGTTGTTAAGTACTTTCCATGTTCCTTGGGTATTATTCTTATACTGCTCCAGTAGTTTATGATAATGTTCCTTCTTATTAGATCTTATAATACTTATTAATTTATTTTTATATATCTTATATCTGTTTTCTGCTTCTTTTGTTCTGTGTTTTAAAAATCTCCTATAAAGTAAATTTTTCTTTTTGCATGCATTTTCTATCCCCTTGGTAATCCATGGCTTGTCCACATATTTTTGCTTCCTAGTGTAAGTTCTTAATGGGCAGTTTTTTTCATATAAATTAATTAAAATATTCAAAAAGGCTTCATATGCCTTATTAGGATCGTCATTAGCATAAACGGCATTCAAATTTACTTTGCTTAAGTCTTCCTTAAGGGCAGCAATGGTTTCTGGTGTTCTGTGTCTCATCCTCATAGTAGTGTTGGTCTTATTTTCATTTTTTGTATTAAAAAAGTTTTGAAAAATTGCAAAAACAGGAAGGTGATCACTAATGTCATTTATGAGTAGGCCACCCACTATTTTGCTTTCTATTGTATTTGTGAATATATTGTCTATCAATGTTGCAGTGTCTGACGTTATCCTACTTGGCTTGGTGATTACAGGAAATAGGCTATTACTGTACATTGTGTTAATGAAATCTGTTGTTCTTTTGTTAACGTGTGGGTTTAACAAATCAATGTTAAAATCACCACATACAATTTGCACTTTATTGTCTCTAAAATTATCAAGCATACTAGCTAATTTATCATTAAAAGTATCAAAGCAGGTCCCTGGAGCTCTATATACACAGCTAATGATTATAGTTTTAGATCTTACAGTGTCAATTTCTATTGTCAAGCATTCTAGGATGTCTTCTATGGTATTTGACATACATTTAACAGTGTTGCATCTTAAAGCAGAGTCAACATATAGGGCGACTCCTCCTCCTTTTTTATTGTTTCTGTTAAGCGTAAACAACTCATAGCCTTCCAGTTCCAGATCATTGCCTTTTTCATCATCAAGCCAAGTCTCAGATATAGCGATTATATTAAACTTATTGAATTGCTTCAAATAATCCTTAATTTTAGAAAAGTTTTTATAAAGGCTTCTACTGTTGAAGTGTATAATGGATAAAGCACCTTCCAATTTCATATTACTTTTGAATTGTTCATCAGTGTAGTACTCACAATTACTATTGATGTTATTGTAAAAGTGGTTATCGGGGTCAATCTCATTATCAAACTCATACATTTTATGGTCTGTGTGGTTGAATGTTTTAAAGTTCAAGTTTTCATACTTACTATACAGTGTGTGTACATGATCACTACAATCCTTGCCAATAACTAAATCCAACTCCTCCTCATCATTGTCTCTGAACGGGAACAAATAGTCCTCAAGTTCATCCATAGAGACATATAACGTGACCCCCGAAATTACGCCCTTCAAACTTCTATTGCTCCCCGGCACATTACATTAAATTTTAGCCTTATTTAACAGGTTTATCTGAAGGATTTTTTCCTGCTGGATTTTATCAGAGAAAAAGACCAGTATTTTCTGATTAAAGACTCTGTTTTCACTTATCCTATCTCCTTTTTAATAGCCGATGTCAAGCGCATAAACATTTATCTGTTGGATTATTAAAGGTGATAATTACTTTATAATCAGATTCATCCTGTATTCCCACCCAAAAAAATGAAAAGATGGATTTTTAAAAATTTTCAGTGTGAGATTAAGCTAATTCGCCAAACGGTTAACTTTTTTTACTCATCTTTACCAGGGATGCCAATAATAGTGGAAGGCACTGTATCTACATATTTACAAGGCATGGTTCTCATGGACTGGAATATAAAAGGGACTTATATTAAAATCGGAATTTCAGTGCATGGGGAAGAAAAACAAACCAAGGCAGTGGAAGGGCAGGCGGCGGGAGGCTTTTTTTCCTGATCGCTGAGCGATCGGAATTTCTAGTTATACACTGAATCTGCATTACAGTTGTGTTCAAATAAATAGCAGTGCATTAAAAAAAGTGAATAAAGTGCAAATATTTTAAAATAGCTTTTACTTCCATATTTCAAATGTAGTGGAAACATGACACATTCAATTCCAAATCAAAGTATTAACACATTTTATCAAGTCTGCGTTATTCATTTACAGGAAGCAAAGAAAAGGAATATTAATCAGTTCAAAAAAATACCATGCAGATGTCGACATTTTTCTCTGCAAACTCAAACAATTACTGTATAAACTGAAGACATTTTTCAAGATTTAACTTCACTTATTACTGAACTAATATTTAGTTGCATAACCATTGTTTTTGTTAACTGCTGCGCATCTGCGTTGCATCGAGACAACCAACTTCTGGCACCTAGAAACAGGTATTTCAGCCCAGGATGAACAAACTACATTGCACAGTTCCTGTGAATTTTTGGGTTTTGCTTCAGAAACTGCATTTTTCATGTAACCCCACAAGTTTTCAATGAGGTTGAGGTCAGGGGATTGAGCTGGCCACTCTATTACCTCAATCCTTTTTGTCTGGAACCAAGATGTTGCTCGCTTACTCGTGTGTTTGGGGTCGTTGTCTTGTTTCCTCTTCGGCATACGGCAACATAATCTCTTCAAGTATTTTGATGTATTCAAACTGATCCATGATCCATGGTATACGATAAATATGCCCAACACCGTTGTTACGTTTCAGACACAGACCCAATAGCAGACAAGGAATAAGCAAGAACGAGGTTTATTTCAAAAGGTGAGGTCAAAAAGCCAGGATATCAGAATATACAGTACAAAAACGGAATGCAAAGAGTAGTTAGGAAGCTAAAGTCGAAAACCGGAAATCAAAGGCAGATGTACAAAATCGGCAGGCAAGGCAAAGTCAAAAACAATCAAAAGTCGAAAAACCAGAAATCAAAGGCAGAGGTACAAAAACTACGGTGGCTGAGAAGTGCAAAACACAACGACATTTCACAAAACACAACGACATTTCACAAAACACAACGACATTTCACAAAACACAACGACATTTCACAAAACACAACGACATTTCACAAAACACAACGACATTTCACAAAACACAACGACATTTCACAAAACGGAAAGGGTAGGACAACACTTCTTGTTTGTGATTGGACAGAACCCAAGCCCCTCAATGTAATTTTCTTTCACAAAACGGAAAGGGTAGGACAACACTTCTTGTTTGTGATTGGACAGAACCCAAGCCCCTCAGCGAAATTACGAATCCTACTATGGCCGTGCCAAGACCCGCCCTCCTCTGTCTCTGATTGGCTGGTCGTTCTGTGCGCTCTACCACCCAACCCTCTGTTTGAGTTTAAGGTAACTTATTTTCCGAAATTGCATGCAAATTCAGGTAGCCTAACTAACGTTACAGCATAAAACGTGTACTGACATCCATTAGCCTAAAATAAGTTTACGTTTTTAATACCACCAATGTTGATAATAGTTCTAGGCTATAGGACAAATCAGAGTGTTTGTAAACAGAGGTTGCTACGATACTTCCGGGTGGCCACTCAGCACTTCAAAACCGACTGAACCAGTCGGAGCTGTGTAGAAACAGTTAGCTAACGTACTCTATGCCGAAATCGTGTTGTGTTTGGGGCTGCAATGCCAAATGTAATCAGGCACACCGTGGGTTGGGCTTTTTCCGATTCCCCGCTTTAAAGTCTAAATCGACCCAACGGAACCTGTGGATTCAGAGACTTAAAATAGAGGATACCCCAGATCATACAGTCCGTTTCGCTAGCTAGTGAAGGTAACCATATAGCTTGCTAGCTAACGTTAGCTACTTGTTAACGCTAACTTAGATAAAAATACGTGTTAGCGAATTTAGCTAACGTTAACGTTAGCTGCTTCCCTCAGAAAAAAATAATAGGTAATTCCAGCTATGAACGAACTATCTATCAATCAATAAAACAATGTTTGGCTATCTGTCTGTTGTACTTGTAACGTTAGCTAGCCAGCTAAGAATCCAGAGGTTGAGTTGTCAATAACGTTAACGTTACAGTAAAAACACAAGTTAAAATCTGACAACTCAACCTCTGGATTCTTAGCTGGCTAGCTAACGTTACAAGTACAACAGACAGATAGCCAAACATTGTTTTATTGATTGATAGATGGTTCGATTTTTTTCTGAGGGAAGCAGCTAACGTTAACGTTAGCTAAGTTCGCTAACACCGTATTTTCATCTAAGTTAGCGTTAACAAGTAGCTAACGTTAGCTAGCGAGCTATATGGTTACCTTCACTAGCTAGCCAAACGGACTGTATGATCTGGGGTATCCTCTATTTTAAGTCTCTGAATCCACAGGTTCCGTTGGGTCGATTTAGACTTTAAAGCGGGGAATCGGAAAAAGCCCAACCCACGGTGTGCCTGATTACATTTGGCATTACAGCCCCAAACACAACACGATTTCGGCATAGAGTACGTTAGCTAACTGTTTCTACACAGCTCCGACTGGTTCAGTCGGTTTTGAAGTGCTGAGTGGCCACCCGGAAGTATCGTAGCAACCTCTGTTTACAAACATTCTGATTTGTCCTATAGCCTAGAACTATTATCAACATTGGTGGTATTAAAAACGTAAACTTATTTTAGGCTAATGGATGTCAGTACACGTTTTATGCTGTAACGTTAGTTAGGCTACCTGAATTTGCATGCAATTTCGGAAAATAAGTTACTGCAATGCGCTCCAGCGAAGAGAGTCACCTTAAACTCAAACAGAGGGTTGGGTGGTAGAGCGCACAGAACGACCAGCCAATCAGAGACAGAGGAGGGCGGGTCTTGGCATGGCCATAGTAGGATTCGTAATTTCGCTGAGGGGCTTGGGTTCTGTCCAATCACAAACAAGAAGTGTTGTCCTACCCTTTCCGTTTTGTGAAAGAAAATTACATTGAGGGGCTTGGGTTCTGTCCAATCACAAACAAGAAGTGTTGTCCTACCCTTTCCGTTTTGTGAAATGTCGTTGTGTTTTGTGAAATGTCGTTGTGTTTTGTGAAATGTCGTTGTGTTTTGTGAAATGTCGTTGTGTTTTGTGAAATGTCGTTGTGTTTTGTGAAATGTCGTTGTGTTTTGTGAAATGTCGTTGTGTTTTGTGAAATGTCGTTGTTTTGTGAAATGTCGTTGTCTTTTGCACTTCTCAGCCACCGTAGGCAAAGGCTAAGTCAAAAACAATCAGCCGAAACCAAATGGCAAACAAACAAAATCGCTAGGCTATCTCGGGTCGTACGGAAAAGGTTGTCTCAGGTAATCAATAAGTCACTGGCTTTCAAAATCTCAGGCTCAGGAAATAAAGGGTACGTTCTGACAGGGAACAAACAGATTTGTGGGTCTATATACAGGGGCGGGGCCAGTAGGGGGCCAGGGGTGGCACTGGCCCCCACTGGAATCTGATTGGCCACCCCTGGTGCCCCCCCTACCAGAACCGGAATATGATAGGCCATTGTCTTGTCAGTATCGATGAAAGAAGCCTCTGTAGCCCAATGGGAATGGACATAAATTGCGTCAGCCCACAGGCCTATTGTTGCGTCAACACGCGTTTCCCAAAATAGTTTTTAAAGCGCGAACGCGCACTCAACTCATAAGCGCTACTTAACTGTGGTCTGTGGTGCTGCAGACACGGTTAAAAAAATGTATGTGCAATTTAATTTAGGCAGACGTTCCTGAATAAGCGTGGCGTTAGTGATTCATGTAGGTGTTTTAATTCAGATTTATTTACCATGGTATAACGTTACGATAGTTATGCTGTCTTCTAGATATGTTACGAGTCATAACGTTAAGTATAACGTTAACTGTCTGCATGGTTAACGTTAACGTACTTGGTGTAACGTTAACGTTAGCTGGCTAAGTTGGAGGCTGTAGGCTACGTATGAAATATATATATTAGTCTATATGTACATCATAAACATATTTTTGTTGTAGAAAATCGTGGTTGTGCATAAACAAGCTTCGTGCCTGCGAGTTAGCTAACGTTAGCCTATCTTGCCTGCCGGACCAGTGGCATTCGCTGCCGCATTCATTGCTCATTATGCCGCGTAACTTTAACGCGAAGTGTCAGGGGTTTTATAGCTGTTTTGTTAGCGAACTTGGTATCTTTCTACCTGCTTTCTCTAGCTGTAAACAGCTTCAGATTTATTTATCATAGTTGGCCTATACGGTAGTTATGATGTCTTCTATTAGAGTCATAACGTTATACGTTAACTATCTAGTCATCTAGTCTAGCTGGCTAAGTTGAATGCTGTATGGCATAGATAGCTGATCTGTAAAGAGATAAAAACGTATCTGTTGTCACTTCATTCGGGACCATCAGAAGCGAGAGATGGAGAAAGTTGAACGCAACTTCGTTCACCATTGTGATCTCCAACGATAGCGTGCTAACAAAATGTTACCGCTAGCTTAACGTTATGTTATCTGGAATATCTGCTCGTAGCATAGCAAGCAGAGATAACTCGTCATGTAGTGATAGCTGGCTAGCTAAGTAACAAGCAGGCTTCTTTGCTCACTGTCTAAATGGACAATAAGAGTAATGTTAATGTGAGTAATAAAATACAAGAACTTTCCTCTGCAGACAAGGAAGAAACACTGAATTGCTATAACGTTTTCAGTCATGTAAGTTAAAGTCAATAGTTTAGCTAATGCGAGCTGGCGAGTTGATTGTTTAACCTAAGTTCACTAACGTCGACACCTGTTGAGTTAAGTTAGCTAGTAATTGTGAGCTGGCGAGTTGGCAAGCTTGCTAGCCAGCCACTTCTGCTTGTGATGTTTTCCGTCAAACCATTAAAACCAACATTTAAGTCCTACCTTCCGTCTTTACAGGTAAGCATTTTCAACCATTCTGAAAGGTAACGTTATTTGTCGTTAAATGTTTTGCTAAGTTAACAAGTTACGTTTTATTTAATAATTTAGCAGCCCACTAGCTGGACAGCTGACGTTAACGTTATACACTTTGGTAGCTAATGTTATGTCGTAACTTGCCAGTCGAACGTTTATTTCATAAAACTCAAAAGTAAGCAATTCAATTTACAAGCAATGACTGATGGGTCGCAAGTGTGCTTTCTCTGGGTGCAAGAGCATCCGCGGATTAACGTTAACAGTTACACTATGCCCAGGTTGAATTGGGGTATGCCAGCCAAAGGAATGCGGAAACGTTACCAAGCCCGACTGATATTTCTGTCCCTCCAAATGCGGTAAGTTAAATTAAGTGCAGCCTACGGCGTCTTGTTGGCTTGCTAACGTGATGGTTATCTTGTAGCCTCAAAGATATTTACTTGAGTTGTTTTCGTATCGTTAACCATAGTTAACTGGCCGGTGATATTTCACTGCCTTTTGCGTATAAGCTATAACGTTAGGTTTGATAGCTACTGCGTTGTCGATCTTACTGGCCTGAGGATTGAAGCAGGAGGTACGGAGTTACGTTTGATGGATAACCGTTAACTGCACTATCTGGAACTCCCCATGGCTGGAACATGTATTTACTTTTGGAGAGAACTCTTCATGAGTTGCTACACTGTATAGACTACGACAAGTTTATTTTAATAATGTCAAAGTAGAGAAAAAAATACACCCATTGCTGTAAAGGCTTAAAAATAAGCTCTGGTGTATCCAATAGTGAAATAATCAAAACATTTTACTCCACTTTGACATTATAGAGCACTTTGTGTAGATGAGTAACAAAAAGCCCATTGAAACATATCTTAATTTGAGCTGTCAAACAGCAAAATTTGAAAGAGTGTTCATACGAAAGCACTGTATATGATTACTGTTAGGCTAGGGTTAAGGCTAGGGCTAAGGTTTGGTCGGATAAATACACGTGTGTCTGCTGTACGCGGCAAAAAAAAAAAAAGGTAAGCCTTGATGGCTGGCCCCCCTCCTCTGGGTCTGTGCCCCAGCCTGGCCCCCCCATTCAAAATGTTCTAGACACGCCCCTGTCTATATATACGTATAGGAAAGGGAGGGGTAACAAACTACGTGAGGTTAACACATGAGGTAGCAATGAAACAATCACGGAAACATAACAAAGACATGGAAGGGACTCGGAAACATGCATAACAAACAACGGGCTCGAAGAGGAGCGGAGTGTGCTCAGTAATCACGAGAGGTGAAACTACATACAAACAGCTGGGGCGAATAACAGAGATCGCGGACAAACTGGTTAATCTTGTTAATACCTAACTATAAGACAGACCGTTAGTTCGTTAGTAAACATTTATGTTAATTGGTTTAGTAAGTGCATTTAACTAATAAACCACCCGAGTGATTGTTAGCACGAGTTAGTAATCTATACAATTACACGTAAGGAAAACCAGGAAGTAGCAGAACACAAACCCCTCGAAAAATCCCGAAGTCACCTAAACAGTGCATACACGAGACAGGGTAAACAAACACACGGATGCGACTCAGACAACCCACGAACAGAGGGGAATGCAATGATGAATGATAATAATATAAACAGACATACATAATTACAGAACATCACAGTACCCCCCCCCCCCTAAGAAGCACCTCTTGGTGCTTTAACAGGTGGCACAGGATGAGTCTTGTGGAAGTCCTTAATCAAAGTTTTGTCCAGTATAAAACTGGTGGGGATCCAACTTCTCTCCTCGGGGCCGTAGCCCTCCCAGTCAACCAAGTACTGGAGGCCCCGACCCCAACGACGGCAGTCCAAAACTTTACGTACAGTGTACGTATCGCCTCCATCGATGAGACGGGGGGGAGGGGGGGCATCAGGGGCGGGACAAAGGGGGTGGGTGACTACAGGTTTGAGCCGTGAGACGTGGAAAGTCGGGTGGATCCGACGCATGGTGATAGGCAACTTGAGTCTCACGGCTGTGGGACTCAAAACCTTGGTGATGGTGTAGGGCCCAATGTAACGAGGTGCCAACTTGCGGGAGTCCACTTTGAGGGGAATGTCCCGTGTCGTGAGCCACACCCGTTGCCCCACCCGATACTGGGGTGCCTTGGACCGACGCCGGTCGGCCGTTACCCTCATCCTGGCGCTGGCACGAAGCAGATTCTGACGGGTAGTTTTCCAGGTGCGGATGCAGCGCCGGATGAAGGCTTCGGCCGACGGAACTCCCACCTCCTCCTCCTGGCTCGGGAACAGGGGTGGCTGGTAGCCTAAACAACACTCGAAAGGGGATAGTTTAGAGGCAGAGGAGGTGTGAGAATTTATGGCATATTCGGCCCAAGGTAGTTGGTGACTCCAAGATGTGGGGTTTCTATAACAGACATCTAAGAACTGTCTCGATGACCTGGTTCGCCCGCTCAGTCTGGCCATTGCTCTGTGGGTGAAAACCTGATGAAAGACTAACCGTGGCGCCTAATAGTGTGCAAAAGGCTTTCCAGAACCTAGCAGTGAATTGTGGACCGAGTGATTGTTAGCACGAGTTAGTAATCTATACAATTACGCGTAAGGAAAACCAGGAAGTAGCAGAACACAAACCCCTCAAAAAATCCCGAAGTCACCTAAACAGTGCATACACGAGACAGGGTAAACAAACACACGGATGCGACTCAGACAACCCACGAACAGAGGGGAATGCAATGATGAATGATAATAATATAAACAGACATACATAATTACAGAACATCACAACCGTAGTATCCCCATACCATGATTTTTGCGCCACCGGAGTACTGTTACGATCCGCTCCGCTCCCCGTTCCTTCCTTGATGTTTTCCTCTGTTTTCCCTGAACCTGATTGTGTCATGTCTGCGTTCATTGCCTGATTGTGTCTACATTGCACATTATTACTTGCACCACATCTTAATTACACAATTCACACTTAATTGCCTTCACCGCATTCCTCATGCATTTCCTAATTGTTCAATCAATTCGCTGATTCCGCACGCATTTCCCGCAAGCTGCTGATTATCAGCTCTAATGACACTAGTTATATTTACCGTGCTGTTCCTGTGATTTGTTGTCAAAGTATTACGGTTTGTCAGAGTATACGGTCCTTGTCGCGTTGTACTTGTCTCCCTATATGCTAGCTTGCTGACTCAAGCTGACTACCCCGGTCTGGATTTGCCACACCTGCTTCCCAGTGTGGATCCTGACTCTACCTCCGCCTGCCTCTTCTACACTACCCAGGCTAAGACCACTCCTGGCCACTTCGCTGGATCTTGTTCGCCAGCTCTCTGCGGGTTCCACAGTTTATTGTTTATTGTTTAAACCTGATTTCCCGGTGTGGATCCGACCCGGAATTACCAAAATAAAAACCCTTCTTTTCAAGAGAAAGACTGTCTCGTTGTGCATTTGGGTCCTTCCCTGCTGGACGTCACACCATGCCTTCTTCCCAGTGTACTGTGACTTGAATTCAGTACCCGGGGGTCGTCTGACGTAAAACAATTTTACTCTCATCAGTCCACAGAATGTTACGCCATTTCTCTTTGGGCCAATTGATGTGTTCCTTGGCAAATTTTAACCGATCCTGCACATGCCGTTTTTTGAACAGGGGCTTCTTGATGATAGCTTAGCTTCGATCAAACGTCTTCTGACTGTAACAGCACTTACAGATAATTTTAGATCATCTTTGATCTTTCTGGAGGTGATGATTGGCTGAATCTTTGCCATTCTGACTATTCTTCGATCCGTTTTAACAGTAGTTGCTCGTTTTCTTCCACGTGTTTCGGGTTTTTGTTGCCATTTTAAAGCATTTGAATTTTTTTTAGCTGAGCATCCTATAATTTGCTGCGCTTCTTTATATGTTTTTCCCTCTCCAATCAACTTTTTAATCAAATTACGTTGTTCCTCCAAACAATGTTTGGAACGGCCCATTTTACTTAGCAATTCAGAAGGAAATAGAGTTTATAACAGTGTGAAACATTTGCTTCCCTTCTTCTTTAATAAAGGACAATTAATGACACCTGTTTTTTTCACAAAATGAATGAATTCTCTAATTAAACTCCGCATTGCTATTATTTTGAACACGCCCCTTTCAATGAATGAGTCAATTACTCAGAACAAGCAGCGTGCATGTCATGACAGTTGGGTCTGTTATTTTTCTATTACACTACTACATCTACAAGTAAATTATTTGCCATGCAGAATCAGTTACTGATGTTGTACTGCTATTTTTTTTTAACACCACTGTATATATAATATAACAACACTTTCGTTTCATAGTCGGACATAATCATATTTTCATTTTTATATCATATTTTCACTTGTAAATAGTTTGCCTACCTTGCTAGTCCACTTAGCCAGGCCAGCTGCATTTTAAACCTTGCCTCTATGGTACTTAATCTTGGCAGTGAAGAGCAGAGAAGGACAAAAGTACTGCCATGAAATAAGACTGGATTTTCATGTTTATAATTGTGAATATTAAAAAGGAAAGGAATGTTTTGCTCCACTAGTTTGGTAGGTAGAGTAATGTATTGTTGTGAGTTAAATGTGTAATTGCTCACAGTGATATTCAACCACCTCCTGTAGCTTCTGTACCACCTTGCAACTGGCAGAGGATGGAATGTTTACTCTAAACACTGGCATTTACTATTATAAAATTAACAATTAACTACGTTTGTAACCTCTGTTCAGTTTCAGGTAACGTTCTGGGATTGTTTCTTAAATGTTTTGGATACACACCCTGTTCATGTCCCTACCCCATACCCCATGTTGCAAAAGCACTTATTTGCTCACCCTACTATGTATCGACTGTCAAAGAAAGAAAAAAAAGTAAAACTTTATGTGAGTTAAATATTCACACTGTAGCTACGTCACCTTTGCCCCTTATATATATTTAAGGAAAAAGAACTGAAAGACCCTTTTGGGAGATCCATGAATTCACCATGGTAAATGCACTGGCTCTCCTGGTAGGTGCTGTTATTGTTTCTTAAATAGCATTTCTTATATAATAATTTTTTTTGAAATACTGATATTGTACCTTACACTGGAATGTGGCTTTTGTAATATAGTTTGAAGTTGGCAGCAGTGTGGCATAGTGGTTAAGAACTGGGACAATTAATCCTTAAATAAGGCTCAACTTCCCAGTGGAAAAGCAATGTCATAAATGAATGCAAGCTGTGTAAATCATTATTCATAAGATCATCTGCTAAATATCTAAAATGTTTGCTGTTTATGGTAAGTTTTTATTTAAAACCTGGATTTAGACTATTACATTTTTTTCGTCAAAAACAGTTTGAAAGTTCATTTTGGTGAACTCACCAAACTGTTAAGTGATGGAAAAATCGAAAACTTGAATTTAAATTGGACGAAAGTCAAGGACACATTGAATCCTAGTTCATTTCTGTTTCTGTTGGATTTCTGTGACGATTGGTTTGTTCCTGAGCAGGCGGGGAGTCCCAGGCTCATAGTGACCATACTGGTTACAGGGATTGGAGGGACATTCCAATGTGGCTTTCAGATATCGGCTCTTAACTCCCCATCTTTGGTGAGTACTTATGGGAATGTTGCTTTACTTTGTTTGTCTGCCATGTTGCATATACGTGCAAACTCCTTTCATACCCATAAGGGAAAGAAAAGGAATGCTATTCTATTTAAATTATGTCATACCAAATGAGATATGATACAAACCACTTTGAATATGAATCTGGTCTTGAATGCTCAATGTAAGTTTCGACATTTAAAGTGGAATCTATATATTGTATATATCGTTAAGTATTGTTGTGTTGTGTGTGTTTTTACTAAGTACATAAATTCATGTGTTAATTCTGATGCATACATGTAGCACTGTTTTTGTTTCACCAAACAGCCAGTAGAATTTTTCTCCTTATAATGACCAGATAGATCCAAAAAGGAAATGATTTATTTCTCTGCAGAAAGAGTCCAGTACTTACACACACAAGGTGGTCAAGCATGAACTGAAGAGACGGAGGCAATCTCCGCCATATATAATCAAAAAGCTAATACATAGATTATCCTACCTCTGATTGGTGCTCAGTTAATACATAAGCATAGAGTGGAATATACAAAATCAATGATTGGTTAGATCATGCATATTGGATGAGCGCACAGTGACCCCTAGCTCTTAACGTCACACAAACAGTTTTCAATTATATTTGGTTTCCCAGAGTCATCTTGTTTTCAGAATTCAAGATGAAGTGTCTCTTCTGGTTCTCTAGCGATAAGATGGACCATATATCCATGAGCCTGTGATGTAAGTGGGTCAGAGGCCACAGGCCTGTAGTTTCATAAAGCCTGTGTCCGAATCAGAGCCCTATCTACTGCGCCCTGTCTACTGCAAACAGTGCACTGGCAGAAGTGTGCTGTTTAATGTGCACTGTTTAGCAGTCGGCAAAAAGTATCCGCCATACTATTTTCCAACCGCACAGTGGAAGTGTTGTAAGCAGGTCATAAGACGTCCCACCAGTGTTACCATGTCCGAGGTTTTACAGCTAAATTGGGATACTTCAAAGTGCAGTCACGGATAAAAATGAAAAGTCGCAAAGCGCGCACTTATTTTAAAAAGGTGATAAACGTGATAAAATACGTTGGTTTTGGTTAAAAATAGCCCATCATTTTCGTGGACTGCTAAACAGTGCACATTAAACAGCACACTTCTGCCAGTGCACTGTACGCAGAAGACAGGGCGCAGTAGATAGGGCGCTGATTCGTACACAGCCAGAGAGAGGATAGACAGAAGGGAGAAAGAGATAGAGAGACAGAAGGATGCACGTACACAGCGCTTCGCTTTGGCTGACAGAGATAGACAAAGATTCTAGATAAGAGAGGCTGCCGACTGCTATTTTCTTGTCTCTGCAGACTGAAAAATTCAATATAAGTTTTACAATGAATATATATATGTATAGAGATCTTTTCTCCATTACTGTGATTATACTAGTGTGAAAATATCTTTCTGAAAACACCCTTCTCTTCACTATGTTAGAACAATCAGTTGAACAGATAAGAATGATTACTATAACCTTACACCAGTCACGAAAAGCTGTTTTAATGCTTTTAACTTTTTGAATAATAATAGTATATTAATAATAATTTAATTGTATAGCGCTTTTCTAAAAATAGTTTACAAAGTGCTTTAGACAGCACATATTAAATGAAAAACAGTAAAATTGCACATTAACATCAATAAAAAAGCAAATAACAAATTCAAACAAACAGCACCATCCAAACAGTAAAAAAAAAAAAAGTTAAAATAATTGAATATGTATGTAGACCAAATAAAAGAAAGTGTGCGTAAAAATATCTAAATTTTTAAAAAGTGTGCGTAAAAAAATGCATGCAAAATGTATATAAAGAACAAATCACAGCAATAAATTATGTATCTAGTTATTGTCAAAAAAAGGTCATTTTAAATTTTAATCTTGAGGGTGTATTGCACATTTGTGTCAGCTTGGATAAGTCCCAAGCCACTTCTCAGTGCAATCATTCACTTCTCTTACATAATCAGCCCAATGTGCTTAGTCATCTCTTACCAGGTTTGCAAACTGATTCTTAAAACCCCACATGCTGTGTAACTATTGCATTATCAGTAATTATTATTATAATTATCATTATTAGCACTGATCTAGACCTTGGGATTTAAACAGGGGTTCTTGTAGGGGTCTCTTGCCAGACTTAAAAAAAAATAGAACCCTTTTTAACTTGTGATGGGGGTCCCATGGATGCCTTTGAGCCTGAGTGGGGATTCCTGGATCAGACATGTTGAAAACCCTGATCTAGACTAATCACAGTCTTTGGAGAGCAGAGGCATGCAAGTGGTTTATAAGAACTATTGATTGATAGCGCATGGTAGCTCCACCCACTATGGGATTAATGAATGCCCACTGTCCAGTCAACAGTAACTGAATAAGAATACTCCTTTAATCCCACGCCTGAACCCTTTGAAGAGTAGGTTTTTTCTAGAACTCAATTGCTTTCACTTATCAGCAGTGATTGTGACATTCAGCTCAGAGCATTCTAATCACATATTTGTGATCTCACACTTTAATGGGTTAAAGGAACAGAGTGATGGGACATTTGCTTTGTGCCTTCTGGCTTTTGGTCATTATTTCCAGACCTAATACATTATCAAAGAAATTTATAAAGATAACAAGAAGATGTTAACACTAATGGGAGTTTACCCCTGGTTGGAGTGACAGTTTATTAAGGAGCTGATTAACAAGACCTGCATACAGCGGTATGAGCTTATCCTGGAGCCCTGGGGCGTATCCCTCATATGGTCCTTCATAGTTTCCATCTTCTGCATTGGAGGACTGGTCGGGTCACTGTGTGCTGGACGACTGGTTGGTATTTATGGAAGGTATGCATTTAGTTATATAGTACCTTTATAAAACTCAGAGAACTTTACAACAAATAAAGTATTATGTGCAAAATATAAGAGTAAAATATAACGAGAGACAGACATGTCTGTCAGTTATTGACTTGTCTCTGTTAGTGTGGTGTGCTCAGGTGCCTTCTCACATAAATGCATAGAGCCATGCTTAACCCTCATATTATGTTCTGAATCAATGTTTGACGTCTCTTAAAAACCAGTTCACTTTTTTATTTGTCTTGACACATTTATTTTATTTTTTGGGATTAAGTAGTAGATACACAATAAACATAATGCTACATTTTCAACCTTTGTGGGGTACAAGTCCTGTACCAACTTTGTATACAAAGGTGTTGTGTGGGGTCATTTGCGGGGTAGCTGTATAGAATGTAAGAAAATACATAACTTTTTTTTGTGTTTATTTGTAATTTTTTGTGGGTAATTCTGGTGGCACTTTCCCATACAGGTTTTAAACTTCACAAACATTCACTTACCTCAGGCTCTAGAATGAGATGTTTCATCACAGATTTTTTATATTTAAGGCTAGGCAATTTGGAGACACACAAAAGGTGACACTGAAAGTGTCAAAATTAGTCTATTACAGTAGTTTTGTGTCTGTTTAAATGTTTTGGGGCAATCTGACTCTAAACATAAGCATCATAAAAAGCTAACATAATATGAGGGTTAATGCACTGACAGCAGGGGCCACATGCATAAACAGTGCTGAGCAGATAAATGCCCTCAGAAAGCCGCGTAAGTGAGTTTCCACACAGGAATTCAGAATAACACATGCTGTGAGAATCCGCGTACCTCTGCAAACAATGGACACAATACGTACGCAATGTTTGGAGTCCGTGTGATATGGCGACACCGTGACAGAAAGGCAGAGGTATAAAATGCAAAACATTTTTTAAGCAGATTTCCGACTTTCACCCTGAGCGTTCTTTTACGCATTATTTTACTCACAGTTTTATACATGTGGCCCCAGGTATGTGAACCACGCCTGAGACGTCCAGCTGTTGGTTTCATTTACCGCTCTATTCGGCTGTTGACTACCTTGTTCAGATACACTGACCAATGGACCAGACCATTTAATCAAATGTTTATTTTTGAAACAAGTCCCTCTCTCTTCCCACTAGAAAGAGGTGCCTCTTGCTTAACAACATAGTGAACATTATAAGTGCGGTGATCATGCTGATGAGCAAAACAGCGACGTCTTTTGAAATGATTATTATTGGCAGATTCCTCTATGGAATTAACTCAGGTAGGTTTTTAAAAATTATTAGTAATATTATTATAAGAGGGAGAAAAATAATAAAGACACATTTCTTTCAGAATATTTCCCATTTTATATCAATTGTCAATCACCCATCTCTCTTGTCAATGATGTGACATCCAGTCACTAACAATACACTGTACTCTGCTATATAGGCTGTTGGGATACTTACATACATGGATATGCACAAATAAGATATTTTCCCTGAATTAATAGTGTTACTGTTAATATCAGCATTAGCATTTTGTATTAGCATCATTATTAGTATTACTAAAATGCTTCCTGGTAACATTTTTACTGGATTGCTTGGATCTGCATGAACCACCGAAACACAAAATTCTTATGAAATTCTTATGGAATCCCCCCCCCCCCCAGGTGTGGGCCTCATCATTCACGCCATGTACCTAATTGAGTGTGCCCCCAGGAGGCTGCGAGGGATGGTGGGCGTGACCCTCATGACCTTTCTTTCCATGGGGAAGTTCTTCGGTCAGCTGATGGGACTGAGGTTGGTTAATGGCATTGTGACTGAGTAGAGTATGGTAGCACTACCCTCATATACCAGGCTCATGATACCTCTTCACTAGTTGTAGTTGCAGAAGAAGCACATATCCCGTTAAACAAACACCCTGATCTGCCACTTTTGTTTAAAGAGTAGGATTGTTAATCTTGATAAAATTCCAAAGAAAATGGAACATATTGCCACCTGATCACACCCCCTACACCTAATTGGCTGCACAGTTTCTACTCAATTTAATTGCCCAGGTCATCACTGCACAAAGAGGAAGAAAAAATAGTCGTACCAGGTTAAATAAGGTTACAATTGGAAAAGCCTTTAAAGTTATTCATTGTCAAAATGACATTCATTTGATTTTGGTGAAAGCGCTTGGAGAATTATTCTTAACCCTGATCAGTGTAACTGAATGACTCCCACAGGGAGGTGCTGGGGTCTGAGGAGTGGTGGCCCTGGCTCCTGGCCTTCCCTGGGCTCACCGCTGCCATCCAGCTGCTCACCCTTCCCTTCTTTCCAGAGTCTCCCTGCTACCTCCTGCTGGACAGGGGTGACCGCCAAGGGTGCGAGAGAGGTGAGGCTCCACAGCAGGTCCCAAAATGTCCAGATTCACTTTGATATTTAGGAATTAAGTGTATTGTAAATATACGCACATGCGTTCATTTGTAATGACTTGTTTTTAGTCGACTGACTAATTTATTTTTATGTGGAAAAAATTCCTGGGAACATTTCACCTTCGGTGATCAATACACCTGGGGCCACATCTATAAACAGTGCTGAAAAAAATGCCCTCAGAAAGCCGCCTAAGCAAGTTTCCACGTAGAAATTCAGATGTATAATATAACACTTGCTGTGAGAATCTGCGTACCTCTGCACACGATGGACACCATACATACGCAATGTTTGAGGTTTGTGTGATATGGTGACACCGTGACTGAAAGGCAGAGGTAGAAAATGAAACTTTCCGACTTTCACCATGTGAGCGTTCTTTCACGCATTCTTTTACTCAGAGTTTTATACATGTGGCCCCTGGTGAATAGGAGCATGTGACTTTTAGTTGTCATGGAAAGTTAGGACATTTCTATGGATAGAAAGCATAGGAACCCTGTTTTGACCTCATTGCTGACTACTGAAAAGTTCACTTGGAGGACAGCCCCCCAATTACCCCACATTGCCCCTCTACCATTTTTACATGTTTGTCTTCATTTTCCAACCATGGCTGATAAATAAAAAATGTTTTGCCATGTAAAACGGAATAAAAAAGACTGAGTTTGTCTGCATTAGCCATGGAGTGGCTGTGGGGGAAGAGAAGCTATGACTCCGAGATAGAGGACATGCTGAAGGAGCACGTCGCTCTCCGGGGAGTGCAGTCTCAGAGTGTGTTGGAGCTGGCCCTGAACAGGGCAGAGCGCTGGCAGGTCCTCACCCTGCTCATCACCTTTACCGCCTTGCAGCTTTGTGGCATCAATGCAGTAAGTTGATCCAGGACCACTTTTCCTCATTCACATCCTCACCTTACCCACTTTAAACTAAAAGGCCAAACAATTTCTGTATTCTTCATGTTCCTCACCGAATGAGAGCTGATCTGGTATGAATTTCCCTCTGTCTGTATCCAGAACATATTACTATTAGCTAAAAGGTTCCTGGAACAGTTCCCAGGACACATTAGAGCAAGCACTGTTCCCACTGTTCCTGCAGGTATATCTCTATTCTGTTCCCACTGTTCCTGCAGGTATATCTCTATTCTGTTCCCACTGTTCCTGCTGGTGTATTTCTATTTTGTTTTCTCTGATTTTGCAAGTGTATCTCTATTCTGTTTCCACGGTTTCTGCTGGTATATATCTATTCTGTTTTTTCTGTTCCTCCAGGTGTATTTCTATTCTGTTCCCACTGTCACTGCTGGTATATCTCTTTTATGTTCCCACTGTTCCTACAGGTGTATTTCTATTCTGTGCCCCTCAGTTCCTGCAGGTGTATCTCTATTCTGTTCCCACTGTTCCTGCAGGTGTATTTCTATTTTGTTCCCAATGTTCCTGTGGGTGTATCTCTATTCTGTTTTCTCTGTTTCTGCAGGTGTATCTCTATTCTGTTTCCACGGTCCGTGCTGGTATATATCTATTATGTTCCCACTGGTCCTGCAGGTGTATCTCTATTCTGTTAATATGTTCCCAATGTTCCTGCAGGTGTATCTCTATTTTTTGTTTTTTTGTTTCTGCAGGTGTATTTCTATTCTGTTTCCACAGTTTCTGCTGGTATATATCTATTCTGTTTTCTCTGTTCCTCCAGGTGTATTTATATTCTGTTCCCACTGTCACTGCTGGTATATCTCTTTCCTGTTCCCACTGTGACTGCAGGCATATCTCTTTTCTGTTCCCATTGTTCCTGCAGGTGTATCTCTATTCTGTGCCTTTCTGTTCCTGCAGGTGTATTTCTATTCTGTTCCCACTGTTCCTGCAGGTGTATATCTATTCTGTTCCCTCTGTTTCTCCAGGTGTATTTCTATTCTGTTCCCACTGTTACTGTAGGTGTGTCCCTATTATGTTCCCACTGTTCCTGCAGGTTGTATTTTTATTCTGTTCACAATATTCTTGTGGGTGTATATCTATTCAGTTTTTTCTGTTCCTCCAGGTGTATCTCTATTCTGTTCCCACTGTCACTGCTGGTATATCTCTTTCCTGTTCCCACTGTGACTGCAGGCATATCTCTTTTCTGTTCCCATTGTTCCTGCAGGTGTATCTCTATTCTGTGCCTTTCTGTTCCTGCAGGTGTATTTCTATTCTGTTCCCACTGTTCCTGCAGGTGTATATCTATTCTGTTCCCTCTGTTTCTCCAGGTGTATTTCTATTCTGTTCCCACTGTTACTGTAGGTGTGTCCCTATTATGTTCCCACTGTTCCTGCAGGTTGTATTTTTATTCTGTTCACAATATTCTTGTGGGTGTATATCTATTCAGTTTTTTCTGTTCCTCCAGGTGTATCTCTATTCTGTTTCCACTGTCAATGCTGGTATATCTCTTTTCTGTTCCCACTGTTGCTGCAGGCATATGTCTATTCTGATTGTGCTTCCACTGTTCTTGCAGGTGTATCTCTATTCTCTGGAAGTGTTTCTCGCTGCAGGGATCCATCCAGACCAGGTGCGCTTCGCTGCTTTGGGAACAGGCCTTTGTGAGGTCACTACTTCCCTGGCATGTGTGAGTTTTTATAGCTCATCCCGGTCTGTAGACTGCACATGTATAGCTCATCCCGGTCTGTAGACTGCACATGTATAGCCCATCCCGGTCTGTAGACTGCACATGTATAGCCCATCCCGGTCTGTAGACTGCACATGTATGGCCCATCCCGGTCTGTAGACTGCACATGTATCGCTCATCCCGGTTTCTAGACTGCACATGTATAGCTCATCCCGGTCTCTAGACTGCACATGTATAGCTCATCCCGGTCTGTAGACTGCACATGTATAGCCCATCCCGGTCTGTAGACTGCACATGTATGGCCCATCCTTGTTTTTGACCAGGCTGCTGTGATTGAGAACACGGGGAAGAGGATTCTGTTCTTCAGAGGTTACATGAGCATGTCCGCCATCTTAGGCCTTCTAACGGTGACCCTCAACCTGCAGGTAATAAGACTGTAACTGGATATTTACCATCATTGGGGCCCAAAGTCAAAACACAAGGGTCAATATGCAGCACATTAGCATGAATAGTTGTCGCAACGTTTATTTGAGAACCACATAGCAAAAAATGTTATACAGGCAGAATGTTACGGTACTGTTACCATAATGTGGCTGCAACGGTCATATTTAAAACTGCTGTAAAGCGAACGTTGCACTTCAAGTAAATCTCACACAAAAATATGCTTTGTACATAAACTATGCACAATGTTTTTTTGTCTTTTTCTCCAAAACTGATCTGGATGAAATATGATTAGGAGGAACAATGAGTAGTTTATGGATGATTTGTGCAGTAGTTTGTGTTACAGGAAAAAGTTTGCCTCACATAATCGGTCCTCAGTTCTCTTAAGACTTCTGAGACTACTGTGTGAACTAGACTTGTTGTTCATGGCTATGGATAGCTGCTACTTTATGATAGAACGTTCAGAGATAGAACTTTATCTGATGCGTTTGTAGTTGTTTCAATTACCTTCTGTATGCACTTATTGTACCTTGTTTTGGATAAAAGTGTCTGCCAAATGAATGCAATGTTATTGTAATGTTTAAGCTGACATTTGATTTGAAACATTCTAGCGTTATAAAAATCTATGTAATGTTCTTGATCTTTCTCAGGGGCAGGTCACTTGGATGCCGTATTGCAGCATGGTGCTGATCTTCACTTTTATCTTCTTTTCGAGTGGACCAGGTATACAAAGTGAAAAAAAAAAAAAATTTAGAGAATGCCTTTCACAAGCCTTTTCACAAGATTTGTGTGCAAAGTTAGCATTAATTTCATATTGATACAAATTACTGACCTAATTCATCACTGCAATTTATACATGAAAATCCAGTCTGGGCTCTCAAACACTTTCCGGTTCAATTGTTTTTATTGTTTTATGAAGATCCCCATAAACTGATGTCTTGGCGACCGTTCGTCTTCCTGGGTTACTGACACATAAAAACCATGCATCACAACGCAATTCAGGTTAAGGAGCTGGACTTGTAACCGAAAGGTTGCAGGTTCGATTCCCAGGTAGGACACTGCCGTTGTACCCTTGAGCAAGGTACTTAACCTGAATTGCTTCAGTATATATCCAGCTGTATGAATGGATAAATGTAATAAGAAGTTCTGTAAGTCGCTCTGGATAAGAGCGTCTGCTAAATGCCTATAATGTGTAATGTAATGTAACAACAATAAAAGCAAAAATAGACTTAAACACAACATAACCATATATCACATTGGAAAGGATTATGCGATACTCAACATTATAAAATCCATTAAAACTCGACTTGACAGAGGAATGCATTCTACTACTGTGTTACAGTCATTATGGCCAGCAAGATGCCTCTTAACATACTTTTATTTTTAAAAACTTTTTATTTTGTCTAAGAATGGGGGATGTTCCAAACACTTCTCTTTGCAAGATTAAGAACCAATTTGTTTTGCTCCACCCATTCAAATACCGAGTTTATTTATTTAGACAGGGATGGGCCAGTTAATCACGTATATGCTGCACTATATAAAGTGGAATCATCCACATACATTGTAACACTTGTTGTACCACCAAGGTCAGATCATTTGTTAAAACTGAGAAAAGAAGTGGACCAAGGAAACTGCCTTGCGGAACACCACATTTGACCATTTTGCTCTCAGAAAAACTCTCCATTAGACTTTTTGTGTTCTATTCGACAAATGACTATATTGTTCCAAGCAATTGCCTGATTTGTGAAACACCCCCCCTGGGCATGAGACCCCCTGATCTCAAGAGTCATGCGCATGTAATGACCCAAGCGTCTGCTCTGTCGTAGCTGGAATAACGGCCTCCTTGCCTGTGGAGATTTTCATGCAGTCCTCAAAAGCGGCAGCGTTCACCATCGCCTCCTCTCTCAACTGGATTGGCCTGTTTCTCATTGGCATGCTCTTCCCCCTCATGGTGGTGAGTAAAACTGCCTCCATTTCCACACAGAATGCACCTTTAAATAAGGACCCCAACCTCCATGCAGTAAAATGCGCATTTAAATACATTTGCAGTAGAATGTGGAATAATATGTATAGTAGAATGTGCAGTAAAATATCCAGTAGGAAGTTTGGAATCAGGTGGAGAAACATGGTCCTTTCAACATTTTATTTCATAAAAGAGGCTCAGAGCTGGTGCAGGCACTGCTTTCAGACAGATTTTCAGCCGCTCTAATCTTAAACTCAGAAGCCTCCATTGTCTTTGGTCCTGCACAGTACAGCTCTTCCGTGTTAATTCAGTTCTACTTCTTATATGTTTATGTGAGTCCACACTGGTTAAGCTGTCAAAGGAGTTGATTTTACATTGACCGTTTTGCTGTGCACAGCGGAGTCTTATACCCCTGTTTTTATACACCCCCCCACCCCACGTTTGCACAGGAAAAAATGGGTCCCTACTGTTTCCTCATCTTCCTCGGCTTCTGCTTCTTCTCCGGATTGTTTGTGTGGCTGAACGTTCCGGAAACAAAGAACAGAACACCGCTTGAAATCACAGAAGAGTTTCAGAAAATGCACACCAGACATCAGAAACAAGAGCATGAGATTCTTTCAACAAAACTCTGAGCTTGGACAAATTCTATCCTCTTTTTGAGTTTGCATATGTGTGTTTATCTTTTCCCTCTCTATACAGACAAATCCTGTACAAAATAATTTGTATGCACTATTAATTACAGAAGGAATAGGCAACTGTGGTCTTGGGCCCAGTTCCTCATAGCTGGTTAACTGTGCTGAGTAAAACCCGGAACAGTGTTTTTGTTAGTTCATATGTTCCATATTCAGGGGTTGTAGTACAGGTTTCTGGGGTTCACTCAGCACAGTTAGCCAGCTAAATGAGTTAGCCAGCTATAAGAAACAGGGCCTTGGAGTGTCTGAGATATTACTGGATTTTGGTCCATCCAAGCCTACACTATAATTATTATAGTTATTATATTATAAGTATATTAATTATTAGGCTTAATGAAGATAGGTGAGTATGTACGAGAGGTACTCAGCGGTTCACCATTCAGAATCTGAATATTCAGGTTCAAGCTCTTAATAATCCATCAAAGTTTTTCAATCAAGCTTGGTTGGAACAAAAACCAGAAGCAACATGTAAACTCCAGGTTTTCCTGACCCCTTTGTGAGAAGCTCCACAGAAGCTCCTATCCCAAGAGCAGCAATACTGATAATTAAAGGTAGGGGGCTCTGCTGAGCTATTTAAAAGTAGATTTTTGCTTTGTGCTATTCTGGCATGCAAGATCTTGATTTGGGATAGGAAAGAAATAATTCTTGAAATACACCACACAGTGCGTACTGTACAAGACGATGGAATATTATTATTGTGAAACACTGGTTTGTCCGTTTTTGCAGGTTTGTCAGTTCAAGATCCAGTCATTTTCACATTAAAAAACACAACTAATAAGTTAAACATAGTCTCCTTTTTGTAAAGTGACAGAATGTGGATGCTTGTTTTTACTCTATTTTCCAGTACACAGTGAATAGGTGCAGTCAATTGCGAAGCGCATGGCACACTGGGCGTGGCTACTGAATTTCGTTATTTTTGTGACCAGAGGTAAGGAGTGTACAGCTCACAGCGCTCTGCGTATATAGAAAATGGGTTTGGTTTGGTTGAATATTTATCAGTGGGTGCGTTTCAGCTGGATTCAACCATAACCAATCAAATGACCTCTTTTCAGTACCTTTAAGAGCCATGCGCATTGCGACCCTGCCGACTGCCAGCTTCCCACTACCACTGCAGTGGAAGACGATATATACTGTATATATTTAGCATTGATATTGGAAAAAAAATAATTAAAAGTATACTATCACTGTAATAATGCATTTGTTTCACAGGGGAATGTCAAAAATCACAAACTAAGGCCTATACTTAATCATTCGTGTTTTATTATTATTTTTTGAGCTGCACCATATATATATTTATATATATAGAACACATTCATATTACAAAATCTTTCTTATTGTGTGGGTTCTTGAATAAACAGCCAGAAGGAGCACTTTCACAAGACCAGAACATTAGGACTGAATAGAAACGGTTCCCCCCATGAAAATCCTTTAGAGTCTGTGGCAAGCCGTGTCTTATGGTTCATGGTACAGGTTTGGGTAAGATATATGCATTTGTAATATACTGAATGTATATAGGCTTATATACACTGTTCAAAGAAATTAAGGGAACACTTAATCATCACAGTATAACACCAAGTCAATTAAACCAAGCCAGTCATGCTGGATGATGTTGCAGGCAGCATAACATTTGCCACGGTGTCTCCATACTCTTTCACGTCTATCACATGTGCTCAGTGTGAACCTGCTCTCATCTGTGAAGAGAACGGGGCGCCAATGGAGAACCTGCCAATTGTGGTGTTCTCTGGAAAATGCCAATCGAGCTGCACGGTGCTGGGCTGTGAGCACAGGTCCCACTACGGGACGTCAGGTCCTCATGGCACCCTCATGGAGTCTGTTTCTGACAGTTTGGTCAGAAATATACACACGAGTAGCCCGCTGGAGGTCATTTTGTAGGGCTCTGGCAGTGCTCCTCCTGTTTCTCCTCGCGCAAAGGATACCAGTCCTGCCGCTGGGTTGTTGCCCTTCTACGGCCCTGTCCAGCTCTCCTCGTGTAATGGCCCGTCTCCCGGTATCTCCTCCATGCTCTTGAGACTGCTAACCTGCATGTTTCTCTTCTGCATAATATTCCTGTTCGGTGTTTTGGAAATCAAAGATGTTAGTGCCACTGTTATTGATGTTGTTTCATTCCCATACGATATATGCAGCATTAAGAAGGGGGATGTAGACTGTGTTGACAGTTGCCTTGACAACCGTCCTAGGGAAGTGACGTAGGGCGCTATGAATGTCGGGTATGGAGGACGTGTTGGTTTATACACAGTTCCTTTATACACAGCACATCTACACCATTAAAACATATTTTTTTAATTCCTGTCCGTTCGCTATCAGGCTTTTTGCATTCTAGTCCAGTTATTTTACAATCAGCGTGTCTTTAGTAATCGGGCATTTATAAGTGCACTGACGCGGTACAGTACCCGGATCTTTCAAACTGACGCTGCGATCACCAGCCGATGTAACAAAAGCAGGCATTCTCCTCACCGCCTCGGCGTACGAAACATTGCTTGTTTCATTGCATAGCTTGTTTCTAGACTGTTGTACCAGACATCCCCCATACGCCGCGCGATGATCACCTCCGCAATTGCAGCATTTTACTGCCACCCCATTGCCGCACTTCTCATACTCATGTTCTCCTCCACATCGTGCGCATCTCAATCTCCCTTTACAACGGGCCGCTACATGACCCATAAACTGGCAATTGAAACACAGCAATGGCGGTAGAATAAATTCCCTCGCGGAATAGCTCATGTAGCACACATTTATCCTCTGCGGTAATCTTGAATCCCCAAATTGGAGGAGAACTGAGAGGCCCTCGTTTCTTTCCCCCTCCTTCCAATAATGAAGTCTTTAGGCATCCAAAATCTGACCACCAACAATATTCTCCTTAAGTTCATCCATAGAGACATATAACGTGACCCCCGAAATTACGCCCTTCAAACTTCTATTGCTCCCCGGCACATGACATTAAATTTTAGCCTTATTTAACAGGTTTATCTGAAGGATTTTTTCCTGCTGGATTTTATCAGAGAAAAATTATTTTCAGTATTTTCTGATTAAAGACTCTGTTTTCACTTCTCCTATCTCCTTTTTAATAGCCGATGTCAAGCGCATAAACATTTATCTGTTGGATTATTAAAGGTGATAATTATTTTATAATCAGATTCATCCTGTATTCCCACCCAAAAAAATTTAAAGATGGATTTTAAAAAAATTTCAGTGTGAGATTAAGCTAATTCGCCAAACGGTGAACCTTTTTTACTCATCTTTACCAGGGATGCCAATAATAGTGGAAGGCACTGTATCTACATATTTACAAGGCATGGTTCTCTTGTGGTGAGTCATGGACTGGAATATAAAAGGGACTTATATTAAAATCGGAATTGCAGTGCATGGGGAAGAAAAACAAACCAAGGCAGTGGAAGGGCAGGCGGCGGGAGGCTTTTTTTCCTGATCGCTCAGCGATCTGAATTTCTAGTTATACACTGAATCTGCATTACAGTTGTGTTCAAATAAATAGCAGTGCATTAAAAAAAGTGAATGCTTTTACTTCCATATTTCAAATGTAGTGGAAACATGACACATTCAATTCCAAATCAAAGTATTAACACATTTTATCAAGTCTGCGTTATTCATTTACAGGAAGCAAAGAAAAGGAATATTAATCAGTTCAAAAAAATACCATGCAGATGTCGACATTTTTATCTGCAAACTCAAACAATTACTGTATAAACTGAAGAAATTTTTCAAGATTTAACTTCACTTATTACTGAACTAATATTTAGTTGCATAACCATTGTTTTTGTTAACTGCTGCGCATCTGCGTTGCATCGAGACAACCAACTTCTGGCACCTAGAAACAGGTATTTCACCCCAGGATGAACAAACTACATTGCACAGTTCCTGTGAATGTTTGGGTTTTGCTTCAGAAACTGCATTTTTAATGTAACCCCACAAGTTTTCAATGAGGTTGAGGTCGGGGGATTGAGCTGGCCACTCCATTACCTCAATCCTTTTTGTCTGGAACCAAGATGTTGCTCGCATACTCGTGTGTTTGGGGTCGTTGTCTTGTTTCCTCTTCGGCATACGGCAACATAATCTCTTCAAGTATTTTGATGTATTCAAACTGATCCATGATCCATGCCAGGGACGTCACTAGGATTTAGAGACTGGGGGGGCTTAGCCCCTAGCAGTTTATCCCATGCGCGCGCGCAGTTAGTGCGCGCCGACATTTTTTCATCACATCTTTAAAGTGCTTCTTTAATTCATCATTTATTACAGTAGAGAGTATAGCAGAGCATCTATCAGTGCCTGTTTTCTGTCTCACCCTCTTTTCTTTACCTGCCTCCTAAGACCTCCTGCTTCCCTCTCCTGAGTCTTCAGGATGTCCTCCTTTTTAAAAATATAAATAAGCTAAACAAATTTGGTATGATTTAAGTCTACATATTGGGGTGAGTTCAAGGAAAATAGGTTAGAAAATGTATCCATCAATGCAAATGAAAATATATATAGGCTAGTTACATAAACTCACTCTTTCCAAATAAAGTTTAGGCCTATTTCTGCCTGCCACTGATATTTCTCTATTGTGTCTGAAGACAGTCTATACATTGAACAGAGGATAATGGTGTGGCACATCCCTTAATTAGTTTAGTCACTGGTACTTAGTTCAAGCCCTAATGAAATTTGACAACACAGAACAAATGTAGTCTGAATGTTTCTCAAATATTTATTCTGCCAAATAAGACAGTATGTGAAAAAAGTGGCAACAAAAAAAACAACAACAAAAAAGACACGAAGGCAGCAATAAACAAAACTATCCATTCAACTGGATCAACTATCCATTCTTATCCCTATGTTTCCACTCAATGTCACTATGTAACTATGTATGTATTTCAATGGCTCACAGCTTAATGTCTACTTTGTGGGTGGAAGCGTCAAAGTATACCTTCTGTTTTTAAGGGTGGCAAAACGATCAATTACTCTGTCACGGCTAAGCTTCACTGCTATGTCATTTTCAATTGACATGACTGCAAGGTTGTGAAGCCTATCTGATTCATTGTTTGACGCAGCCAGGAGTGCAGCCGACGCAGTACACTAAAGGACCTTTCACAAGAGCAGCTGCTTACAGGCACTGTTAGGGCAACTTGGATTATTTCCCTCAGAGATGGAAACATGTCTGGGTGTAGGAGGTTGTGCACAGCTAGCATATCTTGGGCCGCACATCCAGCTTCTGTTTTGCGAGCAAGATAATTTTTGGCTACAAGGACCTCCTCTGTTTTCAGATCTATGCTGTAGTGCCTGGCAAGTTCATCCAAGTGGGATACATTCAAGAAGTTCTCAGACTTAGGGCTGCATGCCTGGATGCCTTTTAGGAGATCTGCATCTACACTAGAAAAGCATAGTGTAAGCTCACTAACCATCCTGTCCCATCCTAGCCTATATTTAAAGGCAACATCCATAATATTCATCCAAATTATGTCTATTTAATTTATAAGGCTGCAGCCAGCTAGTTAGAGGGGAATTCCTGTGTAAAATGGAATGCTTAGCATGGATTCTTTACAGGACTAGGAACTGGGCAGCAGGTGGTGTCCACTATACAAATAACAAATCCACTACTATTAATAATAAATCTCTCACTATGCATTCACTTTCACAAAACTACAACACATCTCACTCACATGTATTTATCATCATCTCTTACTAAACGTATAAAACGTCCTTATTAATCCCCTATTGTAATTTCACCCCTTATCAATCCTTGACCTTTCTTAAAAAAAAAACATCATTATTCCCTCCCGGACACATTTCATGACACAGGAGGAAGGGGGAGACTCAAACACGCGCGCACACACACACAAACACCTTGGCGAAAGAGGAGACACAGAGGAACACTAGTGACAAGTCTCGGCGCGCAACACAAGAAACAGTCCTTTTTAATAAACTATCTTTACACTTACGAAGTTATCAATGCCTCTATTTATATGTAAGGGCCCTCATTGTACTACCAAAGAAGCGTCGGGCTACTAGGAGACTTGTTAAATGGATTTCTATTTAAGCCGACAGCAGCACTACTGACAGCTTTTTGGAAACATCGGCCAGAACTTTCGAACTCGTTACCATGCTAAGCATAAGCAAAACACATTTTACACCGGATTTCCCCATTAAGTTAGCCATAATTAATGAAATAATAAAGTAGTTTTGGCTGGTCGTTAGTTCATGGACACAAGAAGACCACTTGTTGGAAGAACGTAAAAAAACTCGACCTGTATGCCTAGTAGATCTTGACTGACTTCGCAGGCTCCGTCAGCATCAGCTGCTCTGCCACTCACCGTGCTCTGCTTCTCCCTCACACTCGTCAGGTACCTTCGTATATCCATCTGTAAATCCTCTTCTTCTTTGGGGTTTAACGTCTTCTTCTTCTTTGGGGTTTAACGCTGTAAATCCTCTTTTGTCAATTTCTCTCTTATTTCTTACGCCGAGTGCCAAGTTTCCAACCCGACCCTTCAGAAAATGTAACGTTATCGTGACCCCTCACCCCTAGCCCCTCCCACCAGCGCTCTCGGAAACAATATCCAAATTAAAGTATTAGTATTTATTTCAACTCATAGTCTGGTTTATTATGTTAAGTGCAGGCATGTTACGATTTCCTTAACCAAAAAAAAAAAAAAAAACGAAAATACAATATTTTTGTAGGGGGGGCTTTTGAACCTCTTGGGGGGGCTTAGCCCCCCCAAAATAGGCCTAACGACGTCCCTGATCCATGCGATAAATATGCCCAACACCGTAGTATCCCCATACCATGATTTTTGCGCCACCATGCTTCACTGTCTTTCCAGTGTACTGTGGCTTGAATTCAGTACCCGGGGGTCGTCTGACGTAAAACAATTTTACTCTCATCATGTTGGGAATTCCATTAAATCCATTGGTCACCTGTGACAATATGTATTGATTATATTTGAATATGTATCACCTGTAAACTATATTACCTGTGACAATATGTATTGATTATATTTTAATGTGTATCTGTGAATGTATTAAGAGCAATATACAGAATGTATAAATGTGAGCACAGAGCACAGAAACACATTCTCTGTCTCTCTGACTAGAAGGAGCTGAAAGCTACAGTTGTTGTGGCTTTGCGAGTGCTTTCCAGAGAGTCTGATAAGATGTTCCTAAACAATGGTGATTTTAAAGCTGGTGTTTTCAGAGAGTCCAGAGAGTCTGATAAGATATGAGAAGTTGGCGCTCCAGGCACCTGGGTACCCGGTATCTGACCACTATTGTATCAGACCCTGGTTTCAGTACAAAATGAGCACAGAAACACATAGTGATATATTAATTAAAATGCACTTTCACAGAATCCCATAAAGTTAATAAATAGAATGGTCACAGTGAGATATAGACTAGGCAGGGGATTAGGCACCCTGAACCTGGTCTATAACAGGCGGCGGCGGAACTGCAAAGTTCCGAGGGCACGTTAAAAACTCACTATAGTGCTGGGGAGAAGACTGAAGGCCTCCGTGTCTGATGAAGTATGAATGGACATACTGCCGTGGTACCGTCTAGTCGGCGTGGCTGTCGCATGTAAGTATGCAGGCAGTGCATGGTACGTGGATGACAGTCCACACCTAGCAGAGGGGCGTAAGAGACGACCTCTGTGAACAGGCAAGGCTGGTGAAAACGGTCAAAGTTTCTATACCCATAGCAAGGTGGGATAGGGGTCAGACCGTCGGTTCCTAAACTGGTGGTTAACAGCTACTACGGGGTCCTGATTAGATGCAGGACTGGGGATCGCTATCGACTGGGTCACCGGCCAGTCAGGTCGCATAGAGCAGTAAGACCATGAGTGGCTTCCCTGTAGTGGAGCACCTGAGTGGCTTCCCTGTAGTGGAGCACCTGAGTGACGTCCCTGTAGTGGAGCACATGGGTTGCATCCCTGTAGTGGAGCACCTGAGTGGCTTCCCTGTAGTGGAGCACCTGAGTGATGTCCCTGTAGTGGAGCACCTGGGTGGCTTCCCTGTAGTGGAGCCCATGGCCACTGCGCTCAGCTCAATGTACAGTCAGGCTACTATAAGCTGAAACCAAATGAGTTAGTAAGCGAGTAGTGCTTTCTGTGATCAGTGTTTTTGAAAAGAAAGCATTGGGAAGCAGGAAGGCTGAATTTCCTTTCACTCAGAGGAGTTTGGGGAAAGGAATTCAGCGGAAAGGGATCTAGCCTGGAGCTGCGCCCCAGACAGCGGGAGGCTCGAAAGATCTAAGTGATTTCTGTGAATATGAACGCTGAGTCTGACTATAAAAGTTGAAGCCACAGTCATTTTTTACACACAGTTAGCCGTCCAGAGAGTTTGAGAAGAACTTGGGTATTGTCCAAACACCTGGTGTCTGATCACCATGGTTACTCAGTTCTCAATGCAAAATTGTGCATCCCATGGGAGGGGGCCTACGGGGGAGAGTTTTTGAGAACTCTCCTCACGGGGCGGAGCTGGAGATGGGTGACTGGGAATCTGCGGGGAGGAGTTTGAGAACTCTCCTCACGGAGCGGAGCCGGGTGGTTGAGAAACCAGGTGTGACCTAGATACAATCCAATAGGAGAGGCCCTACGAAGGAAAGTTTTGAAGGTTCTGGACACGGGATGACGCTAATAAAACAGGGCGGAGCCAGAGATTGGTGTCTGGAAAAACCAATGAGGCCTGAGAAGACAACATTACGTGGAGAAGTGGGAGGGACTTTGTGATAAGAAAACTGTATAAAAGTGAAACTAAAACTGATAATTTTAGGAGTGTCTCTGCGGAGATGTTATGACTTTGATTGAGCGGTGTATGGAATAAAGTCTGGCATTTTTGATAGTCTCTGCGGGGGCACTACGCTAGACTTTTGTTGTACGTTGTATGGAATAAAGTCTAGCATTCTCTAAGATTGCTGCCTCATCCTTTTTATTTTGAAAACTTATAAAGAGATTGGGTCCAAAAGTAGAAAACTTTGAAATTCTTGTTACTTGTAAACCACGACAAATTAGCGGGGTCGGCAGGATTGGATCAAGTAACCACAACAAATTAGCGGGGTCGGCAGGATTGGATCCAGTTTCCACAACAATCAGTCCACAGAATGTTACGCCATTTCTCTTTGGGCCAATCGATGTGTTCCTTGGCAAATTTTAACCGATCCTGCACATGCCGTATTTTGAACAATGGTGCTTTACAGGGGCTTCTTGATGATAGCTTAGCTTCGATCAAACGTCTTCTGACTGTAACAGCACTTACAGATAATTTTAGATAATCTTTGATCTTTCTGGAGGTGATGATTGGCTGAATCTTTGCCATTCTGACTATTCTTCGATCCGTTTTAACAGTAGTTCCTCGTTTTCTTCGACGTGTTTCGGGTTTTTGTTGCCATTTTAAAGCATTTGAATTTTTTTTAGCTGAGCATCCTATAATTTGCTGCGCTTCTTTATACGTTTTTCCCTCTCCAATCAACTTTTTAATCAAATTACGTTGTTCCTCCAAACAATGTTTGGAACGGCCCATTTTACTTAGCAATTCAGAAGGAAATAGAGTTTATAACAATGTGTGAAACATTTGCTTCCCTTCTTCTTTAATAAAGGACAATTAATGACACTTGTTTTTTCACAAACTGAATTAATTCTCTAATTAAACTCCACATTGCGATTATTTTGAACATGCCCCTTTCAATGAATGAGTCAATTACTCAGAACAAGCAGCGTGCATGTCATGACAGTTGGGTCTGTTATTTTTCTATTACACTACTACATCTACAAGTAAATTATTTGCCATGCAGAATCAGTTACTGATGTTGTACTGCTATTTTTTTTAACACCACTGTATATATAATATAACAACGCTTTCGTTTCATAGTCGGACATAATCATATTTTCATTTTTATATCATATTTTCACTTGTAAATAGTTTGCCTACCTTGCTACTCCACTTGGCCAGGCCAGCTGCATTTTAAACCTTGCCTCTATGGTACTTAATCTTGGCAGTGAAGAGCAGAGAAGGACAAAAGTACTGCCATGAAATAAGACTGGATTTTCATGTTTATAATTGTGAATATTAAAAAGGAAAGGAATGTTTTGCTCCACTAGTTTGGTAGGTAGAGTAATGTATTGTTGTGAGTTAAATGTGTAATTGTTCACAGTGGTATTCAACCACCTCCTGTAGCTTCTGTACCACCTTGCAACTGGTAAAGGATGGACTGTTTACTCTAAACACTGGCATTTACTATTATAAAATTAACAATTAACTACGTTTGTAACCTCTGTTCAGTTTCAGGTAACGTTCAGGGATTGTTTCTTAAATGTTTTGGATACACACCCTGTTCATGTCCCTACCCCATACCCCATGTTGCAAAAGCACTTATTTGCTCACCCTACTATGTATCGACTGTCAAAGAAAGAAAAAAAAGTAAAACTTTATGTGAGTTAAATATTCACACTGTAGCTACGTCACCTTTGCCCCTTATATATATTTAAGGAAAAAGAACTGAAAGACCCTTTTGGGAGATCCATGAATTCACCATGGTAAATGCACTGACTCTCCTGGTAGGTGCTGTTATTGTTTCTTAAATAGCATTTCTTATATAATAATTTTTTTTGAAATACTGATATTGTACCTTACACTGGAATGTGGCTTTTGTAATATAGTTTGAAGTTGGCAGCAGTGTGGCATAGTGGTTAAGAACTGGGACAATTAATCCTTAAATAAGGCTCAACTTCCCAGTGGAAAAGCAATGTCATAAATTAATGCAAGCTGTGTAAATCATTATTCATAAGATCATCTGCTAAATATCTAAAATGTTTGCTGTTTATGGTAAGCTTTTATTTAAAACCTGGATTTAGACTATTACATTTTTTTTGTCAAAAACAGTTTGAAAGTTCATTTTGGTGAACTCACCAAACTGTTAAGTGATGGAAAAATCGAAAACTTGAATTTAAATTGGACGAAAGTCAAGGACACATTGAATCCTAGTTCATTTCTGTTTCTGTTGGATTTCTGTGACGATTGGTTTGTTCCTGAGCAGGCGGGGAGTCCCAGGCTCATAGCGACCATACTGGTTACAGGGATTGGAGGGACATTCCAATATGGCTTTCAGTTATCGGTTCTTAACTCACCATCTTCGGTAAGTACTTATGGGAATGTTGTTTTACTTTGTTTGTCTGCCATGTTGCATATACGTGCAAACTTCTTTCATACCCATAAGGAAAAGAAAAGGAATGCTATTCTATTTAAATTATGTCATACCAAATGAGATATGATACAAACCACTTTGAATATGAATCTGGTCTTGAATGCTCAATGTAAGTTTCGACATTTAAAGTGGAATCTATATATTGTATATATCGTTAAGTATTGTTGTGTTGTGTGTGTTTTTACTAAGTACATAAATTCATGTGTTAATTCTGATGCATACATGTAGCACTGTTTTTGTTTCACCAAACAGCCAGTAGAATTTTTCTACTTATAATGACCAGATAGATCCAAAAAGAAAATTATTTATTTCTTTGCAGAAAGAGTCCAGTACTTACACACACAAGGTGGTCAAGCATGAACTGAAGAGACAGAGGCAATCTCCGCCATATATAATCAAACAGCTAATACATAGATTATCCTACCTCTGATTGGTGCTCAGTTAATACATAAGCATAGAGTGGAATATACAAAATCAATGATTGGTTAGATCATGCATATTGGATGAGCGCACAGTGACCCCTAGCTCTTAACGTCACACAAACCGTTTTCAATTATATTTGGTTTCCCAGAGTCATCTTGTTTTCAGAATTCAAGATGAAGTGTCTCTTCTGGTTCTCTAGCGATAAGATGGACCATATATCCATGAGCCTGTGATGTAAGTGGGTCAGAGGCCACAGGCCTGTAGTTTCATAAAGCCTGTGTCCGAATCAGAGCCCTATCTACTGCGCCCTGTCTACTGCAAACAGTGCACTGGCAGAAGTGTGCTGTTTAATGTGTACTGTTTAGCAGTCGGCAAAAAATATCCGCCATACTATTTTCCAACCGCACAGTGGAAGTGTTGTAAGCAGGTCATAAGACGTCCCACCAGTGTTACCATGTCCGAGGTTTTACAGCTAAATTGGGATACTTTCAAAGTGCAGTCATGGATAAAAATGAAAAGTCGCAAAGCGCGCACTTATTTTAAAAAGGTGATAAACGTGATAAAATACGTTGGTTTTGGTTAAAAATAGCCCATCATTTTCGTGGACTGCTAAACAGTGCACATTAAACAGCACACTTCTGCCAGTGCACTGTACGCAGAAGACAGGGCGCAGTAGATAGGGCTCTGATTCGTACACAGCCAGAGAGAGGATAGACAGAAGGGAGAAAGAGAGAGATAGAAAGAGAGACAGAAGGATGCACGTACACAGTGCTTCGCTTTGGCTGACTGAGAGATAGACAAAGATTCTAGATAAGAGAGGCTGCCGACTGCTATTTTCTTGTCTCTGCAGACTGAAAAATTCAATATAAGTTTTATAATGAATATATATATGTATAGAGATCTTTTCTCCATTACTGTGATTATACTAGTGTGAAAATATCTTTCTGAAAACACCCTTCTCTTCACTATGTTAGAACAATCAGTTGACCAGATAAGAATGATTAGAATAACCTTACACCAGTCACGAAAAGCTGTTTTAATGCTTTTAACTTTTTGAATAATAATAGTATATTAATAATAATTTAATTGTATAGCGCTTTTCTAAAAATAGTTTACAAAGTGCTTTAGACAGCACATATTAAATTAAAAACAGTAAAATTGCACATTAACATCAATAAAAAAGCAAATAACAAATTCAAACAAACAGCACCATCCAAACAGTAAAAAAAAAAAAGTAAAAATAATTGAATATGTATGTAGACCAAATAAAAGAAAGTGTGCGTAAAAATATTTAAATTTTAAAAAAGTGTGCGTAAAAAAATGCATGCAAAATGTATATTGTTTGAACAAAGAGAACAAATCACAGCAATAAATTACGTATCTAGTTAAATTTTAATCTTGAGGGTGTATTGCACATTTGTGTCAGCTTGGATAAGTCCCAAGCCACTTCTCAGTGCAATCATTCACTTCTCTTACATAATCAGCCCAATGTGCTTAGTCATCTCTTACCAGGTTTGCAAACTGATTCTTAAAACCCCACATGCTGTGGAACTATTGCATTATCAGTAATTATTATTATAATTATCATTATTAGCACTGATCTAGACCTTGGGATTTAAACAGGGGTTCTTGTAGGGGTCTCTTGCCAGACTTAAAAAAAAATAGAACTCTTTTTAACTTGTGATGGGGGTCCCATGGATGCCTTTGAGCCTGAGTGGGGATTCCTGGATCAGACATGTTGAAAACCCTGATCTAGACTAATCACAGTCTTTGGAGAGCAGAGGCATGCAAGTGGTTTATAAGAACTATTGATTGATAGCGCATGGTAGCTCCACCCAGTATGGGATTAATGAATGCCCACTGTCCAGTCAACAGTAATTGAGTAAGAATACTCTACCTTTAATCCCACGCCTGAACCCTTTGAAGAGTAGGTTTTTTCTAGAACTCAATTGCTTTCACTTATCAGCAGCGATTGTGACATTCAGCTCAGAGCATTCTAATCACATATTTGTGATCTCACACTTTAATGGGTTAAAGGAACAGAGTGATGGGACATTTGCTTTGTGCCTTCTGGCTTTTGGTCATTATTTCCAGACCTAATACATTATCAAAGAAATGTATAAAGATAACAAGAAGATGTTAACACTAATGGGAGTTTACCCCTGGTTGGAGTGACAGTTTATTAAGGAGCTGATTAACAAGACCTGCATACAGCGGTATGAGCTTATCCTGGAGCCCTGGGGCGTATCCCTCATATGGTCCTTCATAGTTTCCATCTTCTGCATTGGAGGACTGGTCGGGGCGCTGTGTGCTGGACAACTGGCTGGTATTTATGGAAGGTATGCATTTAGTTATATAGTACCTTTATACAACTCAGAGAACTTTACAACAAATAAAGTATTAAGTGCAAAATATAATAAGAGTAAAATATAACGAGAGACAGACATGTCTGTCAGTTATTGACTTGTCTCTGTTAGTGTGGTGTGCTCAGGTGCCTTCTCACATAGATGCATAGAGCCATGCTTAACCCTCATATTATGTTCTGAATCAATGTTTGACGTCTCTTAAAAACCAGTTCACTTTTTTATTTATCTTGACACATTTATTTTATTTTTTGGGATTAAGTAGTAGATACACAATAAACATAATGCTACATTTTCAACCTTTGTGGGGTACAAGTCCTGTACCAACTTTGTATACAAAGGTGTTGTGTGGGGTCATTTGCGGGGTAGCTGTATAGAATGTAAGAAAATACATAACTTTTTTTTGTGTTTATTTGTAATTTTTTGTGGGTAATTCTGGTGGCACTTTCCCATACAGGTTTTAAACTTCACAAACGTTCACTTACCTCAATTTGGAGACACACAAAAGGTGACACTGAAAGTGTCAAAATTAGTCTATTACAGTAGTTTTGTGTCCGTTTAAATGTTTTGGGGCAATCTGACTCTAAACATAAGCATCATAAAAAGCTAACATAATATGAGGGTTAATGCACTGACAGCAGGGGCCACATGCATAAACAGTGCTGAGCAGATAAATGCCCTCAGAAAGCTGCGTAAGTGAGTTTCCACACAGGAATTCAGAATAACACATGCTGTGAGAATCCGCGTACCTCTGCAAACATTGGACACAATACGTACGCAATGTTTGGAGTCCGTGTGATATGGCGACACCGTGACAGAAAGGCAGAGGTATAAAATGCAAAACATTTTTTAAGCAGATTTCCGACTTTCACCCTGAGCGTTCTTTTAAGCATTATTTTACTCACAGTTTTATACATGTGGCCCCAGGTATGTGAACCACGCCTGAGACGTCCAGCTGTTGGTTTCATTTACCACTCTATTCGGCTGTTGACTACCTTGTTCAGATACACTGACCAATGGACCAGACCATTTAATCAAATGTTTATTTTTGAAACAAGTCCCTCTCTCTTCCCACTAGAAAGAGGTGCCTCTTGCTTAACAACATAGTGAACATTATAAGTGCGGTGATCATGCTGATGAGCGAAACAGCGACGTCTTTTGAAATGATTATTATTGGCAGATTCCTATATGGAATTAATGCAGGTAGGTTTTTTAAAATTATTAGTAATATTATTATAAGAGGGAGAAAATAATAAAGACACATTTCTTTCAGAATATTCCCCATTTTATATCAAATGTCAATCACCCATCTCTCTTGTCAATGATGTGACATCCAGTCACTAACAATACACTGTACTCTGCTATATAGGCTGTTGGGATACTTACATACTTGGATATGCACAAATAAGATATTTTCCCTGAATTAATAGTGTTACTGTTAATATCAGCATTAGCATTTTGTATTAGCATCATTATTAGTATTACTAAAATGCTTCCTGGTAACATTTTTACTGGATGGCTTGGATCTGCATGAACCACCGAAACACAAAATTCTTATGAAATTCTTATGGAATCCCCCCCCCCAGGTGTGGGCCTCATCATTCACACCATGTACCTACTTGAGTGTGCCCCCAGGAGGCTGCGAGGGATGGTGGGCGTGACCGTCATGACCTTTGCTTCCATGGGGAAGTTCTTCGGTCAGCTGATGGGACTGAGGTTGGTTAATGGCATTGTGACTGAGTAGAGTATGGTAGCACTACCCTCATATACCAGGCTCATGATACCTCTTCACTAGTTGTAGTTGCAGAAGAAGCACATATCCCGTTAAACAAACACCCTGATCTGCCACTTTTGTTTAAAGAGTAGGATTGTTAATCTTGATAAAATTCCAAAGAAAATGGAACATATTGCCACCTGATCACACCCCCTACACCTAATTGGCTGCACAGTTTCTACTCAATTTAATTGCCCAGGTCATCACTGCACAAAGAGGAAGAAAAAATAGTCGTACCAGGTTAAATAAGGTTACAATGGGAAAAGCCTTTAAAGTTATTCATTGTCAAAATGACATTCATTTGATTTTGGTGAAAGCGCTTGGATAATTATTCTTAACCCTGATCAGTGTAACTGAATGACTCCCACAGGGAGGTGCTGGGGTCTGAGGAGTGGTGGCCCTGGCTCCTGGCCTTCCCTGGGCTCACCGCTGCCATCCAGCTGCTCACCCTTCCCTTCTTTCCAGAGTCTCCCCGCTACCTCCTGCTGGACAGGGGTGACCGCCAAGGGTGCGAGAGAGGTGAGGCTCCACAGCAGGTCCCAAAATGTCCAGATTCACTTTGATATTTAGGAATTAAGTGTATTGTAAATATACGCACATGCGTTCATTTGTAATGACTTGTTTTTAGTCGACTGACTAATTTATTTTTATGTGGAAAACATTCCTGGGAACATTTCACCTTCGGTGATCAATACACCTGGGGCCACATCTATAAACAGTGCTGAAAAAAATGCCCTCAGAAAGCCGCCTAAGCAAGTTTCCACGTAGAAATTCAGATGTATAATATAACACTTGCTGTGAGAATCTGCGTACCTCTGCACACGATGGACACCATACATACGCAATGTTTGAGGTTTGTGTGATATGGTGACACCGTGACTGAAAGGCAGAGGTAGAAAATGAAACTTTCCGACTTTTACCATGTGAGCGTTCTTTCACGCATTCTTTTACTCAGAGTTTTATACATGTGGCCCCTGGTGAATAGGAGCATGTGACTTTTAGTTTTCATGGAAAGTTAGGACATTTCTATGGATAGAAAGCATAGGAACCCTGTTTTGACCTCATTGCTGACTACTGAAAAGTTCACTTGGAGGACAGCCCCCCAATTACCCCACATTGCCCCTCTACCATTTTTACATGTTTGTCTTCATTTTCCAACCATGGCTGATAAATAAAAAATGTTTTGCCATGTAAAACGGAATAAAAAAGACTGAGTTTGTCTGCATTAGCCATGGAGTGGCTGTGGGGGAAGAGAAGCTATGACTCCGAGATAGAGGACATGCTGAAGGAGCACGTCGCTCTCCGGGGAGTGCAGTCTCAGAGTGTGTTGGAGCTGGCCCTGAACAGGGCAGAGCGCTGGCAGGTCCTCACCCTGCTCACCACCTTTACTGCCATGCAGCTTTGCGGCATCAATGCAGTAAGTTGATCCAGGACCACTTTTCCTCATTCACATCCTCACCTTACCCACTTTAAACTAAAAGGCCAAACAATTTCTGTATTCTTCATGTTCCTCACCGAATGAGAGCTGATCTGGTATGAATTTCCCTCTGTCTGTATCCAGAAGTCTGTACCCACTGTTCCTGCAGGTATATCTCTATTCTGTTCCCACTGTTCCTGCTGGTGTATTTCTATTTTGTTTTCTCTGATTTTGCAAGTGTATCTCTATTCTGTTTCCACGGTTTCTGCTGGTATATATCTATTCTGTTTTTTTCTGTTCCTCCAGGTGTATTTCTATTCTGTTCCCACTGTCACTGCTGGTATATCTCTTTTATGTTCCCACTGTTCCTACAGGTGTATTTCTATTCTGTGTCCCTCTGTTCCTGCAGGTGTATCTCTATTCTGTTCCCACTGTTCCTGCAGGTGTATTTCTATTTTGTTCCCAATGTTCCTGTGGGTGTATCTCTATTCTGTTTTCTCTGTTTCTGCAGGTGTATCTCTATTCTGTTTCCACGGTCCGTGCTGGTATATATCTATTATGTTCCCACTGTTCCTGCAGGTGTATCTCTATTCTGTTAATATGTTCCTAATGTTCCTGCAGGTGTATCTCTATTTTGTTTTGTTTTTGTTTCTGCAGGTGTATTTCTATTCTGTTTCCACAGTTTCTGCTGGTATATATCTATTCTGTTTTCTCTGTTCCTCCAGGTGTATTTATATTCTGTTCCCACTGTCACTGCTGGTATATCTCTTTTCTGTTCCCACGGTGACTGCAGGCATATCTCTTTTCTGTTCCCATTGTTCCTGCAGGTGTATCTCTATTCTGTGCCTTTCTGTTTCTGCAGGTGTATTTCTATTCTGTTCCCACTCTTCCTGCAGGTGTATATCTATTCTGTTCCCTCTGTTTCTCCAGGTGTATTTCTATTCTGTTCCCACTGTTACTGCAGGTGTGTCCCTATTATGTTCCCACTGTTCCTGCAGGTTGTATTTTTATTCTGTTCACAATATTCTTGTGGGTGTATATCTATTCAGTTTTTTCTGTTCCTCCAGGTGTATCTCTATTCTGTTTCCACTGTCAATGCTGGTATATCTCTTTTCTGTTCCCACTGTTGCTGCAGGCATATGTCTATTCTGATTGTGCTTCCACTGTTCTTGCAGGTGTATCTCTATTCTCTGGAAGTGTTTCTCGCTGCAGGGATCCATCCAGACCAGGTGCGCTACGCTGCTTTGGGAACAGGCCTTTGTGAGGTCACTACTTCCCTGGCATGTGTGAGTTTTTATAGCTCATCCCGGTCTCTAGACTGCACATGTATAGCTCATCCCGGTCTGTAGACTGCACATGTATGGCCCATCCTTGTTTTTGACCAGGCTGCTGTGATTGAGAACACGGGGAAGAGGATTCTGTTCTTCAGAGGTTACATGAGCATGTCCGCCATCTTAGGCCTTCTAACGGTGACCCTCAACCTGCAGGTAATAAGACTGTAACTGGATATTTACCATCATTGGGGCCCAAAGTCAAAACACAAGGGTCAATATGCAGCACATTAGCATGAATAGTTGTCGCAACGTTTATTTGAGAACCACATAGCAAAAAATGTTATACAGGCAGTACATTACGGTAATGTTACCATAATGTGGCTGCAACGGTCATATTTAAAACTGCTGTAAAGCGAACGTTGCACTTCAAGTAAATCTCACACAAAAATATGCTTTGTACATAAACTATGCACCATGTTTTTTTGTCTTTTTCTCCAAAACTGATCTGGATGAAATATGATTAGGAGGAACAATGAGTAATTTATGGATGATTTGTGCAGTAGTTTGTGTTACAGGAAAAAGTTTGCCTCACATAATCGGTCCTCAGTTCTCTTAAAACTTCTGAGAATACTGTGTGAACTAGACTTGTTGTTCATGGCTATGGATAGCTGCTACTTTATGATAGAATGTTACTTTATCTGACCCGTTTGTAGCTGTTTCAATTACCTTCTGTATGCACTTATTGTACCTTGTTTTGGATAAAAGTGTCTGCCAAATGAATGCAATGTAATGTAATGTTTAAGCTGACATTTGATTGGAAACATTCTTGTGTTATAAAAATCTATGTAATGTTCTTGATCTTTCTCAGGGGCAGGTCACTTGGATGCCGTATTGCAGCATGGTGCTGATCTTCACTTTTATCTTCTTCTTTTCGAGTGGACCAGGTATACAAAGTGAAAAAAACGAAATAATTTAGAGCATAAATGCATTCCACAAGCCTTTTCACAAGATTTGTGTGCAACATGAGCATTCATTTGATATGATACAAATTACTAACCTAATTTATCACTTACGAAATTTATACATGAGAATGTAGCCTGACCCCTCAAACACTTTCCGGTTAAATCGTTTTTTATTGTTTTATGAGGATCCCCATTTGCTGACGCTTTGGCGACCATTAGTCTTCCTGGCGTCCTCACACATAAAAAACATACATCACAACAATAAAAGCAAAAATAGACATAAAAAAGAAAAAAAGAAAACGCAACATAAGCATATATCACATTATATGATCAGTATATCACTTGCTTCTTGTACCACCAAGAGCAGTTAATTTGTGAAATTAACATCATGATGCTGCCACCGCCATGCTTCACTGTAGGGATGGTATTAGCCAGTTGATGAGCGGTGCCTGGTTTCCTCCAGACGTGACGCTTGGTATTCAGGTCAAAAAGTTCAATTTTGGTTTCATCAGACCAGAGAATCTTGATTCTCATGGTTTGAGAGTTCTCTAGGTGCCTTTTTGCAAACTCCAAGTGGGCTGTGATGTGCCTTTTACTAAGGAGGCCTTTAGCTTCTTCTCATGGTCTATGACATCAAAGGCAGCACTAAAATCCAACAGTACCGCACCAATCATATTCCTTTTATCTACTTGTTTGCCGTATTGCAGCATGGTGCTGATCTTCACTTTTATCTTCTTCTTTTCGAGTGGACCAGGTATACAAAGTGAAAAAAAAAAAAAATTTAGAGAATGCCTTTCACAAGCCTTTTCACAAGATTTGTGTGCAAAATTAGCATTAATTTCATATTGATACAAATTACTGACCTAATTCATCACTGCAATTTATACATGAAAATCCAGTCTGGGCTCTCAAACACTTTCCGGTTAAATTGTTTTTATTGTTTTATGAGGATCCCCATTAGCTGATGTCTTGGCAACCGTTAGTCTTCCTGGGTTACTGACACATAAAAACCATGCATCACAACGCAATTCAGGTTAAGGAGCTGGACTTGTAACCGAAAGGTTGCAGGTTCGATTCCCAGGTAGGACACTGCCGTTGTACCCTTGAGCAAGGTACTTAACCTGAATTGCTTCAGTATATATCCAGCTGTATGAATGGATAAATGTAATAAGAAGTTGTGTAAGTCGCTCTGGATAAGAGCGTCTGCTAAATGCCTATAATGTGTAATGTAATGTAACAACAATAAAAGCAAAAATAGACTTAAACACAACATAACCATATATCACATTGGAAAGGATTATGCGATACTCAACATTATAAAATCCATTAAAACTCGACTTGACAGAGGAATGCATTCTACTACTGTGTTACAGTCATTATGGCCAGCAAGATGCCTCTTAACATACTTTTATTTTTAAAAACTTTTTATTTTGCCTAAGAATGGGGGATGTTCCAAACACTTCTCTTTGCAAGATTAAGAACCAATTTGTTTTGCTCCACCCATTCAAATACCGAGTTTATTTATTTAGACAGGGATGGGCCAGTTAATCACGTATATGCTGCACTATATAAAGTGGAATCATCCACATACATTGTAACACTTGTTGTACCACCAAGGGCAGATCATTTGTTAAAACTGAGAAAAGAAGTGGACCAAGGAAACTGCCTTGCGGAACACCACATTTGACCATTTTGCTCTCAGAAAAACTCTCCATTAGACTTTTTGTGTTCTATTCGACAAATGACTATATTGTTCCAAGCAATTGCCTGATTTGTGAAACACCCCCCCAGGGCATGAGACCCCCTGATCTCAAGAGTCATGCGCATGTAATGACCCAAGCGTCTGCTCTGTCGTAGCTGGAATAACGGCCTCCTTGCCTGGGGAGATTTTCATGCAGTCCTCAAAAGCGGCAGCGTTCACCATCGCCTCCTCTCTCAGCTGGACGGGCCTGTTTCTCATTGGCATGCTCTTCCCCCTCATGGTGGTGAGTAAAACTGCCTCCATTTCCACACAGAATGCACCTTTAAATAAGGACCCCAACCTCCATGCAGTAAAATGCACATTTAAATACATTTGCAGTAGAATGTGGAATCATATGTATAGTAGAATGTGCAGTAAAATATCCAGTAGGAAGTTTGGAATCAGGTGGAGAAACATGGTCCTTTCAACATTTTATTTCATAAAAGAGGCTCAGAGCTGGTGCAGGCACTGCTTTCAGACAGATTTTCAGCCGCTCTAATCTTAAACTCAGAAGCCTCCATTGTCTTTGGTCCTGCACAGTACAGCTCTTCCGTGTTAATTCAGTTCTACTTCTTATATGTTTATGTGAGTCCACACTGGTTAAGCTGTCAAAGGAGTTGATTTTACATTGACCGTTTTGCTGTGCACAGCGGAGTCTTATACCCCTGTTTTTATACACCCCACGTTTGCACAGGAAAAAATGGGTCCCTACTGTTTCCTCATCTTCCTCGGCTTCTGCTTCTTTTCCGGAGTGTTTGTGTGGCTGAACGTTCCGGAAACAAAGAACAGAACACCGCTTGAAATCACTGAAGAGTTTCAGAAAATGCACACCAGACATCAGAAACAAGAGCATGAGATTCAAAACTCTGAGCTTGGACAAATTCTATCCTCTTTTTGAGTTTGCATATGTGTGTTTATCTTTTCCCTCTCTATACAGACAAATCCTGTACAAAATAATTTGTATGCACTATTAATTACAGAAGGAATAGGCAACTGTGGTCTTGGGCCCAGTTCCTCATAGCTGGTTAACTGTGCTGAGTAAAACCCGGAACAGTGTTTTTGTTAGTTCATATGTTCCATATTCAGGGGTTGTAGTACAGGTTTCTGGGGTTCACTCAGCACAGTTAGCCAGCTAAATGAGTTAGCCAGCTATAAGAAACAGGGCCTTGGAGTGTCTGAGATATTACTGGATTTTGGTCCATCCAAGCCTACACTATAATTATTATAGTTATTATATTATAAGTATATTAATTATTAGGCTTAATGAAGATAGGTGAGTATGTACGAGAGGTACTCAGCGGTTCACCATTCAGAATCTGAATATTCAGGTTCAAGCTCTTAATAATCCATCAAAGTTTTTCAATCAAGCTTGGTTGGAACAAAAACCAGAAGCAACATGTAAACTCCAGGTTTTCCTGACCCCTTTGTGAGAAGCTCCACAGAAGATCCTATCCCAAGAGCAGCAATACTGATAATTAAAGGTAGGGGGCTCGGCTGAGCTATTTAAAAGTAGATTTTTGCTTTGTGCTATTCTGGCATGCAAGATCTTGATTTGGGATAGGAAAGAAATAGTTCTTGAAATACACCACACAGTGCGTACTGTACAAGACGATGGAATATTATTATTGTGAAACACTGGTTTGTCCGTTTTTGCAGGTTTGTCAGTTCAAGATCCAGTCATTTTCACATTAAAAAACACAACTAATAAGTTAAACATAGTCTCCTTTTTGTAAAGTGACAGAATGTGGATGCTTGTTTTTACTCTATTTTCCAGTACACAGTGAATAGGTGCAGTCAATTGCGAAGCGCATGGCACACTGGGCGTGGCTACTGAATTTCGTTATTTTTGTGACCAGAGGTAAGGAGTGTACAGCTCACAGCGCTCTGCGTATATAGAAAATGGGTTTGGTTTGGTTGAATATTTATCAGTGGGTGCGTTTCAGCTGGATTCAACCATAACTGTCACGAACCCAAACACGGGCTGAACCCAAATGCAACGACCAAGAGACAGGGAAACAGAAATGAGGATTTATTCGGAGCTTTGGGGTAGTCCCAAGCTCAACACAAACTTAACACAATAGTTAAGAGGGTCCAGGAAGTAGCGAACTGCTCCAAACCGGAGCTGGACTTGTACTGGACCGGGAGGCCCACACTGGAACCGAATCACGGGAACGAAGGTTTGTTCCGAACCGGAACTGGACTGGATCAGGACCGGGAGGTCCAACAGGAACTGGGTCACGGGAACGGAGGGTTGTTCCGAACCGGAACTGGACTTGAGACAGGATGTGGGTTCCGAACCGGAACCGGACTGGATCTGGACCGGGAGGTCCAACAGGAACTGGATCACGGGAACGGGCTCTGGACCGCGGGGTCCAACAGGAACTGGACTGGATCTGGACCGGGAGGTCCAACAGGAACTGGATCACGGGAACGGGCTCTGGACCGGGGGGTCCAACAGGAACTGGACTGGAGGCAGAGCACCCAACTGCGCAGGCAACTGGATCTGGACCGGGAGGTCCAACCGGAACTGGATCACGGGAACGGGCTCTGGACCGGGGGGTCCAACAGGAACTGGACTGGAGGCAGAGCACCCCACTGCGCAGGCAACTGGATCTGGACCGGGAGGTCCAACAGGAACTGGATCACGGGAACGGGATCTGGACCGGGGGGTCCAACAGGAACTGGGCTGGAGGCGGAGCACCCCACTGCACAGGCAACGTTAACTGGGAGCAGGGGTACCGCAACACAAACAGGGGAGACTTGACTGCTACAGGCTGGATATTACAGAACACTGGACTTGGAACCAAGGAGTTAGCCAGGGAAAAAACCACAACAGAGCTTTCAGTCAAGTAGTACCAGAAACCAGGAGACCATGACACGCACGAACAACGTTAACGAACTGGCGCCGAATAGCAGCCAGCGGGAGGTATAAGTAGGGGAGTGAAATTGAAACCAATAACCAAAAGCATGAGGAATGTAACCGAGAGTGATTGACTAATTGACTGGTGCGGAATGCATGCAAGAAGGGGGAAAGGAGATAGGTTGAACCTGAAGTGAGGGAACAGAGAGGAACAGACAGAAGGGGCACGCCCAGCCTGTAGCGACAGGGAAAACACGGACACAGGGAATCCAAACATGACACGGGAGGAAAGGGAAAACCTGGAGAACGGACAGGAAGGGAGCGGGACGTTACAGTACCCCCCCCTCAAAGAACGCCACCTGGCGTATCTGAAGGCCTAATCCTGTCCGGGAACTGGTTGTGAAAGCCGGAGATGAGAGAGTGGTCCAGAATAAGGCTCTTGTGGAGCCAGGACCGCTCCGGAGGACGACGGTGCAGACAGGACCGCTCAGGAGGACGACGGTGCAGACAGGACCGCTTAGGAGGACGACGGTGCAGACAGGACCATTCAGGAGGACGGCGGCGCCGACAGGACCGCTCAGGAGGACGGCGGTGCAGACAGGACCGCTCAGGAGGACGACGGTGCAGACAGGACCGCTCAGGAGGACGACGGTGCAGACAGGACCGCTCAGGAGGACGGCGGTGCAGACAGGACCGCTCAGGAGGACGGCGGTGCAGACAGGACCGCTCGGGAGGACGACGGTGCAGACAGGACCGTTCAGGAGGACGGCGGTGCAGACAGGACCGCTCAGGAGGACGACGGTGCCGACAGGACCGCTCAGGAGGACGATGGCGCAGACAGGACCGTTCAGGAGGACGGCGGCGCAGACAGGACAGACTGCGATGGCTACATCGCTCAGGAGACCGGCTCAGGGAGCCGTCTGCGACGGCTGCATCGCTCAGGGGGCCGGCGGCGACGGCTGCATCGCTCAGGGGGCCGGCGGCAACGGCTGCATCGCTCAGGGGGCCGGCGGCGACGGCTGCATCGCTCAGGGGGCCGGCGGGGACGGCTGCATCGCTCAGGGGGCCGGCGGCGACGGCTGCATCGCTCAGGGGGCCGGCGGTGGTTAGCTGGCTTGGCTGCTCAGGACAGGAGGTTAGCAGGCTGGGCTGCTCAGGACAGGAGTTTAGCAGGCTGGGCTGCTCAGGACAGGAGGTTAGCAGGCTGGGCTGCTCAGGACAGGAGGTTAGCAGGCTGGGCTGCTCAGGACAGGAGGTTAGCAGGCTGGGCTGCTCAGGACAGGAGGTTAGCAGACTGGGCTGCTCAGGACAGGAGTTTAGCAGGCTGGGCTGCTCAGGACAGGAGGTTAGCAGGCTGGGCTGCTCAGGACAGGAGGTTAGCAGGCTGGGCTGCTCAGGACAGGAGGTTAGCAGGCTGGGCTGCTCAGGACAGGAGGTTAGCAGGCTGGGCTGCTCAGGACAGGAGTTTAGCAGGCTGGGCTGCTCATGACAGGAGGTTAGCAGGCTGGGCTGCTCAGGACAGGAGGTTAGCAGGCTGGGCCGCTCAGGACAGGAGGTTAGCAGGCTGGGCTGCTCAGGACAGGAGGTTAGCAGGCTGGGCTGCTCAGGACAGGAGTTTAGCAGGCTGGGCTGCTCAGGACAGGAGTTTAGCAGGCTGGGCTGCTCAGGACAGGGGGTTAGCAGGCTCGGCCGCTCAGGACAGGAGGCTAGCGAGCTCGGCCGTTCAGGACAGGAGGTTAACTGGTCCCGCAACTTGAGAGGAGGCAGGGAACGGGACGGGACTGGTGGCGTGGAAAGGGACCGGACAGGAGACATGGGCCGGTGCGGGACAGGAGGCATGGACCGGTGCGGGACAGGAGGCCTGGACCGGGGCGGGACAGGAGGCATGGACCGGGGCGGGACAGGGGGCATGGACCGGGGCGGGACAGGGGGCATGGACCGGGGCGGGACAGGAGGCATGGACCGGGATGGGACAGGAGAGCTGGGACGGGACGGGACAGGAGAGCTGGGACGGGACGGGACAGGAGAGCTGGGACGGAACGGGACAGGAGAGCTGGGACGGGACGGGACAGGAGAGCCGGGACGGGACGGGACAGGGGGCATGGACCGGGGCGGGACAGGGGGCATGGACCGGGGCGGGACAGGAGGCATGGACCGGGCCGGGACAGGAGGAGTGGAACGGGGCGGGACAGGAGGCATGGGACGGGCCGGGACAGGAGGCATGGACGGGGCGGGACAGGAGAACTGGGACGGGACGGGACAGGAGTGCTGGGACGGGACGGGACAGGAGAGATGGGACGGTACGGGACAGGAGGGCTGGGTCGGAACGGGACAGGAGGGCTGGGTCGGAACGGGACAGGAGAGCTGGGTCGGAACGGGACAGGAGAGCTGGGTCGGAACGGGACAGGAGGGCTGGGTCGGAACGGGACAGGAGGGCTAGGATGGAACGGGACAGGAGAGCTGGGACGGGACGGGACAGGAGGGCTGGGTCGGAACGGGACAGGAGGGCTGGGTCGGAACGGGACAGGAGGGCTGGGTCGGAACGGGACAGGAGAGCTGGGTCGGAACGGGACAGGAGAGCTGGGTCGGAACGGGACAGGAGAGCTGGGTCGGAACGGGACAGGAGGGCTGGGTCGGAACGGGACAGGAGGGCTTGGACGGAACGGGACAGGAGGGCTTGGTCGGAACGGGACAGGAGGGCTGGGTCGGAACGGGACAGGAGGCTTGGGCAGGGACGGAAGGGTGATGGATCCTCCGTCAACGGGTGGCCGAGCCCGTCGGTGGAGCCGGGAGCCAGGACCCCATCGCTTCCTCCTGGGACCACAGCCCCTCGGGCAAAGGGCAAGACGGGTACCTTCAAAATTAGAAGGTGTGGGGTTGTGGCTTGGCTCGGAGCTATCCGGATGGAGAGAGACCACTCCGAGCCTAACGGAGTGGGAGCTGGGAGGAGGAGTCCGGAGTGATGGGTAGTGGTCGGCATGATGGCGGATAAACTCCGGAGTTAGTCCCAAGATTCCCATGAGGTATTCCTCATAGGAATCCGTGCCGAATGGGACGATCTCCATAGAGTGGAAGGCGTGGCGACCCTGCTCGAGGTCGGCTGGGTCCATGTTTAAGGCCAGTTCGTTCTGTCACGAACCCAAACACGGGCTGAACCCAAATGCAACGACCAAGAGACAGGGAAACAGAAATGAGGATTTATTCGGAGCTTTGGGGTAGTCCCAAGCTCAACACAAACTTAACACAATAGTTAAGAGGGTCCAGGAAGTAGCGAACTGCTCCAAACCGGAGCTGGACTTGTACTGGACCGGGAGGCCCACACTGGAACCGAATCACGGGAACGAAGGTTTGTTCCGAACCGGAACTGGACTGGATCAGGACCGGGAGGTCCAACAGGAACTGGGTCACGGGAACGGAGGGTTGTTCCGAACCGGAACTGGACTTGAGACAGGATGTGGGTTCCGAACCGGAACCGGACTGGATCTGGACCGGGAGGTCCAACAGGAACTGGATCACGGGAACGGGCTCTGGACCGCGGGGTCCAACAGGAACTGGACTGGATCTGGACCGGGAGGTCCAACAGGAACTGGATCACGGGAACGGGCTCTGGACCGGGGGGTCCAACAGGAACTGGACTGGAGGCAGAGCACCCAACTGCGCAGGCAACTGGATCTGGACCGGGAGGTCCAACCGGAACTGGATCACGGGAACGGGCTCTGGACCGGGGGGTCCAACAGGAACTGGACTGGAGGCAGAGCACCCCACTGCGCAGGCAACTGGATCTGGACCGGGAGGTCCAACAGGAACTGGATCACGGGAACGGGATCTGGACCGGGGGGTCCAACAGGAACTGGGCTGGAGGCGGAGCACCCCACTGCACAGGCAACGTTAACTGGGAGCAGGGGTACCGCAACACAAACAGGGGAGACTTGAGTGCTACAGGCTGGATATTACAGAACACTGGACTTGGAACCAAGGAGTTAGCCAGGGAAAAAACCACAACAGAGCTTTCAGTCAAGTAGTACCAGAAACCAGGAGACCATGACACGCACGAACAACGTTAACGAACTGGCGCCGAATAGCAGCCAGCGGGAGGTATAAGTAGGGGAGTGAAATTGAAACCAATAACCAAAAGCATGAGGAATGTAACCGAGAGTGATTGACTAATTGACTGGTGCGGAATGCATGCAAGAAGGGGGAAAGGAGATAGGTTGAACCTGAAGTGAGGGAACAGAGAGGAACAGACAGAAGGGGCACGCCCAGCCTGTAGCGACAGGGAAAACACGGACACAGGGAATCCAAACATGACACGGGAGGAAAGGGAAAACCTGGAGAACGGACAAGAAGGGAGCGGGACGTTACAATAACCAATCAAATGACCTCTTTTCAGTACCTTTAAGAGCAATGCGCATTGTGACCCTGCCGACTGCCAGCTTCCCACTACCACTGCAGTGGAAGACGATATATACTGTATATATTTAGCATTGATATTGGAAAAAAAATAATTAAAAGTGTACTATCACTGTAATAATGCATTTGTTTCACAGGGGAATGTCAAAAATCACAAACTAAGGCCTATACTTAATCATTCGTGTTTTATTATTATTTTTTGAGCTGCACCATATATATATTTATATATATAGAACACATTCATATTACAAAATTTTTCTTATTGTGTGGGTTCTTGAATAAACAGCCAGAAGGAGCACTTTCACAAGACCAGAACATTAGGACTGAATAGAAACTGTTCCCCCCATGAAAATCCTTTAGAGTCTGTGGCAAGCCGTGTCTTATGGTTCATGGTACAGGTTTGGGTAAGATATATGCATTTGTAATATACTGAATGTATATAGGCTTATATACACTGTTCAAAGAAATTAAGGGAACACTTAATCATCACAGTATAACACCAAGTCAATTAAACCAAACCAGTCATGCTGGATGATGTTGCAGGCAGCATAACATTTGCCACGGTGTCTCCATACTCTTTCACGTCTGTCACATGTGCTCAGTGTGAACCTGCTCTCATCTGTGAAGAGAACGGGGCGCCAATGGAGAACCTGCCAATTGTGGTGTTCTCTGGAAAATGCCAATCGAGCTGCACGGTGCTGGGCTGTGAGCACAGGTCCCACTACGGGACGTCAGGTCCTCATGGCACCCTCATGGAGTCTGTTTCTGACAGTTCGGTCAGAAATATGCACACGAGTAGCCCGCTGGAGGTCATTTTGTAGGGCTCTGGCAGTGCTCCTCCTGTTTCTCCTCGCAGAAAGGATACCAGTCCTGCCGCTGGGTTGTTGCCCTTCTACGGCCCTGTCCAGCTCTCCTCGTGTAATGGCCCGTCTCCCGGTATCTCCTCCATGCTCTTGAGACTGTGCTAACCTGCATGTTTCTCTTCTGCATAATATTCCTGTTCGGTGTTTTGGAAATCAAAGATGTTAGTGCCACTGTTATTGATGTTGTTTCATTCCCATACGATATATGCAGCATTAAGAAGGGGGATGTAGACTGTGTTGACAGTTGCCTTGACAACCGTCCTAGGGAAGTGACGTAGGGCGCTATGAATGTCGGGTATGGAGGACGTGTTGGTTGTTAGAGCACAGCTAGCTGGTGCGGCTAATAAAGTTACCTGTTGTTGGAAATACATCGTCTACAAGTTCCTTTATACACAGCACATCTACACCATTAAAACATATTTTTAAAATTCCTGTCCGTTCGCTATCAGGCTTTTTGCATTCTAGTCCAGTTATTTTACAATCAGCGTGTCTTTAGTAATCGGGCATTTATAAGTGCACTGACGCGGTACAGTACCCGGATCTTTCAAACATACGCTGCGGTCACCAGCCGATGTAACAAAAGCAGGCATTCTCCTCACCGCCTCGGTGTACGAAACATTGCTTGTTTCATTGCATAGCTTGTTTCTAGACTGTTGTACCAGACATCCCCCATACGCCGCGCGATGATCACCTCCGCAATTGCAGCATTTTACTGCCACCCCATCGCCGCACTTCTCATACTCATGTTCTCCTCCACATCGTGCGCATCTCCATCTCCCTTTACAACGGGCCGCTACATGACCCATAAACGGGCAATTGAAACACAGCAATGGCGGTAGAATAAATTCCCTCGCGGAATAGCTCATGTAGCACACATTTATCCTCTGCGGTAATCTTGAATCCCCAAATTGGAGGAGAACTGAGAGGCCCTCGTTTCTTTCCCCCTCCTTCCAATAATGAAGTCTTTAGGCATCCAAAATCTGACCACCAACAATATTCTCCTTAAGTTCATCCATAGAGACATATAACGTGACCCCCAAAATTACGCCCTTCAAACTTCTATTGCTCCCCGGCACATGACATTAAATTTTAGCCTTATTTAACAGGTTTATCTGAAGGATTTTTTCCTGCTGGATTTTATCAGAGAAAAAGACCAGTATTTTCAGATTAAAGACTCTGTTTTCACTTCTCCTATCTCCTTTTTAATAGCCGATGTCAAGCGCATAAACATTTATCTGCTGGATTATTAAAGGTGATAATTACTTTATAATCAGATTCATCCTGTATTCCCACCCAAAAAAATGAAAAGATGGAGTTGTGTTCAAATAAATAGCACTGCATTAAAAAAAGTGAATAAAGTGCAAATATTTTAAAATAGCTTTTACTTCCATATATCAAATGTAGTGGAAACATGACACATTCAATTCCAAATCAAAGTATTAACACATTTTATCAAGTCTGCGTTATTCATTTACAGGAAGCAAAGAAAAGGAATATTAATCAGTTCAAAAAAATACCATGCAGATGTCGACATTTTTCTCTGCAAACTCAAACAATTACTGTATAAACTGAAGACATTTTTCAAGATTTAACTTCACTTATTACTGAACTAATATTTAGTTGCATAACCATTGTTTTTGTTAACTGCTGCGCATCTGCGTTGCATCGAGACAACCAACTTCTGGCACCTTGAAACAGGTATTTCATCCCAGGATGAACAAACTACATTGCACAGTTCCTGTGAATTTTTGGGTTTTGCTTCAGAAACTGCATTTTTAATGTAACCCCACAAGTTTTCAATGAGGTTGAGGTCGGGGGATTGAGCTGGCCACTCCATTACCTCAATCCTTTTTGTCTGGAACCAAGATGTTGCTCGCTTACTCGTGTGTTTGGGGTCGTTGTCTTGTTTCCTCTTCGGCATACGGTGTTGGGAATTATTGTTGGGAATTCCATTAAATCCATTGATAACCTGTGATAATAAGCATTGATAATATTGAATATGTATCACCTATAACCTTTATAACCTGTGACAATATGTATTGATTATATTTGAATATGTGGCTATAAAATGTATCATGAGCATTTAAACACATGGTGATATATATATATAGAATCACATTGGGTGAGCGCAGAGCACAGAAACACATTCTCTGTCTATAAAAGCAGGTGCTTTCAGAGAGTCCAGAGAGTCTGATACGAAGTTCATAAACAACGGTCGTGTTGGGCGCTTTCCAAGGCGTTCCTAGGCAACAGTCACTAAGTTTGTTGGATGAAAGTTGGAGCTGCAGGCACCCGATATCTGACCCCCTATTATATCAGGCCTTGATTTCAGTATAAAATGAGCACAGAAACACATAGTGATAAATTAATTAAAATGCACTTTCACAGAATCCCATAAAGTTAATAAAGAGAATGGTCACAGTGAGATATAGACATTTCTGTGAATATGAACGCTGAGTCTGACTATAAAAGTTGAAGCCACAGTTATTTTTACACACAGTTAGCCCTCCAGAGAGTTGGAGAAGAACTTGGGTTTTGTCCAAACACTTGGTATCTGATCACCATGGTTACTCAGTTCTCTATGCAAAATGTTGCTGTCCGGTGAGAACTCTTCTCATGGGGCGGAGCTGGAGAGGGGTGACTGGGAATCTGCGGGGGCGGAGCCGGGAGCATGAGAAACCAGGTGTGGCCTAGATACAATCCAATAGGAGATGCCCTACGAAGGAAAGTTCTGAAAGGTTCTCGACATAGGATGACGCTAATAAAAGAGGGCGGAGCCAGAGATTGATGTCTGGAAACAACCAATGAGGCCTCAGAAGACAAGACACCTGTTACGTGGAGAAGTGGGAGGGACTTTGTGAAAAGAAAACTGTATAAAAGTGAAACTAAAACTGATCATTTTTGAGTGTCTCTGCGGAGATGTTATGACTTTGATTGAGCGGTGTATGGAATAAGGTCTGACATTTTTGATAGTCTCTGTGGGGGCACTACGCTAGACTTTTGTTGTACGTTGTGTGGAATAATAAAGTCTAGCATTCTCTGAGATTACTGCCTCATCCTTTTTATTTGAAAACTTATAGAGAGATTGGGTCCAAAAGTTGAAAACTTTGAAATTCTTGTTACTTGTAAACCACGACAAATTAGCGGGCTCGGCAGGATTGGATCCAGTATCCACAACAACGGCAACATAATCTCTTCAAGTATTTTGATGTATTCAAACTGATCCATGATCCATGGTATACGATAAATATGCCCAACACCGTAGTATCCCCATACCATGATTTTTGCGCCACCATGCTTCACTGTCTTCCCAGTGTACTGTGGCTTGAATTCAGTACCCGGGGGTCGTCTGACGTAAAACAATTTTACTCTCATCAGTCCACAGAATGTTACGCCATTTCTCTTTGGGCCAATCGATGTGTTCCTTGGCAAATTTTAACCGATCCTGCACATGCCGTTTTTTGAACAATGGTGCTTTACAGGGGCTTCTTGATGATAGCTTAGCTTCGATCAAACGTCTTCTGACTGTAACAGCACTTACAGATAATTTTAGATAATCTTTGATCTTTCTGGAGGTGATGATTGGCTGAATCTTTGCCATTCTGACTATTCTTCGATCCGTTTTAACAGTAGTTGCTCGTTTTCTTCCACGTGTTTCGGGTTTTTGTTGCCATTTTAAAGCATTTGAAATTTTTTTAGCTGAGCATCCTATAATTTGCTGCGCTTCTTTATACGTTTTTCCCTCTCCAATCAACTTTTTAATCAAATTACGTTGTTCCTCCAAACAATGTTTGGAACGGCCCATTTTACTTAGCAATTCAGAAGGAAATAGAGTTTATAACAATGTGTGAAACATTTGCTTCCCTTCTTCTTTAATAAAGGACAATTAATGACACCTGTTTTTTCACAAAATGAATTAATTCTCTAATTAAACTCCGCAAGCAGCGTGCATGTCATGACAGTTGGGTCTGTTATTTTTCTATTACACTACTACATCTACAAGTAAATTATTTGCCATGCAGAATCAGTTACTGATGTTGTACTGCTATTTTTTTTTAACACCACTGTATATATAATATAACAACACTTTCGTTTCATAGTCGGACATAATCATATTTTCATTTTATATCATATTTTCACTTGTAAATAGTTTTCCTACCTTGCTACTCCACTTGGCCAGGCCAGCTGCATTTTAAACCTTGCCTCTATGGTACTTAATCTTGGCAGTGAAGAGCAGAGAAGGACAAAAGTACTGCCATGAAATAAGACTGGATTTTCATGTTTATAATTGTGAATATTAAAAAGGAAAGGAATGTTTTGCTCCACTAGTTTGATAGGTAGAGTAATGTATTGTTGTGAGTTAAATGTGTAATTGCTCACAGTGATATTCAACCACCTCCTGTAGCTTCTGTACCACCTTGCAACTGGCAGAGGATGGAATGTTTACTCTAAACACTGGCATTTACTATTATAAAATTAACAATTAACTACGTTTGTAACCTCTGTTCAGTTTCAGGTAACGTTCTGTGATTGTTTCTTAAATGTTTTGGATACACACCCTGTTCATGTCCCTACCCCATACCCCATGTTGCAAAAGCACTTATTTGCTCACCCTACTATGTATCGACTGACAAAGAAAGAAAAAGAAGTTGGCAGCAGTGTGACATAGTGGTTAAGAACTGGGACAATTAATCCTTAAAGGGTTATGAAACCCTCGGTTACATTCTCTCTCCGCCCACACCGCAAATTCGAAAAATGCGTGGAAAGCAGCAGCAGAGGGGAGGGGGCGAGAGCGAGGAGAGAAGCTATCGCCACCTGAAGACACGCCCACAAGGGAAAATATGGAGAGTGAAACGGAGTCTGTACCAATCACTGACTAATTCTGCGGTATCAGTCAATGGCTCTTTCGAGGTGGAGGACTTCTCCCCTCCGGAATCCTCTGGGCTTTCCACCGACCAGGAGTATGAAGGAGGAAATGGTCCGAAGCCCTATCAGTTTGAGCTGTAGGGAGGAGTTTCTGAGTGGTAGTCTAGCTAATTATCTTTTATCCCACTTGTGAACTCGACTATCTCCTTCTGCTTAAACACTTGTGAACTCGACTATCTCCTTCTGCTTAAATCGATGTTATACCCAGTATTGTCAGCACATATTAAGTCTAACCTTCCCATAAACAAACTACTTAATGAATAAAATAAATAAATGAACAATGAATAACTAAAATACGTAATTAATACCTTAAGTTACTCTGTAAATACGAAGCATCACGTCACACCATCACTCCATTCTCAAACTAACTCGCTTTTTTAGTCATCTATAACGTTACATCTAACGTAGCTATGCTACACGAACATGACAATTAAATATGTAAACGAATGCCAAGTGAAACTAAACGGATGTTAGCTGAATGCTATGCTACGGGAGACTTCACAATCTGCTCAAATCGATGTTCTGCCCTGTAAGTTAACGTTTGTCTGCAAATATTCAGTCTGACCTAACGTTACCTGCAGACTATACAAACATGAAAAAATACAACACGTAGGCTCATGCATGTCAAGTGAAACTGAACGGCTTTTGGCTTTTAAATTTTTTTTACCCACGTTATCCTAGCCATCTACAAATGCATGTTTACTAGCTATCTAGCTATACAGATAACTTAACTAAGACATAACTTAACATAAACACAGCATGGGGCTTGTATCACTTTGTACCTTGTACCATTTTTATTTCAGTAAATACATGTTCCAGCCGTGGGGGGTTCCAGATAGTGCAGTTAACTGTTATCCATCAAACGTAACTCCTGCTTCAATCCTGAAGCAGACCCCAGGCCAGTAAGATTGACAACGTAGTAGCTACCAAACCTAACGTTATAGCTTACGCAAAAGGCAGTGAAATATTACCGGCCAGTTAACTATGGTTAACAATACGAGAACAACTCAAGTAAATATCTTTGAGGCGACAAGATAACCATCACGTTAGCAAGCCAACGAGACGCCGTGGGCTGCACTTAAGTTAACTTACCGCATTTGGTGGGACATACATATCAGTAGGGCTTCGTAACGTTACCGCATTCCTTTGGCTGGCATACCCCAATTCAACCTGGGCATAGTTCTCGTAACAGTCCCAAGGGAAATGCTTGTTGCACACAAACTTGCCAGCAGTGCTGATCATTGGCACCAGACCCAAAATGCCCAGTCAGAGTAGCCTACAGCTCACCCCGGATCGCTTGGGAAAGGATGTAACTGTTAACGTTAATCCACTGATGCTCTTGCACCCAGAGAAAGCACACTTGCGAGTCTTGCGACCCATCAGTCATTGCTTGTAAATTGAAACTATTGGAATTGAAAAAACGAATTTACAATTGTTAATAACTAGCATAATTGGAAAAAAGCAAATACATTGAAAGAGACGAACTGTAGGCTACAACGATATTGCTTGTCAAATGGATATAGCCATTGGCCACGCCTTCTCAGGAATGTATTTATATTGGGGGCGGTAACAAAGTGCGAAACTGATTATGTGCAAGTGTACAAAAAGTACAGTTCAACGTCATTCTCAATGACGTAGCCCATTTTTTATTTTCAACCCCGGAAGAATAAGAATTGGCGATGTAACGGCTAAAATACTGAAATTAAACATATTGCCCCAAATTTTAGATGCTATGCATACTATTGTTCTCTTCCATCTGAGCCAATGCCTAGATGTTAGTTAACATCTCAAAAAATATGTTTTAGTGTTTCCTACCCCTTTAAATAAGGCTCAACTTCTTTACTGAATTTAAACGTAATTAAAGATGAGATAATGGGGGAGTTTCTTAAGTAAAGCCTTATAGATATAGAGAAACATGAATGTGGGTCCAGCTATTTGTGGGAGAGTACGGAACCTGATTAGGCTTGCCCGTAGTTTCAGACCCTCCAGGGATCTGGAGAATGGGGAAAAAGTGCCCCATTGAGTTCAGAAGCAGGAATACTACAAACCCTTGCAGTTTCCATTCATCAGAACCATGCTAAAAAAATAGAGCATTTCTGTGTTGTGTGCGGTAAGACAGGTCTGTATTCCTCAGCTGTGTGTGTTTTGTTCCTGAAACCATATGTATATGTGTGTGTGTGTGTGTGTGTGTGTGTGTGTGTGTGTGTGTGTAGAGCACATACCACTTTGGTGCACACTTACAGCTACGATGAAATCAGCCTCCATTGCACCATTTGTGGGACCTTTCTTTCCAAACACATCACCATGTTTAGCCAAAATATCTCTCCGGCAAGTTCTATTTCTCTTCTAAATTTTCAGAGCTATGAATTTTTGCAAATGAGCATCTTAATAAACAAACCTTGTCCCTAAAAATGTCTGAAATGGCATATAGAAGACTTACCTCAACTTGTACAGAACAGAACACTGGGAAGTGATCACTTCCTATAGTATGAATCCCTTCCACTGACCATGCACATTTGCTAGCAAGCGATGCTGACACCAATGTGAGATCTAGGCATGAAGTCCCACCCCTATATACATCAACCCGTGTTCCCCTCCCATCGTTCAGAGACACCAGGGAACATTCATCCATGTATTCCTCTATCACCATTCCGTTAGCATCCGTGGTGCATCTACCCCATAATCTATTACGTGCATTAAAATCCCCACACCATATTATCCTACCTCCTATTCCACCACCAATATCTCCCAAAGTATCCATATGCAGAGCCTGACAGGGGTTGCAGAAATTAATAATCTTCATCATAGCTCCGTTTACACAAGCTTTTACCACCAAACACTCATAGTCATCAGCAGTGGGGAGAACACGGTATGTAAAACCCTCCCGAATAAAAATAGCACACCCACCCCCTGCTCCAAAGCTCCTGTCATGTCGAATAGTATCATACCCAGGGATCACAAAACTCAGGCGTGGCCTGAGCCAGGTTTCCTGTACACATATGATGTCTGGGGGACTATACCTTTAAACCATAAAACCATTTGTAGACTGTGTTGACAGTTGCCTTGACAACCGTCCTAGGGAAGTGACGTAGGGCGCTATGGATGTCGGGTATGGAGGGACGTGTTGGTTGTTAGAGCACAGCTAGCCGGTGCGGCTAATAAAGTTACCTGTTGTTGGAAATGCATTGTCTACAAGTTCCTTTATACACAGCACATCTTCATGGTGTCAGAAGTAAGCCTGTTTGAAGGATGGCACAGGGACTCCGCCGAATTGACCCGCTCATCTTCGATGGAAATATCGCTCAAGACTGGGAGAAATTCAAACGAGAATGGCGCGTGTATAGTAACGCCGGGCTATCGGCGGCTAGCAAGAAAGTGCAAGCATACACTTTTCTCAACCTAGCTGGTCCCGAGGCACTGGATAAGTACGACACATTCACTTTTGAGGACGACGAAGATGGGGAGGACCCTGACGTTCTGGTAAAGAAGTTTGAGGAAATATGCCTACCTGTGAAGAATGTGATTATGGACAGACATGCGTTTAATACGACGAACCAGAAGCATCACGAGTCAATTCAGTCGTATGTATCCACGTTGAAAATGATGGCCAAGAAATGTGAGTTTGGTGCACTACATGATGAACTAATTAGAGACCGCTTGGTGTGTGGTATTCACAATGACAGTGTCCGCTCGCAGCTACTGAAAGAAAAAAAGCTGACACTGGACTCAGCCATTGAAATCTGCATGCTACATGAACAATCTGAGAAAGACAACAGGGAGCTAAAAAAGGAAGCAGAGGTGTGCACAGTGCAATTCAACCCATGTTCAAACTGCGGTGGCCAGCACCCACCTGACCGTAACAGGTGTCCAGCTTTCAACAAGCGCTGTAATACATGTGGAAAATGGAACCATTTCTCCAAATGTTGCAGATCAAATAAAGCATCTACTTCCAACAGACTAGGACAAGCTCCACCCCCGACTCCAGGCAGGGGCAGATACACACATGTAAGTGAGCTTGATACACAGCCTACACAGGAACCAACTGATGTGTTTCACTGCGAGACTGTTGAGGTGTTCTACTGTGAGAGCATAGACAAGCCAGATGATGTGCATGTGCGAGATGAGTTGTTTGCTGAGCTGTCTATATGCAACACTGCAAAACTACTGATTGTCAAAATTGATACTGGGGCCAAATGCAATGTAATATCCAAAGCTCTGCTGCAGCATATTGACCCAAATGCTCACACTGACCACAGGAAAAGGGCAAATCTTGTGGCGTACGGAGGTCACATGATTCAGACTCTTGGTGCTGCAGATATAAAATTCACTTGTGGGCTGCTGCAGTTCCAGGTTGTGGATAGGGACGTAAAACCTCTGCTGGGTCTCAGAGACAGTGTCAAACTCGGCTATGTGCGTTTTGGACCAGAGGTGCATGCTCTCCAGCAAGAGGCGCTGGAGCTCACACAATACAGGGACCTGTTTGAGGCAAGCTGCCTGTGGTTTATCACATGCGCCTGGATGACTCTGTGCACCCCACAATATGTGCTCCCAGACGAGTGCCACTAGCCATGAAGGACAAAATTATTGGAGCGCTGAATCGAATGACTGGACTGGGTGTCATAACGCCAGTTCAGGAGCCCACTGATTGGTTTCGGCCATAGTGGCTGCAAGCAAAAGGGATGGAAGCATGAAGCTATGTCTCGACCCTGTCAACCTCAACAAAGCCCTCCTCAGACCACACCACCCTATGAAAACTGTGGAAGAGGTGATCGCTGACATGCCAGACGCCAAGATGTTCAGCATCCTGGATGCTAAGTGTGGTTTCAGGCAGATGCCACTCAGTGAGGAATCATCAAAAATGACCACTTTCATGACTCCTGTGGGCCACAATACATTCCTACGAACGCCCTATGGAATCACCACGGGGAGTGAGGTCTTCCAGAGATGTATGGAGCAGCTCTTTGAGGGTCAGCCATGTGCAATTGTCATTGATGACATTTTGGTGTGGGGCCGCACAAAAGAGGAGCATGATCGCCGTCTCCGCCAGATCATGGACAGAATACGGGCTATCAATCTTAAACTGAACCCAGAAAAGTGTCGTTTCAGAGTCACTGAGGTCTTCTACGTCGGCCACCTACTCACCAACCAGGGCGTCAAACCCGACCCTGCCAAAACCGCAGCTGTCCGTCTGATTCCACCCCCGAAGGACAAGCTCAGCCTACAGAGGTTCCTGGGCATGACAAACTACTTGGCCAAATTCATACCGGACTACAGTGAAGCCACAGCACCCCTGCGCAAGCTCCTCCGTCAGGATGTGGACTGGTGCTGGCAAGAGCACCACATGGAAGCGTTCACCAAACTCAAAGAACTTATCGCTAGCCCCCCGGTGCTGCGGTACTTTGATATGCACCAGCCAGTGGTATTGTCGGCTGACGCCTCACAACATGGACTAGGTGCTGTTTGCCTCCAGAATGACAAGCCGGTGGCGTTCGCTTCGAGGACCCTTACAGAGACTGAGTCACGGTACGCTCAAATTGAAAAAGAGCTCCTGGCCCTTGTCTTTGCTTGTAACAAATTTCATCACTACATATATGGCCGGCCTGTGACTGTTGAAACTGACCATCAGCCACTCATCACCATCCTAAGGAAGCCGCTGCACACAGCCTCTGCGCGTATCCAGGGCATGATGCTCCGCCTCCAACGTTACAACCTCAACGTCATCTACAAGAGAGGCAAGGAGCTCCACGTTGCCGATACCCTCTCCCGTGCGCACCTGCCCTCCACCGATCAGGCTGAAGCGGTTGAGGAGTATGATGTTATGGTGGTGGAGGTTCTTTCCTCACAGAGAGTTGAAGAACTGAAGCGTGAGACAATGGCCGATCCCATGTGCAAGCATCTTTCCGAGGTCATTATTACAGGCTGGCCCAGCTCATCAAAGGAGCTGCCATATGACCTCAGGCCATTCTACGCCATGAGAGAGGAAATCACAGCCGACGGTGGCTTACTGCTCCGTGGGCAGCGGTTCATCATTCCCCACTCACTGTAGCACTACTACATCAAACAGCTGCACCAGAGCCACCCCGGTCTCGAAGCCACAAGGTGCAGGGCCAAGGAGACCATGTTCTGGCTGACTATCTACAGTGATATTGAAAGGGAGGTTTCCAGGTGTGCCCCCTGCAATGCTCTCAAGCCACACCAGCCGAAGGAGCCCCTGCAGCTACACGATGTCCCCGACCTACCGTGGTCCCTCACAGCAGCGGATGTTTGTGAGTGGGAGGGGAAGGAGTACCTGGTGCTCATTGACTCTTATTCTGGCTGGTTTGAAATAGACCAGCTCCCAAACACAACCAGTGCTACTCTAATAGCCAAGCTGAAACGCCACTTCGCCACCCACGGAGTACCACAGCAACTCATGACAGACAATGCTACGTCATTCACAAGCAGGGAATTCCAGGAGTTTGCTCGTGGGACTTTCGTCATGTCACCAGCAGTCCTCACTACCCACAATCAAATGGGCTCTCGGAGAGAGCTGTGCGCTCAGCCAAGCACATGCTAGAGAAATGTGCACGAGATGGAACAGACATGTGTGCAGCTCTCCTCAGCCTCCGTAACGTGCCCAGAGATGGACTGCCGTCGCCAGCTCAGCGCCTGCTTTCCCGGCGCACCAGAGCTTTCATTCCCATGACAAAGGCCATGTACACGCCTAAAGTGGAGACACAGATACAATCCTCCTTCCACATTCTTTATTTCTCCCCCTCCTATACTTTCACATACCACACACTTCAAGTAGTATTATCCAGGTTCACCACATTTATCATATTATCCACAATTACTTTATACTTCCACAATTACCAATTTACATGCACATACATATGATTCAATATACATATACAGCTTTGTTTTAGTCAATAGTCCAAAAAGCCATTCAGTTCAAGAGCCTTTGATCCTGTGAAAAACCTGGGTTACTCATTATGAGGATCAAACCTCCTACAGGATGCCTTCTCAAGGCCATTTGTAGGGTTAATTCCAGCTGTAGTTTACGAGGCCATGAGAGGCCTTGGACCTGGAAAAGGGTTCTCAGGCCACCTGGTAAATTGTTTTATTGCACCCTCAAGGAAGTCACCACCAGCTCCAAGGGTTTATGACTGATAATGCCTTTTCCAGCCTTACAACAGCAATGGCGGTAGAATAAATTCCCTCGCGGAATAGCTCATGTAGCACACATTTATCCTCTGCGGTAATCTTGAATCCCCAAATTGGAGGAGAACTGAGAGGCCCTCGTTTCTTTCCCCCTCCTTCCAATAATTAAGTCTTTTGGCATCCAAAATCTGACCACCAACAATATTCTCCTTAAGTTCATCCATAGAGACATATAACGTGACCCCCGAAATTACGCCCTTCAAACTTCTATTGCTCCCCGGCACATGACATTAAATTTTAGCCTTATTTAACAGGTTTATCTGAAGGATTTTTTCCTGCTGGATTTTATCAGAGAAAAAGACCAGTATTTTCTGATTAAAGACTCTGTTTTCACTTCTCCAATCTCCTTTTTAATAGCCGATGTCAAGCGCATAAACATTTATCTGTTGGATTATTAAAGGTGATAATTATTTTATAATCAGATTCATCCTGTATTCCCACCCAAAAAAATGAAAAAATGGATTTAAATTTTTTTTCTGTGTGAGATTAAGCTAATTCGCCAAACGGTTAACTTTTTTTACTCATCTTTACCAGGGATGCCAATAATAGTGGAAGGCACTGTATCTACATATTTACAAGGCATGGTTCTCTTGTGGTGAGTCATGGACTGGAATATAAAAGGGACTTATATTAAAATCGGAATTGCAGTGCATGGGGAAGAAAAACAAACCAAGGCAGTGGAAGGGCAGGCGGCGGGAGGCTTTTTTTCCTGATCGCTGAGCGATCGGAATTTCTAGTTATACACTGAATCTGCATTACAGTTGTGTTCAAATAAATAGCAGTGCATTAAAAAAAGTGAATAAAGTGCAAATATTTTAAAATAGCTTTTACTTCCATATTTCAAATGTAGTGGAAACATGACACATTCAATTCCAAATCAAAGTATTAACACATTTTATCAAGTCTGCGTTATTCATTTACAGGAAGCAAAGAAAAGGAATATTAATCCGTTCAAAAAAATACCATGCAGATGTCGACATTTTTCTCTGCAAACTCAAACAATTACTGTATAAACTGAAGAAATTTTTCAAGATTTAACTTCACTTATTACTGAACTAATATTTAGTTGCATAACCATTGTTTTTGTTAACTGCTGCGCATCTGCGTTGCATCGAGACAACCAACTTCTGGCACCTAGAAACAGGTATTTCAGCCCAGGATGAACAAACTACATTGCACAGTTCCTGTGAATTTTTGGGTTTTGCTTCAGAAACTGCATTTTTCATGTAACCCCACAAGTTTTCAATGAGGTTGAGGTCAGGGGATTGAGCTGGCCACTCTATTACCTCAATCCTTTTTGTCTGGAACCAAGATGTTGCTCGCTTACTCGTGTGTTTGGGGTCATTGTCTTGTTTCCTCTTCGGCATACGGCAACATAATCTCTTCAAGTATTTTGATGTATTCAAACTGATCCATGATCCATGGTATACGATAAATATGCCCAACACCGTTGTTACGTTTCAGACACAGACCCAATAGCAGACAAGGAATAAGCAAGAACGAGGTTTATTTCAAAAGGTGAGGTCAAAAAGCCAGGATATCAGAATATACAGTACAAAAACGGAATGCAAAGAGTAGTTAGGAAGCTAAAGTCGAAAACCGGAAATCAAAGGCAGATGTACAAAATCGGCAGGCAAGGCAAAGTCAAAAACAATCAAAAGTCGAAAAACCAGAAATCAAAGGCAGAGGTACAAAAACGGTAGGCAAAGGCTAAGTCAAAAACAATCAAAGTCGAAACCAAATGGCAAACAAACAAAATCGCTAGGCTATCTCGGGTCGTACAGAAAAGGTTGTCTCAGGTAATCAATAAGTCACTGGCTTTCAAAATCTCAGGCTCAGGAAATAAAGGGTACGTTCTGACAGGGAACAAACAGATTTGTGGGTCTATATATACGTATAGGAAAGGGAGGGGTAACAAACTACGTGAGGTTAACACATGAGGTAGCAATGAAACAATCACGGAAACATAACAAAGACATGGAAGGGACTCGGAAACATGCATAACAAACAACGGGCTCGAAGAGGAGTGGAGTGTGCTCAGTAATCACGAGAGGTGTAACTACATACAAACAGCTGGGGCGAATAACAGAGATCGCGGACAAACTGGTTAATCTTGTTAATACCTAACTATAAGACAAGTTAGTTCGTTAGTAAACATTTATGTTAATTGGTTTAGTAAGTGCATTTAACTAATAAACCACCCGAGTGATTGTTAGCACGAGTTAGTAATCTATACAATTACACGTAAGGAAAACCAGGAAGTAGCAGAACACAAACCCCTCGAAAAATCCCGAAGTCACCTAAACAGTGCATACACGAGACAGGGTAAACAAACACACGGATGCGACTCAGACAACCCACGAACAGAGGGGAATGCAATGATGAATGATAATAATATAAACAGACATACATAATTACAGAACATCACAGTACCCCCCCCCTAAGAAGCACCTCTTGGTGCTTTAACAGGTGGCACAGGATGAGTCTTGTGGAAGTCCTTAATCAAAGTTTTGTCCAGTATAAAACTGGTGGGGATCCAACTTCTCTCCTCGGGGCCGTAGCCCTCCCAGTCAACCAAGTACTGGAGGCCCCGACCCCGACGACGGCAGTCCAAAAGTTTACGTACAGTGTACGTATCGCCTCCATCGATGAGACGGGGGGGAGGGGTGCATCAGGGGCGGGACAAAGGGGGTGGGTGACTACAGGTTTGAGCCGTGAGACGTGGAAAGTCGGGTGGATCCGACGCATGGTGATAGGCAACTTGAGTCTCACGGCTGTGGGACTCAAAACCTTGGTGATGGTGTAGGGCCCAATGTAACGAGGTGCCAACTTGCGGGAGTCCACTTTGAGGGGAATGTCCCGTGTCGTGAGCCACACCCGTTGCCCCACCCGATACTGGGGTGCCTTGGACCGACGCCGGTCGGCCGTTACCCTCATCCTGGCGCTGGCACGAAGCAGATTCTGACGGGTAGTTTTCCAGGTGCGGATGCAGCGCCGGATGAAGGCTTCGGCCGACGGAACTCCCACCTCCTCCTCCTGGCTCGGGAACAGGGGTGGCTGGTAGCCTAAACAACACTCGAAAGGGGATAGTTTAGAGGCAGAGGAGGTGTGAGAATTTATGGCATATTCGGCCCAAGGTAGTTGGTGACTCCAAGATGTGGGGTTTCTATAACAGACATCTAAGAACTGTCTCAATGACCTGGTTCGCCCGCTCAGTCTGGCCATTGCTCTGTGGGTGAAAACCTGATGAAAGACTAACCGTGGCGCCTAATAGTGTGCAAAAGGCTTTCCAGAACCTAGCAGTGAATTGTGGACCTCTATCTGAGACTATATCTGTGGGGATGCCGTGTAACCTAATGACGTGCTCGACGAGAATGGATGCCGTTTCCTTGGCGGAGGGGAGTTTAGTGAGGGGAATAAAGTGAACAGCCTTGGAAAACCTATCGACCGTGGTGAGGATCGTGGTGTAATTATTAGAAGTGGGCAACCCAGTGATGAAATCAAGTGCAATGTGTGACCAGGGTCTGTGAGGAATAGGGAGGGGCTGAAGTAATCCTGCAGGGTGTGAGTGTGGTACCTTATTCTGGGCACAGACTGAGCAGGCAGCAACAAAGTCCCTAATCTCGTCCTTCATATGGGGCCACCAGAACCGTCGCTGAATGAATGTGAGTGTCCTGGTGACCCCTGGGTGGCAGGACAGATTGGAGGAGTGACTCCACTGCAGGACGTTGGTCCGGACTGCCTCTGGAACATAGATTGTTATTGGGACAACCACTGGGACCTGATTCGCCATCGAGTGCATTGAGAACAGTAGTCTCTATGTCACACTCAATGGCATGGACGAAGCAGCTAACAGGAAGGATGGTGTCGGGGTCCTCCTCCTTAGTGTTAGTGACAAATCTGCGAGACAGTGCATCGGACTTGACATTCTTGGATCCCGGTCTATATGCGAGCACAAAGTTGAATCGAGTAAAGAACAACGCCCAGCGGGCTTGACGAGAGTTAAGTCTCTTGGCTGTCTGCAGGTACTCCAAGTTCTTATGATCGGTGCAGACCAAGAAAGGTTCTTGAGCTCCCTCTAGCCAGTGCCTCCATTCCTCCAGAGCCATCTTGACTGCCAGGAGCTCCCGGTTGCCGATGTCATAGTTTGCCTCCGTAGGAGTGAGGCGATGGGAAAAGTATGCACAAGGGTGCACCTTGTTGTCCTTAGCGGACATTGGAGGCGTCAACCTCCACAATTGACTGGGCCTTAGGGTCAGGGTGGATCAGGATGGGGGCGGTGGTGAAGCGATTCTTCAGCTCCTTAAACGCTGTCCCGGCTCGAGGATTCCATGCGAACGACGTCTTGGTAGAGGTGAGAGCAGTGAGTCGAGCCGCTAATGAGCTGTATCCTCGGATGAAACGCCGATAGAAATTGGCGAATCCTAGGAAGCGTTGAAGGTCCTTCCGGGTCTCAGGCTGGGGCCATTCCATGACGGCTTTGACCTTCTCGGGGTCCATGCTCAGACTCCCTGCGGAGATGATGTACCCCAAGAAGGTCGTGGTGGAACAATGGAAGTCGCACTTCTCAGCCTTGACAAACAGTCTATTTTCCAGGAGGCGTCTCAACACCTGGTGGACATGGGTGACGTGCTCGGCCTTGGTCTTGGAAAAAATCAGAATATCATCCAGATAAACAAAAATGACCCTGTTGAGTAGGTCGCCGAGGGGGTGATGGGTGGAGCATCGAGCATGTAACACGTATCTCCCCGTCGCTCCGTGAGTTTGTGATAATGTTAAATTACTAACACAGTTTTTATAATCTTTTGGACGGTGCTCGATTCTACGTCGTGTTTGGACTGCTTCGGGGTACTTTTTTGCTTTTGTTCAAAACTTTTCGAGCGACAATGTCGTCCTCGCGTGCAAGAATGGACTCGGTACGTGCAGGCCGCACGAAAGCCTCGTACTCGGCCGAGTCGCCGCCGAGCGAGGAGGCCGATGACAGCGCTCCAAACCGGGGACAATTACAGACGATGCTAAACTCGTTGAAAGGGGATATCTGCAGCAAAATCGACTCGTTGTCTTCTGACCTGCGGGCTGAAATTTCTTCAGTAAGAGAGGAGGTAAAACGCACCATCGAACCCTTGCAACAACAACTTGGCTCCCATGACCAAGCCATCACTGATTTGGAGCGCGCGTCCACGGACCATAGTGACCAGCTAACTGCTTTGGACTCTACGGTTTCCACGCTTAAGGCTGAGCTAAAGCTGCTGACGGACAAATGCGAGGACTTGGAGGGGAGATCGCGGAGGAACAACATAAGGTTGATCGGGGTGCCGGAGGGGTCTGAGGGCGCGCGCCCGACCGAATTTGTTGCCCAGCTGTTGAAGGACGTCCTCGGCCTGGGCGAGGTACCCCTGCTCGACCGTGCGCATCGCACTCTTCGGCCCAAACCCGGGGAGAATCAACCGCCCCGACCTTTTATTATAAGAGTGCATTTTTTCCATGTGAAAAATGACATTATGCGTCGGGCCGGGGAGGCTTCCCGGGCTTCCCCTCTCCTCTACCGGGGTAAAAAGCTGTTTTTCTTCCCCGACTACACTTCCTCGGTCGCTAAGAAACGGTCTGCTTTCGTGGACGTTAAGCGTCAATTACACTCTTGTCCCGGGGTAAAGTTTGGCTTGAGGTTTCCAGCGGTGCTTATGATTACTTTGCCCAGCGGAGCCACACACACCTTCGAAGACCCGGCCACTGCAATGGACTTTGTGAAGGCAAACGTTAAAACTGTAGCCTCTTCTGGAGCTACTGTGTAAAGTCGATATGGCAGGCTGTTCCAGCAGGCTAACTGGCTAAGTTAGTTCATTAGTATCGGGTTGGTAAGCTGTTTCACTTTAAGTCTTGCATGATTATTTTATCTGAGTTAACTGGCGAATGTTCATACTGTGTTTGTTAAATCAATATTTTTCTTTTCTTAATATCACAAACTCGGGGGGTAAGGAAACTTACTACTCCTTTGGTGGTACTACGTAGTAAGATGTTTTTGGTAGTTTTGGGGTTTTGCACGCGTCTCGTTTGGGGAGACGCTTCAGCTAGGGAAAGGGAGGGGGTGGGGGGGGGAATGTTTTTCTTTTTTTCTTTTATGTGCCTTTTGTGTTTGGTTTGGTATATCGTTTGGTCACCCATATTTTTAGTTGTACTCTTGCAAATGCTACTCATTCCGCCCTGCACTATATTTGTACATACATTTATTTATTTATTTTTGTTTATTTGAAACATGTCCCAGTCTAGAATATCACAGCAATTAGTGAGTGGACTCAAATTTGTTAGCTGGAACTGTAATGGCGTAAATCATCCTATTAAACGAAGTAAGGTACTTCACCATCTCCAGCAATTAGGAGCCCACATAGTCTTTCTTCAGGAGACTCATTTGGAACCATCCAGCCATATTACACTGCGGAGGAGGTGGGTTAGCCAGGTATTTCATTCTACATTCCAAGGTAAATCTAGAGGGGTAGCAGTTCTGATTCACAAATCTGTTTCCTTTGTATGCTCAAATGTCATCACTGACCCTAGTGGGAGATATGTTTTTGTAACAGGACTGCTGTATAATACTCCAGTTATTCTTGCTAACGTATATGGTCCTAACTGGGATAATGACAGTTTTTTCCGATTAATGCTCTCCAAGTTACCTAACATCTCCACACACTTTCTTATTATGGGGGGGGATTTCAATTGTTGGCTTAACCCTGTGTTAGACCGCTCATCCACTAAAACTGGCACGCCTTCGGGGTCTTCCAGGACTATTTTATCCTTTATGGATGAGTTTTCTGTTTCAGACCCCTGGCGTTTCCTCAACCCATCAGGGAGAGTGTATTCCTTCTTTTCCCATGTTCATCACACTTTCACCCGTATTGATTACTTCCTGATAGATAATCGGCTCCTTCCTTCAGTTCAGTCCTGCTCTTATAATGCTATTTTAATTTCCGATCATGCTCCAATTATATTGGAGATGCACATAAAGGGGCGTGATAACATGCGCCCTCCCTGGCGTCTTAATACACGTTTATTGTCAAACGATGATTTTATTAGACATGTGTCCAACCAAATTGACTTTTTCTTCACTGTCAACAGAACTCCAGGGGTCTCGGCTTCTCTTCTCTGGGAGACTTTGAAGGCATATATAAGAGGTGAAATTATTTCATACAGTGGTTATGAGGATAAAATGAGGAAAAAAAAATTACAGGTACTAAGTCAACGTATTATCCAGCTTGATAATATATATGCCTCCTCCCCATCCCCGAATATATACAAGGAGCGCCTTTCTCTTCAGGCGGAGTTTGATGTCCTCTCCACTAATCAAGTTGAGGACCTTTTATTTAAATCTAAGTATTCTTATTATGAACATGGTGATAAAGCGAGTAAACTTTTGGCCCATCAATTGCGGCAGGCTTCCGCCTCTCATCAAATTCCACAAATTCAGACTCCCTCTGGTGTAACAACAGATCCAAAAAAAATTAATGATCAATTTAAACAGTTTTACTCCTCTCTATACACTTCTGAGCTTCATACGGATTCACTTGCTTTTGACAGTTTCTTTGACTCATTGGACATGGCCAAAGTGGACCCGGACTCTGTCAGGAGGCTGGAGGATCCGCTCACTGTAGACGAGCTGAGGAGGGCGGCCTTCTCCATGCAATCGGGGAAGTGTCCGGGACCCGATGGTTTTCCAATCGAGTTCTATAAAACCTTTTTCGACAAGTTAGCACCGGTTCTGATTGAGATGTTTAACGAATCATTTAATTCTCTTAAATTACCTCCAACCCTTAATCAGGCTTCAATAGCACTGATTTAAAAAAAGAATAAGGACCCTTTATCTTGTTCAAGTTATCGCCCTATAAGTCTACTTTCTGTGGATGTAAAACTTCTATCTAAACTATTAGCCATACGTCTGGAGACTGTTCTGCCCTCTATTATTTCACCTGATCAAACTGGGTTTATCCAGAACAGATACTCTTTTTTTAACCTCAGACGACTCTTCAATGTGGTATATAATCCCTCCACCTCGACTACACCAGAAGCTTTGATCTCGCTAGATGCAGAGAAGGCTTTTGATCGGGTGGAGTGGAAGTATCTCTTCCACACATTGGAAAAATTTGGTTTTGGCCAGAGGTTCATTGCTTGGGTAAAACTGCTCTATTCATCCCCTATGGCTTCAGTCAGAACTAATAACACCAACTCAGCACACTTTCCCTTGTATCGCTCCACCCGGCAAGGTTGTCCTCTTAGTCCTCTCTTATTTGCCATTGCTATTGAACCACTCGCCATTGCGCTCCGGTCAAACCCCCGTATAACTGGTATAACCAGAAATGGTTCTGAGCAGAAGACCTCCCTTTATGCGGATGATTTGCTTTTATACATCTCTAATCTTTCTGTATCGGTTCCGGTTGCTCTTGACATCCTTACCTCATTTGGGCACATTTCAGGGTATAAACTTAATTTGGACAAAAGTGAGTTGTTTCCTTTAAACATTGCAGCAAGTAATTATTCTTTGCATGATTTCCCATTCAAAATTGCCCCACATGGTTTCACATACCTTGGTATTAAGGTTAGGGATAGATTGGAGGATCTGTTTAAATTCAATTTTGCCCCTTTGATGGCTCAGATACGGGAAGATTTCCGGAGGTGGTCATTGTTGCCTTTATCCCTTGCAGCCCGGGTTAACTCTGTTAAGATGAACATCCTCCCCAAGCTGTCCTACCTTTTTCAATGCATACCCATTTTTCTCCCCCAGACTTTCTTTTGTAAATTAGATAGATTAGTTACTGAGTTTATTTGGAATAAGAAAGTCCCTCGACTTCGTAGGGAGCTGTTGCAGAGGCCAAGGTCTCTCGGAGGTTTGGCTTTGCCTAATTTTAGGTTTTATTATTGGGCTGCCAATCTTAGAGTAGTGCAGCTTTGGATCCGTCTAGAGAGGTTACCTGCTCCCCCCTCGTGGCTGCATATGGAGGCGCTCTCCACTAAACCTGCCTCGCTAACAGCCCTTATTCATTCCCCTATTAACTTTTCTTCCTCCCCTTATTCTAAGAATGTCTTAGTTAAGTCTACTTTGAGGATCTGGAAGCAATTCCGCCGCCATTGTGATCTACAGACCTTTTCTTTTTTAGCTCCAATATCAGCTAATCCGCTTTTTCATCCTTCTTTGATTGATGGAGCATTCTCTGTGTGGTCCAACTCTGGCATTAAGACATTTGGCGACCTATACATTGACAATACATTTGCATCCTTTCAGCAGCTCTCTGAGAAGTTCTCTTTACCAAGACATCATTTTTTTAGGTACCTACAGATCCGCAGTTTTGTTCGTAATTTTAGCTGTCACTTTCCCAATCTCCCGGAGGCCTCACCTATTGACTCTTTCTTAACCCCATTCCCTCTCTTAAAGGGTTTGATCTCACATCTATATAACCTAATCCACACATTTCGTCTAACCTCTTTACATACCATAAAAACTCAATGGGCAGAGGATTTGGGTGAGGAGATTCCAGAGGGGTTGTGGGATGTAATTCTGCGTCGGGTTCACTCCTCATCTATTTGCGCTAGACACGGTCTGATCCAATGCAAAATTCTTCACCGGGTACATTTCACTAAAGTCAGGCTTTCAAGAATTTATAAGGATGTTGACCCGACATGTGATAGATGTCGCCAAGCCCCTGCTACCCATTTCCATATGTTTTGGTCATGCCCTTCCTTACATACCTATTGGCTGGAAATTTTTAACTCAATTTCAGATTGTACTAAGACTAGATTTGAACCAACAGCAATCACAGCTTTGTTTGGAGTTCCGCCTCCCACTCTGCTGCTTTCAAAATATAAGGCAGACTTTGTAGCGTTTGTTACCCTATTAGCCAGACGTCTGATTCTATTGAGGTGGAAGTCACCTGCTCCCCCCTCTCATTCCTCATGGATCAAGGACATTCTTTACTTCGTTAAAATGGAAAAAATTAGGTGTACTATGAATGGTTCTCTTGCAAAATTTACAAAAACATGGGGACCGTTCTTTTCACATGTTGAGGGGTTGGTGTTTGCGGCTATTCCGGAGTGACCGCTTTAATTGTATGTCTCTAGCCATTTTAATGTACCTTTAGTGGGTTTGGAATGTTATTTTTTATCTTATTTCTCTCTTATGTGAGTTTTGTATTTGTCTTGAACTATTTTATGGTGACCAACGTGTACGTTTTGTCTTATTTTGTTTTCTTTTGTCTTTTTCTATAACATTGTTCGAGTATTTGTACTGCACCTTTTAAGACAACTTAATGTTTTTATTTTATTTAACATAATATTGATACGTGAAAAGTATTTTTTTGATAATGTGTTGTTGAAAATCCAATAAACAATTTTGAGAAAAAAAAAGAGTAGGTCGCCGAGCACGTCATTGACCAGTTTCTGGAAGACGCCAGGGGCGTTCGTGAGGCCGAATGGCATCACCAGATATTCCCAGTGGCCCGTGGGCGTGTTAAAGGCCGTCTTCCACTCATCCCCATCACGGATACATACCAGGTGGTACGCGTTGCGGAGGTCCAATTTGGTGAATATGGACGCCCCCTGGAGCAGTTCAAAAGCAGAAGCCATGAGAGGAAGCGGGTAGCGGTTCTTGATAGTGAGGTCATTGAGACCCCGGTAATCGATGCAGGGCCTCAGGGAACCATCCTTCTTTCCCAAGAAGAAGAACCCCGCTCCCGCGGGCGAGGAGGAAGGTCTAATTACTCCTGCCGCCAGAGACTCCCACAGATACTTTTCCAAGGCTTCGTGCTCGGGATGGGAGAGGGAGAAGACTCGCCCTCTCGGAGGGACTGCGCTAGGTTGCAGATCAATGGCACAGTCATAGGGGCGGTGCGGAGGCAGGTTGACGGCTCGGGACTTGCTGAACACCTCCTTGAGGTCCAGGTACTCGGAAGGGATGCGGGACAGGTCCTCGCACATCTCGGAAGAGCGGGGGCTCGGAAGGGGACTCGGAAGAGGAGAGTGGGCTTCTCGGAGACAACGAGATGAACAGAATGGGCTCCAGCCCAAAATCTCATGTGTTGACCACTCGAACGTGGGGTTGTGCTTGACAATCCAGGGGTGTCCCAAGATAATGGGTGAGTGGGGAGAATCTATGATGTGGAGCTGAAGCTCCTCCCGATGGTTGCCTGAGATCCGCAGCTTGAGTGGGGCGGTGATGTGGTCTATGCTGACGAATCTCTGGCCGCCGCAGGACTTGGCGGCTAGTGGGTGTGACAGCTTGAGGAGGGGAACTCCCCATCTGAACGCCATCCCAGCGTCCAGAAAGCTCTCCTCCGCTCCAGAATCGACGAGGGCGGATGTCCTCCTCGCTTGATCTGCCCACTCGAGCGTCACAGGAAGGCAGGTGCGGTTCCTTGAGGAGTGATCAATCGGAATAACGCCCACTAGTGCTCCTCTGGTCACTAGCGGGCGTTGGCTCTTCCCCGGGCACTGGGCCACGAAGTGCCCCGGTTGGCCACAGTAGAGGCAGGCTCTGGTTCTCATCCTCCGATCACGTTCCTCCTTAGACAGGCGAGTGCGATCCACCTCCATAGCCTCTGTCTCAGGTACCCGGAACGGTGGTTTCTTGGTGGCACTGGATGGATCATTGCTGTGGGATCTCCAGGGGGCCCCCTGATTGGACGTGGCCTGCTGACGAAACCTGCTGCGGTCCTGAAGGCGATGGTCAATGCGGATGGCAAGCGCGAAGAGGTCCTCCAGACCTTCTGGGAGATTCTGAGTCAGCAGTTCATCCTTCACCCGTTCCGCCAGTCCCAGGAGGAATGCGTCGTAAAGCGCCCTCCTCTCCCATCTACTGGACGTCGCCAACGTCTGGAATTCGATGGCGAAATCCGAGACTGAAAGATTCCCCTGGCGCATCATCAGCATCTCCCTCGCCGCCTCATTTCCGTGTTTGGAGCGGTCGAAGACTCTCTTCATCTCCTCCACGAACATGTATGAGGTCTGAACGCAAGGAAGCCCCTCCTCCCAGGCCGCTGTTCCCCACTTCTTGGCTCGACCGGATAGCTGAGTGATGATGTAAGCCACCCGGGAGAGCTCAGTGGGGAAAGTAGTAGGCTGCAGCTGGAAGATGAGCTGGCACTGGGTGAGGAAGGGCCGACAACTGCCAGGTTCACCGGAGTATTTCTCCGGCGGTGGAAGACGAGGCTCCCGGACCGGAACAGGAGGGTGTGCTGAGGGAGCAGGAGCAGGAGCCGGAGCAGGCGCAGGAACAGGAGGTTGCTGGGGAGCGTGGCCATGCTGATGTGCCCGGAGCGATGATGTCAGCTCCGTCACACAGAGGGTGAGGTTCTGCAGATGCTGTGAAACCAGATCCAACTGGGTCTGGTGGCGACCCAGCCTGGCACCCTGCTGCTCGAGGGCGAAGTTCACCCGGGAGCTGTCTGCTGGGTCCATCTCTGGTCAGAACGTACTGTTACGTTTCAGACAGAGACCCAATAGCAGACAAGGAATAAGCAAGAACGAGGTTTATTTCAAAAGGTGAGGTCAAAAAGCCAGGATATCAGAATATACAGTACAAAAACGGAATGCAAAGAGTAGTTAGGAAGCTAAAGTCGAAAACCGGAAATCAAAGGCAGAGGTACAAAATCGGCAGGCAAGGCAGTCAAAAACAATCAAAAGTCGAAAAACCAGAAATCAAAGGCAGAGGTACAAAAACGGTAGGCAAAGGCTAAGTCAAAAACAATCAAAGTCGAAACCAAATGGCAAACAAACAAAATCGCTAGGCTATCTCGGGTCGTACGGAAAAGGTTGTCTCAGGTAATCAATAAGTCACTGGCTTTCAAAATCTCAGGCTCAGGAAATAAAGGGTACGTTCTGACCGGGAACAAACAGATTTGTGGGTCTATATATACGTATAGGAAAGGGAGGGGTAACAAACTACGTGAGGTTAACACAAGAGGTAGCAATGAAACAATCACGGAAACATAACAAAGACATGGAAGGGACTCGGAAACATGCATAACAAACAACGGGCTCGAAGAGGAGCGGAGTGTGCTCAGTAATCACGAGAGGTGAAACTACATACAAACAGCTGGGGCGAATAACAGAGATCGCGGACAAACTGGTTAATCTTGTTAATACCTAACTATAAGACAAGTTAGTTCGTTAGTAAACATTTATGTTAATTGGTTTAGTAAGTGCATTTAACTAATAAACCACCCGAGTGATTGTTAGCACGAGTTAGTAATCTATACAATTACGCGTAAGGAAAACCAGGAAGTAGCAGAACACAAACCCCTCGAAAAATCCCGAAGTCACCTAAACAATGCATACACGAGACAGGGTAAACAAACACACGGATGCGACTCAGACAACCCACGAACAGAGGGGAATGCAATGATGAATGATAATAATATAAACAGACATACATAATTACAGAACATCACAACCGTAGTGTCCCCATACCATGATTTTTGCGCCACCATGCCTTCTTCCCAGTGTACTGTGACTTGAATTCAGTACCCGGGGGTCGTCTGACGTAAAACAATTTTACTCTCATCAGTCCACAGAATGTTACGCCATTTCTCTTTGGGCCAATCGATGTGTTCCTTGGCATATTTTAACCGATCCTGCACATGCCGTTTTTTGAACAATGGTGCTTTACAGGGGCTTCATGATGATAGCTTAGCTTCGATCAAACGTCTTCTGACTGTAACAGCACTTACAGATAATTTTAGATCATCTTTGATCTTTCTGGAGGTGATGATTGGCTGAATCTTTGCCATTCTGACTATTCTTCGATCCGTTTTAACAGTAGTTGCTCGTTTTCTTCCACGTGTTTCGGGTTTTTGTTGCCATTTTAAAGCATTTGAAATATTTTTAGCTGAGCATCCTATAATTTGCTACGCTTCTTTATACGTTTTTCCCTCTCCAATCAACTTTTTAATCAAATTACGTTGTTCCTCCAAACAATGTTTGGAACGGCCCATTTTACTTAGCAATTCAGAAGGAAATAGAGTTTATAACAGTGTGAAACATTTGCTTCCCTTCTTCTTTTATAAAGGACAATTAATGACACCTGTTTTTTCACAAAATGAATTAATTCTCTAATTAAACTCCGCATTGCTATTATTTTGAACACGCCCCTTTCAATGAATGAGTCAATTACTCAGAACAAGCAGCGTGCATGTCATGACAGTTGGGTCTGTTATTTTTCTATTACACTACTACATCTACAAGTAAATTATTTGCCATGCAGAATCAGTTACTGATGTTGTACTGCTATTTTTTTTTTAACACCACTGTATATATAATATAACAACACTTTCGTTTCATAGTCGGACATAATCATATTTTCATTTTTATATCATATTTGCACTTGTAAATAGTTTGCCTACCTTGCTACTCCACTTGGCCAGGCCAGCTGCATTTTAAACCTTGCCTCTATGGTACTTAATCTTGGCAGTGAAGAGCAGAGAAGGACAAAAGTACTGCCATGAAATAAGACTGGATTTTCATGTTTATAATTGTGAATATTAAAAAGGAAAGGAATGTTTTGCTCCACTAGTTTGGTAGGTAGAGTAATGTATTGTTGTGAGTTAAATGTGTAATTGCTCACAGTGATATTCAACCACCTCCTGTAGCTTCTGTACCACTGAAGTATAATAAATCGAACAATCCTATCACCGCCCTGTCGGGAGGGGTCAGGACCATTCAACTACACTTTACTTAAACTTTCTTCCAAATAGACACCACATTCCAGAGTCTGGTATAACGTAATTTATTATAAAAAGATTTGCACGAATATACATACCCAGGCTGATCGGCTAAACATACATATGTTAAAAACATTCTCAATCACACGGTTCAGTCTAAGTCAGTCAATTTCATGCTCACCCACAAGACGTAAAACAGGTCCGTTAATGACAGAAGCAAAACATAACAGGCACACCATGAAGTTCAGCTGACATCTTATATGTTATTGCGACCCCCCTTTTTGGGGTGTTCCCATTACCTGGGCGATTACTTTTCCATGGTCTGCAGCGGTCTCTGCCGGTTTTAATTAAGCATTACATATGACCCTTATTTATATGGTAGTTTTGATGAAATGCCATGATTTAATCATATCAGAAACATCCTAGTCACGGTTTGACAATAGTAGTTCAATACATAGTTTTTACACCAATGTTTGTAAAGATAGAAGATAAATGTTTTCTTTGGATTTAATAAACTATCAGTTCCTCAAACTGCACACACACATACATTTTCAAGGCTAGGGTGCTAGCAGGCCCCAAAGAATGTGTAGGGAGTAATTCATGCTTATCTCTTCAGACGGGCTAGGAACATTTAATTGCCTGTGTGTGTATGTGTGTATGTGTGTGTGTGTGTGTATGTGTGTGTGTGTGTGTGTGTGAATGAATGGGTCCATTGCCTACTTTTTGAGATAACTAAAAGCTCGTCATGGGAAATTTTGGGGAGTGTATTGCAATATGGCTGTTTCCGCTGAGAGCGAGTTTTTCTTCAATTCCCCTGCATGTGGGTGTGTGTATATGTCCTTGATTTACAGGTGTCGAGATGAGCTCATATTGGGTGCCTAGCGTGGGACCATTGTTCATTGAGCACACTTCGATACAAATAATGAGCTCATTTTCCAGCGTGAGTGTCTGAGGCCTTGAATATGTGCTGTTGTGCACATATGGGCCTTTTACCACAGAAAAACATATTCATATTCATATTAACACAACATTTTCATATAGTTGGTCCTACAGTATGATATATAATTATATATAAATAATGAATAATCTATAATTTGTCACAACACCACCTTGCAACTGGCAGAGGATGGAATGTTTACTCTAAACACTGGCATTTACTATTATAAAATTAACAATTAACTACGTTTGTAACCTCTGTTCAGTTTCAGGTAACGTTCTGGGATTGTTTCTTAAATGTTTTGGATACACACCCTGTTCATGTCCCTACCCCATACCCCATGTTGCAAAAGCACTTATTTGCTCACCCTACTATGTATCGACTGTCAAAGAAAGAAAAAAAAGTAAAACTTTATGTGAGTTAAATATTCACACTGTAGCTACGTCACCTTTGCCCCTTATATATATTTAAGGAAAAAGAACTGAAAGACCCTGTCAGGGAAATTTCCCTATCTTGTGGGTTTGTGAACTTCTTCTGAAGTATCCCGTGAAAACTACTCGAGTTTTATACAAAGTACAAACTGAGAGTCTTTCAAACAGCAAGGAAGTTTTCCTTTTACAAGCTTTATTACTGCAGCAACAAACAAGGAGAGATGTATCACATACAGCTGCGTAGCATACACTCTAACAAAGGAATACTGTCCTCCTGTAGTTATATTCTTCTTAATGCAGCAAAAGCCATCCAATCATAAGAGAATAATGTCTCAATACTCCTCCATTCCTTTATCTACAGAATGTGCCTTTTGCAACATTCTGTTTACTGAACAGGACTTTCTGTTCTAGTTTCACATGCATAAGCATTCAATCTCCTTTCACCAGACCCCCCTTTATGACTAACAGGTTTTGTCTGATTGTGTCAAAACCTTCCAGTAAACATGTGATCATACATTTTGGATAATAAACACCTCTATTTAATAGCTTTAATCATTGAGTAATGCATAGATTTAATTTTCTCTAACAACCCTTTTGGGAGATCCATGAATTCACCATGGTAAATGCACTGACTCTCCTGGTAGGTGCTGTTATTGTTTCTTAAATAGCATTTCTTATATAATAATTTTTTTTGAAATACTGATATTGTACCTTACACTGGAATGTGGTTTTTGTAATATAGTTTGAAGTTGGCAGCAGTGTGGCATAGTGGTTAAGAACTGGGACAATTAATCCTTAAATAAGGCTCAACTTCCCAGTGGAAAAGCAATGTCATAAATTAATGCAAGCTGTGTAAATCATTATTCATAAGATCATCTGCTAAATATCTAAAATGTTTGCTGTTTATGGTAAGCTTTTATTTAAAACCTGGATTTCGACTATTACATTTTTTTCGTCAAAAACAGTTTGAAAGTTCATTTTGGTGAACTCACCAAACTGTTAAGTGATGGAAAAATCGAAAACTTGAATTTAAATTGGACGAAAGTCAAGGACACATTGAATCCTAGTTCATTTCTGTTTCTGTTGGATTTCTTTGACGATTGGTTTGTTCCTGAGCAGGCGGGGAGTCCCAGGCTCATAGCGACCATACTGGTTACAGGGATTGGAGGGACATTCCAATATGGCTTTCAGATATCGGCTCTTAACTCACCATCTTCGGTGAGTACTTATGGGAATGTTGCTTTACTTTGTTTGTCTGCCATGTTGAATATACGTGCAAACTCCTTTCATACCCATAAGGACAAGAAAAGGAATGCTATTCTATTTAAATTATGTCATACCAAATGAGATATGATACAAACCACTTTGAATATGAATCTGGTCTTGAATGCTCAATGTAAGTTTCGACATTTAAAGTGGAATCTATATATTGTATATATCGTTAAGTATTGTTGTGTTGTGTGTGTTTTTACTAAGTACATAAATTCATGTGTTAATTCTGATGCATACATGTAGCACTGTTTTTGTTTCACCAAACAGCCAGTAGAATTTTTCTCCTTATAATGACCAGATAGATCCAAAAAGGAAATGATTTATTTCTCTGCAGAAAGAGTCCAGTACTTACACACACAAGGTGGTCAAGCATGAACTGAAGAGACGGAGGCAATCTCCGCCATATATAATCAAAAAGCTAATACATAGATTATCCTACCTCTGATTGGTGCTCAGTTAATACATAAGCATAGAGTGGAATATACAAAATCAATGATTGGTTAGATCATGCATATTGGATGAACGCACAGTGACCCCTAGCTCTTAACGTCACACAAACAGTTTTCAATTATATTTGGTTTCCCAGAGTCATCTTGTTTTCAGAATTCAAGATGAAGTGTCTCTTCTGGTTCTCTAGCGATAAGATGGACCATATATCCATGAGCCTGTGATGTAAGTGGGTCAGAGGTCATTTTAAATTTTAATCTTGAGGGTGTATTGCACATTTGTGTCAGCTTGGATAAGTCCCAAGCCACTTCTCAGTGCAATCATTCACTTCTCTTACATAATCAGCCCAATGTGCTTAGTCATCTCTTACCAGGTTTGCAAACTGATTCTTAAAACCCCACATGCTGTGGAACTATTGCATTATCAGTAATTATTATTATAATTATCATTATTAGCACTGATCTAGACCTTGGGATTTAAACAGGGGTTCTTGTAGGGGTCTCTTGCCAGACTTAAAAAAAAATAGAACCCTTTTTAACTTGTGATGGGGGTCCCATGGATGCCTTTGAGCCTGAGTGGGGATTCCTGGATCAGACATGTTGAAAACCCTGATCTAGACTAATCACAGTCTTTGGAGAGCAGAGGCATGCAAGTGGTTTATAAGAACTATTGATTGATAGCGCATGGTAGCTCCACCCAGTATGGGATTAATGAATGCCCACTGTCCAGTCAACAGTAACTGAGTAAGAATACTCTACCTTTAATCCCACGCCTGAACCCTTTGAAGAGTAGGTTTTTTCTAGAACTCAATTGCTTTCACTTATCAGCAGTGATTGTGACATTCAGCTCAGAGCATTCTAATCACATATTTGTGATCTCACACTTTAATGGGTTAAAGGAACAGAGTGATGGGACATTTGCTTTGTGCCTTCTGGCTTTTGGTCATTATTTCCAGACCTAATACATTATCAAATAAATGTATAAAGATAACAAGAAGATGTTAACACTAATGGGAGTTTACCCCTGGTTGGAGTGACAGTTTATTAAGGAGCTGATTAACAAGACCTGCATACAGCGGTATGACCTTATCCTGGAGCCCTGGGGCGTATCCCTCATATGGTCCTTCATAGTTTCCATCTTCTGCATTGGAGGACTGGTCGGGGCACTGTGTGCTGGACAACTGGTTGGTATTTATGGAAGGTATGCATTTAGTTATATAGTACCTTTATAAAACTCAGAGAACTTTACAACAAATAAAGTATTATGTGCAAAATATAAGAGTAAAATATAACGAGAGACAGACATGTCTGTCAGTTATTGACTTGTCTCTGTTAGTGTGGTGTGCTCAGGTGCCTTCTCACATAAATGCATAGAGCCATGCTTAACCCTCATATTATGTTCTGAATCAATGTTTGACGTCTCTTAAAAACCAGTTCACTTTTTTATTTATCTTGACACATTTATTTTATTTTTTGGGATTAAGTAGTAGATACACAATAAACATAATGCTACATTTTCAACCTTTGTGGGGTACAAGTCCTGTACCAACTTTGTATACAAAGGTGTTGTGTGGGGTCATTTGCGGGGTAGCTGTATAGAATGTAAGAAAATACATAACTTGTTTTAGTGTTTATTTGTAATTTTTTGTGGGTAATTCTGGTGGCACTTTCCCATACAGGTTTTAAACTTCACAAACGTTCACTTACCTCAGGCTCTAGAATGAGATGTTTCATCACAGATTTTTTATATTTAAGGCTAGGCAATTTGGAGACACACAAAAGGTGACACTGAAAGTGTCAAAATTAGTCTATTACAGTAGTTTTGTGTCCGTTTAAATGTTTTGGGGCAATCTGACTCTAAACATAAGCATCATAAAAAGCTAACATAATATGAGGGTTAATGCACTGACAGCAGGGGCCACATGCATAAACAGTGCTGAGCAGATAAATGCCCTCAGAAAGCCGCGTAAGTGAGTTTCCACACAGGAATTCAGAATAACACATGCTGTGAGAATCCGCGTACCTCTGCAAACAATGGACACAATACGTACGCAATGTTTGGAGTCCGTGTGATATGGCGACACCGTGACAGAAAGGCAGAGGTATAAAATGCAAAACATTTTTTAAGCAGATTTCCGACTTTCACCCTGAGCGTTCTTTTACGCATTATTTTACTCACAGTTTTATACATGTGGCCCCAGGTATGTGAACCACGCCTGAGACGTCCAGCTGTTGGTTTCATTTACCGCTCTATTCGGCTGTTGACTACCTTGTTCAGATACACTGACCAATGGACCAGACCATTTAATCAAATGTTTATTTTTGAAACAAGTCCCTCTCTCTTCCCACTAGAAAGAGGTGCCTCTTGCTTAACAACATAGTGAACATTATAAGTGCGGTGATCATGCTGATGAGCGAAACAGCGACGTCTTTTGAAATGATTATTATTGGCAGATTCCTCTATGGAATTAACTCAGGTAGGTTTTTAAAAATTATTAGTAATATTATTATAAGAGGGAGAAAAATAATAAAGACACATTTCTTTCAGAATATTTCCCATTTTATATCAATTGTCAATCACCCATCTCTCTTGTCAATGATGTGACATCCAGTCACTAACAATACACTGTACTCTGCTATATAGGCTGTTGGGATACTTACATACATGGATATGCACAAATAAGATATTTTCCCTGAATTAATAGTGTTACTGTTAATATCAGCATTAGCATTTTGTATTAGCATCATTATTAGTATTACTAAAATGCTTCCTGGTAACATTTTTACTGGATTGCTTGGATCTGCATGAACCACTGAAACACAAAATTCTTATGAAATTCTTATGGAATCCCCCCCCCCCCCCCCCCCCCCCCCAGGTGTGGGCCTCATCATTCACGCCATGTACCTAATTGAGTGTGCCCCCAGGAGGCTGCGAGGGATGGTGGGCGTGACCGTCATGACCTTTCTTTCCATGGGGAAGTTCTTCGGTCAGCTGATGGGACTGAGGTTGGTTAATGGCATTGTGACTGAGTAGAGTATGGTAGCACTACCCTCATATACCAGGCTCATGATACCTCTTCACTAGTTGTAGTTGCAGAAGAAGCACATATCCCGTTAAACAAACACCCTGATCTGCCACTTTTGTTTAAAGAGTAGGATTGTTAATCTTGATAAAATTCCAAAGAAAATGGAACATATTGCCACCTGATCACACCCCCTACACCTAATTGGCTGCACAGTTTCTACTCAATTTAATTGCCCAGGTCATCACTGCACAAAGAGGAAGAAAAAATAGTCGTACCAGGTTAAATAAGGTTACAATGGGAAAAGCCTTTAAAGTTATTCATTGTCAAAATGACATTCATTTGATTTTGGTGAAAGCGCTTGGAGAATTATTCTTAACCCTGATCAGTGTAACTGAATGACTCCCACAGGGAGGTGCTGGGGTCTGAGGAGTGGTGGCCCTGGCTCCTGGCCTTCCCTGGGTTCACCGCTGCCATCCAGCTGCTCACCCTTCCCTTCTTTCCAGAGTCTCCCTGCTACCTCCTGCTGGACAGGGGTGACCGCCAAGGGTGCGAGAGAGGTGAGGCTCCACAGCAGGTCCCAAAATGTCCAGATTCACTTTGATATTTAGGAATTAAGTGTATTGTAAATATACGCACATGCGTTCATTTGTAATGACTTGTTTTTAGTCGACTGACTAATTTATTTTTATGTGGAAAAAATTCCTGGGAACATTTCACCTTCGGTGATCAATACACCTGGGGCCACATCTATAAACAGTGCTGAAAAAAATGCCCTCAGAAAGCCGCCTAAGCAAGTTTCCACGTAGAAATTCAGATGTATAATATAACACTTGCTGTGAGAATCTGCGTACCTCTGCACACGATGGACACCATACATACGCAATGTTTGAGGTTTGTGTGATATGGTGACACCGTGACTGAAAGGCAGAGGTAGAAAATGAAACTTTCCGACTTTCACCATGTGAGCGTTCTTTCACGCATTCTTTTACTCAGAGTTTTATACATGTGGCCCCTGGTGAATAGGAGCATGTGACTTTTAGTTGTCATGGAAAGTTAGGACATTTCTATGGATAGAAAGCATAGGAACCCTGTTTTGACCTCATTGCTGACTACTGAAAAGTTCACTTGGAGGACAGCCCCCCAATTACCCCACATTGCCCCTCTACCATTTTTACATGTTTGTCTTCATTTTCCAACCATGGCTGATAAATAAAAAATGTTTTGCCATGTAAAACGGAATAAAAAAGACTGAGTTTGTCTGCATTAGCCATGGAGTGGCTGTGGGGGAAGAGAAGCTATGACTCCGAGATAGAGGACATGCTGAAGGAGCACGTCGCTCTCCGGGGAGTGCAGTCTCAGAGTGTGTTGGAGCTGGCCCTGAACAGGGCAGAGCGCTGGCAGGTCCTCACCCTGCTCACCACCTTTACCGCCTTGCAGCTTTGTGGCATCAATGCAGTAAGTTGATCCAGGACCACTTTTCCTCATTCACATCCTCACCTTACCCACTTTAAACTAAAAGGCCATACAATTTCTGTATTCTTCATGTTCCTCACCGAATGAAAGCTGATCTGGTATGAATTTCCCTCTGTCTGTATCCAGAACATATTACTATTAGCTAAAAGGTTCCTGGAACAGTTCCCAGGACACATTAGAGCAAGCACTGTTCCCACTGTTCCTGCAGGTATATCTCTATTCTGTTCCCACTGTTCCTGCAGGTATATCTCTATTCTGTTCCCACTGTTCCTGCTGGTGTATTTCTATTTTGTTTTCTCTGATTTTGCAAGTGTATCTCTATTCTGTTTCCACGGTTTCTGCTGGTATATATCTATTCTGTTTTTTCTGTTCCTCCAGGTGTATTTCTATTCTGTTCCCACTGTCACTGCTGGTATATCTCTTTTATGTTCCCACTGTTCCTACAGGTGTATTTCTATTCTGTGCCCCTCAGTTCCTGCAGGTGTATCTCTATTCTGTTCCCACTGTTCCTGCAGGTGTATTTCTATTTTGTTCCCAATGTTCCTGTGGGTGTATCTCTATTCTGTTTTCTCTGTTTCTGCAGGTGTATCTCTATTCTGTTTCCACGGTCCGTGCTGGTATATATCTATTATGTTCCCACTGTTCCTGCAGGTGTATCTCTATTCTGTTAATATGTTCCCAATGTTCCTGCAGGTGTATCTCTATTTTGTTTTTTTTGTTTCTGCAGGTGTATTTCTATTCTGTTTCCACAGTTTCTGCTGGTATATATCTATTCTGTTTTCTCTGTTCCTCCAGGTGTATTTATATTCTGTTCCCACTGTCACTGCTGGTATATCTCTTTTCTGTTCCCACTGTGACTGCAGGCATATCTCTTTTCTGTTCCCATTGTTCCTGCAGGTGTATCTCTATTCTGTGCCTTTCTGTTCCTGCAGGTGTATTTCTATTCTGTTCCCACTGTTCCTGCAGGTGTATATCTATTCTGTTCCCTCTGTTTCTCCAGGTGTATTTCTATTCTGTTCCCACTGTTACTGTAGGTGTGTCCCTATTATGCTCCCACTGTTCCTGCAGGTTGTATTTTTATTCTGTTCACAATATTCTTGTGGGTGTATATCTATTCAGTTTTTTCTGTTCCTCCAGGTGTATCTCTATTCTGTTTCCACTGTCAATGCTGGTATATCTCTTTTCTGTTCCCACTGTTGCTGCAGGCATATGTCTATTCTGATTGTGCTTCCACTGTTCTTGCAGGTGTATCTCTATTCTCTGGAAGTGTTTCTCGCTGCAGGGATCCATCCAGACCAGGTGCGCTTCGCTGCTTTGGGAACAGGCCTTTGTGAGGTCACTACTTCCCTGGCATGTGTGAGTTTTTATAGCTCATCCCGGTCTGTAGACTGCACATGTATAGCTCATCCCGGTCTGTAGACTGCACATGTATAGCCCATCCCGGTCTGTAGACTGCACATGTATAGCCCATCCCGGTCTGTAGACTGCACATGTATGGCCCATCCCGGTCTGTAGACTGCACATGTATCGCTCATCCCGGTTTCTAGACTGCACATGTATAGCTCATCCCGGTCTCTAGACTGCACATGTATAGCTCATCCCGGTCTGTAGACTGCACATGTATAGCCCATCCCGGTCTGTAGACTGCACATGTATGGCCCATCCTTGTTTTTGACCAGGCTGCTGTGATTGAGAACACGGGGAAGAGGATTCTGTTCTTCAGAGGTTACATGAGCATGTCCGCCATCTTAGGCCTTCTAACGGTGACCCTCAACCTGCAGGTAATAAGACTGTAACTGGATATTTACCATCATTGGGGCCCAAAGTCAAAACACAAGGGTCAATATGCAGCACATTAGCATGAATAGTTGTCGCAACGTTTATTTGAGAACCACATAGCAAAAAATGTTATACAGGCAGAATGTTACGGTACTGTTACCATAATGTGGCTGCAACGGTCATATTTAAAACTGCTGTAAAGCGAACGTTGCACTTCAAGTAAATCTCACACCAAAATATGCTTTGTACATAAACTATGCACAATGTTTTTTTGTCTTTTTCTCCAAAACTGATCTGGATGAAATATGATTAGGAGGAACAATGAGTAGTTTATGGATGATTTGTGCAGTAGTTTCTGTTACAGGAAAAAGTTTGCCTCACATAATCGGTCCTCAGTTCTCTTAAGACTTCTGAGACTACTGTGTGAACTAGACTTGTTGTTCATGGCTATGGATAGCTGCTACTTTATGATAGAACGTTCAGAGATAGAACTTTATCTGATGCGTTTGTAGTTGTTTCAATTACCTTCTGTATGCACTTATTGTACCTTGTTTTGGATAAAAGTGTCTGCCAAATGAATGCAATGTTATTGTAATGTTTAAGCTGACATTTGATTTGAAACATTCTAGCGTTATAAAAATCTATGTAATGTTCTTGATCTTTCTCAGGGGCAGGTCACTTGGATGCCGTATTGCAGCATGGTGCTGATCTTCACTTTTATCTTCTTCTTTGCGAGTGGACCAGGTATACAAAGTGAAAAAAAAAAATAATTTAGAGAATGCCTTTCACAAGCCTTTTCACAAGATTTGTGTGCAAAGTTAGCATTAATTTCATATTGATACAAATTACTGACCTAATTCATCACTGCAATTTATACATGAAAATCCAGTCTGGGCTCTCAAACACTTTCCGGTTCAATTGTTTTTATTGTTTTATGAGGATCCCCATAAACTGATGTCTTGGCGACCGTTAGTCTTCCTGGGTTACTGACACATAAAAACCATGCATCACAACGCAATTCAGGTTAAGGAGCTGGACTTGTAACCGAAAGGTTGCAGGTTCGATTCCCAGGTAGGACACTGCCGTTGTACCCTTGAGCAAGGTACTTAACCTGAATTGCTTCAGTATATATCCAGCTGTATGAATGGATAAATGTAATAAGAAGTTCTGTAAGTCGCTCTGGATAAGAGCGTCTGCTAAATGCCTATAATGTGTAATGTAATGTAACAACAATAAAAGCAAAAATAGACTTAAACACAACATAACCATATATCACATTGGAAAGGATTATGCGATACTCAACATTATAAAATCCATTAAAACTCGACTTGACAGAGGAATGCATTCTACTACTGTGTTACAGTCATTATGGCCAGCAAGATGCCTCTTAACATACTTTTATTTTAAAAAACTTTTTATTTTGTCTAAGAATGGGGGATGTTCCAAACACTTCTCTTTGCAAGATTAAGAACCAATTTGTTTTGCTCCACCCATTCAAATACCGAGTTTATTTATTTAGACAGGGATGGGCCAGTTAATCGCGTATATGCTGCACTATATAAAGTGGAATCATCCACATACATTGTAACACTTGTTGTACCACCAAGGGCAGATCATTTGTTAAAACTGAGAAAAGAAGTGGACCAAGGAAACTGCCTTGCGGAACACCACATTTGACCATTTTGCTCTCAGAAAAACTCTCCATTAGACTTTTTGTGTTCTATTCGACAAATGACTATATTGTTCCAAGCAATTGCCTGATTTGTGAAACACCCCCCCAGGGCATGAGACCCCCTGATCTCAAGAGTCATGCGCATGTAATGACCCAAGCGTCTGCTCTGTCGTAGCTGGAATAACGGCCTCCTTGCCTGGGGAGATTTTCATGCAGTCCTCAAAAGCGGCAGCGTTCACCATCGCCTGCTCTCTCAACTGGATTGGCCTGTTTCTCATTGGCATGCTCTTCCCCCTCATGGTGGTGAGTAAAACTGCCTCCATTTCCACACAGAATGCACCTTTAAATAAGGACCCCAACCTCCATGCAGTAAAATGCGCATTTAAATACATTTGCAGTAGAATGTGGAATAATATGTATAGTAGAATGTGCAGTAAAATATCCAGTAGGAAGTTTGGAATCAGGTGGAGAAACATGGTCCTTTCAACATTTTATTTCATAAAAGAGGCTCAGAGCTGGTGCAGGCACTGCTTTCAGACAGATTTTCAGCCGCTCTAATTTTAAGCTCAGAAGCCTCCATTGTCTTTGGTCCTGCACAGTACAGCTCATCCGTGTTAATTCAGTTCTACTTCTTATATGTTTATGTGAGTCCACACTGGTTAAGCTGTCAAAGGAGTTGATTTTACATTGACCGTTTTGCTGTGCACAGCGGAGTCTTATACCCCTGTTTTTATACACCCCCCCACCCCACATTTGCACAGGAAAAAATGGGTCCCTACTGTTTCCTCATCTTCCTCGACTTCTGCTTCTTTTCCGGAGTGTTTGTGCGGCTGAACGTTCCGGAAACAAAGAACAGAACACCGCTTGAAATCACAGAAGAGTTTCAGAAAATGCACACCAGACATCAGAAACAAGAGCATGAGATTCAAAACTCTGAGCTTGGACAAATTCTATCCTCTTTTTGAGTTTGCATATGTGTGTTTATCTTTTCCCTCTCTATACAGACAAATCCTGTACAAAATAATTTGTATGCACTATTAATTACAGAAGGAATAGGCAACTGTGGTCTTGGGCCCAGTTCCTCATAGCTGGTTAACTGTGCTGAGTAAAACCCGGAACAGTGTTTTTGTTAGTTCATATGTTCCATATTCAGGGTTTGTAGTACAGGTTTCTGGGTTTCACTCAACACAGTTAGCCAGCTAAATGAGTTAGCCAGCTATAAGAAACAGGGCCTTGGAGTGTCTGAGATTTTGGTCCATCCAAGCCTACACTATAATTATTATAGTTATTATATTATAAGTATATTAATTATTAGGCTTAATGAAGATAGGTGAGTATGTACGAGAGGTACTCAGCGGTTCACCATTCAGAATCTGAATATTCAGGTTCAAGCTCTTAATAATCCATCAAAGTTTTTCAATCAAGCTTGGTTGGAACAAAAACCAGAAGCAACATGTAAACTCCAGGTTTTCCTGACCCCTTTGTGAGAAGCTCCACAGAAGCTCCTATCCCAAGAGCAGCAATACTGATAATTAAAGGTAGGGGGCTCTGCTGAGCTATTTAAAAGTAGATTTTTGCTTTGTGCTATTCTGGCATGCAAGATCTTGATTTGGGATAGGAAAGAAATAGTTCTTGAAATACACCACACAGTGCGTACTGTACAAGACGATGGAATATTATTATTGTGAAACACTGGTTTGTCCGTTTTTGCAGGTTTGTCAGTTCAAGATCCAGTCATTTTCACATTAAAAAACACAACTAATAAGTTAAACATAGTCTCCTTTTTGTAAAGTGACAGAATGTGGATGCTTGTTTTTACTCTATTTTCCAGTACACAGTGAATAGGTGCAGTCAATTGCGAAGCGCATGGCACACTGGGCGTGGCTACTGAATTTCGTTATTTTTGTGACCAGAGGCAAGGAGTGTACAGCTCACAGCGCTCTGCGTATATAGAAAATGGGTTTGGTTTGGTTTAATATTTATCAGTGGGTGCGTTTCAGCTGGATTCAACCATAACCAATCAAATGACCTCTTTTCAGTACCTTTAAGAGCCATGCGCATTGCGACCCTGCCGACTGCCAGCTTCCCACTACCACTGCAGTGGAAGACGATATATACTGTATATATTTAGCATTGATATCGGAAAAAAAAAAATTAAAAGTATACTATCACTGTAATAATGCATTTGTTTCACAGGGGAATGTCAAAAATCACAAACTAAGGCCTATACTTAATCATTCGTGTCTTATTATTATTTTTTGAGCTGCACCATATATATATATATATATAGAACACATTCATATTACAAAATCTTTCTTATTGTGTGGGTTCTTGAATAAACAGCCAGAAGCAGCACTTTCACAAGACCAGAACATTAGGACTGAATAGAAAATGTTCCCACCATGAAAATCCTTTAGAGTCTGTGGCAAGCCGTGTCTTATGGTTCATGGTACAGGTTTGGGTAAGATATATGCATTTGTAATATACTGAATGTATATAGGCTTATATACACTGTTCAAAGAAATTAAGGGAACACTTAATCATCATAGTATAACACCAAGTCAATTAAACCAAACCAGTCATGCTGGATGATGTTGCAGGCAGCATAACATTCGCCACGGTGTCTCCAGACTCTTTCACGTCTGTCACATGTGCTCAGTGTGAACCTGCTCTCATCTGTGAAGAGAACGGGGCGCCAATGGAGAACCTGCCAATTGTGGTGTTCTCTGGAAAATGCCAATCGAGCTGCACGGTGCTGGGCTGTGAGCACAGGTCCCACTACGGGACGTCAGGTCCTCATGGCACCCTCATGGAGTCTGTTTATGACAGTTTGGTCAGAAATATGCACACGAGTAGCCCGCTGGAGGTCATTTTGTAGGGCTCTGGCAGTGCTCCTCCTGTTTCTCCTCGCAGAAAGGATACCAGTCCTGCCGCTGGGTTGTTGCCCTTCTACGGCCCTGTCCAGCTCTCCTCGTGTAATGGCCCGTCTCCCGGTATCTCCTCCATGCTCTTGAGACTGTGCTAACCTGCATGTTTCTCTTCTGCATAATATTCCTGTTAGGTGTTTTGGAAATCAAAGATTTATTGCATACATGTTAGTGCCACTGTTATTGATATTGTTTCATTCCCATACGATATATGCAGCATTAAGAAGGGGGATGTAGACTGTGTTGACAGTTGCCTTGACAACCGTCCTAGGGAAGTGACGTAGGGCGCTATGAATGTCGGGTATGGAGGACGTGTTGGTTGTTAGAGCACAGCTAGCCGGTGCGGCTAATAAAGTTACCTGTTGTTGGAAATACATCGTCTACAAGTTCCTTTATACACAGCACATCTACACCATTAAAACATATTTTTTAAATTCCTGTCCGTTCGCTATCAGGCTTTTTGCATTCTAGTCCAGTTATTTTACAATCAGCGTGTCTTTAGTAATCTGGCATTTATAAGTGCACTGACGCGGTACAGTACCCGGATCTTTCAAATTTACGCTGCGATCACCAGCCGATGTAACAAAAGCAGGCATTCTCCTCACCGCCTCGCCGTACGAAACGTTGCTTGTTTCATTGAATACCTTGTTTCTAGACTGTTGTACCAGACATCCCCCATACGCCGCGCGATGATCACCTCCGCAATTGCAGCATTTTACTGCCACCCCATCGCCGCACTTCTCATACTCATGTTCTCCTCCACATCGTGCGCATCTCAATCTCCCTTTACAACGGGCCGCTACATGACCCATAAACTGGCAATTGAAACACAGCAATGGCGGTAGAATAAATTCCCTCGCGGAATAGCTCATGTAGCACACATTTATCCTCTGCGGTAATCTTGAATCCCCAAATTGGAGGAGAACTGAGAGGCCCTCGTTTCTTTCCCCCTCCTTCCAATAATGAAGTCTTTTGGCATCCAAAATCTGACCACCAACAATATTCTCCTTAAGTTCATCCATAGTGTAAGGCTGGAAATCAGTCATAAACCCTTGGAGCTGGTGGTGACTTCCTTGAGGGTGCAATAAAACAATTTACCTGGTGGTCTGAGAACCTTTTCCTCTGACCTCTCACGGCCTCGTAAACTACAGCTGGGGTTGAACCTACAACTGGACATCAGAAGGAAACGGCATCCTTAATGACGCTGGGAACTCAGGCCTGCTCACAGGTCTTTTACGGCCTAGATTCTGGACTGAATGGTGAACATATTAAACAAAGCTGTCGATGTATATTGAATCATATGTATGTGCATGTAAATTGGTAATTGTGGAAGTATAAAGTAATTGTGGATAATATGATAAATGTGGTGAACCTGGATAATACTAATTGAAGTGTGTGGTATGTGAAAGTATAGGAGGGGGAGAAATAAAGAATGTGAAAGGAGGATTGTATAGGTTATCAGGGATGCGCTTGTCCATATAAATATCTGGAACCTAGAGTGGCCATCACCGGGACCTCACCTGATATCTAGATATGATAGAGAAGATCATAAGATCACGCGCCGTCGTTCAAAGAGTCTTATTACTGTCACTAGATTGGGAGGGGTAGCTGTTTCTCTCCCTGGAGGGGGGTCCCTGGGTGGTGAAACTTCTCTTCCTGCCAGACCTTATTTGGACAAACAAAGGGACTTGTGGTGTGCGCTGTACTGCATTTAAGGAAAACCCAAAGGGATATTCGAAGAGAATCTGCTTAACAGTTCTCCTGGTACCATAGTCACACCGTACAGAATCACTTGGTGATATACTTTGTTTGTGAACTAGTTCATGTTTATGTGTCTTAGCAGCATGTTATCCTGTGTTTAGTTATAGGCATTGAATGTGTTCGTGTTTGCTCTCACAGTTTTAACCAGTGATTATTTGTCATTAATAAATTACCATGTTTTCACATCAACTGCATCTTTCTTTTAATCCCTTTTTCCAGCTTCAATTGCCTGCATGATCTGAGCTGCAGCGTTCCAAGCACTGTGGTGTGTATGCTTGAGTCTCAGAGTCAGAACTCCTGCATCTCACTCAGGGCTAATTCTAAGCTAATGACCTCCCTGCCTGTTATCCAATTATTTTTATATTTAACGTGCGTGGCTCTCATCCATCTTATACCCTTTTCAGCCTAAATTACGACTGAAGACTCAAGGGGACAATTCTGACCCAGGACCGACTAATCAGCGGCCTGGTACAGACGTGGCGTTCTCAAGTTGGGTAGGCAGTCAAGTTTTCTGCCCACAAACAGGGTTGGGTAGTGTATGGTTCTGGTGATTTGATGTGAAGAGAACCCATGGGCGTTCTACGCTGGTTCTTGTCAAATTAGCCTTAAGGAGCCCTTTAAATACACTCAGAGTAGTGCATGGTTCTGGTGATTTGATGTGAAGAGAACCCATGGGCGTTTTACGCCGGTTCTTGTCAAATCTGCCTTAAGGAGCCCTTTAAATGCACTCAGACCTGGGCTCGCAACTATCTATGATAAATGAATATCATGTATTGTGTTGGCTAGACCCCCAACCTCTGCGTTCGCCACCGAACTGAGCTTCAGCAATAATGTTGATTCCGGCAAACATATATTGAAGTAATGGTGGTACCTAAGGGCGAGTTGAGTGTAACCACTCCGAGCTCCACGCATGTTTAACCAAAATTCTAAATTATAATTATAAATGGAGTCAGATAAACGAGTAAATAAAATAATAATATTTCTAAATAACTTTTACCTTTTCCCACAGCAATAGTGGAATACATCACGCTTAAACCTTCGCTCCGAGCTATTCCCTCATTGGTCTAGTAATTGCGGAGTTTTACAATTTGGAGAACCCGACATGATTTCAGTTGCTGTTTCCAGATTCTACATTTGGTGACCTCGACGTGATTTCAGTTGCTGTTTCCAGATTCTACAATAGAGACATATAACGTGACCCCCGAAATTACGCCCTTCAAACTTCTATTGCTCCCCGGCACATGACATTAAATTTTAACCTTATTTAACAGGTTTATCTGAAGGATTTTTTCCTGCTGGATTTTATCAGAGAAAAAGACCAGTATTTTCAGTTTTCACTTCTCCTATCTCCTTTTTAATAGCCGATGTCAAGCGCATAAACATTTATCTGCTGGATTATTAACTACTTAGTGCAGATAGTCTATTTTTTCTCGCCTGCGAGACAGTTTTACGCAACTGAGACACGCGTTGCTCCTGCAGCCAAACTATTAGTGGAAAACCCAAACGCGGTATTTTAACTTTATTGGTAGACCATTCGCGACGATTTCTGACCAATGCGTAGTTTCTAAGTGTCACTATCTTTCCGTAGCAAGTCCATTTAACAAGCACTCCCCACCCAGCCTATACCTACCCATGCGTGACATAGTGGGCAATAGCGTCTATGTTGGGAGTTCATAAATATATGTATTCATCATATCATATCAGAATTCCGTCCAGCAACCAGATAAACCCACCAATAGCCCGACCGTATGCAAATACAGCGGTGCAAATCGCTGCTCAATCAATACCGACATAAACAAGTGAAATCATACAATGCCATTCTACTATCAATATCTGCTATTAAATATGGAATTCGTGTGCAATCCTCCCGTGGATTTAAGCGTAGATATGTCCCTTTCAAGATTCCGTGGTCATTTATTGTCTTGGACAATCCGTTTGAAAAATACACAGCGCATTGGAACACTATTAGACAAACGAAACTAGCTCTGCGTAACTCCCCCTCCCTGATTGCACGGCTGTGACGCGTGCAATTTTATTCTGGTTTGATCGACAATTGTTTTATCCAATAGAAGGCACGACAAGCTTCCCAAAAGTAATTTACATGTGTAAATGAAAGCTTGGATTAACTATTTAAGGGCGAGCGTAACTGCAATACTTGTTATATCACGACAATTTTACGCTGGCATGCGCAGATGACGCATTTGGTTTGACTATGACGCATTTGGTATTACGCTATAAAACTGCGCGCAACTTTGATGTGACTTTTTAGTAGTTTTCCCCGAAGTCGGTCAGAAGAGGACAACAACAGAGATTCTTCTAATCCCTGTAGCATAGATTCTGTGGAAGAGGTGCCTATCAATATGGGGAAGATATCCTCCTCGACATGTAAGTATTACTGCTTGTAATATTTTGATTATATACATTCGTTTTTCCACTGCGTGCTATATAGTCGTTATTTTTGTATTTGCATCGGTCGTAATAGACCACTGTTAGCCTGCTAATAATGCTGAACATATTTGAAAACACACTTTTTCAGACTCCACCTTGAATAACTACATGTATAAGGCAAATAATATAGTACGTTCTTTCCGTTTATTTTTTATTTTCTATTTGGTTTAGCTATCGGATCGCTTAGAATGTATAGCTGACTGTATTGTGTTGAGTACTACTAGCGATAGCTTCTACGTTGTGATAAAGTAGCGCTTTCGTGACTTTGCTTCGTTCAATATGCACTTATTGTACGTCGCTTTGGATAAACGCGTCTGCCAAATAACAGTAATGTATTGATATTGTGTTCGTGCCGTTCCCGTAGTGGCTCGTGGTGGCCTGCTTTGTTAGAATTCATAGCATTCACAATGACATAGAGTATTTTAGCGCTGTTCTGTTTGGTTGCTCAGTCGTACGTTATAAACTCCTCAAAAAATGATCGGAAACCTTATTTCGGTCGATTATTCCTCCCCTTTAATAATACCAATTGGTATTGTATTTTATATCGTTGGAAAGCCTGATTAGTCACCTTTACAACGAGGTACAACTTGTAAGGATCATGCATTCGTGGAATGAGCAACACAGCTAACCGTGTGGGTAGCGGCCCAAAAAAATGTGCCAAAATCCCCTGCAATATTCTTCTGTTGGTATTCACTCTCGTTTTGAGTTGCTTGGTGGACTGGATGATTGCACTCTCCCACAGTAATAAGGAAATAACAACACATATTGGCCATTTTTACACTTTATTCATTTTACACTGTCAGGGACCTCAGTAGCGTGTGGAAGATCCATACGCAGCCACAACAGCTTGGCACCTCCTCCTCATGCTGGTCACCAGCCTGGTCACACACCTGTGACTGGCATACACCTGCCAGCACTTGAAGCTCAACACGAGAGTGAATACCAACAGAAGAATATTGCAGGGGATTTTGGCACATTTTTTTGGGCCGCTACCCACACGGTTAGCTGTGTTGCTCATTCCACGAATGCATGATCCTTACAAGTTGTACCTCGTTGCAAAGGTGACTAATCAGGCTTTCCAACGATATAAAAGACAATACCAATTGGTATTAGTAAAGGGGAGGAATAATCGACCGAAATAACGTTTCCAAACTTTTTTTAGGAGTTTATTTTATGCCTCGATTTGCCGTGAAGCTAGAACATTGGTAGTGTTTTCCGATATTCTTTTATTGTATTGTAATTTCTTTGTGCATAATGTACTCTATGGGGTATTAGTATATCCATGGGTGATGCTTTTCACTTAGGGAATGGAAAATATGTATTCAAATGTACTGTGTCCAGATGTGTGCAAGATGAATGTAAAATAAATAAATAAAATAAATAAGCAACAGTTGTGAAACACTACAGAGTAATGCCATCCTAGAGCATGCAACAAAATATAACATAATGTAGCATACAGAAGAAAGTGTTTACTGAAGTACAAGAGTGAATGATTGCATATTTAGCTGTGTGTACCACAGTGTTATAATGCTTCTGCATTATGTAATTTGTTCCTATAACATGCTTGACCCTCCACCTCTGCCACTCCAGCAGTGCCCTCTACTGTTCAGAGTGAAGCCACTGCAGGACCAGATCCTTACAGCAAACTGAAGACCGTGCCATTGATGAGTGCATATTGGCCACGAAGGCACGGCACAGGATGAAGCAGTATATGAAGGATAATGGTGAAAAAATGGCACACTTGGCATCAAACACTGAACTGAAACTGTGCAATATCAATGTTTTCATCCATTAAGTGATCGTAAGGTAAAATGTATATGCTTTATAAAGGACAAAAGGCTTTTTAATAATTTCTCGGAGAGGTTTTGGGTAGGTTATTGGACACCTAGATATCCACCCCCCTGTACTGATCCAAAATAATTCCCACATGAAAATGATAAAAAGGTGAGTTAAATGAGTCAAAACGGTTGATTTGCACTGAAATGTATGATTAGTTTAAGATTTACAGCTATTCACATTTTAGCCAATTTGGATAGGTTTGGAGACCCTGGGTACATCAGGCTACACTGCTTACATTTCGTGTCATAGATCTTTAGTAGTTCTGTATATCACCCTGCGATTATTGAATGCTTGTGGACAAGGAGTTTATGATCCAGGAAATGTGTAGTTTTACCTGTTTCACTTATGTAGCTCTCAGTATTTTGAAGAAATATATATTTAGTAGCATTTTTAGCAAAGTTTTTCTTGCATTTCCGGCACTTTATTTTGACCTTAAATTATGAAAATAAACAAATCTAAGTTTGTACAAAAAATGGTACACCGGTTTTGTTTCATTTAAGCCATTTACCAAGTTTATGTGATGCTCACACCTGGAGTTATAAAGCCTTAAACAGAGTACCCCCATGATTTACCAAATATGCCATCTGCACTAAGGGGTTAAAGGTGATAATTACTTTATAATCAGATTCATCCTGTATTCTCACCCAAAAAAATGAAAAGATGGATTTTTTAAAAATGTCAGTGTGAGATTAAGCTAATTCGCCAAACGGTTAACTTTTTTTGACTCATCTTTACCAGGGATGCCAATAATAGTGGAAGGCACTGTATCTACATATTTACAAGGCATGGTTCTCTTGTGGTGAGTCATGGACTGGAATATAAAAGGGACTTATATTAAAATCGGAATTGCAGTGCACGGGGAAGAAAAACAAACCAAGGCAGTGGAAGGGCAAGCGTGGGAGGCTTTTTTTCCTGATCGCTGAGCGATCGGGATTTCTAGTTATACACTGAATCTGCATTACAGTTGTGTTCAAATAAATAGCAGTGCATTAAAAAAAGTGAATAAAGTGCAAATATTTTAAAATAGCTTTTACTTCCATATTTCAAATGTAGTGGAAACATGACACATTCAATTCCAAATCAAAGTATTAACACATTTTATCAAGTCTGCGTTATTCATTTGCAGGAAGCAAAGAAAAGGAATATTAATCAGTTAAAAAAAATACCATGCAGATGTCGACATTTTTCTCTGCAAACTCAAACAATTACTGTATAAACTGAAGACATTTTTCAAGATTTAACTTCACTTATTACTGAACTAATATTTAGTTGCATAACCATTGTTTTTGTTAACTGCTGCGCATCTGCGTTGCATCGAGACAACTAACTTCTGGCACCTTGAAACAGGTATTTCACCCCAGGATGAACAAACTACATTGCACAGTTCCTGTGAATTTTTGGGTTTAGCTTCAGAAACTGCATTTTTAATGTAACCCCACAAGTTTTCAATGAGGTTGAGGTCGGGGGATTGAGCTGGCCACTCCATTACCTCAATCCTTTTTGTCTGGAACCAAGATGTTGCTCGCTTACTCGTGTGTTTGGGGTCGTTGTCTTGTTTCCTCTTCGGCATACGGTGTTGGGAATTATTGTTGGGAATTCCATTAAATCCAATGATAACCTGTGATAATAAGCTTTGATAATATTGAATATGTATCACCTATAACCTTTATAACCTGTGACAATATGTATTGATTATATTTGAATATGTGGCTATAAAATGTATCATGAGCATTTAAACACATGGTGATATATATATAGAATCACATTGGGTGAGCGCAGAGCACAGAAACACATTCTCTGTCTATAAAAGCAGGTGCTTTCAGAGAGTCCAGAGAGTCTGATAAAAAGTTCATAAACAACGGTCGTGTTGGGCGCTTTCCAAGGCGTTCCTAGGCAACAGTCACTAAGTTTGTTGGATGAAAGTTGGAGCTGCAGGCACCCGATATCTGACCCCCTATTATATCAGGCCTTGATTTCAGTATAAAATGAGCACAGAAACACATAGTGATAAATTAATTAAAATGCACTTTCACAGAATCCCATAAAGTTAATAAAGAGAATGGTCACAGTGAGATATAGACATTTCTGTGAATATGAACGCTGAGTCTGACTATAAAAGTTGAAGCCACAGTTATTTTTTACACACAGTTAGCCGTCCAGAGAGTTGGAGAAGAACTTGGGTTTTGTCCAAACACTTGGTATCTGATCACCATGGTTACTCAGTTCTCTATGCAAAATGTTGCTGTCCGGTGGGAACTCTTCTCATGGGGCGGAGCAGGAGAGGGGTGACTGGGAATCTGCGGGGGGAGAGTTTGAGAACTCTCCTCACGGGGCGGAGCCGGGAGCGTGAGAAACCAGGTGTGGCCTAGATACAATCCAATAGGAGATGCCCTACGAAGGAAAGTTCTGAAAGGTTCTCGACACGGGATGACGCTAATAAAAGAGGGCGGAGCCAGAGATTGATGTCTGGAAACAACCAATGAGGCCTCAGAAGACAAGACACCTGTTACGTGGAGAAGTGGGAGGGACTTTGTGAAAAGAAAACTGTATAAAAGTGAAACTAAAACTGATCATTTTTGAGTGTCTCTGCGGAGATGTTATGACTTTGATTGAGCGGTGTATGGAATAAGGTCTGGCATTTTTGATAGTCTCTGCGGGGGCACTACGCTAGACTTTTGTTGTACGTTGTGTGGAATAATAAAGTCTAGCATTCTCTGAGATTACTGCCTCATCCTTTTTATTTGAAAACTTATAGAGAGATTGGGTCTAAAAGTTGAAAACTTTTAAATTCTTGTGACTTGTAAATTAGCGGGGTCGGCAGGATTGGATCCAGTATCCACAACAAATGGCGCTGTGAGCAGGGTAGGAATTCAAGGTCAAAAGGTCGTCGCGGACCAACTCCGGAGGACCGGTTGCGGTGTGAGCGGGAGACGGAGGGGAGCCTTTCCAGCCGGCTGATTAAGAGAAACCAAGGTAAGCGAAGTTAATCTTATATCACTTGAAAAGACCTTGTTGAATATATGCATAGATATAGTGTGGAAAGAAAAGAAAAGGCTCTCTTTCGCCTTCCATGTTCTGTAAAACCAGTAACCAAGTGACCTTGCCTATTAAAAACCCTGCGTAAAAGTAAGATAGAGATTAATAAAATTGTGTAAACGAGGACGGCAGTAATCTGAGAGAATCAATGCGCAAGCGATATATATTTTTATGAAAAGTGTGTGTGAAAAGTGGATGGTACCCTGGGGCCACCAGCTTGACTCAGCGTAAAGACATATGAGTTACGGGTTAATATTTACTGACTGTTGGGGTATACTAAGAAACCAGGGGTGGGAAATATAAAGGAAGAGGGGAAGCTATGTGGGGCAGCACGGTGTAAGGTACACAAAAGGTTGCACCACTTGGTGCTGGGAAAGGTAGAAATTAATAAAAAGAGTGCGTGCTGAAATGTGGGTGGTACCTATGCAGAGGTGGCAATATAGACCGCTAACTGCAGTTGTGGACCACCAACTCGATTCAGCGTAAAGACATATGAGTTACGGGTTAATATTTACAGAATGTTGGGGTATACTAAGAAACCAGGGGTGGGAAATATAAAGGAAGAGGGGAAGCTATGTGGGGCGGCATGGTGTAAGGTACACAAAAGGTTGCACCACTTGGTGCTGGGAAAGGTGGAAATAAATAAAAAGTGCGCGCTGAGTGAAAATTATTTTTGTTGATGTATTGATAGAAATAAGTGTGATATAAAAATGTGTTGAGATGCAATATGCATTATAATATTTTAACGTTTCATGAAGGAGGTGGAGTAACTGAGAGGCATATACACGGAGAGGGTTATAAGATCTAAGTGAAAATAAGTATATGATCGAGAGACAAATTGACAGAGAATTAGAACTTGTATTTGAGAAAATACACAGCGTGAGTAGCACGCAGAACAAAAATTAAGGCGATATTACAAGGAAGGTTTGTTCAGAAATTTGAAATAACAGAGAGTAATAAAGAACAATAAAGTAAAGATAAGGTAATAAGATCTAAGTGATAATATGAAAATGTATCTGTTATCTGAACAAACATATAGTGTCTGAATAAGAAAAGTATTTTAAGTGTTAAAGTATGTTAAAAAAGAACTCGGATTAGGCAGGGGATTAGGCACCCCGAACCTAGTCCGTAACAGGCGGCAGCGGAATTGCAAAGTTCCGAGGGCACGTTAAAAACGTTCTATAGTGCTGGGGAGAGCACTGAAGGCCCCCGTGTCTGATGAAGTATGAATGGACATACTGCCGTGGTACCGTCTAGTCGGCGTGGCTGTCGCATGTAAGTGTGCAGGCAGTACGTGGTACGTGGATGACAGTCCACACCTAGCAGTGGGGCGTAGATGACCTCTGTGAACAGGCAAGGCTGGTGAAAACGGTCAAAGTTTCTATACCCATAGCAAGGTGGGATAGGGATCAGACCGTTGGTTCCTAACCGGGTGGTTATTAGCTACTACGGGGTCCTGATTAGATGCAGGACTAGGGATCGCTATCGACTGGGTCACCGGCCGGTCGGGTGGCATAGAGCAGTAAGACCATGAGTGGCTTCCCTGTAGTGGAGCACCTGAGTGGCTTCCCTGTAGTGGAGCACCTGGGTTGCATCCCTGTAGTGGAGCACCTGGGTGATGCCCCTGTAGTGGAGCCCATGGCCGCTGCGCTCGGCTCAATGTACAGTCAGGCCACTATAAGCTGAAACCGAATGAGTTAGTAAGCGAGTAGTGCTTTCTGTGATCAGTGTTTTTGAAAAGAAAGCATTGGGAAGCAGGAAGGCTTAATTTCCTTTCGCTCAGAGGAGTTTGGGGAAAGGAATTCAGCGGAAAGGGATCTAGCCTGGAGCTGCGCCCCAGACAGCGGGAGGCTCGAAGGATCTAAGTGTAAATAAATGCAAGTGTGAAATAATTTAGAGAATAAATTGATTGGAATAAAACAAATATAAAAAATATATAATAATTAATAGAATAAGTTAAGACTTATCGGTTGCCTGAACAAAACATATGGTGTTTAAATAAGTAGGAAAAAGTTTTAACAATAGTTTTACCAAATTATGACGTCATCACAAAGTAGCAGAGCATTGATGATTTGTTGTCTGTTACCTGTTTTGAGGTTTTTTCTCACCAGAATTGTGGGTGCATATCCTCTGGTGGCTAAAGTGACCCAGACCACAGAGTATCATCAGCTGGTACTTAACCTGGCCGCAGACAAACAGCGGCTTGGACTGATGAAACACCACAAAAAGGGAACTGAAATGTATCGGGTAAAGCGTATTATGAATAAAAGAAGGAGTTCAGAGTTGTAAGAGGAGTGCAACCTTTTTCTCCTTCCTAGACAAGAGTGGGAGGTTTTTTGGTTGTGCGTCTCAGGGCCCTTAGTCACCTCTGGAACGGGCGATAGAGAGCTATATTTACTTATATTTAGAAAAGATCTAAGTGACATATTCATACTTAATATGCGTGCCTCTTGACACCTGCTCCAGATATGACCGAGGATAGGGTAGTATTAAACTGTAAGTGTGGGAGGGGGGAGTGGCTGAATACTGCGATTGGTGGCGTATCTCCACGCTCCCCTGCGGCACTGCAGAATTGACATAACGCCTAGGCAGGGGATTAGGCACCCCGAACCTAGGCGTTAACAGGCGGCGGCGGAATTGCAAAGTTCCGAGGGCACGTTAAAGACGTTATATAGTGCAGGGGAGAAGACTGAAGGCCCCCGTGTCTCATGAAGTATGAATAGACATACTGCCGTGGTACCGTCTAGTCGGCGTGGCTGTCGCATGTAAGTGTGCAGGCAGTACGTGGTACGTGGATGACAGTCCACACCTAGCAGAGGGGCATAGACGACCTCTGTGAACAGGCAAGGCTGGTGAAAACGGTCAAAGTTTCTATACCCATAGCAAGGTGGGATAGGGATCAGACCGTCGGTTCCTAACTGGGTGGTTAACAGCTACTACGGGGTCCTGATTAGATGCAGGACTGGGGATCGCTATCGACGGGGTCACCGGCCGGTCGGGTCGCATACAGCACTAAGACCGTGAGTGGCTTCCCTGTAGTGGAGCACCTCAGTGGCTTCCCTGTAGTGGAGCACCTGAGTGACTTCCCTGTGGTGGAGCACCTGAGTGGCATTGTTACGATCCCCATGGGCCTAGGGGTGCATGGGGTAGGTAACTAGATGTTATTATACCGGGTGATGTAAAATTATTATGAACTAGTAATAACAATATAAAAACAGACCAGACCGGATAGCAACTCAGTTCATAAGTTTACTGTGGTAAAGAAATAAAGAAACAGTGCAACACTAAATACATAACACACAAACCAGACTCACACAACCAGGCTCAAGGGACGCTGGATGTTGCCAAAAGAATACCCAAAATGAAACTAGCTAACACAGAGAGTAGTAACTAATCTAGTGTATCAAGTACACAAAACAAAAGCCTAACTACTCTAACTAGCAGACCAGAAAAATACAGTGGTTGGCAATCACCCCTAAGGACTAGTGGTTCTATACATAAACACTCTACGGGCATGTGTATAGGAGCCCCCAGTCTTACCTGTCCAAAGACCTGCAAGTGTACATAAACCAGAACACATTCAAACAAAACTTATGGTAAACAAACTTGGGATTTACTGAACACCAACACACACACTTGACCCCAAAAACCACACTCCCGCTAATGGCAAACAGTCCAGTTTAAATAGCAGAGGTGGCGGGTTCTGATTGGATGATTGAAATGACAGATAGGTGACAGCGGGACTTGATTGCTGATTGACAGGCGGCACAGCGAATGAAGGTGGTGGCAGGCGAAGGCAGGGAAGTCCACAAAAGAATAACACAGGCACGTAACACACGTAACACCTCCCCCCTTAAGAACTAACTTAACACGTTTTATATATATTTTTTAAGTTAGTTAACATAGTTACGAAAAAAAAAAAAATAATTCCCATCCACTAAACAAGGTACCTAAATACTACACACAGGTTACCCAAAACTCAGAGACAACGCATCAGCGAGTACATTGTCAGTTCCCTTCTTATGGTGAATTGTGATGTTGTATTGTTGTAAAATCAGTGACCAACGCATAAGGCGCTGGTTCTGATTATACATTCTCAATAAAAAAACTAACGGGTTGTGGTCTGTAAAGACCTCGACAGGGTTGGAACTTGAGCCAATGTACACTTCAAAAAATTGTAAAGCTAATAACATTGCCAGTGCCTCCTTCTCAATGGTACTATAATTTAGTTGGTGTTTATTAAATTTGCGCGAGAAGAAACTGACGGGATGATCAATTCCATCTGGATCTTCCTGCAGCAATACTGCACCAGCTCCCAGAGCACTGGCATCAACCTCTAACTTAAACGGTTGTGCAAAGTCTGGAGCGGCGAGTAGTACAGGCGCACTGCATAGTAAAAGCTTAACAGCTTCAAAGGCATGTTGGCAGTCTGAGGTCCACACAAAATATTTTTTTTTACTGAGCGCACTTGTTAAGGGCGCTACAACCACAGAGAAGTTCCTGCAGAAACTCCGGTAATATCCAGCCATTCCGAGGAAACGGCGTAACTCACGCCTAGTAGAAGGCGTAGCGAAACCAGCAATGGCAGCAATCTTTGCTTCCAATGGCCGAACTTGGCCATGACCCACTTGTTTTCCCAAGTACGTCACGGTCGCTTTGCCAAACTCACACTTGGCGAGATTCAGAGTTGCTTTGGCCAACCTCTCAAACACACAACGCAACACCGAAACATGATCGGTCCAACTATCTGACCTGATCACCAAGTCATCTAAATAGGCATAACAGTCCGAAATACCCATTAGTACTGTATTCACTAGCCGCTGAAAAGTGGCCGGAGCGTTACGAAGGCCGAAAGCTAAAACATTATATTGGAGGAAGTTGTCAGGGGTAACAAACGCGGAAATCTCAGACACGCGAGGAGTCAAAGGCACTTGCCAATACCCCTTTAGCAAATCAAGTTTGGTGACAAACTTAGCAGCACCAATGTTATCGATGCAGTCTTCCATTCTCGGTAGAGGGTAGGAGTCTGGAACCGTAACTGCATTTACCTTTCGAAAGTCTGTACAGAAACGCGACGTACCATCAGGTTTCGGCACAAGAATACAAGGCGAGCTCCAAGGACTAGCACTGGGCCTAGCCAAGTTATTATTTAAAAGGTATTGCACTTCCCGCTTCATAGCCTCACGTTTAACAATATTAACCCGATATGGGTGTTGTTTAATAGGGGCAGCACCGTTCACATCAATGTCATGATGTGTTACGGTAGTCTGAGAAGGGGTATCACCAAAAAGATTTGGAAATTCTTTTATTAAATTAACAATATCAGATCTCTGAACATCTGATAAGTGAGCAAGGTGGGACGACAAATCTGACAGTGTCTCCGAATTGGTGAGTCTAGCACATAGATGAGGGGCGTTCCGAAGCACAAGGCCATCCTCATCCTCTGTACAATCCAACCTGAAGTTATTCAATACGGGGCTAACGCTAGCTACTTGTGACACAGGCAGAACTTTTTTTACATTCTCTGACTGAGGTGTCTCTCTAGAATGATATGCCTTAAGCATATTAATATGGCAATAATTTAAGACTACTGCATTCTAATGGCCGGGTATTTAGTATTTTCTGTATCCAATTTTACTTTTAAAGACATAAAAACAATTATACAAATATACAAATGAAGGCATTCCATATATTTACTATTCACACCATACTTTTAAATCATTTGTCCACTTTGACCTATTATTTATTGGTTTAAATTAATATTTTACCTGGTTGCACCACCTGACGATTATCAGTTGTGCCACCTGACAATATTAGTAATGACAGGAAATAGCTGAATAATTGCATTTTAATTTCAAATAGGCAATACAAAAAGTGTTTTAGTCAAGTAATAAATTGATCAAAAACAGGATAAACAGATCACGTTAAGTATAGCATCTGTAATAGGCAACAGTGCAATAGATGTACACTGATTATGATTGAACAAGCCGTTTTTTAGTTTAATACAGTATACAAAATGTAATATCCAAATCCATCCATATAAATTCCAAGAGTTTAAAACATTAAATTCATGGGAACTGGAATACAATAATAAATAGCTTAAGAACTGCTAAAAAAGGGATTGTTATTTAACCACAATTAATTCATCCATAAAAGGTAGGCCTATTCTAAGAGTTTAAAACATTAAATTTATGGTGACTGGAATAAAACAATAAACAGCTTAACTGCTAAAATGGCTTGTGATTTAATCTCAATGAATTCATCCAGAAAAGGTATTCTATTAGTTAAAAACATTAAATTCATGGTAACTGGAATAAAACAATAAATAGCCCATTTTTAGCAGTTATTAAGCTATGATTTAACCACATTGAAGATTTAACAATCAAATTCCGTCATAAAAATATTCCAAAACATTAAGTTCATAGCAACTGGAATGCAAAAATATATGCTAACATCTACTAAATAAAAACATATTGTGTCAATGAAGATTTAATAACCAAATGCATTAATAAAATGTATTCCAGGATTTTACAAAATTAGACTTAATTCATACTGTAGCAAACTAAACTAAAGCAGTTCCAGTCTGTATGAGTTAGCTGTGTGTGTCGTGAATTAAGTGGCTCTGGCTCCGAGATCACTTTGAGCACATAACTTGTGTAGTAAAAGATGGGTTCTGCGGGAGTGGTATCTAATGACTCAGGTGTGTTATTCAGGATTTCCTCCATAGCCCTTTTCTTTTCCCTGTGCCTTCTCTGGTCTTGCTTCCATTTCTGCCTCACTTTTTCCTTTGCCGTTTTGGATAGCTGGCTGACAGGGGGTTTCACAATCTTTCCCTCCCTCTTCCTCCTCTGGTAACTATAAAATATTAGAACTCATGAACCTGCATATTTGTTTATTAATTAATTAATTAATTTATTAAAAAGGGACAGTGCACATTAATGAACACTTCTGTAAATGTGGCCTTGCCACTACTGTCCTCCTGCTTTATATGAGCTGACTCAAATATGAACGGACTCAAACTTATCAAGACTACATAAGTAATCAAGATGTAATCAATTACCTCTCCTTTCTTTTGGCAAGATATGCCTCTCTTGCAGCTGGATAATTTTTAATGTGCTGTCTGTGTCTTGCAGCCTTTTCTTTAGTTGATAGTGCCATCTAAAATATATATTTTTAAAATTATAATCATGAAAACGGTTTAAAAAGTGTATAATATATTTAATTTTAAACAAATATACATTTTACAAATGCTGTAACATCATCTTAGAGCTTTAAAAAAAAACATAATTTATTACACAGAGTGACATTCCTTGCAGTTAAGCTCATACATATGGTTGCGCCACCTGACTTAGGGGTTGCGCCGCCTGACTTTTGCAACTAATTTCAAATTAAACAGGCTTCTACTTGGACACCTACATTAGCTTTGGCTGTTGCTAGCAAGGTTATACAAATACTTTTTAAACATAATAAGTTGTTTTCTGAAAAAAATAACTTTTCCTAGTTTTTCATTGGTTGTACTACCTGACATGGAAAGTGTACCAACCTACCTATGACATGAAAGAACATATTTTCATCAATATTTGAGAGAGATCTGCAAATATTTTCACTCAGCTCTGAAGGTCAGTTGGGGTCTTCTTGATGATGCACTATCCTGTTCACTGTTATGTAGCTCTCCACTTCAAAATAAAAGTACTATGTTTACGGTTGTGCCACCCTGACATTGGAAAACACAAATAACTGGACACAAGTTTTTCAATTATCTAAACAGTTTTAAAATGGTTGGTATTTGTGAAATTGTGTTCATCTGAAAGGATTCCAAAACAAAATGATGCCATAGTATTATATTTTGAGTTTATCATCATTAAAATACCATTTTTAACAATCTTCTTAATCTGTTTGTTTGCTCGGACGGTTGCGCCGCCTGACATTTTGGGGGTTTGAGATGCCAAAGCACAAAATAATATATATTATGTGAATGTACTGAAAACACACCAAAACTAATCATGTTTCATAGAATAAAATGATACATGACGTGAATTGATTAAATTATTTTTAAAAGAAAATAATGCTTTCGGACACAAAAATATGCATGTCATGTCATTGACCCAATTACATGCCCTACCTTATGGCAATAGAAACATTCACGTTCCTCTTTAGACCGTGGTGGTGATGATTTGGAATCTTTTGGAGATTCACCGTCCTTATAACTACAGGAAGCAGCAGATTTAGCTCCCTGGATGGAACCAAACACAGTCTTGTGAGTGAGTGCAAACTCATCTGCAAATATCGCAGCTTCAGACAAGGACATCACTTTCTGTTCATTTAGGTAAATAACAACACGTTCTGGAGCACAGTTCTTAAACTCTTCTAACAATATTAATTCGCAAAGAGAGTCATAGTTATTCGCTTTACTCGCAGCACACCATTTGTCAAACAGAGTTCCCTTTTCTCTGGCGAACTCTACGAATGATTGGGCGGAGGTTTTATTTTGGTTTCTAAATTTCTGTCTATAGGCCTCCGGCACCAATTCATATACACAAAGGATAGCCGCTTTCACAATGTCATAATCCATACTCTCTGGGAGAGTTAGTGTAGCCATTACGTCTTGTGCTTTCCCTACAAGTTTGCACTGTAGCAAGGTTGTCCAAATTTCTTTGGGCCATTTAAGAGCTGCAGCCAAATGCTCAAAAGTGCTGAAGTAGGCATCTACCTCAGTCTCTCGGAAAGAGGGTAGAGCCACATGTCTCCTGACATCATATCCAGCAAAACCAAGTGGTGGGGACATACCGGGGGTAACCATAGTGGAGTGTTGCTCTGCAGCGCTTTGTAACTCCAGCTGCCGCAACTTAATCTTTGTCTCTGCCTCTACTTCCAGCTTTCTTATGGAAAACCGGAATTCCTGCTCCATTTTCAGAGCCCTTTCTTGTGCCTCAGCCTCACGAGCTCTCTCCTGAGCTTCTAGCTGCAGCCGAGCAAGACAGACTTTCAGCCGCACATCAGCCCTCGACCCAGTGGCACTGGGAGAATAACCCTCAAACCGTGGAAAAGTTACTGGGGGAGTCTCGACCTTCACCTCAGTTCTGTCAGATTCCCCAGCTCTTGTAGGAAATTTGTTTCCGCATAAGAACTAAGCACGTGAGAGAAAAGCACGTGAGCCCTTAGAGGCACTGAGATACTGACAAACACCTAAAAATAAATTATGTATCATGGTTCTCAAATTACAGGAAAACACCCAAAAGCACCCAATGACACATGCACACGAGATATAAACTGTAGAGACAGGCCCAAGACATGACCAAGACATGCCCAAAGCATGATCACAAAACAAGATCTGAACATGCCCACAAAGACATGATGAGACATGCTCACAACTGTATTGATGACACATACTCACAAAATATACGAGCATAATCTGAACTATAGCAAATGTATTAATCAATGTATTAATCAACTGTATTAATTACATGTAATCAATGTTAGTTGCAGCTGAAGCTAAAGAAATGCAAGTAACCACAGTTTACAATGTGATTGATTAAACTGTTGAACAAAGGCCAGAATGCAAGCACTACAAATACATTATATCTGTGTTAAAGCAAAACCAGTAGAAGAATGAATAATCAATTGTATAATCTGATATTATCCAAGATTTTAAGAATGTACTGTATCATTCTGGTGTGGTGTTTGAATATAAAGTTATATACTTGTATAATCTAAACTAAAACTTACTCAAATGCAATGGTTAACTCATGTTAAATGGTTGACTCATGTTACAGCTGTCTATGACTCAACCTATTGCAACTGTATAGCAACATATTACAAATGTATTAGCAACGTATTAAAAACATATTTTTTTGTGAGGGAATCGAAGGGAAACTCCACAATGGGGAGGACCCAGGAATAATTGAAACAATTGTGGCGAAGCCAAGTCATTTACATATTAAAAAAAGGAAAGATACCCTATGTCAGCAGAAAAAGAGTATATAAGGCCTGTAAGAACACCAATCGGGGCATTCGCCTTGCAAGACGAACCCGGTTTATTTGGGAGCTCTGAACCAATAAATGCTGATTTCTCTGAAGGACTTGCCACTCTGATTTTTGCCTGAAGACTGTTTATTAGTCATTCTGAATTTGGACTTTGATTATTTTAAGAACTTAGAAATTGAACTTTGATATTCTTGTCGAAAAATCCACGACACTCTCAGCGGTGATTCGGGATTCTCAACAACCGCACGGGGCGATAGGCCTACACCAGGCTGGCTAGGAGGTAAAATGACAGGCGAGACAAATATTTTCTGTTCCACCAGCTTTTCCCACACCAATGATTTAATCTCCTTTTTCAGGAGGGTCCTCACAACAGAGAGACCTAAATGATCCGCTATTGCTAATAAATCTGCCTTGCGGCACTGATCAAAAGCTACAAACGAAGGCTGTTCAATAAAATCTTTTACATTGAACGCAGCCATTTCCCACTCTGCTTATTTGCGTACCACTGTACAACAACCACACAATATTATTATTTACTGTTCAAATATATCCCGGACGAGCCCCCAAATATGTTACAATCCCCACGGGCCTAGGGGTGCATGGTGTAGGTAACTAGATGTTATTATACCGGGTGATGTAAAATTATTATGAACTAGTAATAACAATATAAAAACAGACCAGACCGGATAGCAACTCAGTTCATAAGTTTACTGTGGTAAAGAAATAAAGAAACAGTGCAACACTAAATACATAACACACAAACCAGACTCACACAACCAGGCTCAAGGGACGCTGGATGTTGCCAAAAGAATACCCAAAACGAAACTAGCTAACACAGAGAGTAGTAACTAATCTAGTGTATTAAGTACACAAAACAAAAGCCTAACTACTCTAACTAGCAGACCAGAAAAATACAGTGGTTGGCAATCACCCCTAAGGACTAGTGGTTCTATACATAAACACTCTACGGGCATGTGTATAGGAGCCCCCAGTCTTACCTGTCCAAAGACCTGCAAGTGTACATAAACCAGAACACATTCAAACAAAACTTATGGTAAACAAACTTGGGATTTACAGAACACCAACACACACACTTGACCCCAAAAACCACACTCCCGCTAATGGCAAACAGTCCAGTTTAAATAGCAGAGGTGGCGGGTTCTGATTGGATGATTGAAATGACAGATAGGTGACAGCGGGACTTGATTGCTGATTGACAGGCGGCACAGCGAATGAAGGTGGTGGCAGGCGAAGGCAGGGAAGTCCACAAAAGATTAACACAGGCACGTAACAGGCATCCCTGTAGTGGGGCACCTGAGTGGCTTCCCTGTAGTGGAGCACCTGAGTGACTTCCCTGTAGTGGAGCACATGGGTTGCATCCCTGTAGTGGAGCACCTGAGTGATGTCCCTGTAGTGGAGCCCATGGCCGCTGCGCTCGGCTCAATGTACAGCAGTCAGGCCACTATAAGCTGAAACCGAATGAGTTAGTAAGCGAGTAGTGCTTTCTGGGATCAGTGTTTTTGAAAAGAAAGCATTGGGAAGCAGGAAGGCTTAATTTCCTTTCGCTCAGAGGAGTTTGGGGAAAGGGATCTAGCCTGGCGCTGCGCCCCAGACAGCGGGAGGCTCGAAGGATCTAAGTGCTCCTGCAGCACTGTAGTATAATGGAATTGGTGATGGTGAGGCTAATAAGCCTCAAAGGGGGGATTGTTGGGAATTATTGTTGGGAATTCCATTAAATCCATTGATAACCTGTGATAATAAGCATTGATAATATTGAATATGTATCACCTATAACCTTTATAACCTGTGACAATATGTATTGATTATATTTGAAAATGTGGCTATAAAATGTATCATGAGCTTTTAAACACATGGTGATATATATATATAGAATCACATTGGGTGAGCGCAGAGCACAGAAACACATTCTCTGTCTATAAAAGCAGGTGCTTTCAGAGAGTCCAGAGAGTCTGATAAGAAGTTCATAAACAACGGTCGTGTTGGGCACTTTCCAAGGCGTTCCTAGGCAACAGTCACTAAGTTTGTTGGATGAAAGTTGGAGCTGCAGGCACCCGATATCTGACCCCCTATTATATCAGGCCTTGATTTCAGTATAAAATGAGCACAGAAACAGTGATAAATTAATTAAAATGCACTTTCACAGAATCCCATAAAGTTAATAAAGAGAATGGTCACAGTGAGATATAGACATTTCTGTGAATATGAATGCTGAGTCTGACTATAAAAGTTGAAGCCACAGTTATATTTTACACACAGTTAGCCATCCAGAGAGTTGGAGAAGAACTTGGGTTTTGTCCAAACACTTGGTATCTGATCACCATGGTTACTCAGTTCCCTATGCAAAATGTTGCTGTCCGGTGGGAACTCTTCTCATGGGGCGGAGCTGGAGAGGGGTGACTGGGAATCTGCGGGGGGAGAGTTTGAGAACTCTCCTCACGGGGCGGAGCCGGGAGTGTGAGAAACCAGGTGTGGCCTAGATACAATCCAATAGGAGATGGCCTACGAAGGAAAGTTCTGAAAGGTTCTCGACAGGGGATGACGCTAATAAAAGAGGGCGGAGCCAGAGATTGATGTCTGGAAACAACCAATGAGGCCTCAGAAGACAAGACACCTGTTACGTGGAGAAGTGGGAGGGACTTTGTTAAAAGAAAACTGTATAAAAGTGAAACTAAAACTGATAATTTTTTAGTGTCTCTACGGAGATGTTATGACTTTGATTGAGCGGTGTATGGAATAAGGTCTGACATTTTTGATAGTCTCTGCGGGGGCACAACGCTAGACTTTTGTTGTACGTTGTGTGGAATAATAAAGTCTAGCATTCTCTGAGATTAATGCCTCATCCTTTTTATTTGAAAACTTATAGAGAGATTGGGTCCAAAAGTTGAAAACTTTGAAATTCTTGTTACTTGCAAACCACGACAAATTAGCGGGGTCGGCAGGATTGGATCCAGTATCCACAACAACGGCAACATAATCTCTTCAAGTATTTTGATGTATTCAAACTGATCCATGATCCATGTGTGGCGGGTAGTACAGTTAGCTAGACTACGCCACCTTGGGAATTTCACCCAAGGAATTAGTTTTGTTCTTTTACCATGCACTAAGCACTTATGGTTCTCTACTCAGGCACCTTCAATTAAATGAAGTAAATAGAAGTGGATTCAATCAATAAGTTTATTAAACCAAATAACAAAATAAAACATGTACCCACAGATATACAATTAGTAAAAGGTATAACAATAAAATCACGGCCGTTCTTCCCCCAGGCCAGTTAGGGGCGCTGCTGAAGTGTGTGAGGAAGAGAACGGCGAGGCGAGAGAGGGCAACTTACCGGAAGGGGACCAGCACACACTCGTGACTCAGACACACGCACTGCAAAGGGTGAAACAATCCAAGTGAGTACGTGCGGTTTAAATCCCCAATACTATCCACACACACACACACACATACACAGCAAGCAGTGAATAAAAGGTCCGCCTTCCGATTCGCGCTATTGCCCCCAGCTACACCAGCACGAAATCTCGACCTTCAGCACAAAACAAAGAAAATAAGAATAGCAGCTTAGCGCACCCAAACCAACCTACCCGCAGTTAGTTTGTCAGTGAGACGCGAGTCCCACCCGTATCTTACGTAAATACTTTAAAAGACCGGTGGATAACCACCATAACATGCAGTAATAAATATAACACAGGGATAAGATAATAGCGGTTCGCTGCGGCGAATCTTTCGGCCGGCGACCCAACGTATAGCCGCCGTAGTTATGTGGTTACAACTCCGTTAAACGCAGTGTAGATCATCGGGAATGCTAATATAGGCAAAACAGCAGCCAGCAATGTCCTATAAGAAAACAAGAATAAAAGTTACTAGGTAGCCATAGCGCCTTCTATCATAGGCTCCTACCATGCATTATTCAGAGAAACAGAAAAGCTAAATGTTTCGCTGTAGTCACGGTACCCAGCTTAATAAAAGTACCTTAAATCTGATTTATAGCCGTCTCATGCGCCACCAGCCCAACTACAGGAACCTATAATGGACAACACTCATCAGTTTACCTAGGATTAGTACAATCATCATGCAGCACATGGAACTACCAGCCTACCTTTACAACAGAGGAAGCAGTATGCCCAATGGAACACCCGGAACTGCAACAGGTAAGACCTTTCTCCTTACCTGGCTACTGCAGCCTATTTATAGGCTGTTATTAGAATTGGGTTTATCTGTCAGCCAATCGGAGAGCTGAATGCCTTCTCACCCACGCAACAACTGTCCAACCAGTTAGCCCTGCTACAATCTACCCCTAGCTTTTGTATCATCGTCCCGATGATAAAATAAACTAAGTCCAAGGCCTAAAAATAGCGGAAAGCATACTGCTGGAACCAGGCACCTGGGACTGTGCAGACCCCCCTGCTCTCCCCCCTACTGTCTCTGGTAAATGATGGATATTGGTATGTCTCCCTGCAGTGGTTCGGGTTGTTCTTCGAAGTGGAACTCCGCTTGCGCTCGAATCATGCCTGGAAGACACTGGGGATACACAAGGTGGATTAGGTGGCAATGGGGGTGCTGCTTGTGCCAAAGTCTCAGTTGCAATCCAGAGATCTCCTCCCTCCTCCATGGAGTCCTCCATTGGCATCGACACATCATCCTCTGCACTCCTCAGGGGAGAATTAGGGGCGAGGTTTGTAGGGACTGCTTTTAACATTGTTCTGTGCACCCGCTTTACCTGTTGAAGGTTATTCACTGGTGCCACAGTGTATACCGGTCCTCCATCTTCTGGTGCCTTCAGTACCCTGTACACAGTGGGGCTCCACGAATCTTGGATCTTGTTCCTTCCCCTTACACCGTAGTCCTTCAGGTAAACAAACTCATTTTCCTGCAATTCAACATCCCCCACTCGGTTATCATGCCTAGCCTTTCGGCGTTGTGCTGCTGCCTTTAACCTTTCTCTCGCCCCCTCATAGGCTACCTGCAGCCGGTGCTGGTGTTCCTGTACCCATTCCACAACCCCCCCGGGTACAGGTTCTCTTGCTCTCCCCAACAATAAGTCAATGGGTAACTGGGGTTCCTGGCCAAACATCAGGAAGAAGGGGGATTCTCCTGTTGTTTGATGGACCGTAGTGTTATAGGCGAAGGTAACCTGTGGGAGATGTTCCGTCCACTCCCTCTTTTTAGCCAAGGGTAGCGTGCGCAACAAATCATGCAATGTTCTATTAAATCGTTCACACTGCCCATTTCCTTGAGGGTGATAAGGCGTGGTACGCGTCTTTTGGATGCCATACAGATCACACAGCTGTTGTATTAGAGTACTTTCAAAGTTTCTGCCTTGGTCCGAGTGGATCCTACTTGGCACTCCAAATTTATAAAACCATTCCTGCACAATCACTCTAGCCACGGTAGAAGCACGTTGATCTCTAGTGGGGATGGCTTGGGTGTATTTAGAAAACACATCTGTCATCACTAACACATGCTCTCTCCCATCTCTTGCAGGCTCCAAAAGAGTAAAATCAATTGCTAGAATTTGGTTTGGTTGGGACGCTAGCAGATGACCCATAAAGGTCCTAACCTGAGGCTGCGTAGTTTTGGCTAAGGTGCACCGCTCGCACTGTTGACACCAATCCTTGATATCCTGGTGCATCCCAGGCCAATAACACCTCTGTCTCACCAGCTCCGTTGTGCGCTCCACGCCCTGGTGTCCATGACTATTGTGTAGCTGGCTCAGCACTTTCCCCTTCAACGCCTCCGGTAGGAGCAGTTGGTAGACTGGTTCCCCACCGTCTGATCGAAAGGTGCGTCTGTACAGGGGTCCATCCAGCTCCACAATCCTCTCCCATTGGCGGAGCAATTCTAGCACCGACTTGGAGAGCAGCTTCCTCTCACTCGAATCCGGAGCCCGTCCTCTCCGCCAGAACTGCTGAAAGGTATGTATGGTAGGGTCCAATCCCTGCAATGTACACAAATCTGGACGAGAGCGACACGGTAAGGCAGAGATGACAGTCTGTAGCACTGTCCTATTCCCCTCCTGAATGCTACTGTGTTGCAGGGGCTCTGGGACGATGGTTCCTGGGACAGCCTTCTCAATGATGGAAGTGTCAGCAACCCCATACTGTCTGGAGAGTGAGTCTGCATTCTTGTTAGCGCGGCCTGGACGATACTGGAGGGTGAAATCAAATGCAGATAACTGGGCCGCCCAACGCTGCTCCGTTGCCCCCAACTTTGCAGTGGCGAGGTGACTTAAAGGGTTATTATCTGTAAAAACAATGCATTTCTGCCCCAAGAGGTACTCCCTAAATTTTTCGGTCATAGCCCACTTCAGACCGAGGAACTCCAGCTTCATGGAGCTGTAGTTAGACATATTCCTCTCCGTAGGCTGGAGTCCATGGCTGGCATAGGCTATTGGCCTGACCTTTCCATCTTGCTCCTGGGATAGGACTGCACCAAGACCCTTATGACTGGCATCAATTTCAAGGATAAACGATAAGGAAAAATTTGCATATGCTAATACGGGTGCAGCCACCAACCTTGCCTTCAGGTCTTGAAACCCCTGTTCACATTCCTGTGTCCAGTTACTTTCCAGGATCTTCCGTACACTTTTTTTTCTTTCCGTCAGCTCTGCCACCAGCCGGTGTAGGGGAGCAGCCAGTTTCGCGAACCCATCCACAAATCGCCTGTAATAGCTGGCGAACCCCAAGAAAGATCGCAGCTCGGAGACATCGGCAGGACGTGCCCAGTTAGAGACGGCAGTGATCTTCTCTGGATCTGTGGAGACACCTGCGCTAGAGATTACGTGACCAAGGTAAGTTACCTCCTCCCGCAAAAAGCAGCACTTCCCCAACTTTGCTTTCAGACCTTCCTGTTGAAGGCGACCTAAAACCAATTCAAGGCGTTTCACATGCTCGTCTACTGTTGACGAGAAGACCACCACATCGTCCAGATATAACAGTAGTGACTGAAACCGCTGATCCCCGAATATACGTTCCATCAACCTTTGGAAGGTGCTGGGGGCATTGCATAATCCAAAGGGCATTCTATTAAACTCAGAGCCCAAAGGGTGTACAAAAGGCTGTCTTAGCCTTGTCATGCTCAGCTACTGGGACTTGGTTGTAACTGCTCGCTAAATCCATAGTAGAAAACCATCGCGCCCCCGACAAGGCATCTAAGGATTCCTCTATGCGAGGAAGGGGGAAAGCATCCTTACGTGTCCTAGCGTTCAATTGTCGGTAGTCCACACACATGCGCAAACTGCCGTCTTTCTTCTTCACCAGTACAATGGGGGAGGCATAGGGGCTGCTACTTTCCCTGATTACCTGGCTGTCCAGCAGCTGCCTAATATGGGTCTTGACGGCCTCATACTCGGAAGGAGGGATCCGCCGGTACCTCTGCCGCACTGGGGCTTCGTCGAGTACTGGGATCTCATGACAAATTAGGTTAGTACACCCTAAATCTCCATCATGATCTGCAAACACAGACTTGTAACGATGCAGTAAAGACCGCACCTGATGTTGTTCTGCAGCAGTTAGCTGAGACAAATCAATTCCATCAATACACTCCTGCACTGACTTCCCCTGAACGGTCTGAGAGCACAGGTTAGCGGTCACCATGGAATTTGATTTCTCTCGAACTTCCGCAACACCTACAGGCAGACTAACAATATAGGCCTGCCTCAGGACACCAATCCTTGTACGTGGGTGGAGAGAGATTTCAGTGACGCCCACATTAACGACGGGGATATAAACTGTACCTCCATACACAGTTACCATAGCTGGAGACACCAACAGACCAGCTGGCAATACCTCCCCATAGTCTAACGGTTCAAATAAAATAGTGCTAGAATTAGCATATTGCTGGGAGCATGTGGTGGCTACCAACTTAATTGTTCCTCCTGGAATGCGTATCACTCTCTGCCCTCTAACTTTTACAACCCCTGCTCTTTCCGGTCTACCTGAGATTTGGTGACAGTAACGCAATGCTTGCTGCCAGGGGTCGCCCTCTTGCTTCATAGAGGGGAGGTCAAATAATGCAGGGCCATGCTGTCTGAAGAGCTCGTCATAGCATTCTCTTATGACATTCATGCCTAGAATACCAGGCACTTCTAGATTAGTGGAAGAGCCAGGGGAGTTTTTAACAACCAATACTCCCCGCTTAGGGACCAGCTTTCCTAATACCTCAATATCCAGTTCTAAATAACCAATATATGGAATGTCAAGCCCATTAACTGCTCTTAACTGTAACCAGTGACAACTCTTAAGTTTCTCACTACCCCAGGGTTCAAGGTGTTGCAAAAAGAATGATTCTGTAATGGTTGAAACCACTGAACCCGTATCTAAGAGACAGGCAACATTCACCCCACCAATGTTTACCCTTACTTGTGGGCAGGGACCCAACAATCTTGATGCAGACCGATTGCTCACCGGAATGATAGAACTTGAGCCAATGGCGGCCCCCTCTGAACTGTGGCTCTGCAGGACAGAAGGAATCAGTTTCCCGAGGGTTGGTGGGTGGTTTGGCCATCTGGTAAGCTGGAAATGGTCGAGACCTGTGGAACTATACGTTCATTGTCACAATTACGTGCAAAATGTCCTGGCTTGCCACACCTCCTACAGCACATGGGCCCATCCCTGTTATACTGCCTGCGAGAGTTTTGCAACAATAGCACATTTTGTGACAATTGATTAATTTGTTCCTGTTGCTGTTTCAACATCTGTCTTAATTCGGCCATTTCAGAGCCCTGCACAACACCAGGCCCAACCTCTGACGCCCCCCGGACCCCATACTGTCTGCTACACACAGATGGACAAGAATAACTCCTATCCCTTGCTCCACTGGGCATACCTTCCCTCTCCCATCTGATGGCTTCACTCCGGACATCTAGTAGAGCATACTCTGGATGGCGACGAACAATTTGTTTTAACTCTCTACGAAGAGAACTGTCATTAACATGTTCGACAAATTGGTCCCTTAATAAAATGGTGGAATTAGTCATTCTATTAGGAGCGCTCTGCACAACTTTGTCCATGAGCGCCAACAATGCATGCGAGTATTCCTGTAGGGATTCACCTTCCAGCTGTTTCCTAGAAAAGAATCTCTCTTGTAGTGCTACATATGACTGTGAACACCCATACAATTCCTGCAAGATGGAAAAAATGCCCTCAGGATTCTCTCTATCAACTCTAGGTCTGAATTTGATCTCTTCCCTTGCTTCTCCTTCCAGATGATCATAAATAAAATATGCTTGATCCAGGGTGGATAGATGTCTAGCCCGCATACAGGAACACACTTCTTCCATCCATTCTTCTATACCGATACCAGTAGTACCTCTAAACATAGGGCACCTTCTCTCTCTGGGAACATATAATACCCGTTCAGTCACCGGGGTGCTATCAGAATTTGTAGGCCTTAGGCTGATGGAGGGGACAGACTCACCTATACTGGATTGTGCCCTATTGAGGCTCTGTGCTTCTACACGCTCCAGTCGCAGACGTTCATTATCAGCTTTAAGCTGTAAAATCCCTTCTCAGCTCTTGTAATTCACTCTCCATCACTACAAATTAGCACCGTACCAATGGGGAATTTCAGCAGTTTGCTGTACCAGCTGCTGTTTTGCCGTACACTACTTGTTTCTTACAAACAATTCTTATCACATCCCCACAATGACAAACCAACTAAATAAAAATAATTTAAAAAAATAAAAATAATTTAAAAAAATAAAAACAGATTCCACATCTATTTTGTATCCTGCCGACTACGCCAAAATGTGGCGGGTAGTACAGTTAGCTAGACTACGCCACCTTGGGAATTTCACCCAAGGAATTAGTTTTGTTCTTTTACCATGCACTAAGCACTTATGGTTCTCTACTCAGGCACCTTCAATTAAATGAAGTAAATAGAAGTGGATTCAATCAATAAGTTTATTAAACCAAATAACAAAATAAAACATGTACCCACAGATATACAATTAGTAAAAGGTATAACAATAAAATCACGGCCGTTCTTCCCCCAGGCCAGTTAGGGGCGCTGCTGAAGTGTGTGAGGAAGAGAACGGCGAGGCGAGAGAGGGCAACTTACCGGAAGGGGACCAGCACACACTCGTGACTCAGACACACGCACTGCAAAGGGTGAAACAATCCAAGTGAGTACGTGCGGTTTAAATCCCCAATACTATCCACACACACACACACACACACATACACAGCAAGCAGTGAATAAAAGGTCCGCCTTCCGATTCGCGCTATTGCCCCCAGCTACACCAGCACGAAATCTCGACCTTCAGCACAAAACAAAGAAAATAAGAATAGCAGCTTAGCGCACCCAAACCAACCTACCCGCAGTTAGTTTGTCAGTGAGACGCGAGTCCCACCCGTATCTTACGTAAATACTTTAAAAGACCGGTGGATAACCACCATAACATGCAGTAATAAATATAACACAGGGATAAGATAATAGCGGTTCGCTGCGGCGAATCTTTCGGCCGGCGACCCAACGTATAGCCGCCGTAGTTATGTGGTTACAACTCCGTTAAACGCAGTGTAGATCATCGGGAATGCTAATATAGGCAAAACAGCAGCCAGCAATGTCCTATAAGAAAACAAGAATAAAAGTTACTAGGTAGCCATAGCGCCTTCTATCATAGGCTCCTACCATGCATTATTCAGAGAAACAGAAAAGCTAAATGTTTCGCTGTAGTCACGGTACCCAGCTTAATAAAAGTACCTTAAATCTGATTTATAGCCGTCTCATGCGCCACCAGCCCAACTACAGGAACCTATAATGGACAACACTCATCAGTTTACCTAGGATTAGTACAATCATCATGCAGCACATGGAACTACCAGCCTACCTTTACAACAGAGGAAGCAGTATGCCCAATGGAACACCCGGAACTGCAACAGGTAAGACCTTTCTCCTTACCTGGCTACTGCAGCCTATTTATAGGCTGTTATTAGAATTGGGTTTATCTGTCAGCCAATCGGAGAGCTGAATGCCTTCTCACCCACGCAACAACTGTCCAACCAGTTAGCCCTGCTACACATGGTATACGATAAATATGCCCAACACCGTAGTATCCCCATACCATGATTTTTGCGCCACCATGCTTCACTGTCTTCCCAGGGTACTGTGGCTTGAATTCAGTACCCGGGGGTCGTCTGACGTAAAACAATTTTACTCTCATCAGTCCACCGAATGTTACGCCATTTCTCTTTGGGCCAATCGATGTGTTCCTTGACAAATTTTAACCGATCCTGCACATGCCGTTTTTTGGTGCTTTACAGGGGCTTCTTGATGATAGCTTAGCTTCGATCAAACGTCTTCTGACTGTAACAACTTTTTAATCAAATTACGCTGTTCCTCCAAACAATGTTTGGAACGGCCCATTTTACTTAGCAATTCAGAAGGAAATAGAGTTTATAACAATGTGTGAAACATTTGCTTCCCTTCTTCTTTAATAAAGGACAATTAATGACACCTGTTTTTTTCACAAAATGAATGAATTCTCTAATTAAACTCCGCATTGCAATTATTTTGAACACGCCCCTTTCAATGAATGAGTCAATTACTCAGAACAAGCAGCGTGCATGTCATGACAGTTGGGTCTGTTATTTTTCTATTACACTACTACATCTACAAGTAAATTATTTGCCTCTATGGTACTTAATCTTGGCAGTGAAGAGCAGAGAAGGACAAAAGTACTGCCATGAAATAAGACTGGATTTTCATGTTTATAATTGTGAATATTAAAAAGGAAAGGAATGTTTTGCTCCACTAGTTTGGTAGGTAGAGTAATGTATTGTTGTGAGTTAAATGTGTAATTGCTCACAGTGATATTCAACCACCTCCTGTAGCTTCTGTACCACCTTGCAACTGGCAGAGGGTGGAATGTTTACTCTAAACACTGGCATTTACAATTATAAAATTAACAATTAACTACGTTTGTAACCTCTGTTCAGTTTCAGGTAACGTTCTGTGATTGTTTCTTAAATAGCATTTCTTATATAATAATTTTTTTTGAAATACTGATATTGTACCTTACACTGGAATGTGGCTTTTGTAATATAGTTTGAAGTTGGCAGCAGTGTGGCATAGTGGTTAAGAACTGGGACAATTAATCCTTAAATAAGGCTCAACTTCCCAGTGGAAAAGCAATGTCATAAATTAATGCAAGCTGTGTAAATCATTATTCATAAGATCATCTGCTAAATATCTAAAATGTTTGCTGTTTATGGTAAGCTTTTATTTAAAACCTGGATTTAGACTATTACATTTTTTTCGTCAAAAACATTTTGAAAGTTCATTCACCAAACTGTTAAGTGAAAGTTAAGGACACATTGAATCCTAGTTTATTTCTGTTTCTATTGGATTTCTGTGACGATCGGTTTGTTCCTGAGCAGGCGGGGAGTCCCAGGCTCATAGCGACCATACTGGTTACAGGGATTGGAGGGACATTCCAATATGGCTTTCAGATATCGGTTCTTAACTCCCCATCTTCGGTGAGTACTTATGGGAATGTTGCTTTACTTTGTTTGTCTGCCATGTTGCATATACGTGCAAACTCCTTTCATACCCATAAGGACAAGAAAAGGAATGCTATTCTATTTAAATTAGGTCATACCAAATGAGATATGATACAAACCACTTTGAATATGAATCTGGTCTTGAATGCTCAATGTAAGTTTTGAGGTTCAAAGTGGAATCTTGCTAAGTATTGTTGTGTTGTGTGTGTTTTTACTAAGTACATAAATTCATGTGTTAATTCTGATGCATACATGTAGCACTATTTTTGTTTCACCAAACAGCCAGTAGAATAATGACCAGGCATGACCAGATAGATCCAAAAAGAAAATGATTTATTTCTCTGCAGAAAGAGTCTAGTACTTGCACCCACAAGGTGGTCAAGCATGAACTGAAGAGACGGAGGCAATCTCCGCCATATATAATCAAAAAGCTAATACATAGATTATCCTACCTCTGATTGGTGCTCAGTTAATACATAAGCAAAGAGTGGAATATACAAAATAAATGATTGGTTAATTTTCAATAATATTTGGTTTCCCAGAGTCGTCTTGTTTTCAGAATTCAAGATGAAGTGTCTCTTCTGGTTCTCTAGCGATAAGATGGGCCATATATCCTTGAGCCTGTGATGTAAGTGGGTCAGAGGCCACAGGCCTGCAGTTTCATAAAGGCTGTGTCCGAATCAGAGCCCTATCTACTGCGCCCTGTCTCCTGCAAACAGTGCACTGGCAGAAGTGTGCTGTTTAATGTGAACTGTTTAGCAGTCGGCAAAAAATATCCGCCATACTATTTTCCAACCGCACTGTGGAAGTGTTGTAAGCAGGTCATAAGACGTCCCACCAGTGTTACCATGTCCGAGGTTTTACAGCTAAATTGGGATACTTTCAAAGTGCAGTCACGGATAAAAATGAAAAGTCGCAAAGCACGCACTTATTTTAAAAAGTAAAAACGTGATAAAATACGTTGGTTTTGGTTAAAAATAGCCTATAATTTCCGTGGACTGCTAAAAAGTGCACATTAAACAGCACACTTCTGCCAGTGCACTGTATGCAGAAGACAGGGCGCAGTAGATAGGGCTCTGATTTGGACACAGCCAGAGAGAGGATAGACAGAAGGGAGAAAGAGAGAGATAGAAAGAGAGACAGAAGGATGCGCGTACACAGCGCTTCGCTTTGGCTGACTGAGAGATTGACAAAGATTCTAGATAAGAGAGGCTGCCGACTGCTACTTTCTTGTCTCTGCAGACTGAAAAATTCAATATAAGTTTTACAATGAATATATATATGTATAGAGATCTTTTCTCCATTACTGTGATTATACTAGTGTGAAAATATCCTTCTGAAAACACCCTTCTCTTCACTATGTTAGAACAATCAGTTGACCAGATTAGAAGGATTAGAATAACCTTACACCAGTCATGAAAAGCTGTTTTACTGCTTTTAACTTTTTAAATAATAATAGTATAATAATAATAATTTAATTGTATAGTGCTTTTCTAAAAATTGTTTACAAAGTGCTTTAGACAGCACATATTAAATTAAAAACAGTAAAATTGCACATTAACATCAATAAAAAAGCAAATAACAAATTCAAACAAACAGCACCATCCAAACAGTAAAAAAAAAAATGTAAAAATAATTGAATATGTATGTAGACCAAATAAAAAAAAGTGTGCGTAAAAATATTTGAATTAAAAAAATGCATGCAAAATGTATATTGTTTGAACAAAGAGAACAAATCACAGCAATAAATGATGTATCTAGTTATTGTCAAAAAAGGTCATTTTAAATTTTAATCTTGAGGGTGCATTGCACATTTGTGTCAGTTTGGATAAGTCCCAAGCCACTTCTCAGTGCAATCATTCACTTCTCTTACATCATCAGCCAAATGTGCTTAGTCATCTCTCACCAGGTTTGAAAACTGATTCTTAAAACCCCAAATGCTGTGGAACTATTGCATTATCAGTAATTATTATTATAATTATCATTATTAGCACTAATCTAGACCTTGGGATTTAAACAGGGGTTCTTGTAGGGGTCTCTTGCCAGACTTAACAAAAAATAGAACCCTTTTTAACTTGTGATGGGGGTCCCCTGGATGCCTTTCAGCCTGAGTGGGGATTCAGACATGTTGAAAACCCTGATCTAGACTAATCACAGTCTTTGGAGAGCAGAGGCATGCAAGTGGTTTATAAGAACTATTGATTGATAGCGCATGGTAGCTCCACCCAGTATGGGATTAATGAATGCCCACTGTCCAGTCAACAGTAACTGAGTAAGAATACTCTACCTTTAATCCCACGCCTGAACCCTTTGAAGAGTAGGTTTTTTCAAGAACTCCATTGCTTTCACTTATCAGCAGTGATTGTGACATTCAGCTCAGAGCATTCTAATCACATATTTGTGATCTCACACCTTAATGGGTTAAAGGAACAGAGTGATGGGACATTTGCTTTGTGCCTTCTGGCTTTTGGTCATTATTTCCAGACCTAATACATTATCAAAGAAATGTATAAAGATAACAAGAAGATGTTAACACTAATTGGAGTTTACCCCTGGTTGGAGTGACAGTTTATTAAGGAGCTGATTAACAAGACCTGCATACAGCGGTATGACCTTATCCTGGAGCCCTGGGGCGTATCCCTCATATGGTCCTTCATAGTTTCCATCTTCTGCATTGGAGGACTGGTCGGGGCGCTGTGTGCTGGACAACTGGCTGGTATTTATGGAAGGTATGCATTTAGTTATATAGTACCTTTATAAAACTCAGAGAACTTTACAACAAATAAAGTATTAAGTGCAAAATATAAGAGTAAAATATAACGACAGACAGACATGTCTGTCAGGCATTGACTTGTCTCTGTTAGTGTGGTGTGCTCAGGTGCCTTCTCACATAAATGCATAGAGCCATGCTTAACCCTCATATTATGTTCTGAATCAATGTTTGACGTCTCTTATAAACCAGTTCACTTTTTTATTTATCTTGACACATTTATTTTATTTTTTGGGATTAAGTAGTAGATACACAATAAACATAATGCTATATTTTCAACCTTTGTGGGGTACCAAGTCCTGTACCAACTTTGTATACAAAGGTGTTGTGTGGGGTCATTTGCGGGGTAGCTGTATAGAATGTAAGAAAATACATCATTTTTTTTTGTGTTTATTTGTAATTTTTTGTGGGTAATTCTGGTGGCACTTTCCCATACACGTTTTAAACTTCACAAACGTTCACTTACCTCAGGCTCTAGAATGAGATGTTTCATCACAGATTTTTAAAATTTAAGGCTAGGCAATTTGGAGACACACAAAAGGTGACACTGAAAGTGTGAAAATTAGTCTATTACAGTAGTTTTGTGTCCGTTTAAATGTTTTGGGGCAATCTGAATTCAGAATTACACATGCTGTGAGAATCCGCGTACCTCTGCAAACAATGGACACAATACGTACGCAATGTTTGGAGTCCGTGTGATATGGCGACACCGTGACAGAAAGGCAGAGGTATAAAATGCAAAACTTTTTTTAAGCAGATTTCCAACTTTCACCCTGAGCGTTCTTTTACGCATTATTTTACTCAGAGTTTTATACATGTGGCCCCAGGTATGTGAACCACGCCTGAGACGTCCATCTGTTAGTTTAATTTACCGCTCTATTCGGCTGTTGACTACCTTGTTCAGATACACTGACCAATGGACCAGACCATTTAATCAAATGTTTATTTTTGAAACAAGTCCCTCTCTCTTCCCACTAGAAAGAGGTGCCTCTTGCTTAACAACATAGTGAACATTATAAGTGCGGTGATCATGCTGATGAGCGAAACAGCAACGTCTTTTGAAATGATTATTATTGGCAGATTCCTATATGGAATTAACGCAGGTAGGTTTTTAAAAATTATTAGTAATATTATTATAAGAGGGAGAAAAATAATAAAGACACATTCCCCCCCCCCCCCCCCCCCAGGAGTGAGCCTCATCATTCACACCATGTACCTAATTGAGTGTGCCCCCAGGAGGCTGCGAGGGATGGTGGGCGTGACCGTCACCACCTTTGCTTCCATGGGGAAGTTCTTCGGTCAGCTGATGGGACTGAGGTTGGTTAATGGCATTGTGACTGAGTAGAGTATGGTAGCACTACCCTCATATACCAGGCTCATGATACCTCTTCACTAGTTGTAGTTGCAGAAGAAGCACATATCCCGTTAAACAAACACCCTGATCTGCCGTGGTCACTAAAGATCCTGTGGCACTTTTGTTTAAAGAGTAGGACTGTTAATCTTGGTAAAATTCCAAAGAAAATGGAATATATTGCCACCTGATCACACCCCATACACCTAATTGGCTGCACAGTTTCTACCCAATTTCATTGCCCAGGTCATCACTGCAAAAAGAGGAAGAAAAAATAGTCGTACCAGGTTAAATAAGGTTACAATGGGAAAAGCCTTTAAAGTTATTCATTGTCAAAATGACATTCATTTGATTTTGGTGAAAGCGCTTGGAGAATTATTCTTAACCCTGATCAGTGTAACTGAATGACTCCCACAGGGAGGTGCTGGGGTCTGAGGAGTGGTGGCCCTGGCTCCTGGCCTTCCCTGGGCTCACCGCTGCCATCCAGCTGCTCACCCTTCCCTTCTTTCCAGAGTCTCCCCGCTACCTCCTGCTGGACAGGGGTGACCGCCAAGGGTGCGAGAGAGGTGAGGCTCCACAGCAGGTCCCAAAATGTCCAGATTCACTTTGATATTTAGGAATTAAATGTATTGTAAATATACGCACATGCGTTCATTTGTAATGACTTGTTTTTAGTCGACTGACTAATTTATTTTTATGTGGAAAACATTCCTGGGAACATTTCACCTTCGGTGATCAATACACCTGGGGCCACATCTATAAACAGTGCTGAAAAAAATGCCCTCAGAAAGCCGCCTAAGCAGGTTTCCACGTAGAAATTCAGATGTATAATATAACACTTGCTGTGAGAATCTGCGTACCTCTGCACACGATGGACACCATACATACGCAATGTTTGAGGTTTGTGTGATATGGTGACACCGTGACTGAAAGGCAGAGGTAGAAAATGAAACTTTCCGACTTTCACCATGTGAGCGTTCTTTCACGCATTCTTTTACTCAGAGTTTTATACATGTGGCCCCTGGTGAATAGGAGCATGTGACTTTCAGTTGTTATGGAAAGTTAGGACATTTCTATGGATAGAAAGCATAGGAACCCTGTTTTGACCTCATTGCTGACTACTGAAAAGTTCACTTGGAGGACAGCCCCCCAATTACCCCACATTGCCCCTCTACCATTTTTACATGTTTGTCTTCATTTTCCAACCATGGCTGATAAATAAAAAATGTTTTGCCATGTAAAACGGAATAAAAAAGACTGAGTTTGTCTGCATTAGCCATGGAGTGGCTGTGGGGGAAGAGAAGCTATGACTCCGAGATAGAGGACATGCTGAAGGAGCACGTCGCTCTCCGGGGAGTGCAGTCTCAGAGTGTGTTGGAGCTGGCCCTGAACAGGGCAGAGCGCTGGCAGGTCCTCACCCTGCTCGTCACTTTTACCAGCGTGCAGCTTTGCGGCATTAATGCAGTAAGTTGATCCAGGACCACTTTTCCTCATTCACATCCTCACCTTACCCACTTTAAACTAAAATGCCAAACAGTTTCTGTATTCTTCATGTTCCTCACCGAATGAGAGCTGATCTGGTATGAATTTCCCTCTGTCTGTATCCTGAACATATTACTATTAGCTAAAAGGTTCCTGGAACAGTTCCCAGGACACATTAGAGCAAGCACTGTTCCTGCAGGTATATCTCTATTCTGTTCCCACTGTTCCTGCTGGTGTATTTCTATTTTGTTTTCTCTGATTTTGCAAGTGTATCTCTATTCTGTTTTCTCTGTTCCTCCAGGTGTATTTATATTCTGTTCCCACTGTCACTGCTGGTATATCTCTTTTCTGTTCCCACTGTGACTGCAGGCATATCTCTTTTCTGTTCCCATTGTTCCTGCAGGTGTATCTCTATTCTGTGCCTTTCTGTTCCTGCAGGTGTATTTCTATTCTGTTCCCACTGTTCCTGCAGGTGTATATCTATTCTGTTCCCTCTGTTTCTCCAGGTGTATTTCTATTCTGTTCCCACTGTTACTGCAGGTGTGTCCCTATTATGTTCCCACTGTTCCTGCAGGTTGTATTTTTATTCTGTTCACAATATTATTGTGGGTGTATATCTATTCAGTTTTTTCTGTTCCTCCAGGTGTATCTCTATTCTGTTTCCACTGTCAATGCTGGTATATCTCTTTTCTGTTCCCACTGTTGCTGCAGGCATATGTCTATTCTGATTGTGCTTCCACTGTTCTTGCAGGTGTATCTCTATTCTCTGGAAGTGTTTCTCGCTGCAGGGATCCATCCAGACCAGGTGCGCTACGCTGCTTTGGGAACAGGCCTTTGTGAGGTCACTACTTCCCTGGCATGTGTGAGTTTTTATAGCTCATCCCGGTCTCTAGACTGCACATGTATAGCTCATCCCGGTCTGTAGACTGCACATGTATAGCCCATCCCGGTCTGTAGACTGCACATGTATAGCCCATCCCGGTCTGTAGACTGCACATGTATGGCCCATCCCGGTCTGTAGACTGCACATGTATCGCTCATCCCGGTCTGTAGACTGCACATGTATGGCCCATCCTTGTTTTTGACCAGGCTGCTGTGATTGAGAACACGGGGAAGAGGATTCTGTTCTTCAGAGGTTACATGAGCATGTCCGCCATCTTAGGCCTTCTAACGGTGACCCTCAACCTGCAGGTAATAAGACTGTAACTGGATATTTACCATCATTGGGGTCCAAAGTCAAAACACAAGGGTCAATATGCAGCACATTAGCATGAATAGTTGTCGCAACGTTTATTTGAGAACCACATAGCAAAAAATGTTATACAGGCAGTACATTACGGTAATGTTACCATAATGTGGCTGCAACGGTCATATTTAAAACTGCTGTAAAGCGAACGTTGCACTTCAAGTAAATCTCACACAAAAATATGCTTTGTACATAAACTATGCACCATGTTTTTTTGTCTTTTTCTCCAAAACTGATCTGGATGAAATGTGATTAGGAGGAACAATGAGTAGTTTATGGATGATTTGTGCAGTAGTTTGTGTTACAGGAAAAAGTTTGCCTCACATAATCGGTCCTCAGTTCTCTTAAGACTTCTGAGACTACTGTGTGAACTAGACTTGTTGTTCATGGCTATGGATAGCTGCTACTTTATGATAGAATGTTACTTTATCTGACCCGTTTGTAGCTGTTTCAATTACCTTCTGTATGCACTTATTGTACCTTGTTTTGGATAAAAGTGTCTGCCAAATGAATGCAATGTAATGTAATGTTTAAGCTGACATTTGATTGGAAACATTCTTGTGTTATAAAAATCTATGTAATGTTCTTGATCTTTCTCAGGGGCAGGTCACTTGGATGCCGTATTGCAGCATGGTGCTGATCTTCACTTTTATCTTCTTCTTTGCGAGTGGACCAGGTATACAAAGTGAAAAAAAATAATAATTTAGAGAATGCCTTTCACAAGCCTTTTCACAAGATTTGTGTGCAAAATTAGCATTAATTTCATATTGATACAAATTACTGACCTAATTCATCACTGCAATTTATACATGAAAATCCAGTCTGGGCTCTCAAACACTTTCCGGTTAAATTGTTTTTATTGTTTTATGAGGATCTTCCTGGGTTACTGACACATAAAAACCATGCATCACAACGCAATTCAGGTTAAGGAGCTGGACTTGTAACCGAAAGGTTGCAGGTTCGATTCCCAGGTAGGACACTGTGGTTGTACCCTTGAGCAAGGTACTTAACCTGAATTACTTCAGTATATATCCAGCTGTATGAATGGATAAATGTAATAAGAAGTTGTGTAAGTCACTCTGGATAAGAGCGTCTGCTAAATGCCTATAATGTAATGTAATGTAACAACAATAAAAGCAAAAATAGACTTAAAAAAAGAAAAAGGAGAACACAACATAACCATATATCACATTGGAAAGGATTATGCGATACTCAACATTATAAAATCCATTAAAACTCGACTTGACAGAGGAATGCATTCTACTACTGTGTTACAGTCATTATGGCCAGCAAGATGCCTCTTAACATACTTTTATTTTTAAAAACTTTTTATTTTGCCTAAGAATGGGGGATGTTCCAAACACTTCTCTTTGCCAGATTAAGAACCAATTTGTTTTGCTCCACCCATTCAAATACCGAGTTTATTTATTTAGACAGGGATGGGCCAGTTAATCACGTATATGCTGCACTATATAAAGTGGAATCATCCACATACATTGTAACACTTGTTGTACCACCAAGGGCAGATCATTTGTTAAAACGGAGAAAAGAAGTGGACCAAGGAAACTGCCTTGCGGAACACCACATTTGACCATTTTGCTCTCAGAAAAACTCTCCATTAGACTTTTTGTGTTCTATTTGACAAATGACTATATTGTTCCAAGCAATTGCCTGATTTGTGAAACACCCCCCCCCAGGGCATGAGACCCCCTGATCTCAAGAGTGATGCACATGTAATGACCCAAGCGTCTGCTCTGTCGTAGCTGGAATAACGACCTCCTTGCCTGGGGAGATTTTCATGCAGTCCTCCAAAGCGGCAGCGTTCACCATCGCCTCCTCTCTCAGCTGGACGGGCCTGTTTCTCATTGGCATGCTCTTCCCCCTCATGGTGGTGAGTAAAACTGCCTCCATTTCCACACAGAATGCACCTTTAAATAAGGACCCCAACCTCCATGCAGTAAAATGCGCATTTAAATACATTTGCAGTAGAATGTGGAATCATATGTATAGTAGAATGTGCAGTAAAATATCCAGTAGGAAGTTTGGAATCAGGTAGAGAAACATGGTCCTTTCAACATTTTATTTAATAAAAGAGGCTCAGATCTGGTGCAGGCACTGGTTTCAGACAGATTTTCAGCCGCTCTAATTTTAAGCTCAGAAGCCTCCATTGTCTTTGGTCCTGCACAGTACAGCTCATCCGTGTTAATTCAGTTCTACTTCTTATATGTTTATGTGAGTCCACACTGGTTAAGCTGTCAAAGGAGTTGATTTTAAATTGACCGTTTTGCTGTGCACAGCGGAGTCTTATACCCCTGTTTTTATACACCCCCCCCACCCCACGTTTGCACAGGAAAAAATGGGTCCCTACTGTTTCCTCATCTTCCTCGGCTTCTGCTTCTTCTCCGGAGTGTTTGTGTGGCTGAACGTTCCGGAAACAAAGAACAGAACACCGCTTGAAATCACAGAAGAGTTTCAGAAAATGCACACCAGACATCAGAAACAAGAGCATGAGATTCTTTCAACAAAACTCTGAGCTTGGACAAATTCTAACCTCTTTTTGAGTTTGCATATGTGTGTTTATCTTTTCCCTCTCTATACAGACAATTCCTGTACAAAATAATTTGTATGCACTATTAATTACAGAAGGAATAGGCAACTGTGGTCTTGGGCCCAGTTCCTCATAGCTGGTTAACTGTGCTGAGTAAAACCCGGAACAGTGTTTTTGTTAGTTCATATGTTCCATATTCAGGGTTTGTAGTACAGGTTTCTGGGGTTCACTCAGCACAGTTAGCCAGCTAAATGAGTTAGCCAGCTATAAGAAACAGGGCCTTGGAGTGTCTGAGATATTACTGGATTTTGGTCCATCCAAGCCTACACTATAATTATTATAGTTATTATATTATAAGTATATTAATTATTAGGCTTAATGAAGATAGGTGAGTATGTACGAGAGGTACTCAGCGGTTCACCATTCAGAATCTGAATATTCAGGTTCAAGCTCTTAATAATCCATCAAAGTTTTTCAATCAAGCTTGGTTGGAACAAAAACCAGAAGCAACATGTAAACTCCAGGTTTTCCTGACCCCTTTGTGAGAAGCTCCACAGAAGCTCCTTTCCCAAGAGCAGCAATACTGATAATTAAAGCTAGGGGGCTCTGCTGAGCTATTTAAAAGTAGATTTTTGCTTTGTGGTATTCTGGCATGCAAGATCTTGATTTGGGATAGGAAAGAAATAGTTCTTGAAATACACCACACAGTGCGTACTGTACAAGACGATGGAATATTATTATTGTGAAACACTGGTTTGTCAGTTTTTGCAGGTTTGTCAGTTCAAGATCCAGTCATTTTCACATTAAAAAACACAACTAATAAGTTAAACATAGTCTCCTTTTTGTAAAGTGACAGAATGTGGATGCTTGTTTTTACTCTATTTTCCAGTACACAGTGAATAGGTGCAGTCAATTGCGAAGCGCATGGCACACTGGGCGTGGCTACTGAATTTCGTTATTTTTGTGACCAGACGCAAGGAGTGTACAGCTCACAGAAATTGTCTTGGTGTTATACTGTGTTGATTAAGTGTCCCCTTAATTTCTTTGAGCAGTGTATATAAGCCTATATACATTCAGTATATTCCAAATGCATATCTCTTTCCCAAACCTGTAGCCAACCATGAACCATAAGACACGGCTTGCCACAGATTCTAAAGGATTTTCAAGTTGGGAACAGTTTCTATTCAGTCCTAATGTTCTGGTCTTGTGAAAGTGCTCCTTCTGGCTGTTTATTCAATAACCCACACAGTAAGAAAGATTTTGTAAGATTATATATTGGAGCAGAGACAAGAATATGACAAGATGAATTCCAGCAAATGATAAATATGAATGTGGTTTCTCTATCCGCCATTTGTCTGAAAGTATACAGAACCTGATCAGGCTTGCCTGTAGTTTCAGACTCTCCAGGGATCTGGAGAATGGGGAAAAGGTGCCCCATTGAGTTCAGAAGCAAGACTACTACAAACCCTTGCAGTTTCCATTCATCAGAACCATGCTTAAAAAATAGAGCATTTCTGTGTCATGTGCAGTAAGACAGTTCTGTATTCCTCAGCTGTATGTTATAAAAATCATGATTGGTTTTGTTCCTGAAGCCATATAGGGCCATATAGAGCCATATAGGGCCTATAGCCATAGGGGCGGCTGTGGCTCAGGAGGTAGAGCGGGTCGTCCGTTGATCGCAGGGTTGGCGGTTCGATCCCCGGCTCCTCCTGTCCACATGTCGAAGTGTCCTTGGGCAAGACACTGAACCCCAAATTGCTCCCAATGAGCAGGCTAGCGCCTTGCATGGTGGCTGCCGCCATTGGTGTGTGAATGTGTGTGTGAACGGGTGAGTGAGAGGCCATTGTAAAGCGCTTTGGATAAAGGCGCTATATAAGTGCAGTCCATTTACCATTTACCATTTACCATATGTATAAGAGTGTGTGTGCACTTTGGTACACACTTGTGAGTGTGACTGTATAGATATTACAGACTGGGCAGGAAACGGGCCGGGACAGGAGATGGACTAGACAGGAGGAGGCTGGACCTAGCAGAACAGAAACCGGGCAGGTCAGGAACTGGGAACAGGCGCGGAGCGCCTTGGACAGGAACAAACAGGAACAGCCGCGGGGACCTGCGGTCAGGAACAAGCACGGTAGGCTGCGGTCGGGTACAGGCACTCAGCCTGGGGACAGGAGCGGGGAGCCTGGGTAAGAACAGGGGAGCCTGGGTAAGAACAGGAAGCCAGGGCAGGAACATGAGGCCTGGGCAGGAACAGGAGGCCAGGGCAGGAACAGGAGGGCTGTGTAGGACGAGCCTGAGCTGGAGCCACCAGGGGGTAGAAGACAGCCAATACTGGGGGAACCAGAAAAATGGTCCAAACAGATGCCAGGGCAAACGGACGGAAAAGGGCAGGAAGCCAAACGGAGAGAAGGACGAAACAAAGCCGACGGGTGCGAAACAAACTCATGAAAAACCACAGGGCACAACACGACACGACACGACACGACAAACTCACAAACACCCACAGGGCAGGACACAAGCAAAGAGACAAGACGGCCTGGCCTCGAACAAAGAAACGGGGCAGACTAAATACAAAAACACAATGCAGGTGTGGGGAGTGAAAACACAAGTGGAGGTAGAAAGGGAAAACATGGGGTGGAATGCCAGACAAACAAAAGACCAGAACAGGAACACGGGACATGACAATTATGTTACTGTACACTACTTTATTAGGTAGACTAAATCGTAAAAATTGTTTTTTTTAAAAAAATAAATCCAACGATTTATTGGTTTACTTAGTAATATTGTGTGCAACCACTGTCCAGCGATTATTTTTTTGATTGTGTGATCACAATAGAAGCTATGATCATTTTATCAATGCAATGTATAAATACGTTCACTGCATGCCTATACCCCGTCACGCAAGAGCAACTATGATGCGCAAAGGCAGGATTTCCCAAAAGGCAAATGCGGTTATTAAAGGCACTGTCACTGACACGTTGAAACCGCATAACCCCACAAACATTTTTTTAGTAGATACCTGGGAACCCGGGGGGCAGGTACAAGAAACAGGTAATTAGAATATCATGCCCTGTACCACCCACATTTTGAGATAAGCACCTGCGCAACACAAGTTAGAATACGACTTAAGTCAGCTTGCGTTAAAACCGCACAGGAGAGGCACTTAAGGGAATGACTTAAATTGGTCATCTCTCAATCCGGCCCTATGTGTTCTTAGGTTCTCATAAGATGTGTCATGACAGCCCATAAGCCCGTAAAGCATGTACTGCTCCAAGGTAAGAAACGTATTAGGTATATTCATAAAAAATGATTGATGTCTGAAATGACCTCATAAAGTTATGAACTGTGTGTGTGTGTGTGTGTGTGTGTGTTATAATGGTATTCAATATTTACAATATTTGTTCTACAAGAAATTAAATATCTCAGATAAGAGATCATTGACACCATAAAGAAGAAATGCTACCCAGTGAAAACAGCACAAAGAAATTCCCCAGGCATATTATATTTCTCATTTTATAATGACAGTAGTTTCTATCGAGTAAATTCATGTCTTTTGGCTTACAATACATCAGAATCCAGGATTGGAGGAAACCCCAACAAGCTTTCTAACATCAGAACAGTGGGACACGGTCGACTTTTAGGGGTTATGATGTTTTTATGCCCGCAAAGTACCCCAGGTGAATTATCTCCACCCAATTTAGCAGACACAGTTATCGCCTGTGAGACATATGACACTGGCTGTCATATTGTACTGTTTGTGGAAAATAATACAGGCCAGTATTGTGGACAATGCATTCGTGTGTGCATGCTCACTTTTTCCATAAATCCGATACACAACCCTAATCTTGCTTCAACCGTAAATCCTACCATTTTCCTACCTGAACCCTAACTCTAACCCTAACACTGACCCTAACCCTGGGGAAAGTTCATTACAGTAGTAAAAGCAGGTATTGTGGACCAGTACAGGCAAGAAACATGACTGGGACAATCAACCACACAGCAATCTATGGGATTTTCCAAGCCTTTACCACAGATTTGCCAATCTTATCACTGACCCCAGCAATGGTAGTAAAAGGTGCATTAGTGGTTTAATCTAGTTGATTAGAGACTTCCCACAGTAAAACTGTTTATGGCCTCTGTAAATTGCTCCCTTCATTATGCAGCAAAATCATTTTTGTACATGTAAATAGCTTCACCTCACACTAATGCCCACTCTACACCACAATTCCTGCTGGTGTCCAGCAGATGGCGATGTTCCTCCTAGACTGATGCGTAACATTCTTACTGCACTTGTATGGTGGTCAGATAGTACACTTCTGAACAATTGGTTCCCGTAAACTCAACGTCACAAACATCAGACTCTGTGTTTTAAACTTGGGGGAAAAAATGGTTTCAAGTTTCATGAAGATTATATCATCAGCCTCTTTTTCCATGGCACGACATGCATAAGTTCACAGCAAACTGTTTTTAAGCTCTTGAACTTTTGAAACTTTCAACAATTTCTATCTAACAATTTCCTATCTCTGTCCTTATGGTCCTGTGGGGGCTGTTACGTTCTTGCTAAACCCATTTCCCCAAAATTATGCCTTTAGTCATTGGCTTTTTCCTTCTTCCAGAGAATCAGGGAAGGGGAAAATATGAATTATTTGGGAGTTGTGACACAAGGACTTAACTAAAGCTACATGTCACCGTGCTGAATATCTGATTGTGCTTCTTTTCAACATGCCCAGCCAAGTGAGAAAACAAGTCATAAATCAATAAAATGCATTTCCTGAGCGATGGTTTCCCTTCTCTCATAGTAAGGACTATAAGTAGCACAATCTTAATTTAGGAAGTCCAGTCACTTCAGCTTTCAGTCTTTCATAACCTTGACGATGAATGGATAAATTCATAATTAAAGATGAGATATGGTGGGCAATGCTCCATAACTTTCCCTGAATCCACTGGGGCTTTTACTCTCGGGGAATTCCAGCAGCTGGATAAGCACCAGCTACTGATAGTCAATCCTGATTACACACTATAAGGCCAATGTGCCCACTCCATCAATATCCAGGTGATGTGCGATGCTATGTGTATGGTTTTCTATTTGGTTTTGCTACTTCATAGCTTAGAATGTATAGCCGACTGTATTCTGTATTCTGTTGACTACTAGCGATAGCTCCTACGTTGTGAGAAAGTTGTGCTTTGTTGGATTTGCTTTGTAGATTGTGTCTATGACCTTCAATATGCACGTATTGTACGTAGCTTTGGATAAAGGCGTCTGCCAAATAACTGTAATGCAATGTACTTAGGTAAGGTAATGTATAGACTATTCGCAATTACCCTGGATCAAGGTAAATTTGACAATAGTTCCTGAAGCCTAATCTTCCGGAGGGCCAATCTTCTCTTACGGGACAATGGCTATCTATTGAAAACTTTGCTGATAACACCTATATCAAGCCTAATGCATGAATTGTCATTCAATGAAAAACTCGCGCACTACAATAGACGGATATTTGAGTTATGAAAATGCGCTTTACATGTCATTACAATGCAGCTTTCTAGGCCTACAGCCTGTAAGTAAATAGAAAGGTTTTGACTGAAAAAAGTTCAAAACCTTGTCCAGTGAATATTGCATTTATTGTTTTTCAAATAGCCTAGGCTACTGGCTACAGCGGATTCGCTGCGCATAAGATTTTTTCGATAGCCTAGGGTTAAAAAACGGAGATAAATGTCACCATGGTAACGGAACCTTATTCTTCGTCCTTCATAGCTATTTTTTTAATTACAGTGACCAGGTTTCCATACTCTCAGCTTATTAAAACCCAGCTGATTTCACCTGTTATACCATAAATAAACAAAACTATTTTAAAGAGAACAATTAATTCACAATTAATTTTAATGCCATCCTCTGCATGTGCGCTTTAACTTTTTCAGAAGGTCTGTTTCACCTGCTTTAAATTGTACTTTTCGCGGTTTTCCCGGGAAAGTGGACTTGTTTTTAAAGCATGAAATAGAATAGAATAGAATAGAATACTTTATTTTCTTGTTAGGGAACTTCAGTAGTAAAAAAGACGCAGACCCACAAACACAAACAAACATGTTAAATAAAAACATTCAATTGAATCAGATGTTTCACATTATAGTGAAGGTATGTGTGATTAAGTTGCTTGTAAAAACACGTTGGTCACATTTCCATAAGCAGGACATTATAAAACAAGGGGAAATATGTATGGACCTCTGGGTTGCCAACCTTACAGCTTTAGTGTATTTTTCTAAGGTGAGACGGAAGCCATTGGTAGCTTATTCTCAGCTGTTTCAGGTGGTTTTAACGAAATTTAACTGCATATATTTTGTATTTTTATAACAGCACTGTCGGGAATTACCGGAAACTCATAATGGTTAGTTCAAATAATATTGATCCAGCCTATTCCTTGGTCGCACTAAACACGCACGAGCATGCCTGTTTCGCCATTATATATGCAATCTGCCAAGGTGGAAAAGCAGGCTTTTAAAGGGAATGGGATATGACATTTTGATTAGTTTATTGCATGTCACTCCCAAGACACACCTATAATTAATGAAGAGACTAGGTTCAGCCCATGTGCACGTTGCGCCATGCTTAGCGCTCCAAAAACACGCCGGTAAACTAGCATGCCCTAAATTATGCCCTAAATGCACTTTTTGCCATGTGCACTTAGACAAAGCGTTAAGATCGCAGAGCCTCTGTTCACACCTCCTTTGCAATTAAAAATGTACGTAATTTCACAAAGGTCATTTTGCTGAATCCCCTGTGGGCCAGCCGGCCACAGTCAGCACTGGCACTGTCACGATTCGTCACCCGTCCCCATCCATGCCCACCCGTAATAGTATGAGCCGCCCAGCAGCCCTATTATTCCCATTGTATCATCAAAATAAGCACTTTCACTGCTATACTAATACTTCTGTGTGATTAAGCATGTTCCTGCAAGCCTGGACAGTGCTGAGGGGAGCCCTCCTCAAAACAGGTATATTTCCTTGTAATAAATAAGAAATAATAATTAATCAGAATACTTATTTTTGTGCATGTTTGGGAGTATTTTGTTCTCGAGTTTGGGAGAATCAGGGGCTCCAAAACGGGGCACTGGGACCCTCATAGGAGGGGAGTGAGGCCAGTAATGATGTACGCAAGAGAGAGAGAGAAAATAAATAAATAATTACTGTACATAATTCACTTTCACATTTACAGCAGTCAAATTAAACACAGCACCTGCACACATCGTGCACACAGTAGAAAAGGGATCAACCGTGTCAATCAGTTTGGTATCAATCAGTTTGTGTACCTGGCAAGAGAAACGACACCTTCTTGAAAATGGCACGCCCCTTTCTCGGAAATCCACACGGGGGTTTTTTCATGCATGTACTGACTGCCAAAAAACTTGCATACGATTGCCAGTTTCCATGAAAGATATACAATAGATTAATAGGTAAGCCCGGAGCAGCAATTGGCTGGTTTACACTCATAAACTTAAGGATTTATTAAGTGTTCACAAAAGAGCTCAATGCCAGAGGGTGTAAAAGATTCTGTAATAAATACTCTTCAGACCCAAAAATCTATTGTTGTCCCCTGTAGGGCACACGAGCCTCTTAATCTCAAGAACAATGGGCCTCATTCAACAATCACTCTATGAACAAACTTGTTCTTAATACTTTCTTTAAAACGTTTTTACAAACATTTTGGGATAAAAAAAAAAGTTTAAAGAAAGTCTTAAGAACAAATTTGTTTGTAGAATGGTTGGTGAATGAGGCCCAATATATTCTACATGATGCTGAAACCTTCACTACAACCTTCGCATTTGATCATATCATATGAATATGTCAATATGAATGGACTGCCATGCTTTACAATAGTGGAATAACATGGCATAGAATAGAATAACTTTTATTTCCCACTAGGGAACTTCAGTTGTAGCCCCAGCAACAACAAAAAAGACATAGACAGTGGGGCAGACCCACAACACACAAACAAACATATCAAACAAAGACATCCAACAGAATCATTTCATCAATCAAGTGAATTAAAGTGCAACACAGCCAAGATTAAAAATAGCCCCCGTTGTCCCGAGATGTCCAGTGTCACCAAGCAGTCCAACACACACAGTCCCCCTCCACGACTCTCCTCCATACGCACAGCGCCACGGTCTCTGTACACCGCCGAAACGGAGCACTGACCTGCGTCCATCTTCCCAGTCTTCTCCTCACTCCTCCCCCATATTATGTTCTCCTTCCCTGGTTGTCTTTTGAAGATTACCTGCACTCCCGGATCAGTCCCGACTGAGGGCAGGCTTTTAAAGGGAATGGGATAGGACATTTTGATTGGTTTATTGCATGTCACGCCCAAGACACACCTATAATTAATGAAGAGACTAAGTTCAGCCCATTTGCCCATTGCGCCGTGCTTAGCGCCCAAAATACACGCCAGTAAACTAGCAAAAATGGACTTTACGCCATGCGCTTAGACCAAGCGCCAAGATAGAGCCCCTGGTATTTAAACGACGTGAACGCAAGGCGTTATAATGAACCATGCCCCGGGTGTAAGATAGCAAAGACACTTGCGTTTGGGTTAGCGCCGGGTGTTAGAGCCCCTGGACTACATGTCGCCATTACAGCGCCACGTGACGTCATCCAAAAGCCCATGGAGTATATTTTACAATCTGCATGACCCAAGAGATCTGTGCATGAAGAACGAGTCAATCTTGGATGTAAACATTGTTCGTTAGTTTATTTCACATGCAATAAAAAGTGACGACTCTTACAAGAGGGCAGTGATCAAACCCAGTGGCGGAAAAAAAAAAAATATTACATCACAATGGAAAAACTGAATCAAAATTAGAATTAAATATATATTTTTTATTGACTACTAACAGGCATGTGTAGGCCTATATGGCCTCATTCCTAACATTAAATTACATTTCATTTTAGGCATTTAGCAGACGCTCTTATTCAGAACGAATTACACAGCTATTACATAGCGGTGCTTATTTTTTACATAGATTAGAATAATTTTTATTTCTCCGTTAGGGAAATTCAACCACCAGCTATATAGTATCGATTTATACAGCTGGACATATACTGGAGCAATTCAGGTTAAGTACCTTGCTCAAGGTTACAATGGCAGTGTCTTATCTGTGAATCAAACCGGAAACCTTTCGGTTACAAGCCCAGTTCCGTACCCATTAGCCTATACTACACTGCCGACTCTTTCAATAGCCTGGTCCCACATTAAGAGAGAGTCTGCGAATGACAACAGTTTAAAGCTTGAAAAGGCATTTAAGTTGGCTTGTCGTTCTCTCCACATGGATAATCGTTTCCCTCACGGGCATTCAACCCCTGCCACAGCAGAGACGGAAGCCATGTTATCAGCCAATCTGACTCCTGCAGGTAAGAACAGGCGCCTCTTTCCTGACAAAAAATTTAGATTATTATGAGATCTGTAAAAAGATATGGCAAGCGCGGACCGTATTTCGGGAACCGTGGACAATGCAGGGGGCGGCATATTAGTGTAAACAAAAGCAGAGAAATAAAACTGCCAATATACAATATACGGTTGTGCTGAAAGACAGGGGTTACGCACATACTGTTTTCAGGAATTAAATATGTTGCTCCTGGAGAAAAAACGCCTCCAGGCCATTGCATCACTGCTCAGAAATGGCTCCTCTTTCACAAATGTAATGCGAGATAGCAGTCTCCTTGTACTTAACTGACCTTGCCTTAACCATGTTGGTATACTGAAGACTCAATCAGATGTAGGCAATGATTAGGTTGGCCAGATATGGAGAGCTAGTTTGGTGTGAAATGACCAAGACACTGAGGTGAACACTTTTGAAAAGTGACATGGGCACTTTAATGGCCATTGTGAATCAGGACCTTGGTTAAATGTCTCGTCCAAACGATAGCGCCTCTATCAGTGCTGGGATACTGGATTTCGAATTGGTCCAGACAATACAATGAAAATGCAAGCAGCATCCCTACCAACACCTGTGATCATGAAAGCTTCTTCCACGAGTCTGTTTAAAAAGGGTGTTATTAGCAAGATGGCAGAATTAAATCATTTAAAACATACTATTGGTTTTATAGATGCCTTTATAGATGCCTTGATTCAGGCTGAAAATGTACTCCAAGCGCACATGCCCATACAGCAAGGTTTTGCAATGTCCATTTATGGATTTCACTCCAACTTCTGCTCTTAATTATTCAATTATACCAACCATTTATGTGATTTATCACATTATTGGCAGGGTTACTGTTCTTTTTTCTCTGTGTGAAATATTTTAACATGATCTAAATCAGTGGTGCCCAATCATGTGCCATGGAGGGTCAAGACTATGCAGGTTTTCATTCCAACCAATCACTACACCTGCTGATTTCACTAATTAACATGTCTTCAACCAGAGAGGAAGGAACTAATTAGTGAAATCGGCAGGTGTAATGATTGATTGGAATGAAAACCTGCATAGTCTTGGCCCTCCATGGCACATGATTGGGCGCCACTGATCTAAATCTTCAAGTGAACTGGCGTTGGTATATACAGCAAACCAGCTGCGTATAAACAAAAACCGGCATGCACACTGGCACTCCAAGAATGTCTAGGGTGGCAGTGTGTCATAACTGTAAGGGAATTGGGCTTGTAAGTCAAGGGGTGCAGGTTTTTGCATTTGAAATTTTGAATCTCCTTTACATTACATTACATTACATTATAGGCATTTAGCAGACGCTCTTATCCAGAGCGACTTACACAGCATTTCTTTTGCATTTATACATAGTATCAATTTATACAGCTGGATATATACTGAAGCAATGCAGGTGAAGTACCTTACTCAAGGGTACAACGGCAGTGTCTGACCTGGGAATCGAACCTGCAACCTTTCGGTTACAAACCCAGTTCCTTAACCATTATACCACACTGCCGCCCTTTATAGCTCTCCAGAACAAAAACAAACAAAAAAATAGTTCTAGGATGTTGTTTTCTTGATCTTATTTTAACACAGGAAACATGATACTGAGCTGAGAAGAAAGGAAGATTTAGCTCTTCACCGGTTATGAACACACAGCGCTTTCAGTGCCTGGGTCAGACTTCATCAGTCATTATTGGAACATTCAGATATCTGGTTTCTTGTGCTGTAAAGCTTGGTGTTGTTAAGATTTAGCACGACGGTCAGACGATGATGCAGAGGTTTGTTGAAAGCCTTCCAAGGGACAAAGATGCATATTTTAACAGAAGACAGGGGTTAATTAGCTGTAATCAAATGGGGGGTTTTGCTTTAAAATGCTTGAAGGACACAGCAAAGAGTAGATGGTATAGTAATAGTAATTAGTCTGGTTAATTCAGCTTTGTTATGTCATGTGCCCTACATGTACACACACACATACATAAAACACACAAACACGCAGACACACGCACAATGTTTACACGGGTCCAAAACAGATAAAATATACTCATTCAGAGCTGATTTGACACTTCACATTGACTGTGTACAAGCGGGAGGATTATGCCAATGATGTGTACAGAAAGGTTCACTCATGTTGTGGATACACAGAAATAGCGATTGTTGACCTGCTTGACCAATATCACCACATGTCCATTTAGCACCATGTCCCCAATGACTGGGGGTGGCTGTGTCGCAAAATGGTTAGGGAGCTTGATTTAATAAAAAATTAGTTTTTTCCCCGTTTTCTCCCAATTTGGTAGCCAATTCGTCACGACACAACTCTTCAGCGCATGACTCCCAGTAATTTACATGACTGTATGTGCAAATCGCCCGGGGGCCTTTCGTACGCGACAAATCTTCCATGCCGAGTCCTTCCCCCACGCTGGAAGTGGCCGCCCAATTGCCGTTCCCTCAAGGCGCCGGCCATACTCAGATCTGGCAGGACCAGGACTCGAACCCCTGATCCGCGGTGTGCAGATTTTACCACTGTGCTACCATGGTGTATGGTTAGAGAGCTTGATGTAAAAATATCAAACTATATAAATGGATTTGATGGAATGTTTACTGTGCTGCTTAATGTCTGAATGTTCAAATCTGACTGCTCTACATCATTTTCCTACATCGGTGGGTGTGCCCTGCTCCATTACAAGTTTAGACAAAGAATCATTCTGGGTTTTGATATTGACTTTGATGGATGTTACCACGGTGTAACACCTAGAATTGGGTTACTGTTATCTCTGCTGCAGAATAACGGATCAGATAGCCAGTGGTAGAGAATGCACGAGTCTTTGTATTTTAAGGCCATTGCAGTCTTGTCTAAGCTATTCGGTTGTATCTTTTACAAGTCCCATGCATGCATCAAGTAAGAAACAATATGCCCATAGGTAATCTTGCCTCACGTATTGGATGTTGCTGAATTCTTCTTGTTGGCTCATTATTATATATGGTTTGTGTCTAGCCATGCTGCCATTTTCAGGGAACAGGAAATTAGATCTGTGCAAGTTACAAAAGGCACGGTTAACTGATGGAAAACGTGTGTTATTGTATTTCAGAGGTTAACCATACCTCCAAAGTCAGCAGAATGATATTTATCAGACCTTGTCACTTACAACTGTAACAGACGTATCAGCAGTAACCCTTCACCTCTTACAAACTAAAGATATCTCTCCTGTAAATCATACATAGATATGCCTGGGAACCAGACTCATATGCTCCAAAAACCCCGGCAATTAATTTATATCCCCTGTAGGGGAAACAACTAAGTCTCTGGTCTTAATCTCAAGAACCATATATTCTACTATGCTGAAACCTACACTACAGGGGATATTCAATACAAATAAAAACAAAAAACTTTTAACATATTTTTACCCCAACTTGGTTTGGTCATCCGAGAAACTTCTCTCAAAGAAAATGTCCCATGCTCCCCTCCGTACTGTGCTTTAGAACCAGTCCAGTGTCAAATACTTGAGATACTTTAGACACCAGCATCTTTTTGAAAAGATTTTAAGAGGCATCTATTTCCATCAGTCCACATCTTGGTTAGTAACATGTTTTGATGAAAGATAAAAAAAAGTAAAGTATTTCAAATATGCATTTGAGCCAGGTCTGTTTCGAACAAGCATCCACAGCATTGGGCCATACTGCACAGCTCAGGTTTGAAAATATGCAGCACACTTAGTACCCTGGGAAACCACCTTCTACTAATTAAACAGACATGATAAAAGTCCTATTACAGTAGGCTAGGGACCAGGGGACATTTTTCTAATTATACTTATAGTATAGAGTATATTTATTCTTCAAGCCCTACAATGTCCCTTTCTTTTTTTTATTTCTTTTTAAAAATTTTGTTTCTGATTTTTTCCCATTTTTCTCCCAATTTAGTAGCCAATTGAATCCCTATTCTAATTCAATTCCCCCCATGTAGCAACCGCTAGAGAACCACCGCTATACAACCCCGTCAGCCGGTAGTAGGAAGGAGGGCGCCACGTCCTCTACAGGGCGCGACTCCTCCAACTCCTGACCGTGATTCCAACTCGCCCAGGGCCTTTTTGTGCGCAGCGATTCTCCCCCACGATTCTCCCCCACCCGCAAGCAGCCGCCAATTGCTGCTCCCACAGGGCACCGGCCATGCTCGGAACTGGCAGGTCCGGGGCGCGAACCCCGATCCTCTGAGTACAACTGCACTAACTGAAAGTCAGCGCTCTTACTGTTGTACCACCGCGGCGGCGCACAATGTCCCTTTCTAACAATCAGTCCGTTTGTCCCATGATAAGCTTGGCCAACTCACTTCTCTGCTCCTGTCATTATCTAGCTTAACAATATTGGTGAGATTACAATGCATTACAATATGTTGTTTTTAAGGGCCCGTGCCAATCACTCAGTCAGAGGGGGGGGGGGGGGGGGGACAGAACTGACAAGAGATGCGACCTAGATGTGGAGGTATGTTGGGGTGGGGGGATTCCAAATTACCAGAGAAAGCAGAACAGAGGGCTCTGGTAGGTGTGTAGGGTCTGGTGAATATATCTTTTGAATATGGAGCTGTCAGTTTAGATGCCCAATAGGCTGGCACCAAGGTTGTGAATTCTATTCCAGCCTATATAGGTAGCCAGTGGAGGGAGACTAAAGGGAGAGTGATATGGCTGAGTCCGGGGAGGTTGTGGATCAGACGAGCAGCAGCATTCTGAATGAGCAGCAGAGGTCTGATGGTGGAGACCAGCGAGGAGTGAGTAGCGGTGGTCCAGACGGGAGATCATCAACGGCTGGGTGGGTTGAGTAGGTGGTGCGAAAGGGGCAGAGTCTCTGAATGTTTCTGAAAGAAAAGAAGAATCTCTACGGCCAAACAAACTGGCACGATGTTCTCAGAGAGGGACAGTTGTTTGTTGCATACCATTCATGAGATTCCTGGCAGATGAAGAGGATTTGGTGCCATCCAGGGTGAAGAAGAGACGCAAAGCCTCTTGGGATACTTGGGATCCTGGTCACCCGGTCACCTCACATACTTCTAATAGAAAACCTGTGCACCAGAGCCAACAATAATAACTGTGTTCCCAGATGCATAAGCCAGCCGGTATGTTCTCACATTGGAATTAGATCACACGTAACTACATGCACAGACTAGCGTGCACGCATACTCGATCACACTTATATTTATACCCATATTTTTGTCTGCAAATTTCTTTGTGAAAATTTGAAACACACAATCAGATCCTGAGCTCATTTTACCATCGGTCACTGATTTTCCCTCTGCCACCCTCCCGCTGTTGCCATGGTGTCATAGCAGCACACCACATGTCCAGTTGGTGCTGGCACACTGGAATTGCTTTTCTAGCTACAGCCAGTTACAATTACAATTGGCACCGACGCAGTCAAGATTCTGGTCTCCGTAGAAGCCCTTTAGGCCAAATGAGGTTTGTTTGTTAAGATAATAACACCGTACAATGTTAACAAAATGCTTAAGCAAGGTGTCTACCGAGTGGTGTAACTACCCTACATCGTTTAAAAAAAAGAATGCACTTTAAAGTTGTTTTAAAGTTAAATAACGATCACATCATGTTATTATGAAACTGGGACCTGTGAGCCTAAGAAACAGAAACCTAAAATATATTTTATGTGCACTTTATACAGCACCCCACCCCCCTATAAACTTTGCTTGGGAATCACATTGTTCCATTTGTCAGAATGTCCCCTCAGGCCACACAACGACAGAGCAGTTGGATTTGGGCGCGCATCTCACTCTCTCTTTTTTTAATGGGGAAAACGTGTCCCACGGCCTCCTGGAAATACCTGCACGCAGATCATATTTTACCCTTTGAAAAAAGAGCGAGCGAGTGATTGAAAGGCACACACCTTATCAACAACAAAGGCATTTACCGGAGTGGGTGGAGAGGAAAGGGCCTCTGTGACAGGAAACGAAAGTGAAAGGAGCCGTTCAGGTGAGCATATAAACGACGCGCGCCGTTCACTCCGCTCAGTACTTTCCCTCAACCCGAGCGGCACGAAGCAGACGAGCACATAATGGAAAAGAACGGCACGACGGGCACAGCGTTCAGAGCGGCAGCTCTCTTCCTGCTGGTCTTAGTCCTCTGCAGCTATACAACAGGTAAGACTCAGAGAGGCAAGCCACCTCTCAAAGTCACGCTGTTTGGGTCACAAGGCGGTCCATACTGCTCCACCGCTATTAACCATTTCAGCTTTTCTGAAACTTTTTGAATGGCCCAGACAGTTTTTCTATGCATTGAAATATTTGATGTTTACAGAAATGACATAACATGCCGTACAAACTGCTTTTTGGAGTTCTTCTAAATGCATTTTCTTGCTTTAGACCAGAGGTTCTCAAACCGGTCCTGAGGCCCCCCTGTGTATGCTGGTTTTCGTTGCAACCACAGTTACAATCCCAGAATTTTAACAAGCTGTTAATTTTTTTAAAATTAGGTGCTTGTCGTGTTTAGAGGAATTATTTACCCTCTTAAGTCACATTATATCAAAAATAGCTATGCATGCCATGTACAATAAACACCCCATGTTCACATTATGCTTATTGTGCTATATTATTTAAAAGAGATAAGAAAATTATTTAACAGATCCTTTTAAAAACTGATTTGAATCAATAGGCTCCTAATTGGTGAAAGTGTGGATACATGGCCACTAAAACTAACCATTTGGTAGATAATGAAGAATTCAAACACAAAGCAAATGATAACAAGCCAAACCTGCATTGTGTTAATAAGCTTGTGTTCAACAACCTAATTAGAAGCCTATTGATTCACTTCACTCTTTTTAATTTGATCAGTTAAAATACATAATTTTGTAACCTCTTTTTATGTAATTGTTGCAATATAGCACAATAAGCACAACGTGAACATGGGGAGTTTATTCTAAATGACATGCATAGCTATTTCTGACATAATGCGGCTTAAGAGGGTGAATAATTCCTCTAAACATGAAAAGCACCGAATTAAGAAAAATTAACAGCTAAAAAATTCTATTAAAAAAAACTAAAAAATTCTAGTATTGTAACTGTGGTCGCAATGAAAACCAGCATACAAAGGGGGGGCCCCAGGACCGGTTTGGGAACCTCTGTTTTAGACTATGAACCCCAAATTCCCCCCAAACCAGCCACTGTAAAGTCAGCAAGTCGTCAGTACCTGATGTGAAGTGAACTATCATTTGGAACTGCTCTGATTGGCCAAGCATCCATTTCAGAGCATAGTGATGCAACCCTCTCTCTTTGCTATTCGATTCCATTACTGCCATTTCGCAGATGTTCTTATCTGGAATGATTCGCACAAATTTCGCATTTATTTTTTACAATTTCCTTCCATTTATACACAGTTGGATATTTTACTGAAACAATTCTGTTTGAGTATCTTGCTCAAGGAGGCAATGGCAGTGTCCTACCTGTGAATTAAGCCTGCAACTTTTAGTTTGCAAGCCCAGTTCCTTACCAATACTCAATACTACACTGCTGCTCTATTTCGTATTTGTTGCTGTGGTATGGAATGTCTACCACTAATGTCAAAAATAGAGAAACAAATTACAGCATTCAATTGTGCTGCCAAGAATAGCTTACTTTTGCAAGCCATATAGGTGTTGTGCACATTTACCAAATCTCAGCTGCTCTCTTTCAAGAGAGTGCCTCAAAATTGAAGTCAGACACCCCCTAAATGGGGATTTTTAAAATTCTCATTACTGCCTGTTCTTTGCAGTGAAGAGGCAGGGGCCAAAAAGGCAGAAACTGCAGTTACACACAGAAAGAGAGCATCCTTACTAACGGGGAAATCCAGCTGGCACCAAAACCAAGTACACAAGGAAAAGGATACTGGGACACTGTCCCATCCTGGGTTAGAAACAATCATCTGAAACACTTTGACCCCGTACAATTTCTGCAGATTACTGACCGTTTTCACCATTCATAACAAAACCCTTCTTTTCATATGATCTATAGGTTTTGCTTAGTAACATGCTTCACTCAATATTCACAGGGATCCAGTCAACTGCTTTCAAATGTTACTAGTATCTAACGAGTTGAAGTGTTTCAAATAAATGTTTTGATCCAGGTGTGTTCTGAGTATTTAAAGTGCTCGTCACAGGTTTGCATGCATAGGTAATGCCCAACACTACATCCTTTAACCTCAATGCATTGAAAACGGGTCCCACAGACCCGAACACCACACAAGAGTTACGGTCCAAATATGACTATGGTGCAAATTTCTTTGCTGTGTTGAAAATTATTTAACAACACATTTGATCATATTTTTTTAGTTGTTGCATTTTTAACATTGATTTTAACTGCTGATTTTGTTGGATTTGTAAATGTTTGTTTCCTTCAAGAACCACCCTTTGACTCTCTTCAGAGCCCAAATGCTTTTTACACAAGTATGCATTTTAACACAATAATAAAATCCAATCCAATCCAATTCATGTGATCATCTCTCTGCAGCAAACACTGAAAGAGCCCTGGACTGCTGTCTGTCAACCAAAAATAAGCAGATCCCACACAGAATAGTGAAGAGCCACAGCGTCCAGACTGTAGCCGGCGGCTGCCAGATACCTGCAACACTGTAAGTGTCACGACTGACCGCCATTCATTTAATGAATCTGTAAATGCAGAACCTGGACAAGGCTGCTGGGTGGCTCATCCCGTTAAGACACTGCTGTTCCAGTGTGTGAATGGGCCCTACAGTTTAGTATCTATTAAGGGGCTGTTCCAGTGTGTGAATGGGCCCTACAGTTTAGTATCTATTAAGGGACTGTTCCAGTGTGTGAATGGGCCCTACAGTTTAGTATCTATTAAGGGACTGTTCCAGTGTGTGAATGGGCCCTACAGTTTAGTATCTATTAAGGGGCTGTTCCAGTGTGTGGATGGGCCCTACAGTTTAGTATCTATTAAGGGACTGTTCCAGTGTGTGGATGGGCCCTACAGTTTAGTATCTATTAAGAGACTGTTTCAGTGTGTGGATGGGCCCCACAGTCTAGTATCTGTTAAAGCACTGTTCCAGTGTGTGGATGGGCCCTATAGTCTGGTATCTAATCCGGACCATGCCAGTGCCGAATGTGGCCAGCAGCCCCACAGAGTGACACTCTATCATCACCCAGGGATGGTAGGGATTCAGTCAGCCAGGATCATCACTCTCTAGTTACCCCACTGGTGCCTGCAGTCCACCTGTTCAGCTCAAAATTAATTGTCTTCCTCTGACTCATGTATGTGTGAGCCCACTTGCAGACTGTGGTGCGATAAGAAGCAATGGCTGACATCACATGCTAGAGAGGAGAATGCATGCTTGTCTGCGCTTTCTTTCCTGAACCTATAGGTTGCTGATTTGCATGATTGGGCATTCCAAATTGGAAGAAAAAAGGGGATAATTGGTATAACAAGGAACAAGAAACTATAGGCTTAGAAGAGATGAGTGCTGGTTTTTCAAATTTTGGAGAATATTGCAGCGATGGGTTCAGCCTAAGATCGAGCTTTCCCAGAAATACATTTTCCAGAGAAAATGTAACATTCAAAGTTGACCTACAACTGAACTGGCCAATGCTGAGTTCTGATACGTCACTCAAAAGGAGTTCATATTATGATATTCAGGATATACTTATTACATGTCTATAGTTTACCGTATGATGTAGAACTGAACCTGGTTAATGCTTCTTTCAGATTCATCACTAAAAAAGAGAAGATACTCTGTGCCCCTCCAGCCAGCAGAAGCAAATGGGTGGCAGAACTCATCAAGAGAAAACCAAAACCAAAGCAGAAAAAAGGTAAGATGGCATAGCAAAGGCACATAACATTGAGCCTCCTGGTTCTAGTTATTTTTAATTTTTAAGTCCATTTAAAGAAAGGAAATGTGCAATAACAGTCATTATTATTAGCAACTGTCGTTGCTTTACTTTCCACACTTGAACTGACGGGTCAAACCGTAAAATTCCCCTTAGAACTTTCCCAAAAAAGGCAAGTCATTAGACTGCACTCAAGGCCATCTCTCTGCTAACTGTAACCTCTTTTGAACTTGTTTTCCCCACAGGAAAAGAAATGAGAAGAACACAAAGGGTCCCTACAGCTCGCCGAGGTCAGATAGTTTCAGGACATTAGAATGATGGACCCAACTGGTACTAAAAAGGAAGGAAATAAGCTTTATGTTTAGTGGCTGGGTGCCTTTGGCCCTTACGGTATATCATGGATCACTTCTACTCTCTAATGAAGTACCAGAAAAAGCCACACACTTGGTGAAATACGAAAAAAGTAAGGGACGTGTTTTTATTTTTTGGATATGTAACCATTTCAGCTAGCCATCAGCTCTACAGCTGGCAACACGATCTGTGAATCAGTCTTTGTGGTGCATGGGGAAACTAATATCTGTTGGTTATTATTATTTGGCACAGTCTGTTTTATTCTTTTACTTTTGCACATCCGTTATTATAATAAGCTTTTTTTGTATCATGTACATAAAATGCTGTTTGTAAACAATGATAGTCAAAATGCTGTGAATTTTGTATTATATTTGTTGAATTGTGTGTAATAAAACATTAATCTAACCAGTCTGTTGGCTTTTGTTATACCTATTTCATGTAAAATATTATGTTTCTTCATGTATAAGCACAATAGATAGTTCCGATCCAGTGTGCCAATTGCTCCATCCATACAGCATTCAAGCCATGCTATTTATAATGCACAAAATAGTAACGACTAAGCCTGTTCACTATCCTGTTCACTAATAATTGTGATGCTACATCAAAATTATAATTTAACTTCACTTGGTGTTAACTCTGATTTCCTAATGTAGTTACAGCCATTACATTACAACTTTCTTAACAACTTTCTCATCCAGTGTACTCAACAAGCATACTCAATAGTATGGAACAGCATTGATTCGGGCACAGCCACACACTCATACCTACAGGCAATTTAGAGTATCTAATTAGCCTACCCGGAAGAAATCGATGCAGACATGGGGAGAATATGCAACCCAGTTAACTTACTAATGATGAATAAATGGAAAAAAATCCCAAAGCATTACTCCAAACCTTTCACCATCATCAAATTACGATTATCAATCATTTACCTATATAGATGAGCACTATGTTCATGTTTATGGGATATTTTTGTCTGTGGTCGTCACCATGGAGATGCATTCGCAACATATGCTCGGGAATGTCCGTTGGATCTGCAGCTAAAAAGTTTACCATCGCTCTTCACTGGAGTTGAAGATGTCGGGACTGATCTAGGACTGCAGGCAATCTTCAAAAGGCCACCAGGCATGGGAAAGGAGAAGATAATGCGGGAGAAGAGTGAGGCATCGAGTGGAAAGGCTGACGCAGTTCGGTGCTCCGTATTGACAGTGGACATACACTGCGTGTATGGAGGAAAGTCATGGAGGCGGAGTTTGTATGTTGGACTGCTTGATAACACTGGACATCTCGGGACAGCGGGGGCTATTTTTAATCATGACATTTGGCTGCAGGCTATTACACTTTAATTAACTTAATTAGTTTGATTAATGCAATTATTGAATGTCTTTGTTTGATATGTTTGTTTGTGTGTTGTGGGTCTGCCCCACTGTCTATGTCATTTTTGTTGTTGCTGGTGGCTAAAACTAAAGTTTTCTATTGGGACAATAGAATAGAATAACTTTTATTCTTCCGTTAAGGAACTTCAGTTGTAGTCCCAGCAATAACAAAAAAGACAGACAGTGAGGCAGACCCACAACACACAAACAAACTTATCAAATAAAGACATTCAATAGTCATTGCATTGATCAAATGAATTAAGTGAATTAAAGTAAATTAAAGTAAAACAGACATTATTCTGTCCCGAGATGTCCAGTGACATTAAGCAGTCCAACACACAAACTCTGCCTCCACGACTCCTCTCCGTACACGCAGCATCACGGTCTCTGTACACCGTCAAAACTGAGCACCGAACTGCGTCAGCCTTCCCAGTCACCGCCTCACTCCTCCCCAGCATTATTCTCTCCTTCTCTTCTGTGGTGGCCTTTGAAGATTGCCTGCAGTCCTCGATCAGTCCCAACATCTTCAACTCCGGTGAAAAGTGATGGTAAACTTTGTTGCTGCAGATCCAGCGGACATACCAGAGCATATGTTGTGAATGCGTCTCCATGGTGACGACCACAAACAAAATGATAATGACAAAACAATTGTCAATATTATCAAAACGAGCAGCAGGAGTGCCCTGAGAAATATCCAGCCCGTTTCCCTGTCCCACCACAGACACACGGCACATGAAAAAACAAAAGACAAAAGCCTGACACAACAAAATACATTCAAATTAACAAACACGGACATGAGAGACAGCTGGACTACATGTCGCCATTACAGCGCCACGTATCAATAAAATAAAAGTTATTCTATTCTATGTTCCCAGATCAAATCCAGTGATCGACTGTGGCCGGTAGCTCCATAGGGTGACGCGCAATTGGTGATTGCATTGCCCATGGTACAGGATGGTGCAGTCGGTTAGGGGTCTGCGTTTTATCCCCAACTCAGCAGATGGAACCATAACACGAAGGCTGTTCCAGAGCCTAGGGGCCCTGGTTTTTAGGCTAGACTTTGACCAGTAGTGCCTGAACAGATGTACTAAGGGATTTCCCGACTGAACTAACTTTTTGGTGTGCTGTTCAAAACTGAGATTTCAGTTGAAAATGACTCCAAATTTTTTAGATTGGAGTTCTTCTAAATGCATTTTCCTGCTTTAGACCACAAACGCCAAATGCCCCCAAACCCCAAAATCTGGTCACTGTAAAGGTCCAAATTTAGGTTTGAGTCATAAATAAGATTTCCAATTTTTAGATTTCCAGATTTTACATTCGGAGAAAAAATTCCAGAGGGTCGATTGATCGGATTTGACTCCAACAAGCTCAGGGCCAATAACTTGGACTTCGGTCTGAGTTTCACTGGGTGAAATCTTTGAGGCGAGGCAGTCAAGCAATCAAGAATAATTTACAGAAAGGTTAGTTTTCTTCTCGGAAGGTAAGACGTCACAGCACATGCCTATGAATCCATGTTACATGAAGGCACAGTTCTTTTTGGCACCTGGTACCACACCAGACTTCCTTATAACTGTATCTTGTGCTTAGCTGTTGAAAATGTTATCTGCCTGGTAAAATTTTTCATTGAGGTTTTTTTTTCATTCCGAAAATGACCCTTGCCCTTATGGTAAATAAAGAAAAGTATGAAAGCCGCTTTAGTCTTTACCACAATGGACTGCTGATTATTTTAATTCTTGGTTTGATTCCTGTGAAGGTATAAAAAAATGTATTTGGATGTTTGTGTGCGCAGCTGGATTTTCACAAAAAAATGTAATTCTCATTTGGTTTGAAATTTGGGTTCAATTTGTTCACATGCATATTTTCATATCACTTGTAGGGATTTGTGGTTTTATTACATTCTTAGTAAATTCCTCAGCAAAGTTACATTTTTCATTCAGTTTCACCCAAACAGTTCCACAAACGAGGTGAGCAACAGGTCTCAAAATCATTCAGCCTGCTGATTGAAATGTTTTACACAACAGTGGTGAACAAATGCCATTTTCACGTTTGGACAATGCCAGCCTCTCCCATTCCCAGAAAGAGGAAGCAGGAAAATTGAGAGTGTGGGAGGGCACAGAAAAGTGAAACCCTTTGGGTCTTATAAAAGGCGCAAAAGAGAAGAGAGAAGAGAGATAGTGAGCGAACGGCAAACGGAGTGTCCAGGGAGTGATGGTAGATGCCCGCACAGCCACCCTGCATCAGCAACGACAGAGCGCAACCATGACGACGGGCATCTTGCTATGCGTCTGCATCTTCTTCCTGCACTGCTGCTCAAACGGTGGGTGCTCCTTCTTGCTGATTAATCTGCCATTGCTTTATCACGTCGAGCGAAGGGGACAGGGGTTATGCACGCTGTTAAATTATCGAATGGCACTGAGTGTGTTGAGTTGGTATGAAAAGCATGTTAAAGTCCGCATTGTTACCGTTCATTTTATTGTGTAAGAAAAGTGAGCTGTGTACATTTATCTTTTTAAAGCAGGGTTCCATTATATCACTGGGAGAGTTGGTGATTTCAGGACATATGAAACACGGTAAAACCGAGTAAAAGGAAATGTATAGGAAGGAACATTATTAATGTGTAGTCATTTCTTCCATGACAAACCTTAATAAGTTTCAGGTCAATTCAATCAAGGTGCCACTAAGAGTAAACTGTCAGTAAAGAGACGGGTATGATGACGGGGGAAGAAGCTTAGGGTGAAACTCATTCTATTCTGTTCCATAATATCTGCAAGTCGAATGATACACAGTTTTATTGAAAGGTTCAGAACTTCAGTTGGCAGAATTCAAGCAGTTGCATGAGGAAGCAAAACCAGTTTCAACAATCCTTGATCTATTCAAGTGACAGCAGTTAGTGAGAGATTTTGTGCACGCTCACTGTAAACAGCAGCTTTATGGTGGCACTGTAGAACCACATTTGTTCCTGGATTTTATGCCAACTTCTGCTTTTAATGATTTAATTAGCCCATATTATTATTGAAATTGATATATACAATTCATATTTTAGCCAAATTTCTTGATAAATTCATGAATGATATCTTGTGATATCCTGTGTCCCAACATGAAACATCTTATTGTGGTGTAATCGATGGTTAAACCAGTAAACGTCTATTCAGCAAATTAGCTAAATTGGTGAGTGTAATTGGTCGCAAAGACACACCGGCACTGGATCTCCATCATCATCCCATTAGCTTCTCACGGTCTGGTCCTACACCGATATATGATATTACACAAGGAAATGAGAAGGGCAGCTCAGATAACATAATCTGGAAACCAATTCCCAGCGCTGCTCTCGATAAGATTGGGATGGTTGCCTTATGGGAAGGGAAAAAAAGCAATCATGTCCGTGTGTAATTCTATAAGCATGTTTTGGAGAATTTCTCAATACATGCTGGAGATCTGTTGTAGTATGTCATGGACCTATAAAGTTGACCAATTAAAAAAGGTGAAATCATCAAAATTATTGCTTTTTTTTCTTGATATATTGGAAAAGGGTCATTTATACAAAGATATTGAAGCAACAATTTGCAAAAGATTCGGTAGAAATGCAAAAAAATTACAAGTTGAATCAACTTAATTATAGTGATCAGTTTAATATCTCAATGACTATGAACGTGAATATTTAAGTAGGTTCAACGTAATCAGGCTTTTACATATGGGGGAAAACCAGTTTGGTTGTACATAAACTAGCTGTGTTAGTCTGACAATGCTATTTACATAGCATTTACTTCCCCAAGTAGAAATGACTCAAAAACCTCACTGCAAATTGTTGCCTTAATTAGTTAATGAATTATTTTTTAGAGCGCATAGACTGATAGACAGATTGTACAAATGTGTCTAGCTGCACATTCTAAACCAGACTCCTAGGATTACAGTTGCAGAAGAAAGTATTTTTGAATCCTACAAATCACCCAATTTGTCTCCAGTCAGATCAAAGGGAACCACAGTGCAGGAGTAATAAAAACAATATGCGATACTAAAAAATAATCAGCAACCTTTCAATAAATCACGTAGGCCTATATCGGATATACAGAAATCTAATTTTTCTGTATCAGAGAAAACAAAGGCCCTGGTTGGCCTCCAGCACAGCAGTATCCATGACAGCCTCCCCCCCTCTCTCTCTCTCTCTCTCTCTGCTTTCACAGTCACCCGGGGCGAGTTAGCTCTGGACTGCTGCCTGAAGGTCAGCCACACCAAAATACCCCCTCACATTGTGAGAGGCTACCAGCGGCAAGTCGGAGGCAACGGCTGCGACATCAGCGCTGTCGTGTGAGTGCTTTATTGGCCGAGTCTAACCAAATGGGTCCGGCTGGATCGCTCTCGTACGGCATGCCCCCAGTGGCAAACGTGGTATGCGCTGAAACTCACTTCACTGCCTTTTCTCTCCGCTCAAAGCTTCATCACCAAGAAGAGCCGTCACCTGTGCGCCCCTCCCAGAAGCCCCTGGGTGGAGACCCTGACTACCAACCTGGACAAAGAACTAAAAAGGTGCCAGGACAGCAAATTCAAGGTAAGCAGCTCGCCCCGCTGTGTGTGGTTTCTTTTCAATGCCAAATGAGTGAAACTTGCAGAATTGCAGGTCACCACTGGTCCAGGTTTGATATCAGACTGTAGGGCCCATTCCGGTACTAGAACAGTGCGTTACAAAACATGAGCCATCCAGCACCCAGTGCAGTGTTTAATTTGACTGGTCTGAATGTTAGTACATACAGTAATATACAGCAAAAAAATAATAATTCATGCATGTCTCATGATCCACCTCAAGCACTCCCAGGACCCACGCCTTGGGAAACACTGCTGTAAAGCTCTGTGAGTGATGATGACTCCGTTTTCTCACATTACAGAGGAAAAAGTGTAAGACCTTGAGGTTCTGAACATCACATCATCACATCTCGCCGAGGAGTGCAGCCGCCAGACCGGGTCTTCGGGGACCCGCCATTTCAGCGTTCGGAAGGCCGCCATCGCAACCGCTCTTTCTCTCACAGAAGTACCTTTTCTAATGGGGTTCTGCAAGATGAATCATCATCGTTAGTTTGCTTGCCGAAGAAGCAAGCAGCTGTTCTACAGAATCTTCATTTTCTAATTATTGTTGTTCCATTTATTCCAGACATAACTCCACCTACAGTTTTTAAGCTACCAAAGCAAAATGTACTCACAACCATGAACTACCTGACCTATGTTATGGTGCTTGTATTCTGCCATTTTGACTCGTTGTATTTCAAAATGCTGTCAACGACAGGTGAATCTGAATGCCACATGGGCTCTTTTGTGTCACTGACCTTTATGTGCCTAGAATTCAGTTAACAGAAGAAATGAGAACAGTGTTGTCGAAACCTCTATCATGAGGAAGACAGTGTCCAGTGCATTGGCATAAAGGGCTTGATTTACAAACCGTGTGCAAAACCTTTTAGCACCTGTGTATGCTGGTTTTTGTTCCAACCATAGGTGCAATCTCAAAATGTTAACAAGCTGTTCATTTTTCTTAATTAGGTGCTTTTCATGATAAGAGGGATTATTTACCCTCTTAAACCACATTATGTCAGAAATAGCTATGCATGCCATGATGAATAAAAATCCCATGTTCATATTGTGATTATTGTGCTATATTGCAAACAGTTACATAAAAAGAGGTAACAAACATTTTAAACTGATACAATTAAAGACTGGGGTGAATCAATAGAAAAGACTACTTTTCATGCAGATTCAGGGCCTTTGAAGGTTATAGTTCAGAATTTTTCTATTTTGCAATAATACAAACTATCCTCCAATACTTGGAAGTCAGCTCAGGTTAAACCACAAATTTTCTAGCGGATACAAACTACAATGAAAAGTGTGGTGTCACACAGCCATTCTCCTCACAGGTAATCTGTATTTAGGTACTTGCTGATCCATAGCATGTATTAGACCCCGAGTATCAGCTCTTGCCCCCAGACAAACAATATTAATTCCTACAGTCCCTGTTCTCTGCCTAGGACAGATCATACTTTTTTGATTATTATTGTATTGTCAGGTGTATCGATTAGCACATAAACCAATGCATTAAGGGCCTGTTTTACTAAGACCTTTAGCAGGTGCAAAAATGTTTAGCACACGCAAAACTAATAAGACAACCAATGATTGGTGCAAAACAAATAGCATAACCAATGATTTGTCTTGTTATTGGTTTTGCATGTGCCAAAACGTTTGGTACACACTAAAGATCAGGCCCTTAGTGTGCTATAGAAAGCAATATGGTGCATGTATGTGTATCATGTACCTTGCCATGTATATTATGCGTGGTTCTATTTGATATTTTTCAGCAAGATTTGTGTCCAAAATAAACTTCCCTTTGGGAGTAATAAAGGTCATCTTAGTTTATCTGTAACTACAGTGTGATAAGTGCTAATTGGCTATACGCACACGTTATGTCAGCGTTATTTTAGAGACCTTTACCCTTTACCCCAACTGTGCCATGTTCATATCTTCACAAGTAGCCTATATTTCCATACTTCCTACTGGTTTTTTATCAAAAACTGAAGAAAAACTGGACTGGAGCCCAAAATTCTAGATTAGAGCATGATATTTAAAAGATCTTTCACCAGCAGTTTTCAGACATTTTCCAGGGACAAGAATAAAACCACACTCTCAAAACAGATATGTTAAAAACACCAAATAGCATGCCATTTTTGAACACACCTCTGTGTCTAGTTAAGGTTTTGGACAACACATTTTGTGATACATTTCAACAGTCTGTGTTAAAAAAGTATATTTGTAACACATAAATTGTGTGATTTGAGACAAAATGTGTTGAAAGTAATGCAAAAGTAGTAACACAAAAAGTGTGCAGGCTATTTTATGTTACAGAGTAAAATGTAGCTCGGCTCCCCCTACCCTTTTTGTATCACACATCAATTTGTTTAGTGGGGTGTATTCCATACACAGCTGTGTCAGGTTTGTATCTTTGGAATATATGTTCACCCAACATGTAATGTAGTTTTTGTGTCACTGTCACCATCTATAAATAAATAAAAATAGAAGATTTTCCATTATTTATAAGTAAGTATCTTAAGTAAGTTCCATTTAAAGACATGAGTGAGATGGCGCTTATAGTTCATTGTAAACAGTATTAGAATTGGGCATAAAATGGTGGATATGTTCGTTTAAATTGGTGAGGTAATGGTGGTGAGGATATGGACAGAAATTTTAGTCATCTTGGAAGTTGTTAAAAGAAAAAAAATGTGACTTAGGGAATTCCCAAATTGAAGGGAAATATAATATAATAAGCTGTATCGCTGAAAGTACTGGTAAGACAGAGACTCCTGACAAGAGTACAGATGCTACATAAAATTAAATAGACAATACAGAGGACAATTGCTACAAAGGCAGACAAACCACTTGAAAGGGTACTGGACTACAGTGAAACTATGGGGGTTAATAAATACTCCAGAAAACCTCCAAATGAGAAGACGCAGAATGGAAGGCTGTTTTGCTGGCTGCTATCTCAAAAAAACAAAACGACAAAAAATATGTCCATTCGCCTTTATAAACAGGATGGATGACAGGGATTTTGACTTCTGCAACAGTAAAAACGGTGTGAAAAATACCTACCAAACTGGTACATAGTCATATTTACACATTGGATAGCTTTTTGAGAAAACTGCAGTTGCACATGCACCCAGATGCGTTGGGAGACTATAAAAGTTTTTTTTTGCCATTTTTAAATTTATTTTTTAAACTGAATAATTTGTTATTTATTAACAACAGCCTGATGTAAGCATGCATCCAAGCAAGCTCATTCATCGTATTGTAGTCCAACGCTCACTGCGGTCTGTGTGTTGATAAGGCTTTTGGCTACAGAGAACTTGCTCTCCAGTGGGGACCCTTTGGAAGACAAACAACAGGGGGATGTGCATTCACGCTGGTGGTAAATGGAACACTATGGATCACAAAGTGAATAAACCTCCCATTTTTTGGGCATGACACCCCCTTGCTTTGGGGCAATACGAATTAATTAATACTAGATATAAGAGTTGTTTTTTTTGAATGCCTTGGATTTATAAAAACATTTTACAGAAGATGCCCACGAGGTGGCATAGTAGCCTACTCCTTTTTTTTGCCTCGAATAAACTGATCTGGTTGCTTGGCCTGGAAAAGTAGGCTACAGTGCTTGTGTAGAACAGTGTTAAACTCTTGCTTTTCAGATGTCAAAACAGGATTGAGAAGTGTCTTCAACACGTTTAACCCTGTAACACCCTCAGAAATGGTATAGGCCTTATGGGTATATTATTGTATAATATAGCCTACTCAAGGAGAGTAGTGGCTTTATTGTAAACCATCACAGATTGCGCTGTAGGCTGTAGCCTAACGTAAGCCAAGCTATCTTCCAAAATATGATTAAGGTAAAGTTTTAGCCTAATTGATAGTAACTTACTAGCTATAATAAAACAAACTAAAAATAGACAACATTTTAAGGTAGGCTAGAGCCTTTTTTTCTTTCTCGTTTGTTTTCTAACTGGTCAGAATTTTCCTATATTGCACATTTGATCTTGAAGGGACATTGAGAGTGAATTTGATCTTGAGGAGTCAACGGTCGAGTCCGTCCCCGCGACCATACTGCATTAACATTAATCACTTCACCTCCGCGTGGACTGAAGAGAGAATAGAATAGAATTTGGCACGCGCGCAGCCACTATAGCAACCGCTCATCTTAAAACATCGCGTAGCCTACTGGTGTCGGAACGTGCGGGAGCAATTTTGGCACACCTCTGTGCGAAGAGGACTCCTTAAAAGGAGGAGGATAACTTGGATATCTCGGAAATATGGAGGCATTTCCTCCGAAATTTAGCAACATTTTGGTGACACCTGATCCACAGTATATACCAGGGTAAGAATTTAATTAAATCTGTATTAGCCTAGTCTAACGTTAGCTACATTATTTTGCGTCCGTTTGATTAAAATCGCTTTTATTTACGTTAGCTACGTTACGTTATTGTTTAATTTGTGTTGCCTGTTACTTTTTTAGTAGCCTCTGTGCTGAGCTTTAAAACATTAACGTTAGCCTAACTTTACATTTTTTTAAATAAATGGTCTTATCTGTACGTTAGTGTAAAGTTAGCTGTGTAAGTTCAACTTTATGATCATATTTTCGATTTTTTAGCGATTGCCAGTTTCTGGTATTTCACTTTTGAGACTCGCTTTTCGTAGGGGTTTCCGGTGAGGTTTGTGAGTTCTCACCTGTTTCCCACTTCAGCTTCAGTTCAACACTTCGCACAAGACGTGGGTATTTTGTGTCGGCCGTCACCCATAGCAACCGGTCTACGGCAGGATTGAGTTGCAGGATTGTCCTCATCAATTTATGACAATTTAAGAACCGACTTAACCACTTAACCTATTGTGCGCTAGGGGTATTGCATATCTGTAAACATACGTATAATAATAATAATAAATACACATAACAATAAGCTAATATTTTGTTTTATAATTTACTGTAGGAGGTAGGCTAAAGCTGGTGTTAAAAACGGCATGGACTTATAAATCAGTTTTAAAAAAAATCTTTTCACTCTACACTGTCGAGTTGTGTTGAAGTAATATGTGAGTAGGCTACATTTTTGTCTGAAATTGTCATGTCAGGTGTTAGGCCTATGCAGAAATAGGTGAAGACAGACATTACATAATGTAGGCCTATCTGTTTAGAAGAAATCATACCTAGGGTGCAGAGGCGCTGACATAAAACACTATGCAGTCGTTTAGGGACACACAATTCATGTTTTGTTGTTTTTTTTGACCACATTCTTGTTTAGGCCACCAAACCCCTAGGGCCATCCCTGCTAGGGCGCTGATATTTTACACATGATCCGATAGCACAGCTTTATATTACTTAGACAATGCATTAGACATTGTGTTCTAAAGGGCACAACATCCGTAAACCTACTCCACTGGGGATTTAATTTTTTAATTTCAGTGCTAGGTAGATTAACTGTGAACCCAATTCTCATTGGCAGTGACGATCGTATGAATCAGAGTTTGCAGCGAATGCAATAGATTGTATAGCCATCAGACACAGGGGGTGATTAGGAAACTAAATGTAGAGAGCTTTTGACCAGGACACTGTGGTTAACACCCCATCTCTTTAAAAGTGATGCGGGATCTTTAATGGCCACAGTGGATATAAAATATGAAGGATGGCGCCTTCTACAGCACAGTACTCTATTACCACCCTGGGGTATTGTATTTGATTAGATCCAGACCAAAGCGTGCCCTCCACAGGCCCACCGACACCACTATCAGCAGTAACATAGGTCCCCCATTCAAGTACAAACCCAGCCCTGCTCATCTTCAGTAGTTTGATGTGGGAAGGCTAGGGTGGTATGGTTGTTGGCCCAGCTAATGAACTCCTACACCACACCATTTTCTACACCACCCAAAGGCGCACAAAGAAACTCTACACTATGAGAAACGTTAATGAATACCTAGAGTGAACTAAATGAAACTGTGGGAACCACACAAGCTGTGCTTGTCCATTCCACACTTGGTGGGGTATGGATCATAACCGAGTCAAATGCTTTATTTGAAATACTTGAAAGTATTGAGCACGGGTCTGATGAGGACGGCGTGTCGGCGTCTCTCCAAAGTTATGCAGGTTACTGCCCTCAGCTCAAGTTCACTATGGGGGAGACGTACGGGAAGGTGACCTCCCGGCTCCTGACTGACCCCGAAGTGTCCCGCACCCGCCAGCTGATCCTGTACAGCAGCAACCCCCGCTCTGGCGAAACGGAGACGGAGCTGCCCAACGAGGCCTGGGGCAGTCTACCTGGAATCCGCAGGCACCCATCGAGGATGATACCAGGATACACAGGTAAACATTTTCATGGACCGAAGCAAAATGAATGTACACAATCTAATTTTGTGTTGAATATAGGTGATAATCTGTGTTTCTTTCAAATGTGTTAGTTATCTGTAGGGGTTTCCCTGGTGTCTAAAGGGTTCAACTATTTCCGTGGAGGTGTTTGACCCCGCACGCGTGTCTGTTTTTGCAGGTTTCATCCCGAAGAGCCGGAACTGCTTCTCACGCACGTACAGCCAGACGTGCCGGGAGGCCCTTTGCAACTTCCAGAAAGATCTGCAGAAGCGGAACCGTCTGAGCGCCTCAGCTGACCTTCCCCGCATCAACTCCGTAACTGCGCCCCAGCTCACAGTAACCAGCTCAGCCCTAAGTCTAACACAGCACGACAGCGACAGCCAGGCTGGTTCATTATGCAAGATGCAGTTCACATAGCAGGTCCTGTTATATATTAGATATATATTAGATACCACTGAGATGCTACTCCTGCTTCAGAAGAGACATTCAATCACAGATTATACTGTGATTTGGAGTAACAAAGCAGACAAGGGTTAGCATTACAAACCTTTGACATATATTACAGAATGCAGATATACAGTAGGAACCCCTGTTGTTCCTTACAGAAAAATATATGTACTCTGATGCCACAGCCTCAGGTTCCTGCATTGTTCACACCCCCTGCTGGTTGGGTTGATACTGATGAGGATGCACTTACTCAGTGAGATGTTTGCTAACTACATTGCAGTCAAGGTCTCTCTCTCTCTATGCCTCAGCTTAGTCCCTACACCACCCCTCTGACCCCCATCACTAAAGAGCCAGCGCCTTACCAGCCCCCAGCCCCCTGGAAGCCTCTGGAATCTCCTTACACCATGGAGGAAAGCAATCCCAACAAGTACTTCATCTCAGGTAGGGAACCCTGTTTTCACTTTTCAAATAATCTTTTGTTGTTGAAACCTCCCGTATCGCATCAATACATAGGTTACACCAGTAAAGGAAACAAACTGCGTTGTGAAACGGTCCAAATTCAGATGTAGTCAATACTATGTACTCGGAGTTGGAGTCGGCCAATTCAGGAAGTTTCTTGAAATTCTGTCCATTCGTTCACAACAAATTCTCATAAATAATTATGGGAATTTTTCCAGTTGATTTTGAATTGAATTTCAAATGAATTTAAATTGAATTTCAGTTAATTTCCTGAATTGACTGAACTGCAATGGAACTTACCCCAACCCCGGCTATTGCCATAAGACAGCAGGCCGTTTGCCATGTGTCACGCAGATGAAAGTGGTTCTCGCCCTTCATTTGTTTCTCGCACAGGCTTCACTGGGTACATCCCCAAATCCCGCTTCCTTTTTGGCTCTGGTTACCCACTTACCACCAACAAAGCCCTGATCCAGTTTGACAACGAGGCGAGGGCCAAAAACGGCATTCTGCAACCCGCGGGCGAGTGGTTTCCCCCTGTCACTAATATCTACCCTCCTCACAGCGGCATGGTCCCATCCTATTCAGGCTATGTGCCAGGTGAGACCACACCTTTCTGTCCTCCTGACTCTCACACCAGGAAGTACTCTTACACCGACATTTTACTGCAAATGGGCCAATTATTATTTGAAGTGCTTTAAACCCTTTAGACACCGGTTCAATTTCTGCAGAGTGGACAGTGTACTACTTTCACCAACATTCAGAAGTGTGAGGGATTTGTATGATTGTACTTTTTGGTATGCGACACGTTTTCGTTAACATTGACGAAGATGTTAAGGAGTGTGTTCGGTTTTTACCGGTATCTAAAGAGCTGAAGTACGTTTGTACTTCAAGTACATATTTTACCTTGGTCTGCCAGCAGCTCATCTGGAGTTAATCCAGCCAATTCATCACACACTCTTGAAACGCATACTAACATGGGGGGATTCTCTTGTAAATTCAGATATATTTTGGAAACCCTTTTAGCTCATCACTATGGCCGTGAGTTTTTCTAGACCTCGTTTCTCAAGCCGCATTCTTCTTTTTTGACCACCAGATGTCTCTAGCCACCACTTCTGGTGCCAAGTTTTAAAGAGGATGACAATTCTCAAACCTGTTTGCAAGTTTCCCCCCCCAGGAAAACAAAAATAGACTGATCATGGTCATATCATCTTAATATTTTCTCTACTTCTGCTTGGCTGTTAAACCTCGGCTTAAATTTACTTCACATAAAACAGATTGCTATATTGAGCAACATATATGCTACACAAAAACATAGTAAGGGCACTATTCTCTGAGAAATCACTTCTACTATCAAAGCTCTGTGCTAGCAATTTTATGTACATCAATCTCCCTCTACAAAACAGGATACAAGTTCAATTTTGGCCAAACCTTTGGACAGCTCACCCACAATGCCCTGGGGTCCAGCAGTGTTCAAAAGGGAAGATAGAAGCAGTCCAGCACAAGCTGTGGAAGAACTGGCAGAAATTTCAATGTTGGAATAGTCATTCTGCAGATGGATGACATCACTTCAGACAAATCAAATGATCTCATTCCCCAAAACATGCAAATTTTGAACATAAGAAACCTGTTAAACTTGGGTCTTCTGTGTTTGTTGATTAACTTATATGTTTATTCCACACAATAAAAAAATAAAAAAACTGAATGCAATGTATTTGAGTAAATTTCCCTTTGAACTCTGTGTCTCTAGGTCAGTCGAAACCATTCCAAGATTGCTCTGAGTAGATGTATGTATTCTGAATTTGCTGACTGGAATTCAACCTATTAGGTTGTAACACCACAATCCAAACTGAACTGTGGAATTCCTTCAATAAATCTTCATAAATCTTCCGTAAATGGGTCATCTGTTTATGTACATGGTTCGTAAAACTGTAACAAGCAACAACCACAAGAGAGGTGTCAAAATCACTAAAAGACACTTGTTTAGGTTGTGTTCACATGAGCACTTTGTTTTTAATATCCATATTACTATTACCTTGATAATGTCATACACATTTTATAGCATGAAGAAAAAAAGACATTAGTGGCACTTGCAGAATGTACAAGCAGAAGAAACAGATGAGTGAAACAGGGAGGAAAGGTTTATTTTAAAATAAATAGAAGTTTGTCTCTGCCATTCCTCTGTGGATGTACAGGTTTATTCTGAAGCTCAGACATCAATCAATTAAGGAACCAGTCAAGTCAATTCTCTCCCACTCTCTGTCTCGCTCTCTCCTCCCCCACTGTCTCTCCCTCTCCTTTCTTCTCTCCCTCCTCACAGAAAGGCACCATCACTCTGTTTTGTCCTCTGCTGCTAGTGACACAACACATAATAAAATTGATACCGCCTGTCATTTCCGCTAAGGATGGGAATGGTAAGCAAACTGCCTGGAAGACTGACGGGGCATTCGGCCTGTAGGGTTTAGAGAACGTCACAAAATCCTCATCGCGTGCAGCGGTTATGGCCTTTCCCACAAAATCAGTCCATATTCTTATCACACTCTCAATTCCAGGTGACAAAATGACAACACTGATTTGCCAAAAACTCTATATGCTCTTCTGAATAATATCAACCATATTTTTGTCCTTTTTGTTAAAAACTGAAAAGAAACTCATGCCAACTGGAAAACCTTTATCATTGATACTCAAATGAACAAAATATTTACAATATTGAAATAATAATACGTGAAAGTATTGTTTTTTACAGATATATAATTGCACAACAGATTGTAGTACGGTGTGTTACAAATAAAGGTGCTACATAAATAATCAAAAGATTAAAAGTAGACAATTGAATTGAAAAATTAAAGCTCATTTTACCCATTTTAAAAATAAATGGTACTGTAGAGCATATGCACTTCTATTGTTGTACACTGTATGTCACAGAAATCCAATGATAATGCACATTATACTATTTGACTTACAGTCAAAACAATCGCTCATTTCAACCAAATCGTCATGATCATCTTTTTCGTAACCATGTAACCTTGCTTTAGAGGCATTTGCCGTAAAGATGACACTTTTAATTTGAACTAGTTAAATTTTAAGGCTGTGTTTCCGATCCAAAATGTCTAGTGAGGATTGAGGAATCCGAAATTCTTTGGAACCCGTTTAAAAATATGGCCCCTTGTCCCTTTTTTTTTTTTTTCTCGACTTCTCTCCATCTCCACCAAGGGGTGCAAGAACTCCCAAAACACCCCCTGGACACCAAAACACAAGGTTGTGTGTACAACACCAATCAATCATTCTGGCTCTCTCTCACACAGTTCTAAAAACAGTCTCTGCCCCCGTCCTTCTTTCATTTGACATTCTTAAATACAAGCACTGCGCCTTGCTATGCGTCTAGACACACTACCACAGAATAAATAACAGCGTTATACAATAAATTAAAGTATTGCAACACATACATTGTTTGTGTATACACACAGGTTATCATATAGCTTGCTTGCCGTTTCTGTGGAAGGGAATTAGATTCCCTCTTCAAACCGCCAGCTCCACCACTGTGTCTTCCGGATAAAATTGGGTTTGGGTTTGGAGCAGAATGTTCTTTCTGGGATACCTGCAGGTGACCCCCTGCCCCTGCTCCCCACCACCACCACCCTTTCCTCGTTTGACTGAAGTTTTTCTGGTCCTACTGAGGCAGAAACAGTCGAATAAGCTATTTAGTTGAAAGTCAGCCTGTTCAGTGGGTCTGCTGTTCCGTACGGATGTCCCTAAAAACAGTCTAATGTGGGACATCCTTTGAAAAGGCTTCTCACATGGTCTTTTTGTGAACGGATAGGTATGAGCCTCGCTCCAAACCCGGAGTGTACCGCAAGTTTTACCGTGGTGCGTTTTGGGGGGTGTAAGCGTTTGAAAAGAGAGTCCGGTTGGTCCACTCAAAGAGCACAGAAGTTTTGGTTCAAAGGTAAAACAGTTTTCCCCTGGCAAATACCCCATTGGGTGTTTCTCACAATCACTTCCATTCCTTTTAGATACCATTTCATGAAGAGTCAGCATGACTATTTTCCCAGAAAGAATGGAATTGAAAAATTCTTGAAATTTGTGTAAAATCCTTTGGAGGGTCCAGCAAAATAACTTTGGTTTATCAACTGGAAATATGAATTCTTTAAAATAACCACCACTCTAAAGGGCTCGAAGGGACATTGTACTGAGCTTTGAAATACATTTTTATGAACTGAAATTGAATGGAAAACAGTATCTCAAAACCGATTCATATTCATTGTGAAGGTAAAGAATCTTAACTTTTTTACGTGACTTCCGTAACTTTACCAGTCCTCAACTGCTTAGCCATCATCCAAAAAAATCTGAGCAAACCTGCTTGCTTGTGCTTTCTTTGAAAAAGGCTTTGCACTAAGACCAAAGGTCAGATTATTATGACTCTTTCGAATGCCCTTACAAACGTTTCACTGCATCATTAATCTCTTGGTGTTTAGCCTTCCGATTTTCCGTCAGACTGTTGTATGCAATGTGCCAACAATGACACACACTGATAGGTGACCAGATTTGACACCTTCCAATTCAGGACCAGCTTAAGTTAGAGTTGGTTGTAACGTTGTGTTTTTATGTCCCCTGTGTGTGTGTGTGTGTGTGTGTGTGTGTGTGTGCGTCGTGTTGTTTTCACTCCAAGTAGACTGTGTCCTCAACTTCTGATCCAGGGTCAGCTACCCACATCCCTAATCCAAACCCCACATATTTTGTGCAAAAAACTGTAACTGACCTGGGGTCAGTGCTTGAGGGCACCATCTAACTACAGGGCGGATTTCTTTTCAGCGAATCTCTTGTAGCCTGTGTCCTGGGGAGGCCTGCCGGTGCTGGGATCAGTGTGGCCCCAGAGGCCCCCGGGGCTCCTCGTTCAGGGTGACATATGCGACAGGAACCAGGCCCTCCCCACCGCTCCCTGCGCAGAGCAGCCAGTCCGGCTGGGCGTGGTTAAGCACCTGCAGAACCTCCCCCCGGCTGAAGCTTAAATGCCCTGAATGGGTGGCGATGTGGTGGCAGAGAGCCCGCACCTCCCTAAGAGAGAGAGGGAGGGAGGAGAGAGAAAAAAGTGGGACAGAGGGAAGTTAGAGAGAAAGGGAGAGAGAGATATTATGTATTATTAGACAATAATATTCATATTAGCGTTTAAGAGTATAATATTAAATATACAGAACTAGCCTCACATGGAGTTAGATGTAACCACGGATTCTGTAAACCCACCAAATCATCAGCTCTGTGTTCTTAATTAACCCTCTTGCTTCCCTACCATGAAACTGAAAAAAATAAATTTGGAAACTACTGCTACCAACTGGAACCTCATAAACCTCTTCTGGAACCTCTTCTGTCATAAGAGTTCCTGCTTATTATCTGGTTTGTTACAGAGCCCATTATGTAGCTCTGCCATGTAAGTGGCATTCCTGTTCAGGTTACCGTGGCATTTGTTGCTGGGTGGCATGTGCTTCTGGTTGCTCTGCTGGCGGTGGAGCCTGGTTCTGAGTGGGCGGGCTCAGGAACGGGAGTCTCCCCGCCCCCACCGTCTGAGCCATGATATCCAGAACTGATCTGTCCAAACTCAGCCAACCTGACGGTAGCCTAAGCCACACAAAACAACAAATAAAAAAAACAGAATTTCATTTGAATTCATGTGATTTTAATTCAAAGGACTGTAATGATGTATGGTGATTGTATGCCAATGTAACAAGAACAATTTTGAGCCTACAACCCACTTACTGAGCACGTACACCTTCTATAACCCACCCTTTATTAAATGTTGGCTTAAAATATGTTAAAATATGAAAATAAATATTTTTTACATGCATTGGTTGTGCACTGTAACTTGTGCAGTGTGCGTTACAGGTGAACTGTTCAATTCCACTGGTGTGAATGCTAATAGAAAGTCTATGATAACTAGTTATTTCTTTTTATTTATGTCTATGAGCACAGTTGGGAAACCAATGGTGACAATTAGGAGAAGCTCCTGACCTGGCTCTTTGAGAGTTGGCGAGGCGTGGTCTGGCCCCCTGGCCCGAGGTGGAGAGGCCCACTCCAGCTCCAAACAACCTGCCCCAGCGCATGCTCTGCGTGGACTCCCCCCGATCCCCCGCTGACTCTCCCTGCGTCTCTGCTTCCTTCTCTTTGCTCCTCTTCAGTTCGCTCAGCACCGATTCCGGCGGGCTGCCCATCCACGAGGGCTTCGGCTTCCCTTTGGCGCCACTCCTGGGTTCCGCCCCCTCAGTCTTTGGCCCCTCCCCCTCATGGCTGGCCTCCGCCCCCTCCACCACGCCCACCCTCGGAGGAGGCCGGGTGGGTCTGCGGCCGGCTCCGGGTGACTCGCCCGTAGGCCTCCTTCTCTTCTCCCACTTGACAAATTTTGAGCCCTCGGTGGAGGCGTCTATGTAGACCTGGGAGCTTTGCATGAGCTGGTACCACCATCCTGCATACCTGTCCCTCTGCCTGAGGCCATCCCCAAAAACGCCCTTCTCCCTCCTCCTTTCGGCCTCCTCCTGCTCCTGCCCAGACTCCCCCCCGACCCCCATCACCCTCGTTGTGCTCCTGCTCTCCCCACAGGCTCTCCAGACCCTACTCTCACCCTCTTTCCATGGTTCCGCCCTCTTCAGCCCCACCCTCTCTTTCCTGAGCCCTGCATTTTCCCTCTGCTGATCCATTCTATCTCTCCTGGGCTCCACCCCCTCCACCATAATCCCTGCCCATCCCGTCTTAGGCCACACCCCATCTCTCATTGATTCTGTTTTCTCTCTCTCTGAACCCACCCCCTCTATCCTTGACTCTACCCCATCTATTTTTGGCTCCGCCCCCACCACGCCCCAGCCTCTCATCAGCTGGAATGTGGAGCGTATGGAATGTTCCAGGCCCTGCCCGGTGGAGCACAGCTGCTCCTTCCGGCGCAGGTGCTCCTGGCCTTTCTGCAGGAGGTGAGGCTCGAAGAGGAGGTCCAGGTCAAAGGGCAGCAGAGACAGGGGCTGCAGGAGCAGGAGCAGCTCCTCCAAAAGTGGCTGGCACACTCCCTGGGACAGAGACAGGAAGCCCCAGGGGAGGTAGTGCGCCGCTATTATGTCTGGAGATCAAGAAAAAGGCAGAAATGGAGCAGCGTTGTAGATCAAATCATAGACATACAATGATAAGCCACTCTGGAAAAGACTGCACCACTCAAGCACTGACCCAAAGTCTGTCAAACAATGAAACGCATAAAAGTATGTATTTATGAACGTATATCTGTTGCAGTGCATGTTGTAATCCTGCGTCATGTTAATTGGATAGAAGAAAGCTTTTTTTTTTTTTTTTTACACTGTATGATGGTGAGAAAATGTACGTGCACAGCAGACTGTAAAAGTTTTCATGAACGTGAAATACTGAAGAAAAAAAAAAAAGTTATATTCCTGGTATTTATTATCTATATTCAGCACTTTATATTTAAAAGTTTTAAATGTAAGCCAAACACATTTTAAGCATGCCTGCCTATTCTACACTCTTTAATGGAAATAAGCATTAACTTTTCTGCGTTATCTTCTATAACATTTTATAGCAGTATTTATATGGCATATCTTTTTGGATACATGTATGACTATAGCATTTAAAAAAAAAAAAAAGTATGGTAATTATATAAAACTAATTAACCGATTAAAATCCACTAATATAATATGTGGAATGTTATGATATGTGGAATGTGCGCGTCAAAAAAAGGAGCCATTGTGCTCTATTACCTTCGTGAGTTTTCAGGTGATTGAACCAGAATTCTAACGACCTTAAGCTGAAAGGCACAAAGAAGACAAATACATTAGTCTGTATTTTCTCTGTACTGCCCACATGCCTAATAGAGATAAAAATATAACCAAACAACTGCATCAGCACATCAATTTCTTGAATCCTACTTGAGTCGATGATTAAAAAGATGATAATAGTACATAGAATATATACATTATGAAGATATGACAATCATAATAATAATAATAACAACATCATAAAATGCATTTACTTATATAGTGTCAATATCATATAAAATATTTATCACTTCAGTTAAGTGGAACCGTATTGCTTATGACTGACATCCTGATTCTGGAGCTGAAGGCATGCCCAGCCAATGAGGAACTTTTCCTTATCTGGCCCAAGTCCCTCCACTACCATGGTTACAGTAACCAGAGATGCCACTTAGCCTGGCAAGGGAGAAGCTAATGACAGCCTCTTGATGACGTTAATGGGATGTCGCTGACGGAAATGGGAAGAACTGCCAAGATTAATTTCGTTGTTATCCCTCTGTTAATACGACTGCGCTATGTCCGTCTTTGTTTGTGCAAAAGAGGTATCCTGGAACTCGCTTGTGCAGAAAGAAATTTCCCTGGAGTGAAGCAACACATGTATCGCTTTTTCAAAACTCTGTCCTCAATGGGCTGCCTGCGGGGGCACTGTGGCAGTGTTTGTGATGCAGAAGTACTCCAGATCCAATAAGAAGAGATACAGCTTTGGACCTTAACGTTACTGACTACATATTATTCACACGTCGGCAAAATTGAACAAGAAATTCTAGAATACTACTAAAAAAGACAATACCAGTTTAACATAAAACCCTAAATAGAGAGCTCCATTGAAAGTCCATATTAAATATTTATTTATTTGGGGATTAACGTCAAATCATTGCTGGAATTTGAAAAGCATCCTTCTCTGGTAAAGCACTGACACCTCAACTTTGTAAATAGACTTCCTGCAGCCGTGCCTGTCTTCTGTAAAAAGGAAACAGGCACACCCATTACGCTCCATCCCCTCTCCACAAACACACACTGCATTTCCTGATTAAAATTTATTTTGGATGGATCATCCATTCATCTATCGGTTGACTGGTTCATACAATAGTGCTAAACACATACTACTTTTAGCATTAATGGAGGAAGAAAGGTCTTTTTGAAGCACATTCTGGAATTTTGTGAATGAAACAAACCAATATTTGCCTGACTAGGAAGGCAACAAGTTCATGTATCCCCTTTGTCTGTAGTACAAGTGGAGGTAAAGCAGTCTAGTGCCATCTGTCTGAACAAACAGAAAAAAATATATAAAAGCCAATATAGTGCAGTGTATTCACTGTTGCCCTTGGAAACGGCTGGTTTTAGTTTTTACCATAAAATCAGCAACAAATTCAGACCCAAGAGTTGAGTTGAGTTGACTGCACAATCGACAGCTATAAATAAGTGCTGAGTATTATTGAAAACCTGCCCACTTAGGTCTCTAAGGGTTAAAGTGAAAATTGCTGATTTAGCCTGGCCTCTGTGTTTTAAATAAAGTATGAACCCATCTTTGAAATGTGAAGTGAGAGCGTAAAAAAACAAAAAAACAAGAGAAGTAAGGAGACTCACTTGAGAAGGCCGAAGAGGAAGGCGTTGAGCCTCATCCCATGGCTGGTGAGCTCTGAATACTGGCTCACCTTGCACAAGAGGCTGTTGAGCACACGTGTGGATGGGCCTGGAGAGGGAAAGAAGAACGGTCACCGTTACTGGACTGCAACTCCCACAATCCTCTGCTGCACCTCAGGTACATTTGACAGAGTACATTTGAACAATTCAGCCATTGAGTTTCCCTGGCAGGTAATGGTGGACATGTGTCCCAAAACACAAATGTAACCTTATCATTTACCACAGTTTGGACTGTATTGGACTATATTCTCCATGGGGGTGGGGTCTGGGGGGGGAGAGAGTATCCATGTGGTTTTCCACCCTAGCTCCCCAGTGGTGGAACGAACCCCCTTCCCCCTACGTTCCATCCTGCCCTCCCTACTTACTTTCCGCGTGGCCTGAAAACGCACTCCCACAGGACCCATACTACTAATACTTATCTAGGACCTCATTTTGTATATTTTGTTGACTATGTACTCAATCAAGTCAAGTTTTTAAAAAATAGTAGATAAGAATTGATCAGAGCTGATGTACCTCCCAACTACATGTGAACTGCATTGTACTCATTATAGGGATAGCTGCTATGTGTGAGAAGGTGATTTCTTGTTGTAGTGTTTTCGACCTTCTTTCTGTAATGCTTACTGTACGTACGTCTTTGGATAAAAGCGTCTGCTAAATGAATGTAATGTAATGTAATGTTTTACCAGTGTGTCCTTATTTTGAAGTTCCTTCTCAGTCAAAATTCCCCTGTCAGGGAAGCTTAGCTGGACCAAACCTCTCGAAGCTCAGTGCTATAGATCAGTCAAGCACATCTCACACTTCCTCTTTCGACCGTTACTGACCCAGCTGTGTAGAGGCCTCCACCACACTCCACGGCTGGTTCCGGCACTGTCCGATGATCAGGTCCAGGACGTAGGGCCGGAGTCCATCCTGCAGCACATCCCGGATGGCGGGACACAGGTACTTGAGGATAAGGTGCCCCACATTGGGACTGACGGAGCTGTTGCCTAGTTTAGCCTGATGGCAAAGAGAAAAAAAGGACAGCATATTATGTCATTCAACAGCGCACATGGTTCTCATAACATTTTGAATTACATAACCATCCATGCTGACATGCTTCAAGGTCTCAAGAAATGTTCTCTGTCAACAAGGAAACTCAGGGGGAGAGGGGGTTTGGGGGGTGTGAAGATGGCCTTCAAAAGGCCAACAGATAAGCGGTAAGTTTGTCCAACCAAATGCTTTCCCTAGGTTTCATTTTCTAAGAGATATACAGGGCCCTTTAACTGCCGTTTTATTCCTTGAGTAAAAATTCTCAGTTTGCACCTTCACTCCAGGGTCCCGGCTGGTGCCAAAATGAGCCACGATCAGATCCACCGAGATGTTGACGGCTTTCAACAGATCTGAGAGAGGACAGAAACAAGATGCTCAATTAGGCTAGTTTCCTCATCAGTGAATCCATGTCCATGCTAACGGCGGACTAACGATGAATGCAGAGCATGTAACAATGTAAGCTATGTAAGTAGTGCTGGAGTAGTGCTGGAGAAGGGTGTCTGCTAAGCAAATGATTTTTAAAAAATGATTAAGAAGCATTCCTTACATGTTAATGCCAGGTGAGCTTCTGAAGACATATTTTGCAGCAATGAAAAATTAGTTGTCATTGCCAGGCCTATATTGTAAATAAAATTCCGATCTTAATTGACCTGCCTGGTAAAATAAAGGTAACCAGGAGTAAGCGGTTTAGAAAATGGGTGGATGGATGCATTGATACAGCTGATGCAGTAGCAATAATTTAGGTTAAGAAGGGCAAAAGCCCCACACTTCCTCAGGATTTGAACCAGCAACCTTCATGTTACAAGTCCAGTACTTTAACCATTATAATACACTGCCACTGTGAGAAGCTTGGTCAGTTCCCCAAGCCCTCATTCAATAACCCCATCGCAACCAAATCAAAATCCCTTCATGCAGGAAATCACAGCATCCCTCATTAATTCATGAGAAAATGAATAATTTGTTATTTTTGTAATGTTACAAGCCTGTTTAATGATGCGTGAATGGGATGCTCCTGAAAATATCCCATTCCCAGTTTTGTTCAGCCTAAATTATGACTGCAGGCTGCTTATAAACTTCCTGCTGTGGTTAAATTATCCACTGTTCATTTAATTTCTCAAACACCAATTTCACTGGGGATTTTAAATGACATCACCTTCATAATCGGATGTTTTCTTATTCTGTTTGATCAAGCAAACGGCACAAAGCAAAAAAAAAGTACACACACACACACACACACACACACACACACACACACACACACACACACACACACACACACACACACACACACACACACACACACACACACACACACACCTCCTTTACTGTGAGGGAAGGCCTTTTCCCGAGAGACCGCCCTGAGTTAATTCAACCAATCCCATGCCAGCAGAAACTAAAGTAGGTCACATTAGAAAGAAAGCCCCCTCTGGGCAGGGAAGGCACTGCGGCATCGCTGTCTTCTTCCTGCCAGTCTTTGTATCAAACCACAGCAGAATAATGCAAACAAAATACCTTATTAATAGATCTGCTGCTTTTACAGGAAGAGAACTGATAATTTTACTCCATCCCCCAGAGAAGAGTGCATGCGATCCATCCCGGAGAACCCAGCATTCATGAACTGATTTTATTTTGTGCTTTTTATATTTGTTTTCTGCTCAGCTTGCTGATTTTGAAAACTTGTTTGTTTGAATTGATTATCCTTGGTCAGAATTTGAGTTGTGTCCCTGTTTATCTACACTGCATCCCTACTTAATATGCCAGCTCATTAACTGGACTAAATTAATCCCTTCATCGAATGCCTACTGGAATAGGTTAGTTACGGTAAAGCTTCATAAAACCTCTAATGTGTGGAGCTCGTATATTACCTGTGACTCAATATTTTGAACCAATCATTGTGTTTTTCTGTGGAGTGTATAACTCTGGTCAAATCAGACAGTGACTGACAGCTCCTCATGGCTCCACCCACTGTGGGTTTTTAATCAAACCTAATTCTTCTGACACTCGAACAGAGCCTTGTACACGTAGGCTGCCTTTGAGAAGAAGAATAGCCCAACCTCTCCTGGAGGGCCTGCATCCAGTCACCCCACCGCAATCTACAAACCCAATCGCCAGACACCCGCCCCTGGACGCTCCGCCCCTGAATGCTCCGCCCCCCTGATGCCCCACCCCCTTGACTCCCCGCCAAGGAAGCTTCACCTCACCTCTCTTCTGCACCAGGTTGATGGAGATGGACTCTGAGGAGGCATCGGGAGAGAGGCAGAACTCCTCTGGCGGTTTTTCGGTCAGGGAGAAGTGGTCAGGGAAGAAGTCACTGTAGTAATGCTGTGCGGCCTTCATACTCGGGACTGTGGGTGGACAAAGTACATAAAATGGCGCTCTGTCTCAGCCTGGTCACTGGCAATTTTTCCATTTTGTCAGGGTGGAGCACGTTTCATTCAAATAAGGCAAAACTAAAGTCCATTTTGATATATATTTTTTTTTACAGGTGCAAGCACTGCCATAGCCCACACATGCAGAATTATAACTATTCTTGCATACTGACTTGGACTTTTTGGAGATGCATGACGAGATATCACTCTCTCTACACACACACACATACACACACACACACATACGAAGTGAGAAGTGAGAATCAGTACCATTTGTCCGGGCGTGAGCATGACTGGTGGACGCTGGGAAATCGAACACGTTTCGGCGGGAGCTCCTGCCCTCGGCCCCCCTCCTGGTATCCAGGCTGCCGGAGAGCGCAGCCCTCTCTACGCCAAGCGGGTTCCTACGACGGTACTCCCGCCATTTCAGGGCCTGAGGGGAGAGGTGGTGCGCTGCGCAGCAACGGAAACAGACGTACAGACACGGTGGATAGATGGTACACAGAATGAGAAAAGAGGAGCAGTGGAGGAGTGCGAGAGAGGTAGAGAAGAGAAGGATGTATCAAGAGGAGAAGAGGGCATTTAGAAGACAAGCAGTGTTGCCATCCAAAATTTTAATGAAGAATGTGTATATGCATGCATATGAAGACCCATTCTAGTTTTCTATTATAATCAAAATGAGTCATTTCAATTATATAGTCTTATATTTTGCCAATAAAGCAAACTTGGGTTGAGTTGAACTGAATTATCAGGCATATTATCGGACTCCTACCTTTGAGGGCCCGGATTCCTGCGGAGCTGGCCGTGGCGGTTGGCTCCAGCTGCCCCAGGGGGCTGAAGTTGGCAGTGGGCAGGGCCAACAGGTTGGGCAGTGGGCAGTGGTGCAGGCAGTGTCCAGAAATGGGCGGGAGCACGGCCGGAGGAGGCAGCTCCTTCTTCAGAGGGGCCGGGGGCGGGGTGGCAGGCGGGCGAACCTGCTTGGGGCGGGGCTCTGGGGCGGAAGCAGGGCCAGGAGAGGCCCTCGCCGGCAGCAGGCTGGCCTGCAGGGGGCAGGAGAGGCTGCGGGGGGGCTGGGGGCCGCTGTGGCCCGGCTCGGGGCTGGGAGGGGTGCAAGTGGAGCAGGTGCCCGAGCTGGGCGCCCCCTGCAGGCGGACGGGAGAGTAGCTGCCCAGCGGGGAGGGGCGGGCCGAGTCGGGCGCAGGCTGGCCCGTGGGCCGGCTGTACATCTGGCTGACGTACTCGCTGAGGAGGGGCCGCAGGGGCTTGTTCTGGGCCTTCCCCACCTGGTGCTGCAGGGTGAAGGGCAGGATGGGGAGGGTAGTGGGGCGCTGGTCCTTACTGTACCGCACCACATCGGCTGAGGAGCACGACCCGCCTGAAAAGGACAGAGAGGGAGAAGAGGGGATTAGAGGAGAGGATGATAGGGGAGGAGAGGTGAGGGGAGGAGAGAGAATGGGATGATAGGGAGGAGAGGATGAATAGTAGTAATTAACTTATTAATCTTTTATATCTATTATTAGTCATAATAATAATGAGTACTTTATTGACCCTGTGGGGTAATTTGTCCTTTGCATTTGACCCATCCTAACTACTTAAGAGCAGTGGGCAATGTAGCGCCCAGGGAACAACTCCAGTTCTGTGGCCAGTGCCTTGGACAAGGGCAATGGCAGGAGTTTACCTAACCTTCTGGAAACAGGAGTGCACGGAAGAAACCCACGCGAACATGGAGAACGTGCAAGCTCCACACAGAGAGGACCCGGACCGGGATTCGAACCCAGAACCTCTTTCTTGTGAGGCGACAGTGCTAACCACTGCACCACTGTGCAGGCTTGTGGACATATGACACACAACAAACACACACCACACATTTGTACATGCATACAGGCAAGAGGATTGCAGATGTTATGTAACAATCTGTCATGTAACGTGTGAGTGAATGGGTGTGCTTGTGTGCGTGTGCGTGTGCGTGCGCGTGCGCGTGCGTGTGCGTGGAGGGCTAGGCACAGCTCCGGCCAGTACGACCGATGGTAGCTTTTCCTGTTGTGACAGACTTAGTGTCTCTGGCAATAACATTCCTGCAATCTTGCAGAACGGACACACAAAAAATCCCTCATAGCCATCCCGTTCAAGGACGTCCCAAAGAGCGCATTCGAGCGTCAGTGCGTCCGCTACATCTGAGACCGGGCGGAGTCAGGCCCACATGGAGATATCTACGTCTCTAAACAATTAAGCGCGCAGCTTTCCAGGCCGGAATGTCCTGTTCCCTCAGGCACAGGGCCCCTTAATCCCGACGGAATGTGGAACAACTGGAACAGTCCGGCAAAATTCCAGCCAGCACCTTCACGCCAGAGAAGGGTTTGCCAAGACGTCGTCAGAAACAATAATTCTTTTTTCTCCACTAATGAATAGCGTTACGAATTGCAGTTACATAAGGCAAGTTAGTTTCTCACATGCATCATGTCTGAAGTATTTAACACAATAAGAGCCAGTGTACAATGATACCATGTATAAAAATCCATCAGTCACAAAAATGTACTCGGACACTTTCCCTGTGCACAACTTTGTTCTTTTTTCTCTTAACCACATTTTGTTTTCTTTCTCTCCCAACTAGGTATGACCACCTCTGTCCCTTTAGCTCCTGTTACTCCTTTGAGTGACTTTGGGAAAGTGTGGATAAGCAAGAGCACCTCCGCTGGTGTGTGTATGTGTTTATTTTTACCAAATTATTTCAAATGAACCGGGCGGGGGAGGTGGGTGATGGTACTTTCCATTTTTGGGTGTACCAATCAAAAAACTGGCTGTGGCTAGGACACCCATTACCCAGCGGGCCTCCGGTTTAAGTGTGTGAAGGGTACCCTCTTCTTACCTTCTGCTCTGGTGCGCGGCCCCCGTCCCGGCGAGTCTCGCAACCCTCCATCTTGGCCATAGCAGAGCGAGAGGGGCATGGGGGGCAGGCTGTGACTCTGTCCCAGATGGAGCAGCTCGGGGTCGGGGGTGTCCTCCTGGGAGGACAGGGAGTTAGAGGAGGCGGGCGTGGCCTCTGCGCTGGCCCTCAGGCAGGGGGAGCCACCGCCGCCTCCTCCCCCGTTCCGCCGCTTGCTCCGGGCGATCTCGGCGAAGGAGGTGACGCGGGGCGGGGCCAGGGGCGGGGAGTGGGCGGAGCCTCGGCTGAGATGGACGGGGCAGCTCAGCATCCGCTCCAGGGAGCCCAGGCAGGGGGAGGGGGGCCGGTCCAGGGTGCGGTCGTAACTGCGGGAGCGAGGGCGGCCTGCGGCCCCGCCCACACCACGCCCATCCCTGCCGCTTGGTGGTGGCGGCGACACGTTGACGTGCAGCTGCCCCACAATGCCGTTCTGGGAGAGGTCCGAGCATCCTTTCTGCCTCCCCTCTTCATCCTCCTGGTCCTGCAGTGGAGGGAGGAAAGATGAGAGAAGGGGGGTCTGAGTTACGACCAGGCCAAACATTCAGTCACTCCATCCCCTCCCTCTCTTACTCGCCATCACATCTCATTTCTCCTTTATTACATTAACCCTTTGAAGAGTATGTTTTTTGGAATGATTTTTGCTAAATTCTAATCAGTGTTCTAGAACTCCATTGTAGTGATTGTTACATCAGCATTAGAATGTTCAGTTAAGAACATTGTAATAACATATGTGACAGTGGCGTTTCTAGACTGCTTTGATTGGGGGGGGCATGAAGAGAAGTTGGTGGGGGGTTGGTATCGGGGGGTGTGGGGGTCCTCCCCCAGAAAAATTTGAGCCTTTTAAAACTAATTTCCTGCATTTCTACACAACCTCACACAGGGCATTTTCTAAAATAAAATGTTTCATTTATTAACATTTTGAAGATTATAATTTTTTTTTCCAAAGCCCTCTAAGAGATTTGAGATGCTTTCATATAAAGCTAAAGCATAGGCTAATCAGTATATTAGTGGATACAATAATCTTATTACATTTTAAACCCATCTCCACCCCCCCCCTCATCTTATAGGAGAACTTTATTTATGCCCAATAATACCAAATCATTATCTAATCTTGGAAACAAGTATAGTTAAAGATGAGCTTCCTTCATCATTTCAGTCTCTTTCTGCTATTTTCTATTTACATGTAAAACTACTGCGCACGCACGCACGCATGCACGCATACATACACATACACACGGGCGCCACACACACAAGTGCAGCCAGCTAGTGCAATGCTGCAGATGTTTTGCAGAATCACAGCTATAACTAGGCTATATGCAACATGTAATCAATCTATTTAAAATCAAATCTCCCAGACGGAGATTCTCGCCACTATCCTCAACTCACTGAGTAAGCTAGGCTAGGGAATATTATATCCTAAGCAATGCATAACAGTTACAGTTATCAAGAAGAGACAGCATAGATTGATCAAAGAAACTGACCTCTTTCTCTTTCGTTGAGTCTCTATGTTTTATATGGCCAAACCAACCAATCAGATATTACATAAATATCGTCTGTAGCTCTAATAGCCTACTGACGGCACCGACTTCATATTGTCTGATTTTATTTTTTCTGGATTTGGCTTCAAAATGGGCAATAGGAAAGCAGTGCATTTTTTGATGACCAGTGACAAAATTACAGAAAACTATGAACGCTCAAAAAAATAGCTATAACGGTGATTTTTTCCAGTTTTCATTGGACGGGCAGACCATTCCTCTGGGTGGGCAAGGCTTATCTCTGGGTGGGCAATGCCCACCCCAGCCCACCTGTGGACACGCCCCTGATTTGTGATTTCACACCTTAAAGGGTTAAATGCATTTAGCATTCCTAAGTGAATTCCAATGCAGGGGAAACACGAGTGCATTCACCTGATTATATGAGCTATATAGTGCCAGACCTGGACAACAACATTCCAAAATGAGTGAGTATACAATATATGACCCATGACTGAAGTGTTAAAGCAAATTAATTACCCAAGAAACCCTGAAAACATTCAGATTACATAACATAACTTCACAGTCTTTGTATACATGGTTTTACCCATAGTTTATGTCTCTATCTGTACAAATTTTTGTCCTCCTTTAATTTACTTATATATTCTTCTATACCTATTGGCATAGATATGCATCTATAGGTCAAGAAACTCACATTTAAATTGAGAAGCACCAAAACATTTGGCCACAGTTGGCACTGACATGGCCGAAATGTAATCCCGGACCATGATCTCCGAACAGTGCTTTAACAGGATGAACCACCCTATTATACAAATTTAAGAATTGTCAAAAAGAGTAGCAAAACAGGCTTATTTTCCCAAAAAACCCCAAATTTTCCCCCTCATACCTGGGACAGGTCCTCTTGGTCCTGGAAGGTCTCCTCCTCTTCCTCCTCCTGCTCGTCAGGCTGTCTGAAGAGGTAGTACTCAGTGGCCTGGGTGGGGCTGTTCGCCCGGTCCTGCTCTTCGGAGCAGCTGCCGATGGAGGAGCCCGGGGGGCTGGGTGAGGACTGGGACGAGAGGTCGCAAGTCACCAGCTTGTAGTAGTTCTGCGTGGCGGCGGCTAGCCGAGCCTGGCTCTGCATGCAGGTGGTCAGGTCCGTCACCTCGCAGGACAGGTGGTAGGAGTTGCAGTTGGCGTCCAGGGTCTCGGGGGTCTGGCAGGCACAGGAGGAGGGGCGGGGGGCGCTCTCCCGGGGAGAGGCCCCGGTGGCAGTCCGGAGATTGGTGGGCGAGACGTGCAGGTCCAGGTAGAAGGTGCCCCCTGGCTCAGTGGAGGAAGAAGCGCAGGACTGCTCGGCCGAGCTGTTGAGGTTGGGCGGCTTGGCGGGGACGGCGTTGTTCATCTTGTTGTAGATGGCGCTGAAGTTGACCAGCACGCCGTCGGAGCTGTTGCAGGAGGAGTCGCTGCCATAGCCCATCGGGCCCTCAGGGAAGGGTTCCGGAAAAGGTTCAGGAAGGCTACAGAAGCAGCGGTGGCGGAGGGAGGAAGAGGGTGGGGCGAAGTCGCAGGTAGAGCTGCAGCTACACGTCTGGCTGCGCTGGCCGCCCCCCACAGGTACCTCATCATCCTCCTCCTCTTCGTCCTCCTCATACTCTTCCTCGCCCCACTCCTGCTCCCCGCAGTCCATAGACAGGGTGGAGCCGTTGCTGCCATGGCGACACTGGCGCTCCAGCCCCAGCAGGTCCAGGCCCTCCAGCCTGGTGGCGGCCTTTAGGGCTCCGATTCTGGCTCCCTCAAGGGCAGCCTCCGCTCCCCCCGCCAGGCCCCCGATGGTGCACCAGGACCGGCGCCCGCTCATCAAGAAGGGCTCAGAGGGGTACCCCGCATTATGCAGGCGGAAGGGGTTGTCCACGGCGCCGTTGGAGTTGCCATGGAGATGGAAGGAGGAGTCCTCCAGGTAGCCGTTGAGGTTGTCCCCTTCGTCATCCTCGTCATACTCATTGTCGTCTTCCTCTGCGTTGAGGAGGAAGGGGTTGTGCCGCAGCGAGTTGCCCTTGTCCCGGGCCTTGGGGCCCAATGGTATGAGGGGCGGGTCCTCAGAGTTGTTGGAGGTGAAGGAGGAGGAGTCACTGACCACGCTTCCGCCTCGGCGACCCCCGACCTCCAGTCCCCCGCCCTCCCCGCCGGCCCCGCTGGAGCAGCTGCTGCTGGATGTCTGGATCAGGCTGCTGTAGACCAGCGCCTCCCTGGGCATGACGTCCCTCTCAGGCAGCGAGGTGGTGCGCGTGAGGCCCAGGTTGTCCGGGGTGCAGAAGGGCGTGGCGTGTTTGACGGACCCGCAGCACTGTAGGCCCGGGACCGGGCAGTGCACCAGGGGGATGTGATGCACAATCAGAGTGTCCCCCGAAAGCTTGGGGGAGCTGTCCATTCTCCCGATGGCTAGGGCTGGCGAGGGCAGGTTGGAGGGTGTAAACGGTGTACGGAGGGGGGTTTTAGTTCAGGTGGTCGACACTGGGACCCGAGCTACGGGGCCCTGGGAAGGATGTGGCGGAGGTGATAACGCTGGAGCAGGAGTCCCCATAGTCCCAGTGAAACATCTGAAACGAGACGGAGATGGAAAGCCGGAAGGGTCAAACCTAGGCAGAATGTCTGTGTACAGTACAGTACTCCACTAATACAGAGACACACTAAAACAAAGAAATAAACCTCCTCTTTCTCAAATGGTAGCAGGTAGCAGGTCTAGTGGCTTTCCGTGCGCAAATAGTGAAGTGTGCCACATCTCTAGAAATACTCAGCTGACGCTCCATCAGATTCCTCAGCTTCTAATTATAATGAGGGCCAATGGACTACGGAAAACTAAGAGGTGTCATGTGCTTGGAGTGGGATAATTACAGCATTACAGTTGGGGAGGCATTTCAGGTCCCATAACCACAAAGTATGTCATAGTGCTGATCTGTGTTCAGCTTCCCCACTGTTCACATCCTAACATTTCCATTATAAGCAAACATGCCAATCTGATCCTAGATCAGCATTTCTACACTGAATATGCGCCCTATATGACAGGGCTATCTAAAGCATAATCCCAGAATGTGTCCATTCCCGCCTACTTGAGCTATAACCTTACTAGTACAGGCAGTCATGCCAAGTACACCCCCAAATGCCAACATGTCAACTGGCCCAGTAGTCCAAGAACTTTAATGGAGAGACCTCACATAACCTCCTGCATAATGAGGACTTACCCACAGTTTGAAAATGAGTCAACAAGTTAGATATTTATTAATGACACCAAGGTTTCTTGGAAGGTGAGAACCAGGTTTGGGAGCACAGGAATTGGAAAATTTGCCCATAATGTTCAATAGTGATTTTTTCAGTTCCAGTTAATTTCCTGAACTGAAATGGAATTGACCCCCAATCCTGGTGAAAGCGCAAATGCTGTCATGAGGGCAAGTCGAAACCAAAATAATTTATTTTAAAGTTATTTTAATTGTCCGTTTGTATGTCTTTGACTATGACTGTATGTTTTGTCGTCTTTTACTGCATGTTTTATGACTGCACGTTTGCAGACATCTTCTATCTGCTGTATTTATTTTATGGGGCGGCTGTGGCTCAGGAGGTAGAGCGGGTCGTCCGCTGATCGCAGGTGGTTTGTTGATCCCCCCTCCTCCTCTCCCTGTGTCGTCGTGTCCTTGGTTGGGGGCAAGAACCCCACCCCCTCCCAAATGGGGGGGGCACTAGCACCTTTGCATGCAGGCTGCGCGCCATGGTGTGTGAATGTGTGTGTGAACGGTGTGTGAGGAGGCCATGTAAAAGCGCTTTGGATAAAGGCGCTATATAAGTGCAGTCCATTTACCATTTATGTCTGGACCCCAGGAAGACAAACTCGTACACTATATAGTGTGCAGCCAATAAACAACAAACCATAAACAAAAATCAGCAGGTAGATAGGCGAGGCAGAAGCCCTGTCCGTGTCCTGGTGCGCTTGGGAAAAATTCCAGAACGGAATTGCACCCATCCAAAATCCACTGAAGAGAATGGCTAAACATCTTCTGCACATACCGCACAATTCCAAAACCCACCCACCACCCCCCATTACCACTGCACATAATCGTTCCAGAGAGAGGAACTAACAGGATATAAACAGGATGATTTGACGGATCAATACGCCCTTGGCTGGCATATTTGAGGGTAAGGCAGACTTAGGTAATAAACAGAGATTTTACAGGCCCAGTAATGACTTCAATGAGTCTGAGATGGTGATGTTCAATTTGCAGTGTGACACTGCATTACAATGTCTTTCCTGTGCTAAACAGACTTGTGATGCATTTTACAGAAATCAATTACAAAAGCTAAATTAACTGTTTAAAGTGAATGTGTTATAGCTGCCAATGCATCACACCATGCATCACACCATGTTCTACATAGTCACAAGTGATGCACGGCCACGCACGCACGCACACACACACACACCCCGACTGACAAGAGGACACACACACATGCATGTTTACACACACACACACAAACACACATGCACATCCTCTTCTCTCCATAATAGTTGGAGTACATACAACCTTACTGTAGCATTTGTGAGTCAATTACAATACCTTGGCAGAATGTAAAGTGTGTATTTGCAGGAAGGCATGCCAAGCTCTCTCCCTGTTAAAAATCCTGCATTGGCACTCTATGTGGCCTCCAGAGGACTGGCACACTGGAATACCCCCATACTAACAGCACAGACTGCCAGCCCTGAGCCTCACACAGAAGGTTGTGCTTGGCCCACCTCCTAACATGGTTCCCAAGCCAAAGTCCGCTTATGAGAATTTATTTATTTATCCTAATTAATTTGACCACTAATCTTGGTAACATGCGACCATACCAGGATCAAACAGGGTTCAAGAAGGGTCCATCAAGTCAGATAATTGTGTAGCAGGGAGATCCCAACGAAGATTACCCCTTGACATGGAAGACATGCGACAAATGTGACTAACGATCCATCTTTTTCTGTGCACTATTAGTCTACACTGCCCCGCTCTCTCAGCCTATCACACGTAGACCATTCCAACCCCAACCCTCTACTGGTTCAAAACCACACAATGACACAACCTGGAAGATGAGATGCATTGGCTTGCTCATCAGACCTGCATATTAATATAGGCTACACTTCTTTGCTTGGCCTGTCTATTTTACTAGCTAGTTGAAAATCTCAGGCTATAATCTTCCCAACCACTATGATTATTTGTTCCAACTGATTCCCCATTACCTCCCTATTACCATTCAGCCTAACTGTAAGTACTGACTGAGAGTGGGTTGGAAAGCAGAGAATGGGCTCCCACTCTAAATCGGGTTCCTCCTGAGATTTCTCACCACTGTTTGAGTGTTCTTTTCTCACTGGGCAGCAGGGTATGAAATTAACACCCGCCTGCCACCAGCCAAATGCTGGTGAAATTTGATTGTTATTATTTGTGTGAATGTGTGTGTGAACGGGTGAGTGAGAGGCCATTGTAAAGCGCTTTGGATAAAAGCGCTATACAAGTGCAGTCCATTTACCATTTACCATGATTATCGCAGGTAAGATTTCTCTCTTTTTGTTTAAGATTTTTCCAGTTTTCTCCCAATTGGGTAGCCAATTGTAACCTATGCTACTCAATTCCCTGTGAAGTAACTGCCTGAGAATTCACCGCTACACAACCCCATCAGCCGGTAGTAGGAAGGAGGGCGCCAAGTCCTCTTCAGGGCGACTCCTCGGGCTCCTGACCGCGACTCAAACTGGCTCGGGGCCGCTTGTGCGCGACGATTCTCCCCCAACCCCGAGAGCGGTCGCCAATTGATGTTCCCTCAAGACACTACACATACTCGGATCTGGCAGGATCAGTGGCGCGAACCCTTTATCCTCGGTGTGCAACTTTTATCGCTGCGCCGGTAGGTACGATTTCTACCCTAGCAGCCACTTTGCCAAGTAACCAACCAGGTTGTGTTATATTCAGGGTAGGGCTGGGCGATAAAACTATTTTTGCGATATAATTTGCCACGATAACGATGATAAACGTATAAGATTTATTTTGATAAAACTATCATTTGCGTCTTTTTCTTCTTCTTACCCAAATACAACACGAACAGCCAATCAGAACTAGACTTACACGTTGCTGATGTGCCCAGTGCCCACCCACTCAAAACAACGCTACTTGGTTAATCTTAACTTGTTCAACGTTATACAGAAATAATTTATATATTGGCTCAACGTTAGATGTCCAATAACAAATAACGCGTCAACATCAGGCACACCTACCTACCTTGCAAACAGTCAAGCTGAAAGTTATATTTCTCCTAGCTTGTGCTCTTATTGGTAACAGAACCATGACGGTAATAAAGTTAACTTCACTAACGCTAGCTATCATAGCCGCCTACACCTGCTGCAGACAGTCCTTCTGAACCCAAACTTTTCTTACTGTTCATGTAGCTATGCTTACTGTTCATAGTAAATAACAAAGAAACGTGGACGGGCAGTTGTGATTGCGATAAAGCTTAAGATTTAATCAAACCTTCACGGCATTGTATAAATTGACTTACTCACGAGCAGGCGTCTGCTGGGTCTTAATGCTTATTTTATTATATGTGAAATAATCAGAAGGAAAAATTAAGGCAGATAAATCTGTGCTTATATGGCCTATATATAATTTTAGCATATTTTTCAATGTTTTGCCTTGTTGAGGCATTTTATTACTGGACGTAAAGACATGTTGGTTCTGTGGAGCAAATGGAGCATTAAGTGTATATCGCGATAATTATCGATATCGAGCAATATAAAAAATATTATCATGATACACTTTTTTTTGCAATATATCGTCCAGCCCTAATTCAGGGCATACACCTACTGGCCAGAGTGGCTTGTGGATTCTAAAAATGATCAGCCATTTTAACATTTTACCTGCCACATTACCTTTTAAAATATAACACAACCTGGTTGGTTACCTGCCAGAGTAGAATATCTTACCAGCATTTGGCTGGTGGCATGTGTTAATTTTACACCCTGGTTATATTGTAAAAGGTAATGTGGCTGGTAAAATGCTGAAAATGGCTGGTGATTTTTTAAATCCACAAGCCACTTTTTAAACCACATTTGCTTGTTTTTTGGTGTTCAGGCCTGGCCTGACGCTGTACAGGAAAACGGAAAATTTCCACACACACATGCACACAGCACACAGCAAATCTGTCACTTTCTCAAGCTTTCTTGTTGAACTGGTTCACCACCGCCCGTGACTGGTCAATAAAACTGTAATTACAGGCCGATTATCTGACAGCCTCACCAGAAAGCCATCATTGTGCTTGTGAGAAGAAGAATAAATGTGGGTCAGGGTGTAGTTTTACACACCCTCGACATCTCAATTTAGAGCCTGAGGTAGGCCTAAGTGAAAGTTTATTAAACTTAGAACCTGTATGGGAAAGTGCCCACAGAATCACCCACAAAAAAAAATATTAATAAAGGAAAATTGTATATTTTTGCCCCCCACAACACCTTTGTATATGGAATTGGTACATGACTTTTGAAAACAGCGTTATGTTTCTTGTGTGGTTACTATTTAATACAAACAAATTAGGAAAAGTCATATAGTGCGAAGATGAAAAAATAAGGCCAAATGTTTATTTATTTATTTATTTTTAAAAAAATAGAGATTTCAAACATTGCATCAGGTCAAATTTACCCCAAACATAATATGAGAGTTAAGTAAAGACAGGGATCACAAAGAAAGCAACAGCTTTTATAAACACAACAGACACCCAGCTCATTCATCACGCAAAGTTCTGCCTGCTTACAGTTGAAACAGAAACATTCCAATGTGATGCATTTTTCTGAATAGTTAAAGGGCCCAACCGAGGACAACACTGTGGCAATGAAGGTTTGGTGCTGTATTATAGAATGGGAAACTCGCGTTACCAACCGGAGCCTCCCGTGGTTACAAAACTAGAGAGGGGGAATGAACCCAGGACCTGGCCACACAGAGGAGACGATTCTACAGTGGACTCTAACATAGATGCATGCTATTCTGAGTTAGCTGAACTTTAACTAGCAGTATGCTATCACCAGTCCAAACTTAAAAAATTACAAAAACAGAAGCAATAAATAAAATGATGATGATCGTCTTGACATTGTGTATAAGTGCAAAAAAAGAAAACATTCAGACGATAAGCCTTTGCAACAGGTCCATTTTAAAGCTAGGACTGCAATTTAGTAATTAAAAATGCAGCTTAGCTTCAACAAAGTACCTCCATCTGACAAAACGGCAGCCTATATTCCCAAACCATCAATTATTGCATCTGAGAATATTAGGCTATAGGGTGAAAAGTAGGGCGAACAGTTATTGGGAAAACTATTACTCTCGTATTTAGGAAATATATATATTTTGTATATATGTTATATTATGTTGCTATCAATGTGAAAAGGGAAATCTTATGCAACATTGACAGTGGAAATGATATCTTAAATCTTAATATTTGAAAATGCCACCATCAAATAGGCCTATATATTAACGTTCTGGTGGCATTGACTCTCATCATATATTAGTCTCTTTTTTGAAGCCACACACTTAAATAGCCTTAGTTAGCTCATGTAGAACAAATTACACCCCTGGCTCGGCTGTTCATAGACTTATGAGCTGAAACTGAGGGTCTTCCAAATGAGACATTCAGACACCCCTTTAAATACGTTAATTAAAGAAATTAACGACTGGTACTCCAAACATACCTCGCTTAGAGTTCTGATATTTTTTGCCAAAATACGTGTTAACAACATGGGAACGATCTACGTCATTTTGTGATAGCCTTCATTGACCAGCTAAAGTGACTTTAGCTGCTCAATGTAGGACTAACATTGAAGCAATGCTATTGGACTTGACCATTCTCAAGCCTGATATTTTAAAACTACACTATCTGCAAATAGAACGCTTCCATTCCAAGCTCAATATTAGTGCAGTCAGTGCTTTCGCAGCCAATAACTAGCACATTTTTAAAAGATGTGAAGGCCAATTTTCCCACTGCAATCATACGCGCTTCCTCGTAATGCAATAAAACATAAGATCGGCACTGGTGACGGTCGACTAAATAACACAACCATATCATGATCAACGGTTAGCATCATGTGCATTATAATGTCAACGCATTCGACAGCCAAGTTGTAGCCCACACGGTGTTAACAGTATTAGTCTGCGCCAGTGACCTGAATCATTGGTCCAAGCCAGAGTGCCCTTACACTAAACGACGCTAGCGTTAATGGACAAACCCCGCTAATGGGCTTTATGTGTTCCGAGACATGGAGTCGAATGCCCAAGCGCAACATGATGGTTCAGTGCGCTGTGGTGCCCCCGCCATTAAAATGATCAAACCACACAACACTCTCCACAAACACTTTCCCGCAAGGGCAGCACTTTCTGCGGAAAGGAATTTGAGACCGCAAGGTGTTCAGAAAGAGAAGTGACCGGCACATGCAAGTTATTTTGCAAGCAGAATAGGTTAAAGTGAGGCTGGCTATGGGTTAAAACAGCTGACATCAGGTTCTGAAAATTTAATTGGAATATAATGGGAGAGAACATGTACATGTAAGCTACACATTTCACAGTTTATTGAAGCTGCAGTGTTTCCGTTATGGCTCCAGGACATAACAATTGCAGAAAGAAAACCTTTACCTACAACCAGGAACTGCTGCCAAAAAAACAGCAAACAGCAGCAGCAGCAAGTCACACAACACTCGCCAAAGCTTTAGAGAAGACCTGTGATGCCTCCATATGCATCCCTGAATATCTGAATCTTAAAGCAGTTTCCCGCCAAAAACACTGGCCTTTCTAAGCTGACCCACATTCACACTGGCATTAGCCCAGGTCCTTTCACACTGCGGTCTACAATCTGGACACTGAGATCAGAACGCAACAGTTCAAACATTATGCAAATAACAGCAAACAAGTGTGGATACTTAAGAAAAAAAACCAATACAAAACAGCACTGAAGCATCAGGACCAGGAGGCTTGGACTCACAGCGAGGAAACTGAGAAACAACACTCTGCAGCTCCATTCAGACCAAATGCATGCCTGCATTTCCCCCTACATTTTCCTATTCAATCGGAATGCTGTAATATTGGTGTAAAATAACAGAAGATATAACGCCAGCAAAATGCCAGCAAGGGCACGATACCCGCGACGGCATCAAAGCCTTGCCAGCAAAGTGGTTTTAAATGCTTGGCCTCCTCATCCAAACTGGTGCAGCGGGCATAACTCAAGACTTCGATTGCAGAGACACAAAGTCAACGATGCCCTGGTGCCTCTTAAACAGCGAGACACCACACTAATAGCAACGGTGCAGAGGCTATGCAGCCTGGAAGCTCGAAAAACACACACAGCATATCAAGCCGCAGGGGCAGATTTTGAGAACTTCAAAAAAAAAAACCCACAGAACACTCAGCAGGACGTCTGGGGGTGAGTGTGGGGGTGAGTGTGGGGATGATAACTTCAGAAACAAAAAAGAGACAGAAATAGTCCTAATAATCCTCTCGCGCTCATTATATTTGCAATTATAAATGCATCAAACAACAAAGGTCACTACTGCAATACTGAGAAAATAAATGCTAGGATTGTATATGCAGTTATGTCCAATTACATTAGTCGATAAAAAAAAGAAAGAAAGAAGACTTCTTCCTGATCCACCCCCCTTGAAGCCAAAAACTCCTCCTACCCCAAAAGCAGACACAGTGCTGTTAGGAGAATTTGAGACGCCTCTGTTGCCCTCCCCCACTCACAGCACTGTCCGCTGGCCTGGCCGGGACAGTCCCCAGCCATTACCATTATCATGGTAGATCGGTAGCTGGAGGTCACAAAATCAGCATCCGCCCCCCTGAGAGCCCACTCTATAGGGGGGGGGAGACACCGAGGCACCACCGCCCCTCCCCCTCCCCATATCCCAGCGTAAGATGCCCAGACCTCGGCTCATTTCCGCCAGTCCCCCCCCACCACCCCGGTGCCGGCTCCCCTGCCCGGGCTCTCCCTTCTCACCTGCGCACCCGTGACTAGCCCTCTCCTGCCCAATCACAAAGAGCCAGAGCAGAGGCACTGCAGAAGTACTGCGCACCACGCGCCGCTCCACACGCACGCACGTATGCACAGGAGCAAGCGCAAACTCACATAACGCAACCATTCACATACATACGCATGCAGGCTCACACACAAAAGGCTTCACATAGATGCTCTCTCTCACACACACGTTGTGTACACACACACATGTATTGTACAAACACACACAATCACATGCACATACACACATGAACGCACTCTCTCACACACGCTAATGCACACACAGATACACAGTCACACACTTGTGCATACACACTCAGACGGCCATACTCACACGCTCAGACATACCAAGGCAAACGGACACTGGGAGGGAGCATAGGACGGCTCTTCTTCCCTCCGTTCTCTCTCTCTCTCTCTCTGCCTTCTTTCCATGCAGCCTATAAGATCCAGGCTGCTCTGCCACCCCTCAGTTCTATAGCAACAGCATCACATCGCAAACTGAGCATGCCCACAGAGTGGAACGTACCAAGGGATCAAACCAGGGTGGGGGGGAAAGCTATTTTTTCTCTTCTCAAGTAGAGAGGGGACCTGAAAACAGAGGGAGCTTGAGAAGAAGCATTCAGGGATGTGAGCTGGAAAGCCAGTAAACCAAGAACATGTTGGTAAATCAAGCAATCATATCTTATTAAAGCTGAATAAAATCATAGCAGTGCACAAAGTAAAAATGATCAGGACTGTAGATCATTCTGACAGCGATCTTTATACATAAAAACCACATCCTCAGGCTTAGTCAAGAGTCGACTTCACGTTTTTATTATTAATCTACTTATTTGTTTTCTTGAAAGATAGAGCAACAAGTGTAGTGCATTGACACTGGAGTAAGGCAAGCTAAAACAATGTCACCTTACAATGTCCTTCTGCTCCATCTGTGCATTTGAGGAAATATACTGCATTGTACCACGTGCCAGCAGCACCACTGTCTCTGAACACACTGTCTGTGTAGCAGAGACAGGCCTGGCCAGCCTTGCAATCTGATTGGACAGTCCACTCTAGCCTGCTGTTGCCTTTCTCTCAGCCCCCAGGCAACAATGCCATCTATACCAGTGCAGACACATGCAGACACACAAACGCACACACATGTGCTAACACAGACAAACAAATAAAGACACGAATGCACACAGAATAGCAAAAAAAAGCAAACCAATAAAGACGTGCAAACGCGCTCGCAGACAAACTCAGAAAAAAAACAAAAAAAACACAGACAGTCACGCACACGCAAATGCAGACAAGAATACCCACGCACTCATGCAGTTCAAACAGACTAGCACAAACAGCGCTGTACTGCTGTGGAAATGTACCCTACAGCACATAATTCAGTTTTCATTAGTTGACCAAAGAGCAGATTAGAATGGCTATCCACCAGTCACAATATAAATGTATTAACCTTTATTTATTTACCCAAGAAGGTCTGCTCTCTTATTTCCTTTCATGTTGAGGCTACAGTGCTGACCTTGACAAACGGGTTGTGAGGAAATGTAAAGGTTGTGTTCACATTGACCGTGTGGGGAGTATTAGCTGGCCACCATTCTGAACAGTTCAGCAGGGGTCTTTAATGAGCTCCGTGACTCAGGACCTCGGCTTAACGAGCCGTGCGAAACCAAGACGCTGACGGGCCAGAGCAGAGCGCCCGTCGCTGGACTGAGGCACTAGTGGCTTTGTTTTACGAGGCAGGAGGAAAGGCTGCTCCTTACTGACCCACAGACTATTCTCTGCGAGGGTTGTTTCCGTGTAGGCAATGGAATGCAGACGCATCACGCATGGGTTTATGACCATATTGTACTGAAATCGAGCATCATGATTTGTGTCAAAATATGGTCATGTCAACACATTGTATCCAGATGCTTGTGTTAGGATATACAGTATATTGTGTCACAAGGCCTATTCCGATAAGTTATCCATTACAAACTTGAAAACCTTTCAGGCTGTGCCTACCCAATGAAACAGACCGGCAAACAAACTGTGCATCAAACGTTCTCCGGTCTCAAAATGTCTCGGCTACACTCTCCATAGTTATGTACATTACATTACATTATAGGCATTTAGCAGACGCTCTTATCCAGAGTGACTTACATAACTTCTTATTACATTCATCCATTCAAACAGCTGGATATATACTGAAGCAATTTAGGTTAAGTACCTTGCTCAAGGGTACAACGGCAGTGTTCTACCTGGGAATCAAACCGGCAATCTTTCATTTACAAGTCCAGTTCCTTAACCATTATACTACACTGCCGGGTATCATGTGTGACACAATAAATAAATTTAAAAAGCAGAGTAAAATAGTGTTATTTTTAATAACAAAACATTGTCCCTGAAGTCACAACACAGGAAGTTTCTAAAATATTAATAGTAGCCTACTAGACCACAAAATGACAACACTAAATAATCATCCAAAGTTCAACCCTGGAGTGGTTTTGACAATGAGTAATGTACGGTAACCACACTATGTATTGTTCATTGGACTATCCTGATAATCCATGCAGATTAAGCATTATGACTCTCTGATCACTTGATGCAAACACTAAAACAGCACATTGATTCATCTCGTAATTGCCATCAAAATGAGCCAGGCCTACAATGAGAGACAATCATAACAGTGCAATCATAAAAGCAATCAGCGCTGTACAGTTCTGGGATTTTGTGCAAATTACCATCTGAGCACTCGGTTAATTACAAAGCTCTCCGTAGTGAGAGCACGCTCATTGAGCCTGTGAAAGGAAACGGCGAAAGGCCAGCATGAGACATTGAGGACTGCCCTATTAATTTGGAAGACTGTCCCTGAAGACTCACGGGGGGGATGTGCCAGCAGGAGCCTGAGAACTGAGCAGCCATTTTGTTTTGATTTTTTACTGCCAGACTCTGGGAGTGACTTACCAGTTACATAAGAGTACAGACACAGAGCTGCTATCCGTCTGCCAAGCTATTTGTGGAGCACACACACACACACACACACACAATGGACACAAACAGGTACACGTGAGAGCAGACACATGCACACACGTGGTATACAGTCTGTAGGCAGAACTGAGACACAGACCACTTACGTGCACACACACACACACACACATGTGCACACACAAGCAGGCAGATGCAATCACACAGACACAAAGGCGCACACACACACATAGGTAGATCTAATTACACACACACTCCACCGCTTAACAATCCGCACGATGCCTCACACAGTCAAACTAACGGGCAGCAGTGTCACTGCAGGGCGCAGAACTTAGGACATCAAGAGATCCATTCAGTCTGTCAATCATTTCATCCGGTAAGTCAACAGGGCTCCACAGGGCATATGCTCAACAGTAAAGTGGTCACGCGCGTGATATGATGCATGATTGATTGATACAACAGAAATAAACATTCTTGAGCACAAGGGGAAAAGATAAGTAAGTAGGCTAGTTGTCTAATAAGATGTTGATAAATGAGGCACCGTCTCACACCCACTCAGTCGCATGCAGGCATCCACACGCGGGAGCACACCGGCCCGTAGTGGCTCCCTATGCAGCTGACAGTGAGCTGGTTTTCTGTAGCCGGGGAGAGGCTGCAGAGTTGGAAACAGTCTCACCCTCTCCTCCATCTAACATTACAAAGCCACCTCCACAAACTATTGTACACCTCCTTCTCCATTTAACATTACAAAGACCTCCACCACTGGTCTCCACCTCCTTCTCCATCCTACATAACAAATTCACCTCCACCAATGATCTCCACCTCCTTCTTCATCTAACATAACAAAGTCACCTCCACCACTGGTCTCTCGACCTCCTTCGCCGTCAAAAATTACAAAGACCTCCACCACTGGTCTCCACCTCCTTCTCCATCTAACATTACAAAGTCACCTCCACCACTGGTCTCCACCTCCTTCTCTATCTAACATAACAAAGTCACTCCTGCCAGACACACAATATGTAAATTCACAGTGGGGTGACAGACAGGCTTTGGATAAAGAGGAACTCACATAGGGAAAGATCCAGAATAGTGGGGGAAATGTTCTCTAGTCACACATGAGCCGCTTTCTCAGTGCCGTACGTCTCATGGAATCCGTAACAAATTAAGCTACATCAAAGCTTAAATCTGAGCATACTAACAAAAACAAAACAAATAATGATGTCATCCAAAGCCAGTCTCTTCACAACAACATCTGGGAGGACAGTTTGCCGGTGGTGCGTTGAGAGAGAAAGGTGGCTGAACCGCGTGCTTCACAGGAAAGCCGTGGCTCTGCACGGCGTTATGATACCCGTGCGTCTTGGTGCAGTGGGGTTGCTCCATGAACGCGGTTGGAAGGGGCATTAAATTAGGGTGGGAATTGGACATACAGTCCCACGTTGGGTGCCAAATTATTATTTTTTTCAAATAGAATCTGGGAGGACTTTCGGCTTTCTTCCACAAACAGCTGATGAACCCTTGTTCACAGTTTATTTGAGGTGTAATTTATCTCTGGTCAGTGATCAGGGGGCAGAGTAATGGGATGGGGGGGGTGTTAAGACTGGTATCCAATCACATGTGTGAAGACACGTTAATCTAATAATCACAATGGCTCTTCCTGACCAGTGGTATTAAATTCCTAAAATCCAAAAACAGAACACATAAAATAAAAGTTGGAAAGTACATAGCCTTCGTATTATATTCTAATTTCATTCCAGCATTTATGAGATTCTGATTTGGCCAAGCCTTTCCCATGAGACCGGCGTATCCTCACCCCCATGATGTAAAATCTGGCAACCCTGAAAACCGTCTCAGTTCCACAGAGACAACCTCAAACGTCACCGACAAAATCACATGCAAAATTCTTTAGTTTTAGGACTGGGGCAGGAATGCGGGAAGAAGAGGGGGCGGTACCTTGTTTTTCAGACTCCTGACAGAGCATGTCTGTCCCTCTCATCCTCTAACCTTCCCCCCAGGGTCTGTGTATAATCTGTAAATAATCTCACCAACATCTGCTGCAGTGGCTGAGGACGAACCGTGGAAAATTCCCTCTCCCCCTTCCCGACCTTCCCTTCATCCGCTGTAAGGAACAAACAATTCCCCGGTTGCCAAGTCTGTATTAAGGCTTTCTCCACTATTGGCTGTAATGAACTCACCCTTTTCCATGCTGTATTCATTATCTGACTCTTAGAAAAAACACTAAGTTATTTTAGCATCTCTAAGAGGTATTCTTTCATAAAGAAGCATCAAGTAATGGTATTACACAAGAATTACTGAGTCACCCAGCAACAGTTCACGGATGACTAATTAATTCCTTACAAATTTAATAAGCCTTACACAACCTCACCAAATGCACCAGCGCATTACTGTACTCTCCCCTACGTGGTGATTACTGCTGTTCAGCTGTGAATTTTTAAGAGAGAACTGGGCCATATTCCAAAACGGCCCTCCCTTCTCCTGGATCTTCTCTCAAGAGTAATACTACAGGAAAAAATCATTTTTAAAACTCCAGGACCACTGAATGCATCTATACTAATTTGTATAGCATGTAGAGCGCAGTACTTGAAGTTGACCGGAACAGGGCAGTACACCGTACCGGGACTTCTACGCTTTGTTCGTATGAGAAGGCCTACCCGCAGTTTTTCTAGTCGTTCTGCTGCTTCTCATAAGCGGTACGTGCGCAGTGTTTGTGCGCCTGTGAGATCCTCTAACTCTCATTCCCACAACAGTCATTGTATTAGCACACCCATTGACATTACCGAGATGGTACATGCTTTCTTGCTTTCTCACTGCTTTTCTGCAACATAACTAGTCTTTTTCAACATGTTAGCTTGGCTCAAAAATGGGGAGTTACACAACAGACAACGTACTGGGACTTCTATATTTTCTGAGTACTGGCACTTATTTTTTCCAACTTCAAGCGCTGGTAGAGCATTAGCCACAGAACACATACATTTCCTTGATGTAGCCTAACTTCTGTGGGGAAACTTCAAACACACAGGGGGTAAAGTAGAGACCAAGTTGCACAGTTAAGGGCTTGAGAGTGCATGTCCAGGTATACAGTATTTGTGTGAGTATGTGTGAGAGAAAAATAAATACAAAATACCACATGTACCACACACACACACACACACACACACACACACACACACACACACACAGGAACAAGCGAGGGTGGGCCTTTTTGGCACTCTTCCTGCCACTGCCTCCCAGAACGTCCCTTGGCTTGAAAAGAGAGAAAGTGAAAACATCCCCTCTTTCCTGGAAAAGAGCTGGGGTCACCATGAGGATCTGTTCATCCGGGAAGACATTCCAGAAAAGTCATTGTGGTAGTGCAGCACACCAGCTGGACAGAGAGAGGCAAAGACTGGGTGCTTTATGCCTTCAACTTCAACTCTGAGAGAGTGATAGCAGAACAGGACATGGATGAGCACAGGTGTGGCAGAAAAGACACACCCCCTGAACAGAATATCTTAATAAACATGACTGTCCACCTACATTAATCATTTCTTCTGCACAACAAATGTTTTGGAGGAGACTGCTCCAAAAATAGCAGTCGAGTGGTCACTGCTGCCGTTCCCTCAACCTCCCCCTCTTAAATCTTTCCTGGTTCTGAAGACTCTCAAACCTACAAAGTGTGTAAAATCCTCTGCGGTGCGGCCGCTGGCTTGGTTGTGAAACGGGACATTGTGCGGCAGCGCTGGGAGTGTCCCTCCGCGAGTGTCAAAGGCACGCGTTCAGCCCGCTTCCCAAAAATAAAACAGGAAGGAACACAGCGCATGCAACGGAATTTTATATGAACACTAACAAAATAGCCACGGGGCAGTTGGCTACACTGATAAATACCACAGTGTAGGCTACTGAGTCAAAGGCTGCACTTGTTTGGAATTCAACTGCAGACAGACAGGGACCAAAGTGACAAGCTCCCATGACTGAGTGAGACTGGATCAGCGCCAGTGACTAAAAACAGGCCCCATCAGTCCAACTGCCCCTGCAAGAAATGACTCCCTCTCTCTCGCCCCCATTCTTCCTGTTTCTCTACACTGTGCTATCCAATAATGCTGAAAAGTCCAAAAAACATTTAAAAAAAGAATGCATGGTGTCACGACAGAGATAATGGCAGGTTTGCTTTTTGAAAAAGTGCCACCAGATTTGCTGTCACTTCCAGTAACAGGTTCTGTTCTCGTCTATTCTATAAAAGCTCACGGCAACTGAGCAGATACACAACATAGCTAAATAAACTACAATTCCCATCATAAAATCCAATTTATACAGGACGTACTGGTGAATAATAATTGAATAAATAAACTGCTCTGGCCAGCGCAGTCTATGAAAATAAACTGCTCGCCATGGTTTATCCCTTACATTTTGAGTGCCCATGTTTTTCTGTACAGTTCTTACTCCTACCGGTTGTCTAATTTTATTGTATTGCATTTTCACTTATATTCGACAAACCAATTTCCATAAATTTATACTCGTCTATAGTCTAGCTATATGAGCACTCAACACTTTAGTTTTTAAAAACTAATTTCAAGTAATTATTTGAATACAACTAGGGATTTAAGGATTTAAACTAGTTGTTTCAGCCGGTGTCTCCTGCCACAAATGCTGAAAGCTCAAATTCAGAAAATCACCAGGGGATTTAAATGCTTTAGCCGCTTCCAGTAATTGGTTCTCTTCTATAACACAACTTCACCACAGCTGGACAGCCTATAAAAGCTTAAAATATTTATTAATCTTTTAAAATTTCAGTGCAGGTTACATTACCCCCTCCAATTTATTATTATTTTTTTCCCTCTTCCTTTTTCTCCTGAGGTTCCAACATAGAAACACCGAATCAATAAATACAATAGTGCTGAAATAGCGGTGGGTCTCTCAAGGTTACCCCGGGGACAAAGCTCTTACTGTCTGAATCAGGGGGTGGATGTTTTTCCTCCGGTGATGCTGCAATTTCCTTTCTCACATCCCTGTCATTTCATTAGAGTTGGAAGCTGCACTGGCTGGGATCACCAGCTTTGGAACTGAAGACCAGCATAGAAAATTAAGGACTGACCCAGGAACAGCCTTGTCATTTCATTAGAGTTGGAAGCTCCAATGACTGGGGTTAGCAGCTTTGATACTGACCCAGGAACCGCTAACCGCTAAATGTAACTTAACTGTAACCCTAAACCAAAAAGATCTGTACCCTATACACAGTAATGCTATACAATCAACCCACACCAGCGGTAAAGAAGTTTAAAAAAGTAATTGTGGATTTCGCCCACTCAGGTTTGTCAAACGATCACCCGCACCCTTCATGTTAAAAAGTAAACATACCTTTTAAGAAAGAAGAGCAGGACTCTAACTTCCTGTCTAGGATGAACACCTAGTAGAGATCAGAATGTTTCCAGTGGCTGTTTCATCCAATCCTAACCTCAAATTCACCTCCTGCAAAGTGTTGTCTTTGGATCTGGCGGGTCTTTCTCCTGGATTCACTTTGGATTCACCGTGAACTTTGATTCACAATTTAAATTCAAATATCAAAAAAATTCACTGGTGAGTTCAGCAATCGCCACAATTTAGTTGCCACACTGCATTTGCTAGAAACAAAAAAAATATTGCCTTAATTCTTAAGCTAAAGGCAAATGTAGGCAGAATGCAAGACAAAGATCTGATCTGATATAACCTAATGCTAACGTGGCGTGTTGCTGTTCTACACACATGAAGCTAAAATCCTATTCTTAGAGCCTTCATTAACAAAACATTGCCTACGCTCTTGTGAAGCCACAAGAATAAATAAAACATGTCAAAACTGTCCCATAAAGTGCATCCGTAAATGCACCTTCTCATCTTTGTTGCATTTAAAGGTAAATGTACATTTGAACAGAATAGTACACTTCCTGGAGTTAAAAAAATAAACGTTATTTCAGTTCTTGTATGTTTATGACTAGCCCAGACAGTATTTGTGTGTGATAAAAGATATTGTAGATATTCAGAGAAGTTTCTGATGACATGCTGGCTTTAAAGAAGGCCAACTAAGTTGGGCCTGGTATGAAAGATAAAAGTTCTTTTTCATAATATGAGCTCGATGTCTCGCTATGGGATGTGACCCTCCGCAGCCCTGACAGAAGTACCTATCTCAAATAACCAATCCTGATTGGTCAGAGAAGCGTGTCCCTCCGCTGCGTGATGTAGTCCCCCCCACTACAAATACCGCAGCAGGAGGACACGCCCGCCATTCTAAAAATTCTTCTCACCTAGAAGCATTATCTCACACCGAGCCTAGTTAGTTTAACTGTCCACAGACGGAATTATTTATTAGCTTCTGTCGACGGACGCTAACTCAGCTCACTATATTCGCCGAGGTTTTGCACGCCAGCTCCCCTCGACGTTTCCTGCTAACACACCAGTTAGCCTCCTGCTTTTAACACTCCAGTTATCAGCATCTTGCTTTTAACACGCCAGTTATCAGCCTCTCGCTTCTAACACGCCAGTTATTAAGCACCTGCTTCTAACACACCAGTTAGCTAGCTACCTGCTCCTAACACACCAGTTAGCTAGCTACCTGCTCCTAACACACCAGTTAGCTAGCACTTACTGTAAAAGACACCCGCGCACCAGCCGGTGTTTTTTGCCCCCATGGCGTCCGCTGCTCCTCATGCCAGAGGAGACTCCCGGCTCTGCCCCTGTGGTGCCCGGATTTCGGGGAAGGATACGCACCCCGTGTGTATGAGTTGTCTCGGGACTGACCACGCCAGGCTGTCCCTATCCATCCCCGGTTCGTGTGTGCATTGCAAAATGTTCACGACGAAAAGCTTGAGACGCCGCCTGGCTCGCCAAGCCAGCCTGTCCGACCAGGACCCGCTTCTGACCGCCGCTGCCCCGGTAGCCGCTGACGAAGTGGAGCCCATGGTAGAGGAGGTACGGGAGATGCACACCGACTGGGCCGCCCTGTCTGTGATGTCCCCGGTTCCTGCCTTTCCTTCCGACGATGTGTTAGAGCTGGAGTGTGTAGAGGATGACTCCTATGATCCCCCTCTCATTTCAGAGAGCGAGAATGAGGATGATGCCTTAATCACTCCGGTGCCGGCTGCAAAGCCGGGGCTGCTTTCCGGGGGCTCGAAGGACGGCGAGGACGCACGTCCCTCGTCCCCGGTTCCTGTGGTTCTGCTCGACACGTGCAAGCGTGCGGCAGCGAGCATGGGTATTCCCTGGCCCGCTCCGGTGACACAGCCCTCGCGCTCGCGCTACGAGGGCAGGCTATTAGCACCGGGCGGTAACACGGCCAAGCAGCTTCTTCCCGTCTTTCCTGACTTACTGCTCGAGCTCAACAAGATGTGGAGCGACAAGCCGTACAGCGGAAGGAACCAGATTCCGGGTGCCTCCGTCCTCGACACCGAGAACATGGAAGCCCTGGGTCTCCTCGTCATGCCCCCGGTCGAGTCCCCGGTTGCAGCGCATCTGTACCCGGGTGGCGCCATGGCTGGCTCAAGCAGACGTCCGTCCCTCCCCGCTAAATCGGAGCGTCTTCAGTCTGCTTTGACCGAGAGGGCGTACAAGCAAGCCGCGCTCTCGATGAGGGCTTTGAATGTGCGGTCGCTTCTCTCCGCTTACCAAGCCGACATTCTCCACGGTGCACCTAGCGCCGCGGTTTGTCGCGAGGCGGGAGTGATTACGGACCTGTGCCTTCATGTCCAGCGGGTGGCTGTGCTCGCCACGGGGAAAGCTATGGCTTCTCTCGTGGTCCAGGAACGAGCCAGGTGGCTCAATCTCGCCAGGCTGACTGACAGAGAGCGAGATGACATCCTGGACGCGCCCGTCATACCGGAGGGTATCTTCGGCTCAGCTCTGACCTCCATGCAGGAGAGAGCGGAGGCGAGGAAGAAAGACAACGAGGCGTTTGCGCTCTGCCTGCCGCGTAGAGCCCCCTCGCCGTCTCCCCCGCCACGGGGAAAATCTTTCGCCAGTGCGCATCTCCAGTCGCTGATCTCCGCCCCAGGGCCAGAAGAGACGAGGAGGGACATTGTCACCGGGCTGTTTGCCGTTGCACAGCCGTGTTCACATGTCCACAAGCGCGCGCATACACACAATGTTCTGCCTTTATTCAAAGAAATAAAGTTGAAAACAAAATGTGTAAAAAATACCGAAAACAAAGCAAGCACAAACAAAATGAATGCTTTGCACATAAGCAACATGTCCGCCGGGCATGTTGTCCCTCTGTTGCCGGCGATGGGCATCCCATTTCCGGCTACGGAGGAATTTACCCAGGCTGCCGCGCGAGTTCGCGCATGCGCAGTACGGCCCGAGGGACATTCTCTCGCTCTGCCACTGGAGGGAGCCATACCACCACTTATGAGCCCTCCCGTGTTGGCAGAGCCCCAGCCGAGATTCTCCCCTTCACTGTGTTTACACATTCAAAAGTGGAGAGAAATAGGGGCTCATCCGTGGGTATTACGCACGATAGAGTGGGGTTACCGGCTGCAGTTCAACACTGTGCCGCCTCGTTTTTCCGGCATAATACAGTCACGAGCACAGGGATGTTTAGCTGGCGTGCTAAAGGAGGAGATAATGTCTCTTTTAGACAAAAAAGCTATTCAAATCGTCTCTCCCGAGCAGAGTCAATCCGGGTATTATTCAAGATATTTTCTCGTCCCCAAACGGGGAGGGAGAGGAATTCGCCCTATCTTGGACCTCAGGGCTCTGAACTGTCACTTAAGGAAATACAAGTTCAGGATGCTGACACAGGCATCTCTGTTGCGTCTAATAAAACCAGGCGACTGGTTCACATCAGTGGATCTGAGGGACGCTTATTTCCATATAAAAGTGTACGCTGCCCACAGAAAGTATCTGAGGTTTGCGTTTCAGGGAGTGTGTTATCAGTACCGAGTGCTCCCGTTCGGACTTTCCCTCAGCCCGAGGGTGTTCGTGAAGTGTACGGACGCGGCGGTCGCCCCGCTACGGCGGGGGGGAATACGCCTGGCCACATATTTGGACGACTGGCTTCTCCTAGCGCGCTCGGAGCAGGAGGCCAGGTCGCACACGGAGTTTGTCACACGTCATCTGTCAGAGTTGGGCTTTGTGATAAACACGGAAAAGAGCAATCTCTCACCGGGTCGAGAAATAATCTTCCTCGGGTTACAGCTGCTATCAATGCCGTTCACTGCGCGCCTCTCGGAGGAGAGGGCGAACAGTTTCAAGGCATGTCTTGCTCTTTTTCAGAGACACTGTTACGTTCCATTCAGGGTGTGTCTGCGCCTGCTGGGCCTGATGGCCTCGGCTATACACGTAATACGCCTCGGTCGCCTCCACATGAGGGAGTTTCAGCGCTGGGTTGCTGCGCTCAGGCTGGACCCCGTGCGTCATGGCGCACGGAGGATTTTGGTGACGTCGGATTGCGTGTTGGCCCTACGTCACTGGCGGGCACCCTCTTTTCTGACTCAGGGTGTGCCCCTGGGCACCGTCCTGTCCAGGAAAGTGGTCACTACGGATGCCAGCCTCCAGGGGTGGGGCGGCATTCACGAGGGCAGATCTGTGAGGGGCCGCTGGAGCCTGGGTCTCCAGCGACATCACATAAATTTTCTGGAGCTCTCGGCAGTGTTTCTCTCTCTGAAACATTTCCTCCCGTTCCTCAGGGGTCATCATGTCCTGGTGAGGACGGACAATACGACCACGGTGGCGTACATAAATCACCAGGGGGGTTTGCACTCACGTCAATTACACATATTGGCACGCAAACTGATCCTGTGGAGCAGTGTGCGTCTCCTGTCATTGAGGGCAACGCATGTCCCGGGGACCCTGAACGTGGGGGCGGACCTCTTGTCCAGGGGTGCGCCCGTATACGGAGAATGGACTTTACACCCTCTCGTGGTGACTCAGATTTGGTCCATTTATGGCCGCGCCAAAGTGGACCTGTTTGCGTCGGAGGGGAACACCCAGTGTCAGCTGTTCTTCTCCCTACACAGTCGGGGGGCCCCCTTGGGGCTGGACGCTCTGGCGCACGACTGGCCTCACGAGCTGCTCTATGCGTTTCCCCCTCTGGCGCTGGTTCCTCCCACCCTGGCGAGGGTGAGGGAACACAGACACTCTCTTATCCTGATAGCTCCACACTGGCCGGCGATGCACTGGTTGGCGGAGATTTATCAGTTGCTGTGCGCCCGGCCCTGGCAGTTGCCAATACGCAGGGACCTGTTGTCACAGGGGGGGGGGACGGTGTTCCACCCACACCCGGACAGGTTACAACTGTGGGCGTGGCCCCTGAGTGGCTCTCTATGACCACTGCGGGCCTTCCTCCGAGTGTGATTAACACTATTCAGAATGCTCGGGCCCCCTCTACCAGGTCTTTGTACACTGGTAAGTGGGGGGTGTTTGAGCGGTGGTGCCATGATCGGAATCACACCCCTTTTCAGTGCTCTGTTCCGGTGGTCTTATCATTTCTTCAGAGCCTCATCGATGATGGCAGAGCCTTCTCGACAGTCAAAGTGTATCTGGCGGCCATTGCCGCCAGTCACGTGGGCTTTGGGGACAAAACAGTGAGTCAGCACCCTCTGGTGTGCCGCTTTATGAAGGGTGCCCGTAGACTGCTCCCAGTCTCCAGGCCGCTTATGCCCCCATGGGATCTGACGGTGGTTTTGGAGGGGCTTAAGGGTCCCCCCTTTGAGCCTTTACAGGGTGCTAGTTTGAAGCATTTGTCTCTTAAGACAATGTTGTTGCTGGCGCTCGCTTCCGCGAAGCGGGTCAGCGATATTCATGCACTCTCGGTGCATCCGTCATGCACTCAGTTTGCCCCAGGGGACGTAAGGGTGTCGCTGAGACCTAACCCAGCCTTTGTGCCTAAGGTGGTGGGTTCATGCTCCCCGATTACTCTCGCTGCGTTCACAGCTCCAGCTGCTGACCAGCGGGCTCATACATTGTGTCCGGTCCGGGCCATACGTTGTTATGTGGACAGGACTCAGTGCTTCCGACGGAGCGATCAGCTCTTTATTTCCTGGGCTAATCCCAGGAAAGGTCAGCCTGTTTCGAGGCAGCGCCTCTCACACTGGCTGGTGGAAGCTATAACTTTGGCCTACGCTAATGAGGGGTTGCGCCCGCCCGCGGGCCTGCGCGCTCACTCTACGCGGGGCATGGCTGCATCCTGGGCCTTGTTCAGGGGGGTGTCTATTCAGGACATTTGTGCGGCGGCGAGTTGGACTTCGCCTCTGACTTTTGTTCGATTCTACATGCTGGATGTGTCGGGCCCGTGCGTTGCCAGCGCGGTCCTTCAGGCCTAGCATCTGGACATCTGGACCCTCCCATCGGTTGGTGGCTGTTCGATAAAGCTGTCTGGCAATTCGGGAGTAACCACATCCCATAGCGAGACATCGAGCTCATATTATGAAAAAGAACTTTAGGTTACTGTCGTAACCCCGGTTCTTTGAGTAATATGAGCGAGATGTCTCGCCAGACAACCCTTCTTGCTGGGCGGTGAGAAGGAATTTCGGGCTTTAGAATGGCGGGCGTGTCCTCCTGCTGCGGTATTTGTAGTGGGGGGGACTACATCACGCAGCGGAGGGACACGCTTCTCTGACCAATCAGGATTGGTTATTTGAGATAGGTACTTCTGTCAGGGCTGCGGAGGGTCACATCCCATAGCGAGACATCTCGCTCATATTACTCAAAGAACCGGGGTTACGACAGTAACCTAAAGTTATGAAAAAAGACTATTGATACTTAATCGCCTTAAGCTTAGTAAAAAAAAAAAAGACTTTGAGGAGATTTGATTGAGGCTTTTAAATTCATAAAAGGCATTAATAAAGTGAAGTACAATAGATTCTTCTGGTTGAGTTCTGTTAGTAGAATGAGGGGGCATAGATTAAAATTAGCAAAAGGTAAATTCCACACAGACATCATGAAGTATTTATACAGACAGAGAGTAGTCGCTGTGTGGAATAGCTTGCCATGTAGTAAAGGCAGAAACTTAGTAAGTTTTCAAGACCAAGCTTGATATGATGCTATATTCTATCTAGTTTGTAGGTAAACGGTGAGCACTAGGTACCCTATAGTGGTAGCAAAATGACGAGCATTGTTGGACTGTTATCGTCATTAAGTTATTTTATATTTAAAATTGGTATAGGGCCACGGCGGTGGTGTAGCGGTAAAAGCACAGACCCTCAGTTTGTGTAGTTGTGCCCCAAGGATTGGGGGCTTGATCCCCGGTCCTGCCAGATCTGAGCATGGCTGGTGCCCTGAGGGAGTGGCAACTGGCAGCTGCTCCCGGGGTGAGGGGAAGGACTCTGAGAGAATAGTCGCACCTGGGCAAGTTGGAATCAGGGTCAGGAGCTTGAGGACATGGCGCCCTCTTTCCTACCACTGGCTGATGGGATTGTAGTGGCAATTCTCTAGCAGTTTCTACACGGGGTCCAATTGGCTACAAAATTGGGAAAAAAAATACTTTTTATTTTTATTTTTATTGGTATAGGAAGTGAACAAATACAGATTCATGCTTTAAAACACTAAATAAATAAATTACTTCCAAAGCAGCTTGTATACTGACAGTATGCCTCTAGAATTTGTACAAGGATAATCTCATTTTCAGTTGGAACTATTTCCGATGGCATATGCAACCTGAGACCACTGTGCAAGGAAAGAAGTACCGGCACAATATAAAAACTGATACTTATGACGTTATAAAATCAATCTGATCATAGCCTCTGGAGGCATAACATCACGGTACAAGCTGTTATTCAGTTACTCAACGTGCATTTTTATTTATTCACTTTTTTTAAATTTATTTTGCTTTAAAGCACCAGCCATTGTAAAGCCAGCGGGTCACTAGAAACTTCTCTAAATAACTAAAATATCCAAAACACAGGTTAAACTTTTTTAAACTCCAGAAAGTAAACTATCCCTTTAACAGTGTAATTTCGGTTTAATATAGTACTGCAGCTGTCCATAGCGGTAAGCTTTTCATAACACAAATAACCGGTTTCATTAGCTTAACTATTTATTTTACCCACAGTTTGGTAAAAATCTACGTTTTGGTGTGGTATTCTTCAGAAAGATTATTAAACCTTATTTAAAATAAATCCCCCACCCAATGTGTTTTGGTATTTCACCTGCATTTGACATAAGACCACACACACACACAGAAAAAAAACACAAGACTAAACATCTTCATTCTGAAAGGAGTTTAAATAAACCTGCTTCAGTGAGCCTACTGCCCTGCAATACAAGAAGACTGCCTTACGCTATACGCGAGTGTGCCAGGGCATGAGCGACTGAATAAAAACAATGATTCATGGAGCCCATCAACTGAGGCATAAACATAGCTCATAGATTGGCTAGAAGTAAGAGGTCAGAAGACAGTGACTTTACAGCACTGGCCCTTACCATCAGCCCAGTCTTCCTGCCTAGGGTAAATCTTCTCTCAGAGAGACAGCAAATTGGGTCATGAGAAGATGCCGATTGATTTGTACTTGAAGAGAGCTCTTGTGCAAAGTGGGAGGAGTTCGGATAATATGAGAAAATAAGAGGAGTATTACACTCTCGTAGAGGCTGCATTCTTTGAGGAGGGTTCAGATTGCAATCAATCGTTTGTAATCAATCGTTTGTAATCAATCGTGGACCGGGGTGATGTTGGAGTTCACATGAATCACAAGTCAAATTAGACTCCTTTTTCCCCTCTCTCTCTCTTAGCCGTGACTGTGCATCCGTTTCCTCCAAAGTTTGTTTAGTAAGTTATTCTTCTCTGCATCCCACTATTTCTAAGAGGTATGGCTTTGGCGGCTTTTTAAGGCAACGGGAGAGTAATTTCTCCCCGGGTGAATGAAAAGCATCGGGTGTTCTGAGATCCGTGGGCACACCCAGTCTCCAACACAAAAATACATTCCTTCTGTACTTTCACTGTTAACTCGCATCAGAGGGATAAGAATCAACATCACTTTCTGCTCCAGGCACTGCTATGCTAATGCATTTCACAGCTAGCTAACGATCCTGCTGGGAAGGTTTTGGGGTCATTTGCTCCTTTGGGAAGGAAGTGTAGTTTTTTCCACAGGGTGTTTCCTAAAGATTTACTGTTTCAAGTACGAGTTAGTCAAGTCGGAAGGGGAAGTAATTAATCGGTGTGGTGCTGGCAGGAGCAATGCCACCTCCGGGTGCCATTCTTTGCCGTGCGGTCTCCAGGGAAACGGGCAGCCACGGAAGCGGACCCACAATCAGCGGCGATGGTGGAGGGCAGACCGCTCTGCTGAACCAGTGAGAATACGCCACGCGGCAGACCGGAAAATCAAAGCAAACCTGACATTGGGAAAGGAAATGTGATTTCTCCCGCATAAGTAGCAGTTTTGCTTGAGGCAAACAAGACAAGGGTGATGGAGAAAGAGAGACATATACAGAGAACACAAATGAGAAAAGTGGCTGGGGAGAGAGAGAGAGAGAAAGAACCAAAGTGAGTGAGCGCAAAAAAGAGTGAGAACGAGAGAGCGAGAGAGAGCAAGAGAGAAACAAAGACATTTCGCATAGACAGAAACATAGAGCAAGCTCTGTATGATGTGTCCTGGTCAGTCACTTTTGCCTGGGACCTTGCTGGAGGACATTCCCCCATCATGTAGGGAACTACCACCATTCCCTGACTGAGATGACCCCGCTGCAACGTAGCCAATAATGCTCACTGTGCTGTCACACGCCCTGGCTCCAAATACCGCATTTAAGCACGCTCCCACTGTTTCACCGCCACAGACTGAGCTTCTTTTATTTTTAGTTATTTCACAAAAGCAGAAGATATTCTGCTCGGATGTTTTAGCACAATAAGCTTCTTCTTTTTTACATTGCAGGCTAGTTGCAGCTAGATCAGTAATAATAATAATAATAATAATAATAATAAAAACAGTTAAAAGTAAAAACAACTAAACACATTTTCGACCGCTTAGCCTTCCTGTGGCGACCCAGAGACGTCACACTTAAGAATAAGAAGTGCAAGAAAAACTGCCACCTTACCTTTTACAATAGAACACAACCTAGTTGGTTACCGGCCAAAGTGGCTGCTAGAGTAGAAAATCTTACTAGCCACAATCAAAATTTTACCAGCATTTGGCTGGAGGCGGGTTTTCATTTCACAACCTACCTAGCAGCTGTTCACCTGACAGCGTTTTTAAAAAGAACACCATCCCCAGAAAATGAAGCCAAGGCTCACTGACGGGACTCAAGCGGTTCCCGCTTCTCATCCTGAGGCAGTGCCCAAAGTGTAGGAGGAAGTCCCCTATCTGTGCTTTGGCTCAGTTACGTAAAGCAGGTTTCAGCCCAGATTAAAGAGATCAGACGCACATCATATGCACATCAGCCAACAGCTGCACCAATCCTTCACTGAGAAAGTATGTGTACAAATGTGAATGCTTGAACATGTACAAACATGTACAGTATGCAATGCACACACACAGTACACACACACAGTACACACACACACACATATATGTATGTACAGTACACACACATGTACACGAACATTCCACACACACTCCCAGAGGCACACTCATACAGTAATGATTCTTAGCTCCTCCAAAACCAGTAAAGAGGACAAGTTCTTTAAAGTTCTGGCACTCTTCCAACGCATTATTCACTTTCGTTGTAACAAAATGTAGGATCTACCACTCTTCTTGACATGTCTTGCCTAAAACCACAGATCCTTTAGACTCACCAAAAAGATTATTAACACTGAATGTTGTGTCTAGCTACCGTTGAATTCCAACTATTCCAATTCGCCCGCTCTGAAAACTCATTGACAGGGGCAATGGACATGCTGTGCTGAAAAACAGCACCGGGACCGGTTACCGACCAGAATCAACTGTGGTTCAGAAGCAGAGAAGATAAGGATATATTTTGTGGAAATAGAGGACTTGGGAAAAGCAGAGTCATGCCATACAGCTGCCAGGGCACATAATGCTATGCAGAAGCTGCTCCACGACTGTGCTAATTACTATGACAATAAATAAACAACAGGCTTGGCATGGCACACACCACAGGAGTGCAAGACCTTTAAATCCAGCTTCTATTTTCTGCACTGTTTATCGGTTTATTTTCTCTGACAGTTATATATGTTGGAGAGGGGGGTATTTATTAGCATGGGGGCAGTCGCCACAAAAGAATCTTCCTTGTGACCCAGTTTCCATTTTTGTCATTCCTTCTTGGTTGAGACGAATAAAAGACCAAGTGAGGCACAATCTATTTGAGCTCAGCGAGACAAGTCAGAGGTGCGAGCCTGGCCCGCTTGAAATAGCGGCTAGCTCATCGGTCTGCAACTGGGGAACACCTGCCAGCCGAACCAACAGAAAACCTCCAGATGGAATATCCAGATTGGCTTGGCCTGGACTGACCCTGGTTACACCCTTATGACTAAATTTGATGTCATTGTTCAGAGGGGGAAGTAAACAGCCTTCTGTCAAGTCCAAATTAAGGCGAGCAGAGAAGGGAACACAACAGTCGCAGGTTAACAAATGCATAGCCTCACTCATCAGGATCACAGCCTTACGGTACCATCATGAGCCTAACCAGGTCGACACCGGTAGTTACACCAAACTATCAGCAATGTGCTTTGCTAAAAAAAAAACATTGGTCAGTTTTATTTTCTGAATAATCATGATCTCATGAAGGCGGGGCTTCAGAAAGGATGGTGATTTATCAAACTCAACCAATGGACTTTAACTGAATGCTGGGTAAAACCAATCAGACTGGAGAACATTAATCAAACAAAAAGTTACTTGCCTTTTCAGACACTATAGAGAGGAAGAGCATCTCGGGTTGAGACAAGAACATCTAGGCCTACATCTCTAAAACATTGTTATTTATTTTATTTACTTTCATATTTACATAGAAAATATAGTCCTACAGCCAAATCTCTAAGTAGAGGCAACATCTACAGATTATATTATCAAGTAAGAACAGTAAATGATAAACAGGAGATTGAGCCCATCTAAGATTGTGATATTCAATTTGACTTTGTATTGTCATTGTACACGTACAATGCATAATGTGTATGCGGCTGCTTAGAAATTATACCAATAATTTAAAATGATACTCTAAAAATCAGGAATATAAAAACAACATATGTGTGTGTGTGTGTGTGTGTGTGTGTGTGTGTAGGGGAGGGGGCAAACACGTAAATTTCCTTTCAGTTCGTCATCATAATAAAAATGATGCAGCACAGTGTCAAGCTTGGACTGGAATGCCACAAGAGTCTCTGCCTCGACAACATGTCTCTGTAAGCTATTGCATGCATTAAACAACCCTGGGTGAACCATACACTTTGATATCAGCGCAAATATTTAAGGAAACTAATTTAGCGCCGGTGTCATAAAGCATATAGCACATTTAAAAGTGGGGGGGCTTGCTGAAAGGCACAATGCTGTCATGCCCGTATTAGAGAATGAAACCTGCAGCCTCTTTGTGTTAAGAACCTGGTTGTGTAACCACAATGCCAGCCTTATTGACTTCAATGTGAAGCTCATGAAAAAAGGATTAGGATTACTACACAAAAATCTAATTAAATAGACATTGATACTGTGGTGACACAGCAAATCACTTTAGGGGTAAGAAAACCTCTCCACTCTGGCAGAAGGAGAGAAAACAACCCAGGTTACTCGGCATTGCAGCTAATTCCCTCTGGATAATATAACAAGCTTTTAATAGTGATTTGTCTTGTGGAGAAATGCGAGATAATAATTGAATTACTTTAATGCCATGCAGCATAATTCTCAGTGTAAAAAATCTATCAGATGGCGGATTAGGAGGCAGAAATACTTGCAGGCCACGTTTAGACTTCAGTACTACAAACACACCTATACATGAACATGCACGCACGAAATGGTTGACACAAAGTGCAAACGCCTGCAAAGGTTTCTTCATCGTATTCATCGTATTCTAATGTTACAGAAATGCTTGCGAGTTGGCTGCATATTCGTTTCGTTGCCACGGCAATTATCCATCGGCCTGTAGATACCGTTAACCCTTTCCAGCCGGACCGCTCTAATTTCGGATTAATTGTTCCGATGGTGTGACGTTTAATATCTCTGCCGTCCAATCACGGATTTTTTTTTGGAAAAATGCTAATTAAACATGACAAAATAAGCTACAATTGCATATAACTGGTTGGTGAGCTTAGTGGGCGGGGATTGCTTTCTTGACCGCTATATAAAGGCGCCCGTAAAACCCGGAAGTCTCCATTTGCCTCACCGCGGACGAAGCTACCACATCGGACAAGAGTCCATCGTTTGAAGACTTGACGGCGACTGAAGAAACCCCAATAAGCTAGGTAGGTAAAAAAGTATTTAAAGATAATAATTAACCATAAATATTACTTCAGAAACGGTTTTATTTTGAATAAAATCATGTTTTTGTACCGCAGACTTTCTCAGATTATCATTTAGAATTCGAACAAAAACATGAACATTCGTGTAAAAGCTATCACGTTTGCTTCGTGTTATTCTTCCCCCAACTCGTTTCGAGATGAAATTGTGAAAAAGTCTGTCATATAATGAATAAGTGAAGTGATAACATTAGATATTTTTCGTATTTAGTGTAGACTTTGATAACTAAATAATAGCTAACTAAAGCTAAAACCAGTAACGTTAGTCTAGCTGCGAGCTGTGTCTCGGCGCGAAGTCCTTTGTCCTTTGTTTTGGTAACTTTTAACGTTAGCTCTGCTGTCAGTCTGGCTAGCTTTCTAAAAGTTGAATAGTTGAGTTATACTCAACTATTAGTCTTATCAATAGCAAGTACTAATTATCTAGCTAGTGTTTTAACATAACGTTATGCCTAAATCTGAAGGTAACTAATTGCCCTGTCTAAAATGGAGAAGGGAACTGAACGGCAAAGTTTTTTTTTTTGTTTTTTTTTGGACTCACGTTTCTGAAGCTTCAAGAACCCGCTGTGTTATTTTCTGCCCAGCTCGTTTCGAGATGAAATTGTGAAAAGGTCTGTCATATAATGAATAAGTGAAGTGATAACGTTAGATATTTTTCGTATTTAGTGTAGACTTTGATAACTAAATAATAGCTAACTAAAGCTAAAACCAGTAACGTTAGTCTAGCTGCGAGCTGTGTCTCGGCGCGAAGTCCTTTGTCCTTTGTTTTGGTAACTTTTAACGTTAGCTCTGCTGTCAGTCTGGCTAGCTTTCTAAAAGTTGAATAGTTGAGTTATACTCAACTATTAGTCTTATCAATAGCAAGTACTAATTATCTAGCTAGTGTTTTAACATAACGTTATGCCTAAATCTGAAGGTAACTAATTGCCCTGTCTAAAATGGAGAAGAACTGAACGGCAAACTTTTTTTTTGTTTTTTTTGGACTCACGTTTCTGACATGAGCAAGATAAGCCTGTTTAGACACATATGACAAAAAGACATCATCCAGTTGAGCCAATGTCACTGATGATTTATGTCTGTTCATTCAAAACGTTATTTTACATTGATGGACATTATGCCAAGTAGTCTAACTTGTGATATTGTTGAGCTTTTTATCGAACATTATTCTGGAGCATAAAGTGTTTTCTGTAAAATGTCATTCTCACTATACAGCTCTTTAATGACTCAGAAATAGTTCTATATGTTATGGATTAATGAAATGGCAACTGATCATATTATTTATCTATTACAGTGATGGATGGACATTATGCTTGTGTCCAGAATAGCTATTTTATCTATTCCTGACATAAGCATAAATCGTTTGCTGTAAAGATGTTATTATTGTAAGTATACAGCCCTTCAATGACTCAGAAATGGTTTTATATGATATGTTATGGATTAATGAAATGGTAAATGATTACATATTTATGTATTGCAGCAAAGGATGGACATTTAGCCATCTGATACAGTCCCTGAAGAGAAGGAGGGTGCTGAGGGTCATTGCAGAGCACGACATGCACTTACTGTTATCTTCTTGATTCTTGAATATATTTAAGGTATTTATGCTTGACCATAGATTTGGCCGAGGGCCTTTCTGTGGAGTTTGCATGTTCTCCCCGTGTCAGCGTGGGTTTCCTCCGGGTACTCCGGTTTCCTCCCACAGTCCAAAAACATGCAGGTTAGGCTAATTGGAGACTCTAAATTGCCCATAGGTATGAATGAGTGAGTGAATGGTGTGAGTGCTCTGTGATGGATTGGCGGCCTGTCCAGGGTGTATTCCTGCCTCTCGCCCAATGCATGCTGGGATAGGCTCCAGCACCCCTGTACCCTGAATAGGAATAAGCTGGTTGATGGGTGATGATGATATATATATATATATATATATATATATATATACACACATACTCAAGTGGCCAATTAGGATAATGGATAAGTGGTAATGTGAAATGTCAATGAACCTAAAATTCGAATAAAAATGTTTTTTTTAGCCTTTTCCCATACATCACTAAGTGGTTATAACTTTTGAGCAGTAGAAGATACATCTCTTCTGATTTGTACTCTATATCACTGACAAAATAGTGAAGATACCACACAGTTTGTCTCCCTCGATCTTGAACATGAAATGTTTAAAAACCTAGGTTTCTCATGGAGAATAGCCATTTAGAAAGTTTTGTATGATTATTTATTTTGTGAATTGTTTCAATAATTGATGATATTGTGTTAAAGTAAGCATATTATTGTATATTAATGGATATATATGGAAAGCCCCAGTTATCCTGTTTAAAATAGTATTTTAAAGTTAGGGGTTGTGATGTAATATGATCAATCCATAAACATTTTTGCATATGCACATCATATTGTCAATAAACCAACATTCTAAAGCGTTTTTTTAACCCTTTTCGCACCCATAACTGAAGTGATTATAACTTTTGAACGGTAGATGATAGCTCTATTCTGATTTTTATTATATTTCACTCACAAAATGGCGAAGATACCATACACTCTAGGTTTTCCTATATCTTAAACATGAAATGGGTAAAAATGTAGGTTTCTCATTAGAAAATAGCCATTTAGAACATTTTAGAACATTTTATAAATTTAGTTGTTGAATGTCTTTCCATAATTGATGATATTGCCATTAAGTAATCCTATTGTTTTTTATATCAATTGAAAGCCCCAGTTATCCTGTTTACAATGGTAAATAAAGTTTAGGTATCTGATGTAATATTATCACACCACAAACATTTTTGCAACGCATGTTAAGAAATAGAATGGAATAGAATGTTCACAAAATATTCGCTTAGGCTGGAAAGGGTTAATTTAGCTATATCTGCGAAAGCATCATTTTGTGCAATGTTGTTTAATTCTGGTTAACGTGGTGTCGCCTAACCAGCATTTACTTCGTGGACATTTTGACAAGGGAGGGACACGGGGATTTTGAATTCTCACATTTTCTTAGATTGTAGGCTACATACATTTTTGTAAAGAAATGTAGGCCTAATGCCACTGTAGGCTATTGCAGCGGCTGGTCCAGAAAATAGGTGCTGCAGCATCAGCGAGCAAGATTTCTAACGTTAGCTACCGACCTAAAATTCTCCCCAGCAACCGATGAGCATCGTTCCCTCATCAGCGCCAATCATCGGATGAGCGAAATGCCTTACGTTAGCAATAGAGCTAGTGTTAAACAAGACAGACGCATACCTACGTTACGAACCACAGTCATCCAGTGGAAAAGCAGTTATGATACATTAATAAGATCCAGCAAGCTGCAATGCATTGGCTATGGTGTATGCCGTAAACATGACATGCAGGCTAACAGCAAACATAGCCTACAGAATCTCTATGCCTTTGTAGCGAAACTAGCGCCGTTTATGACCGCAAACTGAAAATAATGAGAATAAAACATGAACGTATAAGACGAGGGATTTTTCTAGCACCACCAACAAATATGGCTATAATACCTAATAGCATACACTGAGTGCATTCCTTGTTAGTGACACAGCAAAATCACATAACATTTAGTACACACAATGCACACTTGGTGGGCTTTAAATCACATTATATGTCTGTCTCGCTAGCCGAGATCAAATGATGCCACCGCGACTACCCGTCTGATAAGCAAGGAGCTGATATCACAATTCAAAAACAGCAACAACATATCGAAAAGCAAACTTACATTTAGCGTGGGTGCTCGGAAACATGTAGGCTATATTGTCAAGTTTTCATATTTTAAGAATATCCCGTTGGGTCTTTGCTGACAACAGCAACGATGAATAGTCCTTAACACTGCAGGGTGCATTTCCCGACGAGCTTTTACAAAGGAGAAAAACTGGGCTGGCCCATGCGCCGCTGCGTCACGTCTACACCCCGAACGCTGCAAAATGTACTTATTGCCCTTTTGGATACCTTCTTTTAGAAATACTTAGGCCTACATCTCCATATCAAATTATTGAAGTAGCTTCATAACTAATCTGCAAATTAGCCAAATTTAATTCCGACATAACCACAGAATGCACATTTCCCATTGCACGACTACCTTATAATTGTATTAATACAAATATTAAAAATGAATGTAGCTTAAAATATGAAATTCGATTGGTCCTTAAGTCGGTTTAGTCAGTTCTGAAGAATCTGAGATTGTGTCTTTTAAAAATGAATTAGGCTACTATTGTAGCTACTTGGTCAATTGTTCGCAAATCAAAATGATCCCTTAACAAACACAACTTCCTTGTTTATGGAATAGTCTTTTTAGAACAGGCCTATACCATAAAATCACTCGTTCTTTCTAGTAATGCAACATTACATTAGTTATTTGGCAGACATACGTACACACAATACCTATCCAAATATTGTGTTGTCGTTGGTTTGAAACAGTTAAAATATGAATAAATATATATGTAGCCTGTGGACCATTTGTATGGAACAAATTCTGTAGTGGGTCAATAGGCCACATATTGAAACTATGTTATGTTTAGCTTTACATGATTCCAACATATTCTCCAAATAGTATTGAAGTAACTGCTTAATTGACAAGGCTATGATTAAACAATATCAAGTATGTATTTGTTAGCTTGTGTACTTATCAAAAGTACATGCCATGATCTTTATTCAATTGAGCATTTAAATCCAATATGTTTGGATATTGAGATTAGAACAAAGGAAGGACAAGCAGGCATAAATCTCAAGCTTCTTAATTTCATAGCCACATATCTACATTTAAAGGGATCATGCTAAAGAAAGAAATGCTGCATATTAAATAGAAAATAAACGGTTCAATCAATTAGATGGTCAAATATGATAGCCCAAATAAGTTTTCTTTTTACAAAAAACATCATTCGTTATTGTGTTGCTCCGCGCAACATCTGTGCGTGTGTATGCGTGAACAAGGCTTTTACACACCCAATGAAATAAGACACCCACAGTTCTCTCCATTGGCTAGTCTTCCTCTGGGCAGCTTCTCGGTGTGTATGAACCCTCACTATGAGGCCTTATTTGTACAGTTTATCATTTTGCTTAAGTGATAGAATAGCCTCAAAATATGTGGTAAATATATTCTGCAATATATTCTGCAACATGGTGAACAGTATCCAAGATGAGTCTAGTTTCCCATTGCAGCTGTGCACGTTTATCCTGAGAAAACAAGTTGAAATCCATAGAAAACAAAGAGGATTCTCTTGAGAGAGAATGCATGATAGTCTTAGGTTTAGTCACGCACAATCATATTTCAGCATTAAGCTTTAGGCATTTTGTAATGGAGGCACAATAAAGGCACTTACAGGTTATTTACCAGTTACTGTTTTACCATTTCTAAAAAAAAAAATAAGATCTCAAAATAAGATTTAAAAAAATGTATATTCTAGAGATTACCGAGCCCCAAATAAGTGCTTATCTTAAAGCAAAAAGAAAAAAAAAATACAAATATGTTTAACAAATACACATCACATCTTTGGTATAGATTAGCATCAGCCATGATATGAACAGTGTACAGTCCTTGTGATAGCCCTGGCAAAACCACCCTGTCTTTTGTACATGGCCACAATGAAAATGCATACAATCCAGGCCAATCATACAGTATGTAGATGTATATGCGCATACTTTATGCGCAGCTCGACAGGCAGACTTGCAGCTGCCCAGTTGACAAGCAGAAGGCCGCTACTGAGCGGTGAGATGTTCTATTCCCAATTGGCTGAATCATTTCCTCCAGCCGCACTACAACCAATACCAGCCACAGTCAGCACCGGCATGGTGCGGGTTTGATGCCAGATTGCGAAGCCATCCGTGCACTGGAACAGTTTCTTAACAGGATGAGCCACCCAAACAGCCCATTTACTGACAATTTTTAAAAGAAACATTTTGTTTTCATCAATATTCAGAACAAAATTCACAAAAAAAGGATCTGCAGCAATGCTGTGTCTTTCATCCTCTGCAAATAGCCATGATTACAAAATCTCAAGAGAGTTACAACATGATGCAATACTGTGCATTCAATAGTGTTGACTGCCACTGAGATTTTAGACTTTCCTCTTCTGCGTGTTATTTTTGATGATTAGCTCTTAAACAATCTGTGAACATGGCAAATAAAATAGGGTAAATATAGTATTGTACCCATTAAAGAGGCAAGGCATGAAGGAGCCACATACAGTATAATCATGACAACGTTGGAGATTTTTTTTTCATTTTATACACAGCACCATATGGAACCTTTACGGAAATGGAATATACTAAAAAATATATAAAAAATAAAATATATTTTTTAGATATTGCAACACTTCACAGTATATGGAAAATACAGTATGCATAATATATTGGGAGTTTCAGATAATGCAATATATTAAACTTCTGAGAAATATATGTAGTTCTATAAGTCACAATATTTGCAATATATTGCATTAACATCCATTTCCATAGAAATCATGATTAGTGTTCTTGCGTTGTTTTTTTCCTGCCATGGTTTGAATGGTTTGGCATTTTAAACTATTTTTCCGTCAGTTGATCTGGCCGTAGTTTGTCGCTCTGTGGCATCCGCACAACAAAAAGCACTCTTTTTTTATGATCATAACAAAAAGGCCTCTTTTCGACAGTCACACTGCCAACATGACATTGGAAACACACAACAGGAAATTAAATTCATGATTTATCATTCCGCGCATTAATTAAAAAACTGAGCTCAATTCATACGAGTCATTCACACAATGTTAGATTGGAATGGTCGTGAGGGCTAAACGGTGTTTCCTTTAATTTGTAACATGCGGAGGTCCGTGTTACAGTACTTCATTCAATCGCATGTTCAATGAACAGACGTTGGGTTTAAATGGTATTGGGGTGCTGGCAGAAACACTTGCTGGCAATGCTATAACACATCCATGTGAGGAGCGCCATCGGTGATATGAGAAAGTAGCATGAAAGAGGCAGATGGAACCATCGAGGAGTGCGGCGAGTGGTTGCCATGGTGATGCCCCATGAAACCCCTTGCATATGGAATCCCATTTTTGTCGAAATTAAATAAATAAATATGCCTTTATGAAATAAATAATCTTATGAATAAATTCAGCAATATATGTATATGAGTCAATAAACTGTGAAATAATTCAATAATGGAATATTTGACCGACAGTGGACCACATCATAAAATAAAAGTGTCATCGTGGAAAAAAAAGTGTCATTATGAAATAAATGCGTCGTCATAAAATTAAAAGCATTGCCATGACATGAAAAAAGGAAAAGCTACTCGGAAATGTGCTACTTGCATAAGTACCATTATGAAATACAAGTAGTATTTTGAAAAAAGGCATTTTGAAATACAACCTGTTATTATAAAATGTTTTAATTAATGATTAAATAAAATGTAGCAACGTCGATGTGAAAATGTGTATGATGAAATAATACTTATATACTAATAATGTACCTAATTATATAATTATATCACAATTTATGGACCAATTTCTATGTATTTCTGCATTAATTTATATCATAATGGAATATTAATTTATTTAATGAATTTTGACAAAGATGGGATTCCATGCTCTGCTCCCCTCAATTTTGCAGGCACAAAAGGGGTGGGGTGGTGGTAGGGGGGGGGTTCTTGCATTTCAGCCCTGCCCTCAGGGCATGGCCTGAGCGGTCTGGTGGTCCCCGACGACCCGGTATGTCTCCACTCGCGACTCCCCCTGCTGGCGCCCGGCAGGACTGAACGTAACCGTGCGGTTGAGGTTGAGGTTGAGGTTGAGGGCGGGTCGGCGCAGGTACCGACTGGAGGTGACCAGGTCGCCATAGCCCTGGGTGTGCGAGAAGGCGTAGCCGGAGCGTCGGGTACTGACGCGTCTGATGTGGGCGCGCTTGGGAGCGAGGGGCAGCACGGATTTGGCCTGCCTCACTTTGTACCTCACCTAGAGGAGAGGAAAGGAGAGGAAAGAAGATAATGGTGGATGTACAAGAGGTGAAGACAGGATAGAACACAGATGGTGGAGAGAGAGAGAGGTCCCGGCATGGAAGAAAGACCAGATAGAAAAAAGGTCAGAGAGAAAGGACAGAAGAATGAAAAAGCTTAGACAGCCAATCACTACAGTGATAACAAATATGTGATTAGAATGTTCTTAACTGGACATTCTAATGGCGATATAACAATCACTACTGGTAACTGACAGCAATGGAGTTCTAGAACACTGACTTAGAATTTTGAAAAAAAACATTCCAAAAAACCTACTCTTCAAAGGGAATCCACATACTGACACTTCCCTTTCCAAAGCCATTAGATCTGCTGTGCATTCCACAGAGAAGCACACAGGCAGCGTGTATCTCTTATCACTCATGCCAGATTAAACATGTCCCTGCTTCACGCTTCAGTCTCACAGTTGAGCTAATAATACCTACAGCTGACTTGATTCAGAGGATTTCAGCCCTTCTCGTGGAAACAGAATGCTGGACAGCTAAGCATGCGTTCCCACTGTCATCGGCCAGTTCCTGTTTTATAAAGTCCACGGGCCACATGTATAAAAGTCTTAGAAAACGAATGCGTAAAAGAACGCTCAGGGTGAAAGTCGGAAATCTGCTTTAAAAAGTTTTGCATTTTCTACCTCTGCCTTTCTGTCACAGTGTCGCCATATCACACAGACTCCAAACATTGCGTATGTATGGTGTCCATCATGTGCAGAGGTACGCAGATTCTCACAGCACGTGCTATATTATACATCTGAATTTCCTGCATGGAAACTCGCTTATGCGGCTTTCTGAGGACATTTATATGCTCATCACTGTTTATACATGTGGCCCCAGGAGTTTTCTATGTTATAAGGGTCCTTTTCTAGGAGATTACATTACAAAAATCTACAGGAGGTATCAATTTACCACAGGTAAATAAATAAACTATGAGGGGTTTCCATCTCTAAATGGCAATAGAACAGGGCAGGTGGATCATGAGTAGGAAATTAACTCAATAATCTCATTCAGGTCAGCCAATGAGATGGCACCCATGTGTCAGTAAGGTTTCCCATTGACATCACAGGAGTACCCAGAGGAGCTACTGTTCCACGTTTAAAATTAAAATAAAAAGCAGATTTATGTGTTTTTTTCTTCCCTTCTGAAACTGAAGGATAAAGACAAATGATATCCCTCACTCTCTTTCTCTGTGTTCTCTGCATCTCTCTCTCTCTCTCACTCACTCACAAAAAGATAAGACTAGTTTGCATGGTCAAGACTCATTTTCTCCTCCTGCTGAATGGAAGGGTGATACCATCCCAGTGTTCTACCCCACTCCCCTCTCACCTTGTCGTTGATTGTGGGCCGTAGCTGTATTAAAATGAAGCGGTAGGCCACTACAGGCAGCACACACAGGATGGAGGTGAGCAAGACCGTGAGCCACACATTGGGCTGGTTCAGAGAGTTCCTGGCCGTACCTGGGACACACACACAGGTAAACACACACACACAGGTAAACACCCACACACAGGTAAACACGCATGCACGCACGCACGCACGCACGCACGCACGCACGCACACACACACACACGACATTAAGACATCAGCACACTTCACACAATTACAGAACGCCCAAGAAAGCGGACATCCATACTGTATTTGTCTCAAGAGCATTTCATAGTCCAAGGTCTATATCCCACTGTATGACAATTCAGCAAATTCACCTTTGTGCTTTTCCATAGCATGATTATGAGGGAAGGGGTAGGCCACCCTTTCCCTCATAATCATCCAATGGGAAAGCACAAAGGTCATGTTGCCAGGCTACTGAGATGGAAATGAGGAAGGTAGCTCACCAATGAAGGGGAAGGATGCGGTGAAGATGAGGTACATGCCGTTGCTGTACATGGTGAAGATGACGGCGAAGTACACAGACAAACTGCCCCACAGGAAGAACTGGTTCACCGCTGTCCAATAGGACGTGTCCAGGCCCAGCTGACAACCAATCACAGCACAAGTTGTCACAACTTGTCTAGCTCAGTCTTCAGTACGGATATACACAGATCAGCCACAACATTAAAACCACTGACAGGTGAAGTGAATAACATTGATTATCTCGTTGTTATTTTGGTTATGTACTCTAACACTTTGTATTTGAAAAGATACAATGATAGTGCAGACTTAATTTGAGGGTATTTTCATCCATATCGGATGAACCGTTTAAAAATTATAGAACCTTTTGTACATAGTCTCCCCCATTTTTGGGCATCAAAAAATATTGAACATTTAAAAATAATGTAGAATAAAGTAATCATTTTTTATATTTGGTCGCATATCCTTTGCATGCCATGACTTCCTGATGTCTGTGACCCAACAACATAAAAAACTCTTGATATCTTATTTTCAGGTACTCTTACAAGTGATACTATAACGTCTCTGCATTTGAATGGCTCTCTATGGGAATTGGGGGGTGGGACTAGTACAGTGGGACTGGAACAGTACCCTTTCAAACTCAAAGTGCTAGAGTACAGAACCAAAATAACAACGAGATAATCAATGTTATTCACTTCAACTGTCAGTGGTTTTAATGTTGTGGCTGATCGGTGTATACCATCCCAGTTGCTTAGCTCCCATGCTCCTTCTGTCCTCTCTGCTCCTTAACTACTGGATATTCTGGTGTTATATTACAGTACTAAATCTACAGTAGCACAGTGCTGCACTTGGTAATGCTCCTTAATGAATTTACAGCAATGCAGTGTTTTTCCAAACCTCACTCAGCAATTGTTTTATACTTAAATCTATACGAATAATAAAACTGCCAATATCTCACCATTTATCAGAAAATTACCCACCTTGAAAAATATGGTTTATCAAAACTGGACTTAGTGAGGTTTGGAAAAACACTCTTCAACTGGAATGTTTTGGCTTAAATGTTAAAAATGGGGAGCTGAGAATCTGGTCAGTTTGTTATATCATTTTGCCGGCGTGGACAGAACATTATGAGGGACAGCGAGTGCTGCCCAGCTACTTTCAAAAAGTGCTATTAAAAAATTAAGGCAGAGGCACTGATGGGAAATGAAGTCCACAGGTCTTTAGAGATACTGCTAGGCCCACCAGCTGCAGACTTCCTCTTCCATCATGCACTCCGATCGGCTCTGAGGTTTTGTGATTGTGGAACACCCCCGCACCGGTCTTCAGAGCCATTAGACTGATGACTTTTGGGGGGAAAGGTGTGATGGGGATATTTTAAGGGGACAGATGAGATGGAGGGGCAGGGGCAGGGGCAGGGGCAGGGGCGCCTCACCTGTATGCAGACGACGACGAGCAGGCAGGTCTGTGCCAGCAGGGCGAAGGACTGGTAATCGGCGATGTCGTGGCCGTCGTCTCGCAGCGTGTCGTACATGGCGCCGTAGGGGACGAAAAAGAGCACCAAAGAGCTGTAGCAGCTGTGCAGTAAGCAGATGATGAAGGCCTTCTTACTGAAGTACATGTTGAGCTGCCCGGGGACGTACAGCTGTGGGTACTGAAAGCTCCAGCGGTCGTCCACGTCCTGTTCACACACACATACATATATGCACACACGTACACACACACACGTACACACACACACACACACGTACATGTATGCGCATACACAGGCACACAAACGCACATATGCATACACATGTGCATATACATGCACACACAAACATAAGCAGAAATAAACAAACACGCACAAAAACAATCAGATCTGCGCCCACCTGACTGCAGCATTGAATGACCACATCATCTGTGCAGACTGACCTGGTCAAACAGACTCATGCCCAGCACAGGGAGAGCGGTGTACACCAGGTTGTACAGAGTGATGTACCACTCATCGTACACAGTCTGTGGAAAGAACACACATACAGCTCATTTTCAGGTGTCATTCATAATGTGGTACTGTTGTCTAAATGTGAGACCTGACTTAAAACTCACGATACACGTTTTATGTTATTTTTTGTCAGCAAAATATTTTCACTGTAAGTTAAAAATAAAAAAACAGAAAGAAACAATAGAGCTGGCTCAGAAGCTATTTTGGACAGAGATCTTTCTTTTCTATGTAACTGAAGGGATGAATCTTTATTTCCAAATGTATTCTAGCGTTTCCTGGTTTTAGGTCATTTACATAATTTATAACTCTCTTAATAAAATTTTTCATTTCTAACTTGTGATAATAGAACTGTAATTTAGGAATCTCTAAATGCAATTTTACATATCAATGTAATGTAATTTCTTGTATGCTAATGACTTCACCTGAAGTTGCCCCTAAGAAAAATAAAGATGTTCTATTCTATTGTATTCTATATCTCCAGCCTTTCTCTTTCTCCCTCTCCAGTCTCCGGTCTCTCTCTTACCTGTGCAGAGAAGCCGTTGTAGAAGCCGTACCAGAAGTGTACAAAGGTAAAGGTGAAGTTCTTGTAGAAGAAGTAACGGAGGAACTTGCACATGCGCAGGTAGGACCAGCGGCCGTGCACCAGCAGGAGGCGCTGGAGATAGCGGAACTGGGCGAAGGAGAAGTCGCTGGACAGCACCGCCTGCATGCCCTCCTGCCCGCTAATACCCACGCCGATGTGCGCCGCTTTGGGTGGAGAGAGAGGGAAGAAGAGGGAGAGAAAGGGGTAGAAGACATTTTCTATTTTGCCAAGCAACCAGGATAAAAGCCACAGATTTCCCTTCAATAACGTAAATGATCAGAGCCTCATTCTAAAGTCTCATGTGAAAGACAGCACCTCAACTGCTCAGTTCCCTCACCACAGCACCCTGACCAGAGGAAAGGGCGCCCCCTACTGGCCCAGCCCTATTACAGCAGCAGCCAGTTTAAGGCCGTAATATACCTCACACTAAGCATGTGTACGCATAAGCAGGATGGCTGCCGCACATATCCTGCATTCGTTTGATGCGTCCTTTGTGCGCGTCTCCCTAGGCCTTGAGTGTACACATACGCAAGGCGCAATACCAACAATCGTGGGGCAGTATACCAAACGTCCTCTGACATTCAGCGAGATGGAAACAGGAAACAGCGAAGAAGTAGTAGTACACAATGGCGGTGAATTTTGAAGAACAACTACGTGACCTGCCTCCTAGTGGACATAACTTTTAAACATCCATTTAGACATAAGGTCCGCAGTGGAGTATGTGAACAATGCAGCTTGCATAGCGTTCATGTACGTACATACGCACGCGTACGAAACTGGAGTATATCGAGGCCTTTACCAGGGTGTGAAGCAACCACACCCAGCTCCTCGTATGCTAACTATAGTCATTCAGCAGAGGTGCCGGGGTTCACACCACAGTACGAGTGACATTATCCATATTTGCACCAGGCCACTCCCCCAAGGTAGCACCCCAAACCACACCTCCATGAAATCACAGACATGTGGTCAAGACTACAGCATGCGTGCCATTTAGAGTAAAGCCCTTTGTGCCATCATTCATTATTGATGGGGTGGCCATTAAGGGAGCGGTCAGTCCAGAGCTCACAAAGGGATCGTCCTGCGTCGCTTCCTTTGTCACGTTCTCAGGGTCGCAGTCAAGAACGCAGCAGCCAGCCGTAAATAATTAAAGGCCGTAGCCCCCACATTAAGCGTTACTATTAAATATTAATTAGACATTTCAATTAGTGCCTTCAGGACTGACAGACTGTTCAGGGGACAGGACTGGTGTTCATAGCACACGAAGCATGAAGTTTGTGACACAAAAGAGCTTCAAAGCATTGCACCACTGTTTCCTGGTTAAAGCTCAGTTGAATGGATTTTTGTAATTGTGCATACATTTAGCAAATATTAAATCTTGCAATTGATTGGTATGACCTGGAACAGAGGCTGAAAAAGTTAATTTGGCCCGTATTCAATCAACATTTGTCCCTCACTTTGACTTACAGCAAGCATTACTCCATTTGGCAAGTTAGCTTTAATGATTGCGTAACTCGCCAACCCGTGTTTGTGAAGAAAAGGAGTATAATTCTCGCTCTTAATTGTCAGTCAAAGTTAAGGACGAATGTTGATTGAAGCCCAGCGGTCCATGGCTGCTCCAGGTGCGGGTCTTTACCCTTGATCATGCTGACGTCATTGGCCCCGTCTCCGATCGCCAGGGTAATGGCGTTCTTGTGTTTCTTCACCAGCTCCACCACCTGGGCCTTCTGCAGGGGCGTAACCCGGCAGCAGATCACCGTCTTACACATGCAGGCCGTCCGCAGAAGCTCCAGAGCCAGGCTCTTCTCCAGAGCATAGGCCTGGGACATGGTGGGAAAGGGAGAGAGAGAGGGGAAGAGAGAGGGAGAGGGAAAGAGAGGGAGGGAGAGAGGGGGGGAGAAAGATGGAGAGAAACAGAGGGGGGGAGGAGGGAGAGAGAAAAATAGAGAGAGGAAGAGAGAGAGAGGGAGTGAGGGAAAGAGAGAGGGAGTCAGAGGGGGGTGAAGAAAAAAAGGGAGAGAGAGGGAGGAGGAAACAGAGGTGGAGGGTATGGCAGAGAGGGAAAGAGATGTTTAGAGAAAAAATAATTGAGAATTGTGAGGATTTAGGAAGTTTAGAGTTTTCGGAGCAATATTACATAACAGTATGGAAATGCACAGGCAGAAATAAAAAAAACAGTATGGAAATGCATGTGTATGCTTGTGTGTGTGTGTGTGTGTGTGTGTGTGTGTGTGTGTGTGCTTGTGTTTGTGTGTGCTTCTAATATGCAAGGACATATACACTAAACACTATATAGCTAATTATCATTAATTAGTTAATTAGTGTAGTTCAGAAACATCACTGAGCATGTGGATGTCCACTATAAAAAGCACTGTCACTTTCTGGAGATTCATTAAGAGTGTGATCACTTCCCCAGGCTACAGACCTTTGTCTTCTAGAGACCTGGCTCCTTGCATCTCTTGTTGGGCAGTGCAACTGGAGCTGGAGGTTTGACACCCCCAGTAGCCCAAAATCCCGCCACGACCCCCTCCCCCCCTCCAGGTCGGTACACTCACCAAACTGTGACCGTTGATCACCAGCGCATACTCCCCATCAACGTTTTCCTCGGCAACCACCTTGGATTTTTTCCCCAGAATCCCGGTCTTGATGAAGGGAGGCTCATCCGTCGCATCCGGCTTCATTTTCCGCCTGGCATTCCTGAAGGAAGCAGGAAGCGGACACGACGCATTAATTCACCACAGCCTGATTTTCAAATCAGTCAGATGAGGATGGTCGAGTTTTTTGTATCCCTCTTTCTCTCACCTAAGTTCTTCTGCCACTTCCTCTGGCGTGTTTGCCGCCACAGTGAAGATGTCGGTCATTTCCTCTCTCAGCATGTTGCAAGCGTAGCCAATATTCTCCGCCGTCTCTGCAAACGCAAACCAGCGACTAAAAAGGGCGGCGCGATCCAGGCACGAACCACTCCGCCTATTCAGAAAGGTTAGGACATCCACGGTTCGTCACCGAAACACGCGTGTCCAACAGCTGCTTATTTTTTGTGTCTGGGCAAGACCTTTTTCATATGTAGCTTTGACACGCAGTCTTATGAGCGCCTTTATCGGGCAGTGTGGGGGGTTGCTCAAGAGTGATGAAACATGGACCCCTGTCCGACTGAACCCTCCCATACCCTCGGCAAATTCGACCCGAGGCCGTGAGACTCAGTCTGGATTCGACCCGAGGCCGTGAGACTCAGTCTGGATTCGACCCGAGGCCATGAGACTCATCCACGCACCGTAGTGTGCTGCCGTCCAACAGTCCCAGAAGCTTGGTGCCTTTTAAAAGCAACTCAAGAAATCCAACCAACACTTACATACAATAAAACCTGGCCTGCATTGACTTTGATAAAATCTGTCCTGGATTTAAGTACTAGCATCACCCACCCTGTTTATCACCAGTCAGCACCCAGATTTTAATGTTGGCCTTGGACAGTTGCTCAATAGTCTGAGGAACTCCATCCTGTAGCTTATCTTCAATGGCTGTGGCCCCTAACAACTGAAAATACAAAAGAGAACGGTTACTTTTCTTTCCTGCCACTCCAGTTATAACACAGTGCAGTAATATAATTGTCTAAATTTAAAGTGTAAAATTCAGCCCAATTAGAATGCATTTATTCCAACCGATTGGGCTAAAGTGAGTGCATGTCACCCACTGTCTTTGAACCTCTCCACACACACTATCTGATGGGAGCAAGATCAGGGTTAAATCCAATTCAATTCAGAAAATAAACTGCAATTCAGTTTATGACTTGAAAAATGCCAACAATGAGCATTTTTCAACTGAATTGAGTTTTCTGAATTGACTGAATAGAAATTAAATTGACCCCTGCTATGGCTGTGAGAATAAGCCGGAATGGCGGGCGTGCTCAGGTTAGTACCAGCCATGGCTGTGAGAATGAGCCAGAATGGCGGGGTGTGCATGGGTCAGTACCAGCCATGGCTGTGAGAATGAGCCGGAATGGCTGGGTGTGCTAAGGTCAGTACCAGCAGGCCCTTCTCAATCTCCTCGTAGAGGTCATCCAGCAGCTCATCACGGTTCTCCAGCACCGTGCTGGCCTCATGGTGCCGCTGCTTCCACTCCTGGAAGTACTCCTCCTTCAGGTCCTTATAGGCCAGGACCAGCGTCCGTAGCCCCTCCCCCGCATACTCCTGCACACACACCACCACAACACAGTCAGTACAGCACACACACACACACACACATACAGACACTGTCTCTTTCTCTCTCTCTCTCTCTCTCTCTCTCTCTCTCTCTCTCTCTCTCTCACACACACACACACACACACACACAAACACTGTATCTCTTTCTCTCTCTCTCACACATACACATACACACACACACACACACACACACTGTCTCTCTGACTATCTCTCTCTCACACACACACTGTCTCTCTTTTTTTCTCTCTCTCTCACACACACACACACACACACACACACACACACACTGTCTCTCTCTCTCTCTCTCTGTCACACATACGCATACACTCACATACACATGGTCGCAAACAAACCAGGAATTTGTCATTTTCACTCACGTTGAGGTGCTTTGTGGTGACGTCCATGAGCTTGCTACAGGACGGGTCAAGTCTCTCGTAAACAAGGGTGTCGGCTCCTTTACAGTATAGGGTCAGTCTACCCTCTGGACTGCGCACTAACAAGGTAAGACGGCTACAGTCAACAGGGGGCGCCATTTCACTACTGCTTCCAGTCTCTCCCAAGCAGAATGTTAGTCACTCATTATTTGTGTTGATAAATTGTGGAATGATAACATGTGCGTGTTCTACTAAAGAACACTTCCATCTCTACTCCATTTGATTCCATCAGATATGGGGGCTGCATTCCAATAGACAATTTGAGCAAGGAAGGACTTTTTAGATCGCATGAACCGGAAATATTTCCCGGGCCGTTTGATTTTTTTATATTGAGAAGGAAAGGTGCTTCACAATTCCTTTTATCCATCCTTTCATAAAGGATGCTCTGGACTATCCTTTTCAGAAGAAAGGTAGTATTCGCGCCCCAAAATACAATGCCGCCAATGTTTAGATAAGCACCGGAGTACAATTATTAGCATTTTCAGTCTACAATGTACCTGAGATTGCGGTTTGCGTCGAGACATTAATTCATATGTAACCATTAATACGTAATTAAGATGTATTAATTTATTTTTAGATAAAAACACAAAGATCCGTTTCCGGGGCACAGAGTAGAGGAGTGGTAGTGGAGGAGGAAAGGTTGCATTTTTTCACTATTGGGACACACCATAGATTCTTTATAAATCTCTCTTTCCATCCTTTCCATGACCCCTGTGATGTTATCTAGCGAGGTCAAGGAAAAGTTGCATGGAAAGGAAAAAAGGACATATTTTTTGGCAATGGGAATGCAGCCGGGGGGTATACTATGAAGCAGGATTACTGAGCTAGCTGGATAACTACACTGAGTAAAACCAGGAACAGCGCTTTTTACATCAGTCCATGTTTCAGATTTGGGAGGGTTCTGGGTTTCATTCAGTGCACTTATCCAGCTAACTCTGTAATCCTGCTTCGTAGTATACCACCCTGTTCTGTTTATTCATTCATAAAAGAAAAAAACATCTTGAATATGATTGGATAGCACGTGGAGCCCGTGGGACTTACCGATGACAGACATCCTTTTGCGAACATTGTTGAAGTCCAGGATGGCCAGAAGCTCGTAGGTCCTCTGGACGCCCATCTCCACGATCGTGATGGTCTCTGGCGTGCGGGATCGGAAAACGAAGCCGAAGTTCCGGGCGGCTGTCACTAGAGCGCCCTCGTCTGGCGACTGGGCCTGGTACAGCAGCTCACCTGGGAGAGAAGGAAGGTATAGTCCATTTTTAAATTAACATTTACCTTTCATTATATTCCAACATATAATCCAATTAAACAGCTGGATATGAACTATTCAGGTTATGCTGTATACACGAAACAGCTGTATACACCAGTACTGGGTCATTCCAGTATCAAACTACAGTAAATGTTTTTGTCAAGGACACATGTGCATTCAACATCTGTCGCGCGTTACTTTACAAACAATATCAGATTAAATGTGTGCTTGAGCCAGTCAAATCATTTAAAACATAAATCGGCATGAAACTGAGAGGCACCCTGTGCTAGTCTGTCGTCACTGACATAGGCTACAACCGTCCACAATTCTGGACATTATCTGGTTTCAAAGCAGATGAAATATTAAACCAATTCATTGCCTGCAACAAGCCAAGACATTCAATCATAGTTTCCAGAATGGAATAGGTTCCACATGATAGTGTAAACCACCCAACAAAAATGTTCTCCTCACAAGATTATTTCTGAGGAAAATCAGAATGTACAGGATATTTGTTTCTTAAATTATTTTATACATCCTTCCTCTTAAAACTACTAAGGTACAAAAACAGGTGTAAGAAAAAAAAAATTTCGGGTCCATTGCTTGTCAAAAAACTAGTGTTTTAACTACCTTAGAGGCCTAATAATATATATTAAAATATTATTTTTGAAATATAGTCAAATAGTCACACCATTCTCCCATTCTGTACAGCATTGAATGGAAGCTCCTTGGTGATGACATGACCTAACAGTGAATGAGTGTCATATAGAGCACCGGCTCTGTGACCCTGTTCTCGGCAGACAGACGGGACCCACTGCATTTTTTAAAGTGGCCACCAGGAGGTGCTCACCCTCGTTCTTTTCCTCAGCCATGACGGTGTGGCATAGCGACAGCAGGCGGAAGAAGGTGTGCACCTCGACGTTCTCCAGCTTCACCGCCTCCACCAGGTTGTGGTCATGGAAGTAGAACTTGGGGTCGGCCAGCGGGTTGTAGGAGAAGTCCACTTTGTCCGTCTTCTTTGATAGAATGAAAAACCAAGAGACAAACCTGTTACAATTCTTTCAAAAAAATGATAATATTTCTTATGCGGCTTCAACATGCAGTCCACGGGTGCCCAATCGACCAGCAGGGGTTGCTGCCCCTAACCGACTGAACTCTTCCATACCCAGGGTGACATACACATACACTACACATACACATATGCATGGGGGGTCCAATGGTCTGTGAACTTGTGGTAAATACTATTGTCACAGGCCCAGGAATTTCCCCTGGCAGCCCTGGGCACATGTACACACACTTACATATCGTATGTGGACACACTCTCTCACAAATTGACACAAATAAAAATGTATAAACTCTCATATGCAAACATACATGTGCACACACAGACACACACACACACACACACACACACACACACACACACACACACACACACACACACACACACACTCAAATTAAGATTTTCCTCACATCAGTGACTTCAACTCTGTGTCCACCAAAGTCCAGCACTTCTCCTGAAAGTCACATAAAAAAATGAGTTTTATTTTCTCAGCAGCTGTAAATCATGCTCATTATTATCTTTTATTATAATGGTTCTGCTCTAACGACACCCACCCAGCCTTATGATTACAAAGCTGGATTTTCTACTGAAGTAACTCAAGTCAATCACGTTGCTCAAGGGTAAAACATCTGTGTCCTTCCCAGGTGTGTAAAACTGCAAACCTGTAGGTGCAAATCCCATTCCGGCCACCTGTTACCAAACTTCCTGTTACAGGTTCTTGTCCACCACACAATGGGCTGATGTATACACATCAATGAGGACGTGGATAAATTAAAGAGTGGTGTCGGTTATTCTTGAAACTTTGGCTTCTGAGCTTTTAGTTCCTACTCTTATCAAAGTATAGCTCACTCTGTGTAAATATATCTCTTCCTGTTTCGGGGCTACTCTCTGGAAATAATTATCACTTCATTACCAAGCAATTATTAAAATCTAAAATGTATGTATATTTATTTGGGGCTGATAATCAGTTATCAGTTAAATATTTGAAATTGCATCTCTTGCAGTGTTTCTTTTGGAGGAAAAAAAACCCCAAGTGAGCCAACGTGTGTAAAAAACAGATAAATTATTCCTTGATCCTTTAAAAGTCGACCAAGCTGAATTCCCAGAAAATGGTGGGAGGCAGAAAAACAGCTGAATGATCACAAACATACTGAGGAATTAGGCCAAGCAGAACCTCTAAAAGTGACAGGGCAACTCAGGTTCTATGATGAACAACTTGCTGTGTGTGAGGATGATGCTAATAACAGGTTAAGTACAGTATTTTGGTAAAGCTTTATTTGACACATGTCAAGACACATGTCATGAGGCATCTCAACACATGTGTTGTGACACTACTAAATAAATGCAGCAATAAATTAGGCCAGGTCTGTGAAGCGTATTGTGACAATTGTTTGTGAAATGCGCTCTATAAATACATTTTGATTTGAAACCTGTGTCATGACAGCTGTCGAAATTTCTTATGGCACTTTTGTACATTTTATGACACCTGTTGTGAAGCATTATGAAGTGCTAAAGATATGGTCATAAAGCTGTTAAATGCAGAACTTCGAATTAATCAGTACCAAGCCTGTGGCCGTTTGGTAAGGTTCCTACCGTAGGACTTCCCGTTGATGGAGCACTTGTTGAAGGTCATGATGTTCTGGGTGAGAGTGCCAGTCTTATCGGAGAAGATGTACTTGATCTGGCCCAGCTCCTCGTTAAGGGTGGTGGTGCGTGCCTCGGCCGGGGTGTCGCTCCGGGGGTAGTACATCTTCCTGTCCCAGTCGATGTAGAAGCTGTTTCCCAGCCGAATGATCTCAACACTGCCACACAAACAGAAGGCCTGATGGTCAACGCCAACAGACAGAGGGACTGACATATGTGAGCCCCTCTACAAAAATTTGCATATATGTGACCTACTCTGCAAAAATGAGTCTGATGTGGAAAGAAAAAATAATAGTTTTTCAGAAAAAGATACATTGTGGGGTAATTTATTTTCTGAGAAAATATATATATTTTTTCCAACATCAGACTCATTTTCGTAGAGCGGGTCACATATATGGTCACAGACAGAGAGGCTGACAAATATGCTCACAGACAGAAGGGCTGGCATATATGCTCACAGACAGAGGGTCTAACATATATGCTCACAGAGGGATGGCTACATTTGTCAAATTTACACAGCTAACCATTTTAAAAGAGACTTATACGGCTGGATAATTACTAAGAAAATTCAGGTAAAGTACTTTGTTGTCAGGGGTACCCCACCAAATAATTGACCTGGCAACTTCTAAGTTTTGTTTATCAAACACACAGACAGAAAGACTGGCATCTTATAGACAGATATACACATACACTGAAGTTACACACAGAGAAAGCCAATACAACACACACACACACACACACACACCCTAAATCATAAGTCGTCCACCACAAAGGCAGAGTTGTGCACAGAGAAAGACACACAGTCAGGTATACTCATAAACAACAGACAGACAGTCTGACATACAGACAGACAGAAAAGGTGACTCCAACCTGACATAGAGGGAGATTGGCACCACAGTGTTGAGGATGATGACGTAGGACCAGAAGGTGAGGAAGCCAGAGAAAGCGGCGTTCACCCCCTCTGGCCTGGGCAGGAAGGCTGTGAACAGCGCCCCCTCCTGGTGCTCCCAGATAACATTACCAATGGCCAGGATGGTGCACATGAATGCCAGGAAGCCAAAGATCTGCAGAATCAGTAGCAAAAGAACCAATCAGCACCAGAGTTGTGGTTAATTACACTTCAATTCAGTCAATGTGAGAAACAAACTGAAATTAAATTAATTAACCCTCTGTCTGTGCCTAAATTTTCTAAGCTGCTTTTTCAATTAATTCACTGAATTGCAATTATATGTAATTTCCTGCACTGACTGAACTGAAATGGAACTGACCGCACATCTGATCGGCAATCAGTTAGTGAAGCCAGGATTGGGACGATAATTATAAGACTGACCCATCAGATCAGATTAATCATAAGGCTAGTACTCACAAAAAGTACAAGGACGTTCATGAGGTGGTCGATACTAGTGCGTTTGAATATCGTTTTCCCACAGTTCTGCATCAATTTGGTGTCTGGACCTGCAAAATAAAAAGTCATGATTTCACATCTAAATATAAACAGTGCATTTATAGAATAAAATGGAATAGAATAACTTTTATTTTTCCAATAGGAAACTTCAGCTGTAGCCACCAGCAACAATAAAAAAGACATAGACAGTGGGGCAGACCCACAATACACAAACAAACATATCAAATAAAACAGCCAAACGTCATAATAAAAAATAGCCCGCTGTCCCGAGATGTCCAATATCATCAACCAGTCCAACACACAAACTCCGCCTCCGCAACTTTCCTCCATCGGCTACACGCAGTGTCGCAGTCTCTGTCCACTGTCGAAACGGAGCTCAGCCTTCCCAGTCGCCGCTTCACTCCTCCGCATTATCTTCTCCTTCCCTGGTGGCCTTTTGAAGATTGCCAGCAGTCCTGGATCAGTCCCGATATCTTCAACTCCAGTGAAAAGCGATGGTAAACTTTGTGGCTGCAGATCCAACTGACATTCCCGAGCATAATGCGAATGCGTCTTCGTGGTGACGACCACAAACAAAATTATCCCGGCTACACAATTCGTCAATATTATAAAAACGAGCAGCAGGAGTGCCTCGACAAATCGCCAGCCCACTTCCCCGTCCCACAACAGACACACAACGCACGAAAAAAAAACAAAAGACAAAAGCCAGACACAACAAAACACATTCAAATTAACAAACACGAACACGAGAGACAGCTGGACTACATGTCGCCATTACAGCGCCACGTGATGTCATATATAAATGTATGGTATATTATGTTTGCACAATGCACTATTTTTGCACAATTTAGTTTCAGTGAACAGGTGTCCACACTTTCGGCATTGAGGATCCCACCTGATTTAAATGGACGAGTCTGTAATTTGATCAGTTTAAAAAAGACCTCTTTTTAAAGAAAGTGTTTGTCATAAAGCACATTGAACAGCATTAGTTTAGCTGAATGATTAATAGCCCTGGGATGTGAATATGTGGCATTTATTCTTCATAGTGTGCAGAGCTATTTCTAACATAACGTACCATGGAGTGTGTAATTAACCCTTCATTAGACTTTACAGGGTATTAATTAAAAACAAAGAACTTCTAACACTTCCAAACCAGCATACTCAGTATGCGCCCCAGTAATGAGTTTGAAAACGTCTGCTTGTGACGCTTAACCTCGCTGCTGTTAACCTTAAAGACAGATATACTGTACACATAGGGCCTGATTTACTAAGACCTTTAGCGTGAGCAAAACCTTTTAGCACATGCAAAACTAATAACGCAAACCATGATTGGTCCAAAACAAAAACCATGAACAATCATTGGTCAGAAAATAAGAAGATATCAAGAATCTTTTGATGTTGTTGGGTCACAGACATCATCAAGTCATGGCATGCAAAAGATATGTGACCAAATATTTAAAATGATTACTTTATTCTATATATACAATGGGGGAAATAAGTATTGGACACGTCAACAATTTTATTATCAAACATATTTCCAATGTAGCTATTCACATGAGATTTTGACTAGACATTGGTATTAACTCAATAAAACTACACAGCTGTAACGTTCCAATTCTTAAAAACAGTTATGTGCAATAAAGTGAAATGACACCGGAAAAAAGTATTGAACACGCTAAATTAAATGTGGTAGAAAAGCCATATTTTTTATATTTGGTTGCATATCCTTTGCATGCCATGACTTTATGATGTCTGTGACTCAACAACATCAAAAGGCTCTTGATATCTTATTTTCTGGTACTCTTACAAGCGATACTATAACAGCTCTGCATTTGAATGGATCTCTATGGGAATTGGGGGGTGGGACAAGATTTAGCTGTAAATTACACTGGAACAATATAGAACACAAGGTTGGCTAAGTGGCTCTAAGTCATCAAGGGTCTGATGTATTAAACAAGCCTTTAACCATCACTCTGCTGCCAGAAATACAGTAGATATGGATGGATAACCTGAAGGGTTTCTTCTCCTGACTTATTTTTCCATAGAGTTCAATAGGAAAGTCTGTCAGGAGAAACAACCCTTAAAGTGATCCTTCCATATCTACTGTATTTCTGGCAGCTGACCCCATACTACAAAGGGCCCCGTTAAATGCCTCATAAACGTTAATTATGTCTTTCTAAAAATGCATGCGCTATCAGAATGCCTAATTCATGAGTGTCTTAGTCAGCCCCCCCATCAGTCCCCACTACATTGGACTATTCCATGATGAGCCATCTGCGGTAATGATTCAGTTGCCAATTCGTGTTTCAGCTCGGCGCGATTATTAAAAAGTGAAAATTAAGCAAAGCTACCCAAGCGGTGCTGAGAAAAGGAGGAAGCAGGAGGAAAGTAAAAAGTTTGTGGCAAAACTACCAAAGCTAACTACATTTTTCACGGCGGCTAGTAGTAGTACAGATGCCACTAATGAAGAGCAGTCAGTCTGAGACTGCTAGCACTAGCACTAGTGTTGTTAGCATTGCTAATGCTAGCGAAGAGGAGCTAACGTTACTAGGGATGTGCGCGTTTAATCGACTAGCCGATTAAATGTTGCTACCCTCGCTAGTCGGCACCAGAAATGCTAGTCGGTTAAACTTACTATTTTATTAATGTACACATTTAAATTACATATTGACATAATTTGCACTGAAATTTCATGTTTTCCTGGTCAAATGTTGCTTTTAAAAAAAACGAGAATCCGTTACTAATGTTAACAACGCCAGATTAAAAAAATAATTTAAAAAAACTAAGGAAAACAAAACGCATTAGCCTGTTCGCCCTGCAAGTTAAACCAGCGAGGTGGAAAGAGCAAGTAGGCCTATCGCGTTGTTGAATAGCCCAATAAAACTAATCTAATGTCACGTCGATCAGTAGGCCTAATTGTTATTTTTTTGTGTTCCTATTATTGGTAGCTTTTCTGATGACCGATTATTATCTTTTACTGTATTTGCTATGCGATCGCGTTCACCCAATGAAAATGCCGTTGTAATAATCAGGCACGTTTCCTAAAAATGTTTTGTTGAATATTGTTTTCAATAAATGTTATTTGTTAACTTTTATTTAGTGAGTTGTTGTCATGTTTTGTAGGATAATGTGCAATGTTCATAATGCAAGGCGCAAAGTGCCACACATTTCAGCGGCATTTAAAATACGATTTGGTTATTGAAGAATGTGATTAACGGTTTCAAATGGCTCTTATAATATACGCAATATTTTTTCGGACAATGTTTAACCTTATCGATTAAATTGTGCTCAATTTTGACTGTTTTCTGAGTGTTTTCTTACTTTTAGACTAGTCAACTAGTCTAAGTTTAAACTTCCGTTTAAACGTCAGGGAAATTAGTCGTTTGGAACATCCCTAAACGTTACCCATTGCTGCTGCTGGCGGTGCCAACCTAGATTGCTCCAGCAGCAATGTTAATGATGATGATGATGATGATACATGCATCACAACTGATCTTTCTTAGATAAATAAGGATTGAAAAGGGGGGGGGGAGCAAGGGATGTGTGAGGGCCCCATGCCTGTGTTTGCCTTGGGCCCCAAAATGACTAAGTCCGCCACTGAGTCCAACACACTCCCCAACAAGACACCAAGACCCAAAACCTGCTCCACCAAACGATCGAGGGCCATTAAAAGGTTAACATGTGCCAAACATTTTAGCACATGCAAAACCAATAACAAAACCAATGATTGATCATGGTATTTGTTTTGCACCAATTATTGGTTGTGTTATTAGTTTTGCGCGTGCTAAAAGGTTTTGTACACGTTAAAGGTCTTAGTAAATCAACCCCTATATATAGTATGTGTGGCAGCGCTCACCTCCGAACACCACCAGGACTAGAGTTGGTAACCCCTATATGTATAGTATGTGTGGCAGGGCTCACCTCCGAACACCACCAGGACTAGGGTTGGTAACCCCTATATGTATAGAATGTGTGGCAGGACTCACCTCCGAACACCACCAGGACTAGGGTTGGTAACCCCTATATGTATAGTATGTGTGGCAGGGCTCACCTCCGAACACCACCAGGACTAGGGTTGGTAACCCCTATATGTATAGTATGTGTGGCAGGGCTCACCTCCGAACACCACCAGGCCGAAGCACCAGCCGGTGTTCCGCAGAGTGCAGCCCCTCAACAGAATCCTCTCGTTGTCCAGGGAGTACTTTTCCCCCTCGTACTTCAGCGTGCCGGCGTACTTGTCCAGACGGTTGTTCGGTGGCTCGCAGCGCACCTCACCTGCGGCAGGGACAGGAGAAGAATCCGCGAATTAAGGGCCGTCTTTAAATGGTTAGGGTCATTTGTCAGTCTCTGTGATGGTAGCTGTCATTGAATGTTTGGGGAGTCGCTTGGGGCTGGGGGAAGGGCTGTGGTGGGACAATGTCTGGAATTAGGGAGCATCTCTGAATGGTTTGTTCCAGTTATCAGCCACAGCGACAGTAACATTCGTCACCTGATTTGAAGCAGAGAGATGGGTTTTGGTACATAGAGCAAGGACCCCCCAAGGGTGGAAATGTCAGACCATTTTCAATTCAGTTCAATTCTGTTTTATTTGCATAGCACTTTTTTATAGAGGCACTGTCACAAAAATGCTTTACAGTAAAACAGGAAATAGAAAGACTGAGCCAGAGCCCCCAAACAAACAGCACGTGGGGCTAAAACACCCCAGTGGGAAGAAAAAACACTCAAACACCCCCCTGGCACAGGTTCTGTGGAGGAACCTGGCTTAGAGTGGAAGCCCATCCTCTGCTGGCCAGCTTAGTGTTAGCGGCTAAAGTTAGGCTAAACGGTAATAGGGAGGTAATATGGGAATCTGTTTGACGCATTTCATAACCTTTCTAACACTGACACTGTGTTTTTCAGTGTTGCACGCGTCTACAGCGTGCACAGTGCTGTCGTACAATAATGGGCAGCTTTTTTTACACAACTACAAAAACAATCCGCGTCCATTTTTCTGATTTATGAGGCAACATCGCTAGAAAAGGTGCTGCATTCCATTCATAATGGCTAGCTGCCAGCACTTGTGTCGGACGGGAGAATATTTCATATCAATGTCAGTGGTATCCTCCCACGCCCAGTTCAGACATTCAGTTACCCTGGTTTCTAACAGCGCCGCAATCATCGTTTCTGTGACAACCCTCCCCCTAATGTCCTTGGGGGGAGGGGGGAGGGGTCCATCTGTCTCACCATTGAAGGCGGCCAGTGCCTCGATGCTGTCGCCCATGTCCCCCGTCACTGTCAGCGCCTGCTTCACCTTCAGATTGGTCTCTCTGCAGGGGGGGGAAATAGGTGTTGACAGGCGGTACATAGAGCACAAGTACACAGAGGAGAACTAGAACCAAAGATGAGACCCAAAACAGTACACAGGTCTGTACTAATACTGTTAATATGTTATATAGTATTTATGCATATGCCGATTCCATGCGAGTAAACCAATGGCAGAATTGAAAAATTAATGAATCACACATTTCAGACTTAACTTGACTCCAGAGGTTGAGGTAAATTCAGTTTCAGTTCAGTGAATCCATTAGCCAGACAGATTTGACAAGAAAAGCAGCAAAGCTAAAAACTTGATTATTGTCCTCTAGTGGATTCTATCAGGGATCGACTGAATTGAGTCCAAACTTGGGAGTCAGCTTAATGCCCAGGCCTCACATTCATAAAGTTTCTCCAAGTAGGAGTAGGAGTGCTGACCTAGGACCAGTTTCCCCTGTGTATATCATCGTCTTGTCCATTATAATCTGTAAACAAAACTGATCCTAGATCAGCACTCCTATTCTGAGAAGCTTCATGAATACGGGCCCAGATGGCCTTCTGTGCTTCAAGTGATTAACTACACAGTGGCATATCTATGCAATGATGTATATGAGTAGCGGACGCAGCTATCCAGCTGACCTACATATCTTAAGTTATACATCACGCAGCTGTATATTTATTGACGTAATTTAGGTTAAGCCGGAGGAACAATGCTCTGGCCCTGCATTTGAAAGTCCAGCCCTTTTTGGCAGCCATAATAAGCCGATAGCCGACGGTCACGTTTTAACCGTGACGGTGTTTTACGCGCGCGAGGCGTCACGCGACCCCACACGCAGACTGACCCGTCCAGCTCAGCAGTCTCAATGTAGATGAGGTTCAGAGGCTCACTGCTGGAGAGTAAGAGTAGATCTGCCTGGAGTGACACAAACAGAGTAAGAAGATTCAAATGCGCTCAGACAATTTTTTTTTTAAATAATGATTTGACCCAGATCAGATAGACTGCCATATACCATATAGGTTTCATTCAGATAGGCATGAAGATGGCATGTATGTTGAGTTAGGAAATGACAATTCTGGTTTATAAGAGCTTGGCTTGTCCAACCGTAGTTTTTTTCCCTGGGTTTTGCTACTTTCCCAGCCTTCTTACCGTAACAAACTGGTTGTTTTCCAGCTTGATGATGTCACCCACTTGAACATCCATCCATTTTTCACTCCGTAGTCTGTTGGAAGAGTAGCAAACACTCACACTCACAAAAATCCATGCAACAAATCTAACTGCAATGTAAAAACTACAGTATCCACAGGTGTATCATTCAATGTAACGCTCAGGTCATTCAACAATTACTACAAGGTGCAAAAAGTATTCTGCCAAATGCCAACCTGTCTCAACAATATGAAATCACCAAGGAAAATACAAATCACATGATGTAGTTGCATTGCGCAACCTCTAGGTAAAGATTTGATTTCATATACTGTACCTTATCTGGCCTGACTACAATTTGAATTATAATACAGAGCTTACTTAAATAAATGTCTGTCATCGCCTTATCCATCATTATCTAACACCCTACAGGTCAGCATCTGGAACATATCACACACATCGCTTGCAAGACACAGAGGGGATTGTGTTTCTTTAGTGTCATTTTTTCACAAGCAGAATATGATCAGAACTGAAGAAGTGCCAGGTACCCCGTTAATCATTGTTTGACCGGTATGTAAACAGGGAGTAAAGTTTATATGGCCAATGAGAGGTCAAAGTCAAGGCAATATACGGCGCAGTCTGTTTATGCTAAACCAAACAATGCCGAGGAGGCAGAGTCAAAACATGAGGAAGCACACGCACGCACATGGGGGGGAGCACGTGTAACACGTAACGGTTTCCTGTTGTTGAGGAAACCCGGCCTTCAACTGACCCGAGGTGTCTCACAGACATGCCCAGTAGTGACGAGGATGACCGTGTCTCTATGGAGACTCAGCCTTAGGGCCTATTAACACATTAATAGTGATACAATGACTTTTGAGTCATTCAGTCCAAATATCTGTACGACAACCGACAGTCGCAGGTTCGATTCCCAGGTAGGTATGTCGCTGCCGTTGTACCCTTCAGTAAGGTACTGAACCTGCATCGCTTCAGTAAATATCCAGCTATGGATACTATATTAGAAAAAAGCTGCATAAGTCGCTCTGGATAAGAACGTCATCTAGGTGTCTTAGTGGCATAGCCTGTAAAAGCACTGTCCACATGCTCATTACGAGCCGCGACATCAGCCGTTCAAATCCGGCTGCACGTTTGTCGCATGTCTTTACTTCTCTCTCACTCCCCATTCTTCCTGTCTCTCTATATTGTGCTGTCAAATAAAGCTGAATAGCCCTAAAAAATATAACTTTAAAAAAAGGGTCTTAATGTAATATAACATAATATCTGAATGGGTGGAGGAGAAGTGAAAAACAGAAGCTAAGGTTTTCGATAGGCCATGACATTGTGAAACTTAGATGCTATGTGAGGGGGACACACAATTAACAGGGCAGGCAATGTGCAAGACCACATCCTAAACTAAGAAATCAATGTGTATCACTGTTGCATGCAAGCATACAGATGCATGCAATATGTGCCACACACAAACACACATGCATGAGCGCATACACATGCATACACATGCACACACAGACCACACACAGACCACACAGTTACGTACGCACATACATAATCACACTCAGGTGCGCTCAAACACTCCCACACACATGCACACACAGACCACACAGGTACGTACACACATACACAATCACACTCAGGTGCGCTCAAACACTCCCATACACATGCACACACAGACCACACAGCATACACAATCACACTCAGGTGCGCTCAAACACTCCCACACACATGCACACACAGACCACACAGGTACGTACGCACATACACAATCACACTCAGGTGCGCTCAAACACTCCCATACACATGCACACACAGACCACACAGGTACGTACACACATACACAATCACACTCAGGTGCGCTCAAACACTCCCATACACATGCACACACAGACCACACAGGTACGTACGCACATACACAATCACACTCAGGTGCGCTCAAACACTCCCATACACATGCACACACAGACCACACAGTTACGTACACACATACACAATCACACTCAGGTGCACTCAAACACTCCCATACACATGCACACACAGACCACACAGTTACGTACGCACATACACAATCACACTCAGGTGCGCTCAAACACTCCCAAACACATGCACACACAGACCACACAGGTACGTACGCACATACACAATCACACTCAGGTGCACTGAAACACTCCCATACACATGCACACACAGACCACGCAGTTACGTACGCACATACACAATCACACTCAGGTGCACTCAAACACTCCCATACACATGCACACACAGACCACACAGTTACGTACGCACATACACAATCACACTCAGGTGCACTCAAACACTCCCATACACATGCACACACAGACCACACAGGTACGTACGCACATACACAATCACACTCAGGTGCACTGAAACACTCCCATACACATGCACACACAGACCACACAGTTACGTACGCACATACACAATCACACTCAGGTGCGCTCAAACACTCCCAAACACATGCACACACAGACCACACAGGTACGTACGCACATACACAATCACACTCAGGTGCACTCAAACACTCCCATACACATGCACACACAGACCACACAGGTACGTACGCACATACACAATCACACTCAGGTGCACTGAAACACTCCCATACACATGCACACACAGACCACACAGTTACGTACGCACATACACAATCACACTCAGGTGCACTCAAACACTCCCATACACATGCACACACAGACCACACAGTTACGTACGCACATACACAATCACACTCAGGTGCGCTCAAACACTCCCAAACACATGCACACACAGACCACACAGTTACGTACGCACATACACAATCACACTCAGGTGCTCTCATGCACGCATATAGGCACACAAACATACATGCATACACCCACGCCCATAAAACCACTAACCCACAAGCAACTTTGTGCGATATTAAATAATTCAGACAGTGACTCCTGTGTGTTCAACAGAACCACGAGGATGGTGAACTAAATCAGATCCATAGTGAAACTCCATTCACACCTGAACACATTCTCCCCAGTTTAGACATTGATAAACACAATAAAGCAAACTCACTCTCCGTCAACGAGGACTTTGACTTTGCGGTTGTTGACCTGCTTGTCACTTTTGTGCCGGTTCTGAAAGGATGGCAAACAGGAGAGCAGGTAAGCGACGTGGCCAGAAAGTCTGCAGAAGCTACAGGGAAAGTCACTATTTTTTGCTTACAATATAAAAGATGCGGGTTGCTAGTGTATAGCGGCAGCCAAATGCGATGCACCGAGGCCATTAAATCTAAAATGTTTAAAAGCCTGTTTCCTCCTATTTACAACATTGTAAATAATGAATCATGTTACGACAACAAAAGCATAAAATGGCTATATAAGGTAGCCTTAACGTTTACACTCGAACTCTGACTGTTCATTATTACTGAAATGTAAACCAAGCATGGTTTCAGTTAAGCCGTTTGACAACGCAACATTGCAGCAGCCATAACAGAACTCAAAAATTATGAATCTCTCCCATAATTTGAGCATTGTAAACCAGCACTGAAGATTGGTAAATGAAAGATATATATATGAAAGGCATATATAAGTAAACTGAACCTGAATCTGATTAACAAGCCCCTCCCCCGCCCTCACCCCTCACCCCTCACCCAATGAAGAAGAGCGAGTACTAATAATCTCTGGACACAGGAAGTCAGTTATCTGAACTAACAATAAACACACAAAGGAAACTAAATACATTCTAAATTCCTAATAAAGGTAGAAAAACATGAACCCATAAAACTCAAACAAGACGTGTGTGCCAGTGGTGCAGAAAGACACAAAAACAGTTTTTGGTTTGACTCACAATATCATCGCTGGCATCTTTGGCAGCAGTAATAGACAGCACCAGTACCAGGGGTACCACGGTGGTGAACCAGGACAGAGAGGAGATTTCTGGGATCAGCTGGAATCAGAGACAAACAGGTGCACACACACACAGTTACACATGCACACACGCACACACACACACACACACACACAGTTTCATAGAGACACACACACACACACACACCATTTAGGAGCTGGGGCTGTTTTTTACCCTTGTTTCCAATGTACAATGAATGAATCAATGAATGAACCCTTTATTTAACCAGGTTTCATTAGATTAATGTTTTTGAATTTATGATTTCAATTACAATTCATACCTGGCCTAGACTCACTGAATGGAAATGGAATTGATTCACAAACAGAAACTAAATGCCAAACAGATGCAGGAAATTAAAAGCCATCAAGGAAGAAGAAAATAAATTTAATTAATAAATAAACTAATTTTAGTCCATCTTCCTCTGATTCCTCTGGAGTTAATTAAAAAAAAATTCCTGATACGACATGTAGCATTGACTTTTACGCTAAATGGATGTTTAAGGATAATTTCAAGGTAAAGTTCTCACTATTCAGTGGCTTTTAAATAAGACTACATGTATAAGCATTTATGTAGTTATACGGACTAACTTTTAGTTTGTGTTCAGTACTGCAGAAGCAAAATTTACTGAAGCAATATTTGTACAGTGCATGAGGGTTGCACACTCCTTAAATGTGAATACTACAGAACGTGCATAATTATTTAATAATGATTAACGATAAGTTATCAGAACATTGATCTGACACTAAACAAACCTCTCATGTAATCCATGTACATTACAGTGAATATGTAAACGTGGAGACCAACTGTCACAAAACAAATACATTTTAAAATTCTGTTCAATTTTGCACGAGGGGATTGGTCAGGGTAGGGGACCCTCCTTGTTTTGATTGGCTAAGGCTGTAGGTAGGGTGGCAACCTGGAGCATGAGCAGGAAGAAGAAGTAGGCATTGGCAAGCCTCTGGAACTGCTCAAAGAGGTTGAGTGGCAGGAAGGTAAACAGGTTGTACTTGGAGGTTTTAATGGCGTTCGTCTGGAAGACAAAGGAAGATAAATCAGGTATATAGCAGGCACAAACTTGCAGGAATGGCAGTTTGTAAGAAATGATGTATCTGCTTATGAGTGTCTACCAATTTTATTAGGGGTGGGACTAGATTTAGCTGTAAATTACACTGGAACAGTATGGAACACATGGTTGGCTAAATGGCTATAAGTCATCAAGGGTTTGACATATCAAACAAGCCTTAAATCATCACTCTGCTGCCAGAAATATAGTTGCTAACACTATAGTTTGCTAACATAAAATTTGTGGTGTGGTTTTAATGACTTCAACCTAAATGTATGTAAACTTCCGATTTCAACTGTATGTATCATTAGCCAAAAGCAAAGTTATACTTGTAGAGCTTTTAAACATTTTTTTATTTCACTATAAAAGGGGATTGCCATGCTAGCGCTTGGCCTACTTAAGAGCTATGTTTTTGACCACACAACCAAAAAAAAAAAAGAAACGTTATATTTTCTGCCTCAGGCCACATGGATTCACACACCCCCTCAAAACGTTGTTGGAGATGCGGTATCAGAATGGTTTCAGCTTACTTTCTCACCAACCACAAATGTACAGAAGAGTGATATCAACCCTCATAAATAGAGAAATAAATAAAGAACAGAGGCCTGTTCCAGAAAGCAGGATTACAGAGTTAGCTGGATAACTGCACTGAGTAAAAACCCAGAACCCTCCCAAATCTGGAACATGGACTGAAGTAAAAAGAGCTCCACCAGGTTTTACTCAGTGCAGTTATCCAGCTAACTCTGTAATCAATCCTGCTTTCTGGATCAGGCCCCAGTTATCATCAGACCAGCATAAACAAACATTAGACAAGTCTGATGTAGAACAGAGTTGTATGTTATGAATTTTTGAGTCGTGGTTCAAGCTCATGAACATAAACATTGAGTTTACACTAAAACTGAAGCCTTTGATCCATGAAATTCTTCTCATTAGTTACTTTTTTCTAGCTATATATTTACTTGTACATCAATTACTAGTATAATTACTAAAACAAACTGTGCATCCCATTACGTGTCACACTATACACACTATATTGCCAAAAGTATGTGGACACCCCTTAGTCTGGGATTGTTTTTTATGGTTCAGGCTAGGCTTCTTAGTTTCAGGGAAGGCAAATCTTAACACTACAGCATACAATGACATTCTAGATGATTCTGGGTTTACAACTTTGTGGCAACATTTTGGGGAAGGCCTTTTCCTGTTTCAGAATGACAATGCCCCCGTGCACAAATAGAGGTCCATACAGAAATGGTTTGCCGAGATCTGTATGAAAAAACTTGCACAGAGCCCTGACCTCAACCCCATCAAACACCATTGGAATCAATTGTAAAGCTGACCTAATAGCCCCACATCAGTGCCCCACATCAGTGCCCAACCTCACTAATGCTCTTCTGACTGAGTGGAAACAAATCCACACAGACATGTTCCAACATCTAGCGGAAAGCCTTCCCAAGAGAGTGGAGGCTGTTATAGCAGCAAATGGGGACCAACTCCATATTAATGCCCATGATTTTGGAATGAGATGTTGGATGAGCAGGTGTCCATATACTTTTGGTCATTGCAATTTCACATACAGAGCTGTAAAAATTGTAAACTAAAGCAGCACTTGGGGTAATAGTACACTCTCATTATTTGTACATACAATATATGTTGAATTTCCATAAACTTTCTTCTTTGATAGTAGCCTACACACTGTATTAATTAAAGCCACAGTGTAATTTTCCAGGCAGAGGTTTTTTAACTCTCACTCCTGGGAGGTGGGGGCTGACACACTTTTTTATTTGTATCTTAACAGAAAGGAAAGAGACAACCCCCACTGCACAGTACCACAGAGTGGGGAGACGGCCCTGCTAGTGTGAGTGTCTGTGAGTCATTCAGAGCATACAGTCACCAGCACTCACCGCATACTTGAAAGGCAGGTTAAACTCTCTGTCGTTCGCTCGTAGACATCTCTCCGTCTCTGCAAGGCAGGACAATACACTACATTATACGTTCATTAAACAGACACTCATATCTATATCCAGAGCAACTTACAAAGTACGAGAACATATCCGTGTGGACATAAGCGTATCCGTGTCCATAGCACCGTGATGTACTGGGTGGTACTGTTAGTGTCCCCTCATAAAAAAAATTAAGTTTGTTGTCCCTCCAAGGTTGTAATGAGACCTACATTGTATTGCCATGGGACTTTACGTGTAAAAACTTTACACTGACCACCATCGGGAGTCTTTTGAACCACATTGGGAGAGGGGGGGGGGGGGGGGGTTGACGTTAAGTAGGCCTACAGAACTTGGAGAACAGAACCATTACCATGCAAGCCTGAAGGATATCTTTCTGAAAGCCTGTGCTGTTCGGATTACACACAAAGCTCATCCACATTTTGTCCTTAGATAATTTATTTACCTGAAAAAACATAAAGAAGATGAAGAATCTTTCTATGGATATGATATAACATTGTGAACAAGTTTTTTTCTTTTAAATATTGGGGAATGTTGCAACTTGTCTCGGCAGTGTATTATAATGGTTAAAGAACTGGCCTTGTAAGCGAAAGTTTGCAGGTTCGATTCCTGGGTAGGACACTGCCGTTGTACTCTTGAGCAAGGTACTTCTCCTGCGTTGCTTCAGTATATATCCAGCTTTATAAATGGATACTATGTATAAATGCAAATGCTTTGTAAGTCGCTCTGGATAAGAGCGTCCACTAAATGCCTGTAATGTAAAGTCTCCTTCCTCAGGTATTTTTTTTCTTTTTCTAACTGCATTTGTGGTTTGGCCAAAACGTTAGACCCCGTTTTTATGTTGGTATATTTCTACATTCTGTTGATAGAAACAGAATCAACAGTCTCGAACAGGAAAAAAAATCATAAAACCACAGTGATGCACCTCGTGGCATGGTGCAAAAGCGCAAAACTCATATGTGTGGAAACCTTGGGAACCGCAAATCCTGTTTGGTGGACAGGTTTCTGGGAAATGGATGGGGTTTGGGGTTTTTTTGGGGGAGGGGGGGGGGGTCTGACAAATAAGATGAAGGGGTGAGTGAACTGTGTTCAAAAGGGATACAACGCATGGTATTAATGGCCTATATATATATATACAGTGGGTTGAAAAAGTATTCAGCCCTCTTTGATCCTCTTTTGCTGTGTACGAACATTTGATAAAAATGTATTTAATCAGGCTTTATCTGATATTGTTCATTCATGGATGGCATTTGAGACCAGTTCCTGGGGGTTCAAAGAAAACATAAATCCTCCCTTCTCCATGACGTTTTGCAAAAATGTAGAAGGTGCAAATTCAGTAACTTTCTCCATTGTCAACCAGAAAAAAAAAATTACTGAAATTTGCACCTTCTACATCTTCACATAAAGTGATGATTTCTGTTTTTTTTAACCCCCAGGGACTGATCTCAAATGCCATCCATGAATGAACAATATCTGACTCTGTTTGAGTATTGCGATGTAAAGTCCATTATACTTTCTAAAATCCCATTAAGAGCCATTAAAATGTATTGAAGAGTGCTGGTCTTGGCTTTGTTACCAAGAAAGACAATATTAACACACATTTAAAAATATATATATTGTTCAACGTCCTTAAATACAATATAAACATGATGTCTAGGCACTTTATGATGTGCAATTTTGAACATAGTTTTGCTTGTATGGCTGTTAAAGTACAATGAAGCAAGGGGGCTGAATACTTAAGGAATTGATTGTTTTTGGTTTTATATTTATAAATAATTTGGAACAAATTGAAGATTTTTTTTTATTTTTTTTTATTGTGTGTTGAACACCAGCAAAAAAGCCTGATTAAATTAATTTTATCAAATTTTCGTACACAGCAAAATATGAAAAAGTCTAAGAGGACTGAATACTTTTTCAACCCACTGTATATACACTGCTCAAAAAAATGAAGGGAACACTTAATCATCACAGTATAACACCAAGTCAATTATACCAAACCGGTCATGCTGGATGATGTTGCAGGCAGCATAACATTCGCCACGGCGTCTCCAGACTCTTTCACGTCTGTCACATGTGCTCAGTGTGAACCTGCTCTCATCTGTGAAGAGAACAGGGCGCCAATGGCGAACCTGCCAATTCTGGTATTCTCTGGCAAATGCCAATCGAGCTGCACGGTGCTGGGCTGTGAGCACAAGTCCGACTACAGGACGTCGGGCCCTCATGCCACCCTCATGGAGTCTGTTTCTGACAGTTTGGTCAGAAACATGCACATGAGTAGCCCGCTGGAGGTCATTTTGTAGGGCTCTGGCAGTGCTCCTCCTGTTCCTCCTCGCACAAAGAAGCAGATACCGGTCCTGCCGTTGGGTTGTTGCCCATCTACGGCCCTGTCCAGCTTTCCTCGTGTAATGGATTGTCTCCCAATATCTCCTCCACGCTCTTGAGACTGTGCTGGGAGCAAACCGACGGCATGTATGGATGTGCCATCCTGGAGGAGCTGGACTACCTGTGCAACCTGAATGGGCTGCAGGTACCGCCTCATGCTACCAGTAGTGACAAGGGCACAAGCAAAATGCAAAACTAGAAAAAAATCAGTCAGGAAGGATAAGGAGAGAGAAATGGTCTGTGGCCACCACCTGCAAAACCATTTACTTTTTGGGGGTTGTCTTGCGTTGCCCCTCCTGTCAATCTGTCACTTTCATTTGCACCAAAGCAGGTGAAATTGATTCACAATAGTTTACGCTTCCTAACTGGACAGATCAATATCCCAGAAGTTTAATTGACTTGGTGTTATACTGTGTTGATTAAGTGTTCCCTTAATTTCTTTGAGCAGTGTATATTTAACTATATATATATATATATGGCCAGCTTTGGGTCACTGACCACAAGAAAAACATTTTTTATTTTTATTTTTTTATAAGTACACACATTCAAAAACACACGTTTTGATATTCAGTAACATGCAGCATTCTATTACGGATTCAAAGGCATAGTTTAGTTACTATTCTGTGTTGAATACTGAATATCGGAATGTGTGTTTTTGAATGTGCGTACTTATAAAAAAACAACCATTTTTTTCTTGTGGTCAGTGACGCAAAGCTGGCCATATATACCAAACGTATAATTGTCAAACTTACAGCACAGATTTGTTAATGGTTGATATTGAAAGAGGAGGGAAAGCAACAGAAAGCACAAATCCGTGGTTAGCGGTCCTGGCCTTCTATCTAAATGCTTCATAGCCAGATTTCACATCTTAACTTAACTTAATGATTATTTGAGGGGGCAATGTTGATACATTATCAACTTATTATGATATTTTAATATAAACATGAGCTGCTACCGACTCTGCTGCATATATCAATTGTGCTTATATCAAGTGTGCATCATTTTATGGAACAAAAATGTCATTCAAAATGATTAATTATTTTTCTGTGGACCACTTGCCATAAGTTTGAATTAGTCAGTTAGGGAGCCTCCCACCTTTCTCCTTCCTTTTTGAGCAGTCGAAACCAAAGAAAGACAGCACCGAGTCCATCTTTTACTCTACGCATCCATGATATGTCTGAAATTGAGAGGGGAAAAATTGTCAGTTAGCATTTTTACTACCGAAATCCCATATTTGACTTCACCGTACACCATCCTTGCTGATAATGTGTCTTCAGTTATTTATTATCAACAATGATAAATGAGGAAACTGTCATTTAATCGTGAGGATGTGTCATTGCATTTCGGAAGAAGTACACAGTGGTCAGGCAGAATATGATGCAACTCCAGAATGCAAATTTTCTGTTCCAGTTTTGGTGATCGAAAACACATTCCAGAGCCTACATTTCACCGGTTAGCCTATGTTTTTGTAGTGGCTGCATGTAGTCACTTTTTTAATCTTCCATTGTCTGACTGGGTCACAGGGAATGGCCAGGTCAGCATCCCTACTGTAAAATACGTCAGCTGAAAACAGCGGGAAGGAAATTTAGTGTTATCGTGGCTGATACCCAACGCCACTGCACCGCTGCTTTGAGCGATGGCCGTTACGGCCACGTTATCAGGCGTTTTGTGTTACGCAGTTAAATTCTGGCATTTGTCTAAAATGTACCACTGTCTGTGGTAAATGTGTCTACAGTTATGTTTTAGTTGGCGATGTTATGTTCTTCTATATATATTTTTCTGTTAACTGTGAGCTGTGGGATTGTATTTACTCAAGTGAGGAAACAAACTGATCTAAAAATAACTTGTTTTTGAGGAGACGTTCTGCCCTTCCCTACTTTTATTGTTTAATTGCTTTGTGAGCCTTGCTAACAGCTTTGAGCAGAAAACAGGACACAATTTGGGGACTAGGAATAACAAGGCAATCAATCATCAGCTGTTCATTATTGGTGCGTAATGCTATCTGTCGGTGTATCCACTGAAACCAAATTTTTTATCATCACTCATCTGGCTTTCTCTGTAGATATGAAAGTGCAAGTGTAGATTGATGTATCTATCTGTACGTGTTAGGTTGTGTATCTCTGCTCTACATTTTTGTTTAGGTTTCTGCTTGACATTGACGTTTAAAATGCATATATAATTAGATTTGTTACAATGCAATTCTACTTTAAAAAGCCAATAAATATTTGAAAAGAGACAACACAAGGTTCAATTATATGCGTGGGAATCACCGATAGTGCACTGTTAGTGTGGATGCACATGGACGGATGGAAAATAGTGATAATGCCCAAATCAGCCAAAACACCAAATTACAGCCTATTCTTGATGAACTGCGGACCTGGGTAGATAGCCACGCAATGAGGCACAACACAGTTAAGAAAACGCATGACATTTTACTTTGGTAAAATAACCCAAAATGTTCAAATAACTATGTCAGAGTGGTCAAATACCAGAGGCGATACCATCTTTTAAAAGGCCTATGGATCCAGAATGACCTAAAATGGGACAAGCAGGTTGCTGGCCTGGTAACTAAAAAACCCGTTTGTCCTAAGTCATTATTTTTGGTGTTAAAGACGTGGCCATGGTGGCAGGACACTCCACCTATGTCCGTCCTGTCCTAGAGAACAATATCCCAGCCTGGCAGTCATCCCGTAACATGGAGGGCACAGCCAGTGACTCTGAACCGGTCCTCCCTCTCAGCCTGGAGAACCAGGTTACGCAGTAATGACTCTTTATATCATAAAATAACATAACAAAACTTAGCTTAATGAACAGGCCATTTAGCCCAACAATGCTCGTCATCTTCTTACCACTAAAGGGTACCTAGCGCTCCCCTACAGACAAGATAGTATCCAGCACCATATCAAGCCTGGTCTTCAAAGCACCCAGAGTTTCTGCCTCTACTACATACCCTGGCAAGCTATTCCACACAGTGACTACTCTCTGTGTGAAGAAGTACTTCCTAATGTCTGTGCGGAATTTACCTTTTGCTCATTTCCATCTATGCCCCCTCGTTCTACTAACAGAACTCAACCTGAAGAATCTCCTGTAGTTTTATTAATTTTAATAAAACTTTTAATTAACTTTATTAATCCCTTTAACAAATTTAAAAGCCTCTATCAAATGACCCCTACGTCTCCTTTTATTAAGCTTAAAGAGATTAAGTATCCTAAATCTTTCCTCATAACTTTTATCTTTCATAGTACTGATTTCAAGTACTGTTTGCCACCTTCCGCCAAAACCTCAACTCAACAACATCATCAAAGCCCATTCTAAATGGTGAGGAACAGCATTGTGAGACCACAGGTATTCAGAGAGGCTGTGAAATGAGAGGCTATAAAACATCAGTGACCTCATCGATGATGTCTCCTTAGAAAACATTATTCATTATTCTTCCCTCTAAAACTTGATATTGTAGTTTATCGTTTGTTACCTTGCCCATTCTCTATCATTGTTGCTGTCTTCTGCATATTGTTTTATGATTTGAAATATAGATTATATATATACATTGAACCATGTATTTATTTGCTTATGCTTTCAAAATGTATGTCTTATTATGTATTCAAAATTGTAAATTGGAGCAGGATCATGTAAATGACACATCATTCACAGAAAATATGTTCTCATTTTTCAATGTTTTTAAAATGAGCCCAGGGAATACGTAGTTGGAGTAAAAATGCACACTCCAGCAGAATGGTGCTTACAATTACCACACATTTCCACTTCCATACGCCCGCCTAAAACCTCTTTCTTCTCATATTTGCTTTTTCTTCACAGCCCCATTGAGCCTCATGATCTTTTGAGGTGCTGTCAGATGTACTGGATAAAATATAATTAATGCATACAATAACACACCGCTAACCCCTCTCTCCTTGAAAACAGTCAACTGTATCAGAAGACTAAAGAGAGATATTTTCTCTCAGTTTACGGCATAATCACTACCGGTTTGATTAATATATTAATTATTAATCGACAAGCCAAACTCTGCCAGCGTCATTGTAGAAATAAAAATAGATAAAGCTAAATTCTGTGGGTAAAAATTTCACACAGTAACATAGCCTCTTATCTTCACCTTTGAATCAACTTATACAGCATACGTGTTTGTGTGTGTGTGTGTGTGTAGTCTTCAAAACAAATCAAATCCGAGCTCCACATCATAGTATCTACAAGAAATACTTACTGTTTCACTTAGAGTCATTCCTGTGTTTAATACGATTATTCTTTCTTCAATTAGAACACACCTCAGTTACACCTGTCTGACAACTCCATGTATGTTCTGTGAATACGCAAATGCATCCCTGATATGGCGTGATCTGAGACTAAAACAGACGGGCACAACACAGTGTGTGGTGATCACATAACCCCCCCCTCGCCTTGACAGCTCAGACCATCACCACAGATCATAATTATATATATTTTATCATCACTTGTGACAATGCAATATATGTCCATCGATGTAAAAATATGAAACAAAATAAATATTAGACATACTGTAAATATATATAGTGACATATCGATATGTATGGTGCTTATGTAAAATACCACTTCCGTTAATGTAATTTTATGCATTTTATGAAGAATTTTACAAAATATGTTTTTGTATGATATATAATACAACATGCATGACACTAAACACTTGGGAGAAGCAATAGTTTGATATGTTTTGCAATACATGTTTTTCAATTTACTAAAATGTATTGACATACATTTTCATTTTACAAACAAAAAACTTGATATACTGTCATAATTGCACTTCCATAAGTAAGTGCGTACGTGCAGTTTAGCTAGGAATTTACCCGGAGATAAATTACATTTTGGCTTTTTATTACATCATCTCTGATCACAAAGTTCAGTAGATCGATAAAACCGAAATCAAATCTTAAAACAGAATACCAGGTGCTAGAACTAACTTTCATTTTACATTCAACGTTATGTGCAGAACAAACGTGACATACAGAACAATTCCCTTCTTAGCTGCTCCTCAGTTGTGAGACAGAGCTTATTTTAAACTGAATGCTATGAGTCCAGTCCTCCTGGATACATCACTGTTCATTTTCCATTTAGTACACAGACCGGGGAGCTCTTATACTCACCGACACGCATCTACAGTATGTCACTTCCGGTACCCCTCGCAGCTTCTGCTGTCGTCTGTCACCCCTCCCAGTCTACAGGCATGCCGATTCAAACAAACGCGAACACGAACGGGAACGTGAACGTCACTCTCAGACACGAGGAGAATCGATCCACACACCTTCTGAGCTGCCCCCCGCAGTAATGACTCTTTATATAATAAAATAGCATAACATAACTTAGCTTAATGACGAGAACAGGCCATTTAGCCCAACAATGTTCGTCATCTTCTTACCACTAAAGGGTACCTAGCGCTCCCCTACAGACAAGATAGTATCCAGCACCATATCAAGCCTGGTCTTCAAAACACCCAGAGTTTCTGCCTCTACTACATACCCTGGCAAGCTATTCCACACAGTAACTACTCTCTGTGTGAAGAAGTACTTCCTAATGTCTGTGCGGAATTTACCTTTTGCTCATTTCCATCTATGCCCCCTTGTTCTATTAACAGAACTCAACCTGAAGAATCTCCTGTTGTTCACTTTATTAATCCCTTTAACAAATTCCCCCACCCCCCCCTCACCAGGCCTGACACACCCACAAAACCACCACGTGCAGAGCCTCGTCTCCACGGCGCACGCTTACCAGTTAGCCCTGTGCGCTCGCGGCCGGTGATCAGCCCTCTGCATTTCCCAGAGTCTGCGCCTTCAGGGCCCCACGGAGGGGTTCCACTCCCAGGCCCGTAGGAGTGGAGCGGGGCCAGCGTATGGAGGGGACTCGTCCGCCCCCCTGGAGCTCCAGAAAAACACACGCCGAGCCGCCTCTCTATGACTTCCCCGCATCCAATACGCCCCCTCCCCCCCAGTCAAACCCTCCTCCTCTCCAGAACTTCTCTGTTCTGAAACTGGCCTTTGTCTCTCGGTCTGTGTTCGGACTTCCCTGCATGCGTATCCGTTTCCTCCTCACTAAAAAGGGAAACTTTTTTTTCCTCTTTTGTTTCTCTCAATGTTTCGTAAGCTCAGCCTCCTGCACAGACTCCCGCCCACAACTACACACAAGCACGCATGCAGACACAAACACACACGCGCACACACACACACACACACACACACACACAAATGCAGGGCCACACACACACACACACATGCAGGGCCACACACACACACACACATAGACACACACACAGGCAGACCCACACACGTATAAAAACACACACACGCTTACATGCACACATACACACACACACAGGCACACATACATAAACACACACGCACAAACATACACACAGGCACACACACATACATAAACACACACATACGTACATGCACACAGGCGCACACACATACACACACACAGACACACATACATAAACGCACATACACATCCACACACAAAAGGTTGATAGTCTGCTTTTGCTCCTGCCAAGGACAGATGCTTCTCTTCTGTACTGTTCAATTGACTTACCCCGAGGGTCAAATATTAACAGAGAAAACTCACGCCATGTATACAATTAAATACTTTATCCGGTCTCCTTTGCTTTCAGCCGCACAGGATTCTGATAATGTTCACTTTGGAAGTTTACTGAAGTACCAAGAACGCAAGAGACGAATCTGTGGGGGTAGACATCTTATCGGTGTGTCTCCACAGACCCCCACGCCCACACAGACTGCTGACTGGCTCTACTTTCAGGGACTGCACTGCAGAGGCACCAGAACAAACTGCCTAATATTGTGGTGAAGCTGCTCTGTTTTCTGTTTGTCACACAGCACTGAAAACAGAGGGCAAACATGGAAGAGAGAGACACAGGAAAAAATTATCTAATAATCACCCGAATGTAAAGTCAATCTAATGCATATTCAAAGAAGCATTTTTGTGAACGTGGTGATGATTACATTATGTCTTCGATGCAGATTCCCGATCATTTGCCATCGGTAGTTATTAAAAAATACATACGCAAGAATGTTCCATTAGAGCTTTGCAAACAACATACAGTAGATCTAATGAATTGGTAACATTAATAATTAATAAAGGGCCTAGACCTAAGATAAAATACTGTTTAGTAAAGCTTTATTGGTGCGATAAAGTAAATTACCCAGCTCATATTTACCATTTTGAATTATTCAATATGATTACGGCTGATTTAATGCTGATATCAAAACTAAGAGGCAATGTCCAGTACATACTGCTGTTTGAATGTACTAGAACAGGGGCATCCAATCTTATCTGAAAAGGGCCGGTGTGGGTGCAGGTTTGTGTTTCATCCAGCACTAACACGCCTGATTCAACAAATTAACTAATCATGGTCTTCAATCAAGACCTTGATAAGTAGAATCAGGTGTTTAGTGCCGGGCTAAAACAAAAACCTACACCCGTACCGGCACTTTTCAGATAAGATTGCCCACCCCTGGACTAGAAGATATAACTCATCACTCAAGACACGATTAAAACCATCCATTGTGTGTATTTTAATGGCTCTCCCCCTCCTCCATGTCATGTCATGTCCAGTTTAATGGGCAGACTTGCACGTGACCGACTGACCAGTAGGGGGTCACTGCTGCACGCTGAGTCATCAATGGCTGATTGACATGCTCCTGTCCCTGGGTGAGGCTTTAGCAGGGGTTTTCAACCTTTTTTGATCCAGGGACCCCCACCCAGGCTAAAAAAAAAATCCAGGGGATCCCCATCATACTGTAAGTTAAAAGGGGCTATATTTAAAAAAGGTTTTATATTTTTAAATATTGTCCCAAATCTAGTTTGGCCACAAATCCCTTACAGTACCTTAATGTATTTATTTTTTATTTTGATGTAGTGACTTGTCTGGATTCAATTCCATATTATCCTCCAGTTTGCATGACTAATTTCCTGCTTTCATTTGTGGTGCTATTTGAGTCTAATGAAAGACAGACATTGTCGTAGTACCGAAATCTAAGTTATTTAGCCACAACAACAAAACGTTGTTCAGCCAGCTGCATATTTCTCATGAAATTACTGCTATCAACACAAAGTGGCACAATAAACATACCAGCCACAGTAAAAATGCACTCATATACCTTACTGAGCATATCTATACTTTTAATCTGATTTTCACTGGAGCCAAGCAGTCTAATGTAAAGAACTGCTAGCCAGGGAGAACCCAGAGATGTGTTTAGCAATAGTGACCCCCAATGACCAAGAGGGGTATTACAACAAGAGGCCTGTGATCTCGCCGTCAAACTACTTTTTTTGTTGTACAGTCGCCTTGCTTAATCAGCAGAATGCATATGTACCTGTGTGGTACCCTAGATATGGAAATAAGCTGCAGCAAACATGCAGATGACCTATTCATTTTTCAAGTGATTTCGAAAGATTTATTTGTAAAAGTAAATATGCAACAAATGCTAAATGACAAGGGCAGAGTTGATGGCAGAACTGAAGTTACACGTCACTACCATGAATCAAGTTTAACCTGCCAAAAGATCTAAGTCACAGATATGTAACATGGAACCATTCCCATGGAACCAAATACTACAACATATAACTGTTTTGGATCACATTATACCTGACCCAGTGAACAAAAGCTGGAATCTAGACATCTTGAGGGGTGGAAATCTAGGTTGAGAAACATTTTGACATAAACGAACTAGGATAACCCCGATATAGCTCAGGTTTTACTTAGATATAGCCTGGGTACGTCCTTTCACTTTTCAACCAAATGTAGCCGGGTTTTCACCTGACATCGTTTCACCGTCTTTTCACCACAAAAAAATGTTCACTGGGGAGGGCTTGAAATTAAATCCAAAATTATCGATGACACTCATGGATGAATCTTTCATCTGTCGAGAACGAGGCCAGGCCAAAGCTACCCTCCCGGGCCTGGTTAATGATCAGTCACTTTGTGCTTCAGGAAACAGTTCTCAGGTTCGGCAACCGTAGCCCTTATCAGCACTGTGATATTGATTAGAGCGTCAGACAATTTTACTGCCCCGGCCCCCCAACATTCAAATGTTCTACTGAGGAAACACAGCATTTTCCACCTCCACTGGCCTCCACAGCTCAGATGTGTACCTTCACTGAGGCATGCATTTCAGTATCATTTGAATGAAAACCATACTGAAACTTCTCAAGAATTTCTTTATTTAACGAGAAAGTCATTACTGTTCTACAGTGTGGTTGGAAAGTTGCCAGTCACCAGAAAAGCATTCACAAGAGTTTACGACCACTCAGCACCATGTAGTAATGGGTCACATCTGCTTTGCCTTCCAAAGGTATATGATTACACCCAAACCATGGCAAGAAAATCCACCCCACACCATTACAGAACCACCACAGAACCTTCAGTGTTGTGTGAAAACGGGGAAACGCATGAACCTTCAGTGTTGTGTGAAAACGGGGAAACGCATGAACCTTCAGTGTTGTGTGAAAACGGGGAAACGCATGAACCTTCAGTGTTGTGTGAAAACGGGGAAACGCATGAACCTTCAGTGTTGTGTGAAAACGGGGAAACGCATGATAACCATACGGGTTGGACATTATCATTACCACCCCTTGCTTTATCTTTTCAGGGCCCCTGTTAACCAGTTTAAGACACGCTGCTCCGGGTTCGAATTATGGTTTCCGTTCACATTCTATAACTGCCTGGAGGTGCACGAGCGAACAAATCAATAAGGATGTTATCATTTTTAAACGCTTTTCATTTTAAAAAAGTGAAAGCTTTGAGATGGCAGAATTCCTCATGACCGACTAATGTATTTTGGCATCAGCGTTCACTGGTTTGACAGGCACGTCAAGTAAAGCTGATGTATGACTTTATACTACACAACAGCTGGGCAAGTAGCGATGATAACTGAGTCAAAATTACAAAAAGAATACAGTGCATATAGGGTAAGATAATGTCCAAAACAATATTAAAATCCTAAAAAGGCTTGTGATAAATATAGTGGAGTTAAAATAAAGTGGATATAGTGGAGTGAAATAAGCCCCAAGAGAGACAATAATATCAAATAGCTGATGAGTGAGAAATAAATCTGGGATTTCTGGAAAAGCTAAACATCTTATGGAGATTTATACTAATCCATAAAGACTCTGAGAGAAAGTTCATAAACATAACTGCATCACAGCTACCAGTAGCTTGGTTAATTGGGTTTTCAATGCATGGACAATGTATATAACTGTGTAATATTTATAACAAAGTGAAATTAAATAGTGTCTCCGGTTAAACCTCATAATTCCTGAGGTGGCCAACCCAGGTTAAGACAGTAAGAGTACTCCCCAGTGTTTGGTTCCAATCACCTGGATTTGTTCATTAGCACCATTCTTCAGCCAGGAGGTAGAACTAATTAGTGAACTCAGCTGGCTGAGTTAATGGGTTGAAGAAACATTATGCTAATACATTATGCTACAATGCTAATACTATTTTGCTAATAACACTTTGAATACTACACCATTTTAAGACTTTGCAGTTAGCACTCTTTAGCTTCTATACATTTGTAATTAGCCACTAAAGTGGGCATTCTAATAATTGATATCATAATCATAGCTTTGGTTTTAGGAAATAACCTCTCTGTTCCTAGCTTGCCCTGCTTTTCAGCACCCAGAGCAGTTAAACATAGCACAAGTGTTTACTTGGACACACATATGAAACTTTGCTTCAGCCCTTATATGCAGTAAAATAAAAAAAGGTACATGAACTTCTCATAATCTAACAGTAGGTTCTCTTAACCCTGAACATTGAACTTGATTACTCATATCTCAAAGAGTAATTTTGCTCATATTCTGTGATCTAATCTTCAGTCGTTATCAGTCGGTTATCACTTTGACCCTGCTCCACTGAGCACGCTTGTTAGGAACAACTCTCCCTATTGTTAAATGTGAAACTGAATTAAAAATAACACGTATAACATGGTAAAGACCAAGCACGGGTCAAATATGTATTTGAAATACTCTTGAGCTTTTCAAGCAGTGATGTCAGAATTCCATCCTGAAAGTCCATAGTGTCTGCTGGTTTAAGATTTTGATTGGCTAAGAAACATACACCTTGTTCTGAAGGCTTTAATTGGCTGCTGACTGAAAGGAAAGCACAAATACCTGCCGACCCTGTGGAAGATTTAAAACGCTCCCGCAGATTTCAGGGAATTGTCAAGCAAACATGTTACTAACCAAAAATGTAAAAAATATATAATTCTTTGAAAAAAAAAGTTTTGTTGTAAATATTAAAAACACTCCTGCAGAGCCATGAGAATTTGACCTGGAGTGGTTGAGAATTTTGAGACGCCCTTCAATCAGCAATCAATTTACCCCGAAATCAGACAATTCAAAATTCTATCCTGCAATTAAGTTTGTAAGACCTCACCTGGGGGTCCAGCAACCCTTCCATCTATAATGAACTCATGAAAAAGGTGATAAGAATCATGATTGGTCTGTTATTTATTTTTTGTTAAACCATGGAGATGTTAAGAGGGCGGGTGACAGTGACATCACAGTTCAGTCTCCATGGTTACCTGAGGCCAGCATGAACTGTGGGCTTAAGTCACCAGTCACTGACATACCCCGGTGAGGACCTCCCAATCCACCTCATGGTCTAAATGTGTTTTTCTGTGAATATTTTCACAATCATTTTTTACACTTTACAGAGGTGCATGCAAATGTTTACCAATACTAAAAGATAAAATAAAGCAAGTGGAAATAAAATAAAAAGTGTTGAATTGCAAATTATAAGGTCAACATATCTTGAAAATATATGGACACATTTTTGAGTTTGCGCCTTGTAAAATCAACTTTGGACTTTTCAATCTTTTTGGATCATAAATACACTCCATTAAAACATGGGACACTGTTCCAGTGAAGTCACCCATAGCCACTGTCAAGCAGCACAACAAAAACAAAACGTTACATACCACAGTGAGAAGCCGGATTTTCCCTTTCCCTCTGGGACGTAACTGTTCCGAGACCGTTTGGGCCGGACCTCGAGGTGCTTCCTCAGTCACCCTGGAAACAAGCCACCCCCCCCTCTTGCTCAGGTGAGTAAATCCAAGCTTTCAGACAAAGATGTTCAGCCCCACTTCACAGACACAGACAACAGAGCCTCTTACAAAAGCCTGTCCGGCCTCGATCCCGCAGACTGCCAGGGGCCAGGTATTTCCCTAGGGGCCCAGCTTGGGAGAGTGGATTCAGGAAGGGGGACCCGAGGTGTGGGGAGTAGCGTTGGAGAGTGCGCGATCGAGAGAGTCCGCGTTGAGCTGAGCGCATTGGTGAAATGAACCAGAGGGAAAACGCACAGCACCTTGATCTTTGGACCCAACAGGAGACCGCGAGCCGCGAGCGTAACAGCGCCATAAACGAGGGAAGGGAGCAGCGGCAGGGCCACGCCCACAGCGGCCGATCAATACATCAGGTGCTTCACGGCCCAAGCTTCAAAACACACATCCCCCCCTCTCCTATCACCCTCATTAACTCACACACACACCTAACTCCCCCTCTCACCAACAGTAACACACGCACACAACCCACACATTACCCTCGCTAACTTACACACACACACTAACCTCTCACCAAAATTAAAACACACACACACATACCCACCTCCCTCCTTCATGAACCCCCATGAACACACCCCCCCCCCCACGAACATACACACACACACACACATACCCATTTCCCCCTCTCACCCACACGAACACACACACGCTTTCTTATACATTTCCATTATATGATAAATGTGAAACGTCTTAATACTGTACAATCTGGCTCTCACAGGTAGAAATATGAATGTACATCTATATACAACTGCATATTTTCGGTCATCATTTGAATTCTAAAAGCAGAAAGTCCCGAATATATTAATTTATATAAGAAATATCCCCATCTGTGATTGGTGTTTTGATAGGTGTCACCCAAAACAAAAAAAGTCTGAGAGTTCTATTATAGAAACTTCTTGACAATATTGGTTCTTATCAGAATCTCTAAAGGGGCACAAAGGCAACTTGATACTTTTCTGAATACAACTGACCTTCTGTGGTGCTGGAATCTACAATCCACTGAGAGGGGCCTTCTATTATGAAGCAATGAGTGAGCCTGCATGATTGCACTTCTCTGTGCCAGGAATGTTGCAGTCAAAATTATCCATTTTGTACACAGTTAGTAAGTATATGAGCTGTGAAATGGTCTAAAGCAGTAAGGATACTGATTATGTTTTTTATTGTTTTTATTGCAGCCTGACATGACTCCAATACTGCCTTAGCGTCACATAGAATTGGCTAGTGTGCTGCTGGTATCGGTCTAACTTCCAAGAAACCTGGCCCCGTTCGTCTTTAGCAATTTCCTGAGCATACACCTGCCAAGGGTTTTTCATTCTTTGTGAGCAGAAATATTTGCGGCTGTGAAATCAATTTAGATAAAAATAAGGCAACATACTTGAAGATATGAAAAGTTTTGATAACCAATTTTGTGTGGCGGAAAAGCTCACTGCTCTCACACGCGAGAAACAAATCAGAAAGTTGCAAGTAAGCCTTTCCGTCTGGTTGCTTTCATACACAAACATCACCAAGTGAATAAAAAAACTACTCATTGTTTTTCCAGCACAAAAAAATGACCAATGAAGGGTAATGTTTCCAATCCTGTTAAACTATCACTCTGGTCTAATGGCTACATAATAGTAATAATTACTGACTGGTGTTATCAGTGAGCAATAAAATGGGGCATTGGAAAGTTAGACCTGAGCAAATTGGTTGAGCCAAATTATATGGCTCATCCATGCACCACAGCATAGTACCTTAACTGAATGAGCCACCCAGCAACTATTAAACTTGAAATTTTTACTTGATTACCATAGGCATCAATTATTTTATTACACCACTTGTTTGATAAGCGGGTACTTTTATCCTGCTCAAGATAAATAGCTCACATTTAAGATTAACAGTTGGATACTTCAGTAATTCAGGTTTAATCTTTACCCAAGTGTACAAAAGAATCAGAAATTTCATCCCGTCGCTTCTGGTCACAAGTGTAGTTCCATAACTACCACACCACTCAACCACTCCAGGTCATATTCAGTTTTTTACAAATGTATTATTCATAATTTATTTATACAGGTTGTCTCGTTGAGATAAAAACCTCTTTCATAAGAGACATCTGCTGAAGAGACAGCAGTCATACGCTCATTACTATTAGACATAAATAATAAATGTTATAAAAAATATCTGTATTGAATCCTGCACCTCCAAAACACTGTAGTCTGAAATTCTGAACCAACCACAGACATCGTGAGGAATGTTTCAACCTGCTGTGTTCAGGAAGTAGTGGTCAGCGTTATCGTTGATACATCAAACCTGACCACGTGTAAATTGTGGCCGCTACTGTGCAATGCGCCTCGGAATTCAGTAAAAAAAAAAAAAAAAAGGCAAGCATTTATTCAACATGAAGCACAGCATATCACTACCACATTACCAAAAAATAAGATTTATGTTTTTTACCCTCAATAAAAATGTGCAAAATGCTTACTGCACAGACTACACAAACATTAATATTCTCATTATTACTCAAGGGTAAAAATAAATGTTCTGGATCTTGCTGGCCCATTATATTTTTACTTCAACCACTCCCCCGATAGAGGGCAAATGTGATGTTTACAGTAAGATTACTGTGCAAATGATGTACAATGTGTGCTATTCAAATTTCAATCTTTCATTTATTATATCAGACAAATAAATAAATCTCCCAGAGACAAAGCCAAACGGTTTCTTAAATATTTTATATACAAAATTCAGTATGCATTTGTTTAATGATAAATACTATTTTCTTCCCACCAGTGGTGGTACATAAATAAAAACTCACAACCCAATGTCAACTTACATTGATTGCTATACAATACATGCTATCTCTGTCATTTTTAGAAAGATGTATATTTGTGCAAGAGTTCATGTTTTCTTTATTTAAAAAAAAACAAGTGAACAGAAACAAATAAAGAAGAAAAAAACAGAACACTTGCACAGCTTGGCACGAGGTAAACACTGAATGATCCCTCCTCAAATGAAGCCAGGACGGAATACCACCTCATAGCCAGCAGAGTGCCCTCACGGTCTCCCATATCTCTTCCCACACACAATGGGCCAGTGTGAAAAATATCACAAAATAACACTCAAAGGGTGTGGGGGTTCAACAGCTCAATGAGAGCAAAGAACAGTGTTGAGAGTGTTAGGTTTGCTGAACCTTAAAATAACCAGATCTATAGTATCAACTGTTACCTGTGACTCAGTGATTTGACTGGTTAATGTTCTGCTATGGAGACATGGGTCATAAAAATCAGTGTTTAACAGGATGTGCTAGGCTCCACCAATTATCAGGGTAATGAGGCCTACCTTGGCTATCGCTAACAGTGGTCAAAGCCTCCTGCAGACTCTGGTGTGGGTGGTAAATGGGCAGTCTATTTACACAGATGGTTAGCTATACTGAATGCAGCCCAGTAAGTTGGTTTCACCGAGAGGACAACATTGAGGGGTGCTTTATTTTGGGTCTTAGCAGGCTTATTTGAAGAAGGATGCTACATCACAAGTAAAAATAATAAAATATTCTCAGAAAAAATAGTCAAACACAAACAACAATGACATAAAAAGAACCCAACAAGGTCTGTAGCCTCCAAACTTTCACTTCATTAGACCGTCAACGTGAACAAGTGACCTCAGTGGGTAGTAACGAAAAGGAAATAAGTTGAATGTGCAAAACAAAACAAAACATTTTAAATAGTGGATAACACCTTTATTTTCATTAACAGCTATCGTATGCTGTCAGTTTGGTCCAGTTTTTTGGCAGGTATCCCCAGCCCGCCATTTTAGTGGAGTAAGCCAACAGACTGGGGATGACTGAGTAGGTAACCACTGAAGGAGAGTTCTGCGTGGATCCCATGTCTTCCAAACTCAAATAAATGCAGTAAGGCCGCTGAGAAAGACAAGACCACGAAACTCGCTAAAGAAAAGAGATGTGCGAAAAGCCACAGATTTGGGACTGCTCCCTCACAGGATCTCGGCTGTGTCTCTCCGAAGGCTCTCCCCGGTTACTGACGTTAACCGTGTGCTAGCCGGTCCCACCAGAGCTACAGCAGACCTTAAAACGTCATCGTCGGGCCGCTGTTTTCTTGGTGTGTGCTTTTTACATTTGGCTAAATATTCAGTGGCAGTGTTGTACGATGGTTAGGGAACTAGGCTTGGGGTTGAAAATGTTGTTGGTTACGCACTCCTGCTGGGGCACTGGAATTATACCCATAGCCGACTCAACCTGGATTGCTTGAGTAAAAATACGCTGCTGTGTAAATGGCTTGTATGTAAAAACATAATCTTCATTAGTCAATCTGAGTAAGAGCATCTGCTGAATGCCCAAAAGTATGTGTACTTTCCCAAGTGGTCATTTTTAATTGAATGTTGATGTTTTCCAAAAGCCTACATTTTAAGCTCTGTTTTAATATACACATTTGTTTCCCCAAAGCACTCCGATTGGCCCCCGCCAGTTCCCAACGAGCAGACGGCCTCACATGAAAGTTGCTTCGTTCTCCTCGATGGCTGGCACCAAACCTCATGATAATAATATTAATACTCACTGCAAAGCTGTTGTCTGTCATGGATTTATAAGAACATTTCAGGTGCCAACAAGAACACTGTTTGGCATTTTGGCATTAACATTAAAAGTAGTGTAAAGTCCATTGAAATATTCTGATAATTTATCATTTATACAGTTTATATGGCTGATACGGTCCATACATTTTCTCTTTATGGTAGAATTCCACAATCTGATTCAAGTAACTTAGCTACTGTGGTGTATGAAAATTTCCATTAAAAAAAATTACATATTTTTGACATTTAGCCACTCCGAACCCTTGATCTTTTATTGTGTTCTCTAAAGTTGTTTTTTTGGCCAACTCCTCTTTAATGGGATGAGCAGAACGGCCTAAGGATGCCATAAGGGGGATTTGACAAATTAACCTTTAATCAGGGTTATTTGTATCTGTCTGCTTTCCTATCGGAATAGATTTGTTTTATTCAGATTGGAAGCTCTTCCATGTCTCAGATGGCTCCGCTGCAAAAGATCCTCAGGATGTATGAACGCTGGTCCAGTTTAACACAAAGTCCCAACTTGGTCCAAATCTTAGAAGGCACGCCATCGGTGCAAACACACTTCCCATAAGCGGCTGCTACAGCATGGCTGCCACCCCACTCCCTCAGAGTTATTGCAAAAAAATTAAAATAAGAATGTGGCAGTGTAAAACCATTTAAACATTTAAAAACAAAAGCCTCCTCAAACATTTTCTTTTCAAATATGATCAAAGCACAGATCTATTAACCCTACGTGGAAAAGCAAAGGTCGTCAGTTACACAGACGGGCTTGGGTTTGGCGTTGTAAGCAAACTGTGATGACTGAGCAGTGTAGAAACGTCACAGTTAGCGCAGTCTGTGTTCTCAGCTATGCTTCTTTAAGGCCTCAGATTCAGGGATACGACTGCATTTTACAATATTGCACTTGGACCCGAAACCAACGGATGACCCGGTGCGTGTTAACCGCGAGCGTTCGTTTGGACCGGGGCGAGCAGGACGGTCGCCAAGTTGACTAAGAGCAGCGGTGGAGACTCACAGAAAGAGTTAGTGAGTGAGTGAGTGAGTGACTGACAGTGAGTGAATGAGTGAGTGAATGAAAAAAAGAGTGAGTGAGTGGATGAAAGAGATTGAGTGAGTGAGTGAAAGAGATTGAGTGAGTGAGTGAAAGAGATTGAGTGAGTGAGTGAATGAGTGAGTGACTGACAGAGTGAGTGGATGAAAGGGAGTGAAAGAGAGTGAGTGAGTGAATGTGTGAGTGAAAAAAAAAGAGTGAGTGAGTGCATGAATGTGTGAGTGAGCGTGTCAGTGAGAGTGAGTGACTGACTAAGTGAGTGAGTGATTGAGTGAGTAGCGAGAGTGAAAGTGTGCGAGTGACCAGTTGTCTATCACGGTTTGAGGAGCAGCCCATAGACAGTGTTGTCCAGACGGGCCTGGAGGGCAGCTGTAGGGGGCGGGCCCCTTAGATGTAGCGCTCTCTCAGCTACAGTTCAGTGTTTTCATCAGAAAAGGGGTGGGTAGGGCAGAACGGGGCGTGGGAGGGGCTTTTCTTGTAATATGGGTGGGGTCTCTTCCTTGGGTGACTCTCTCCCTGCCTGACACTGACTCCATGCCTCTTCCAAGCAGAGAGCAAAGAGATGAGGTGCTGCTTCATTGGAAGGTTCACCCGTTAATCACACCATTCTGCCTTCCAATTGGCCGCCAGGCCGCCCGGCGCAGCACCTACACTGCTAGCCACGCCCACCACACCCACCCTCTTACCATTGATCAGAAACAGCAGGGTAGTGCGACCCCTCCTTGTCTCTCCCCCACCTCCTACCCCTCCCTCCCTCCCTCCCTCCCTCCTTCCTCATCTGCCCTCCTCGGCCGAGCGGGTCTCGGACTTCAGCTTGACGAACTCCCTGGCGACCTCGTCGTTGTTGCGCTGGGATAGGATCCTCAGCACGGTCTGGCCTGTCTCGTCCATGTGGACCTGCCGGCCCAGGGGGCACCAGCAGGCGCAGCTGCCCCTCTCCGCCACGTCCCGCAGCTGCAGCACGGCCACGCCCACCACGCGGTCCGCCCGCCCGAAACAGTAGTCCTTCACGCACACCTGCAGCTCGTAGCAGTCCGGTCCATCCTCGTTACCAAGGATACTGCACAGAGACCGGGAGGGGATGGATATACAGTCAGAGAAAGAGAGGAAGAGGAGATGGAGAGGGAGAGATAAAGAGAGGATTAGGTGATAAGGAGGAGAGAGAGAGAGAGAGAGAGAGAGAGAGAGAGAGAGAGAGAAGGGGAGCCAAAAAAAGACAGTGAAGGAGATGTGGAGATGGAGGGAGCAGGGAAGGAAAAGAAGAGATTGGTATTAAAGACATTGAAAAAGAGAAAGACAGATTGGGAGAATAAAGTGATAGAGAAGAAGAGGGTGAAGGAGACAGATGGTAGAAGGATAGGGGGACATGAGTTATACAGGCATCTGGTGTCTCTGTGTAAAACTGCAGATTACAATAAAACACTGAAGAGCTGTCATCTACACTGACAAGATAATACAGGAATAAAATAACACTGAGTCACAATTTAGAGAAATGGGGTTTGGGCTGCTCAAACACAGACTGTGTGTGTGCGTGTGCGTGTGTGTGTCTGTGGGTGTGTGCGTGTGCATTTGTGTGTGTGTGTGTGTGTGTGTGTGTGCTTGTGTGTGTGCGCGCGTGTGTGCGTGTGGGCATGTGTGTGTGTGTGTGTGGGCATGTTTTGCCAACTTCATGGGGACTAAATGTCCCCATGAGGATAGAAAAGGTTGTCAAATGCTCCCTCGTGGGGACTCGGGAATGTTCCCCATGAGGGAAAAGTTAATTTTAGGGTTAGGGGTTGGGTTTAAGGCTAGAGTTACAATTATGGTTATTTTTAGGGTTAGGTTTAGAACGTCCCCACGAAGATATAAATACAGGACTGTGTGTGTGTGTGTGTGTGTGTGTGTGTGTGTGTGTGTGTGGGGTGTGGGGGGGGGGAGTCAAACAATGTTGCTATGTTTGCTTGCGGTGTATCAAAAGGAAGGGTATGTCTGCACTCACAAGTGGAATGTCTCGTTGAACTTGGGCGCCCAGCTGTTGTTCTTGGACTTCGTGGTGAACTTGCGCTTCTTGTCGCTGAGGTGAGGGCCAATCATGGTGATCTCCACGAAGGGCCGGAACATTCCAGAGGTCTGCCACTTGAGGTCATTCGCTGCCACAACTGAGAGAGACAAAGAGAAAGGAGAGAGATAGAGAGACAGGGAGGAAGGAGAGAGAGAGAAAATCAGGGAGGAGGGAGCAGGGGAAGGCAAATTATATTAATCATAATTCATTTGCAACTATAATTAACATACTGCAAATAATTTTTTTTAAATTTAAAAAATACTGAAAAATAAACACAGTATGTGATAATGTGGTACCAGCAAGCATACAAGAGTGGAGAGAGATATTGAAATTCCAGCTTTAGCTGTGTGTAGTAGTGTAGTGCTTTAGAGAACAGGGCTTGTAGGTTCTGTTCTCAATTATACACTGCTGTCAAACAACTGAGCTCAACCTGAATTGTTTCACCCCTCCATATCCAGCTGAATAAATGGACATTATAAATGGTTCCAGGCTTTCAGCTGCATAAATGAGTAGCTGTACAAAGCTGTGTGAATCAAAATGTGAGAGGGACTTCTGAAATTGGACTCACCTTTCACAGTGACTTTGTGTTCCCCTGTACCAGGGTGAGTGAAGAGGTCAACCTGTATAGACACCTCCCCTACAGGCTTGTCTACCCCTGAACCTACACACACACACACACACACACACACACACACACACACACACACACACACACACACACACACACACACACACACACACACACACAGAAAATACAAGACATAAATAACCTCTAAAACAAGTGTCTAACATGTCTAAAATCAAGGCCGTGGTCATTAAAACATTCTGTTTTTGAGTTGATGTCCAAAGTCATGCGTCACATGAATAGACAAACCCTGCTGTTTGTTTAACAGCCACACAGCAGACCATTAATATGTTTTCTCTTCAAACCTTTGGCAGAAATGTCGGCCATTTGTGGATTTGCGTACACGTATGACATGGTCTGATGAAACTGAAAAAGTCATATATAGATATATATATATATAGGCTTCTAATTTATACACTAAATATGTTTCTATTATAAAAAATGTATAATAGAAACATATTTAGTGTAGAAATTAGAAGCCTATAGTATAATTTAATTATACTAGTAAGTTACTTGTAAGTCATACCAGTAAGTCACTCTTGAACAGAAAATGTTCACAATATATTTAAAATATACTGCAGTATATTACATTTCCATAAGGGTTACTGACTGATATGTCATGACAGTTTCAGAACTGTATCAGTTAAAATTTTAAACAAGGGAGGGGATTATCCAGTAAGTTAAGGCAGAAAAAGGGTTGATGTTAGCCAATGAATTGGGGGGGGGTCTGTCATTCCGAGTGGCTTTTGCCGGCCAGCTGGAATTTGGGAATGGTGAGGGTGGGGTGTGGGCAGGGAAATGCAAAGGTACTGAGTATCACAGCTCCAACCCCCTGGCTGGGAAGCTGTTGTCACCTACCCCTGGTTGGCTGGATTTTCTCGCTAGCTGTAAACCTTATACCTCGTCCATTGTGCACTTGAATGACGGCAAAAAGCGGCAGAAAAAGAAGGGAGAACAAAGATGACAAAAAAGAAGACAGTGACAGAGAGAGAGAAATGGGGAAAGGCAGGTAGTACAGAGAGTATCCCTGGAACCTGGTAGTATGTCTCCCACCCCCCTCCAAAATAAAATGGCTTTTCTCTTGCACGGTTTTGCCTAAGCAGGGAATCAATCACTGCAACTCTGGAAAAATTGCTCCTTGCTGCTGCCCTCTGCTGGCTGTTGCTAGCAAAAGAGCAGTAGTGAAAAATTACTAAAAACATCAAGAAGCTGAGTGACTGGTGTTAAGGTTTCACTATGCCAATATGTAGAAAAATTTTATTAAAAAATTATAGATTTGGAACCGAATACAGGTACGAAGTGCCTGGCTTGAGTGGTGGGGCGGGGTCGGGTACAAGCTCCTACCCTGAGCATGCTGGGTGGTGACAAAGGTGCGGATGAGCGTGTCGGTGGTCTGCGTGTACAGGGAGAGGGCGTAGCGCAGAGAGGAAAGTTCCGGGCTCTTCTCCAGAAAGGCCTTCTTTAGTCCGTTTCCTCCCGCGTGGAAGTATTGCTGCGGGCGCAAGGAGAGAAAAGGAGGTGGTTCACATCACACGGGGTCTCGTTAAGAATTAGACCCACCTCATTTATCCAAGGCCTTCCACGAATCTAGTCTGGGCCCGTTGGAGTCCCGTGGGCCCCAGAATGTCCCTTCATTATAAATGTTCCAGATGGAACCCCAGGCACGAACGTATGTGGGTCACTCCAAAAAGTAGGCCTAATGCCCCACATTTTTCATACAACTAATTAATACAGAAGTTTTAAAATAAGCTGTAATATTCAGCAACATGTACGTAAGCAGATTCTTCCAGCTCTAAAAGGATTTCTCATTTCATGCCGATAAGATGCTCATAATACAAGATAAGATCCCTCACCCGATGTGGAACTGTAAATGTGGCAGTTTGCCCTATGTAAGGGTGTACGATAAGCAAGCCATAATCTACGCCATCATCAACTGTCAATTATTTCCTAGGACATATGATGTACATGTCAGAAGTAAAAGATGATTCTGGAACGCGGCCTCCTCTTCCTCACCTTTATCGTGTCAAGCGCCACGTCCATGACTGCGCACTGCTTGGGCGTCAGGCTTTTCGCCTCGCCTGAGACCATGTGATCCTGCAGGACCAATCAGAGAGAGGGAAGTGGGCGGAGAAAATTGAATGACATAAAGGCAAGAAAAAGAACAAGGAATAAGAGATGCCTAGTTTCCACAGATGACGGAGACTCAAAGCAACAGCCCTACCGATATCTAATCAACACTCAGGGCTCTCGAGTCGAGCCCAGGGGAGGGCAATCTTATCCAAAAAGGGCCGGTGTGGGTGCAGGTTTTAGATTTAGCCCAGCACTAAGACACCTGACTCAACTCATTAACTAATCATTGTTTTCAATAAAGACCTTGATAAGTAGAATCAGGTGTGTTAGTGCTGGGCTAAAACAAAAACCCGCACCGGCTGGGCGGCTGTGGCTCAGGAGGTAGAGCGGGTCGTCCGCTGATCGCAGGGTTGGCGGTTCGATCCCCGGCTCCTCCTGTCCACATGTCGAAGTGTCCTTGGGCAAGACACTGAACCCCAAATTGCTCCCAATGAGCAGGCTAGCGCCTTGCATGGTAGCTGCTGTCATTGGTGTGTGAATGTGTGTGTGAACGGGTAAGTGAGAGGCCATTGTAAAGCGCTTTGGATAAAAGCGCTATATAAGTGCAGTCCATTTACCCACACCGGCCCTCTTCGGATAAGATTTCCCACCCCTGGTCTAGCCAAAGTAAATATGTGTGAAAGAGTGAGTGCAGGGGTGTGGTCTGCATTGTGGGTTGTGGGGACGGCGGTACCTTGAGTTTGGACAGGTGTCCCAGATCTTTGGCAGCAGTGAGAATCATCTGGGCTCCCTACATGAGTGACCATATAGTGGGGTGGAGGGGCAGAGACACGTAGAGGCAAGGAAAAATTAAAGATTAGCCTTCCGTGAAATAAAACCGGGACATAAACCAATTTTCGAATTAATCACAATAACTGGGTGAACACAGGTATGAGGTAAAGGTGGCAATCTATGCATAAGCTATGTATAGATAAGCTGTGCCTAGAGCTGCTACAGTAAGTGCTGTTCCCAGACAGAAAAGCAAGAGTGTCTTTAGATCTCTTGAGCTCTGACTGTCTGGAGTCTGAGACTTCCTCAGGGCCACCAGTTGCTACGCTAGGATTCAAAACAGCTCCTTCAAACTGCTGCTGGTTTATTCAACCGTGACGCCGCACTCGGCCACTAGAGGGCGCCAAAACCTCACTGAAGCATTAAATCAGCTGTAATAATCTACACACCCGCTTATTTTGCGTGACAAAAAAAAAGCCTCTGTGTCAAATGTGGAATAGGCCAGCGCTTATCGCGGTATTGTGAAATGAGGGTGTAGAAGAGGGCGGGGCTCACCGAGGTGTCGCTGCTCTGTGGTAGGACGATGGTCTTCTCCAGGCTGCCCATGACGATCCTCCAGAGCTCCTTCAGCACGCGCTTCAGCACAGTCTTCTCGCACACCGTGGCGAACAGCATCAGGCTGGCAGAGCAACCCCAGAGACATTTGTGTGAGAACGCAGATTCCCCCATTGAAATTCAAAATCGCACCAAACCATTTAGAGCCAAAATGGCACCAAGTGCGTGAGAATGCAGATTCCCTTGTGTAGAGCCAAAATGGCATTGTGCATGGCATTGTGCATGACACTGTGCACAAGAATGCATATTTCCCCATTAAAATTCTAAATCGCACAATCCCCCACATAGAGCCAAAATGGCACCATGACCATGAGAAGGCAGACCAAGGAAGTACAACCAAATGTTGGTCATTTACATAGTTAGTTTGTTACCTTTATTGTCTACACTAAAAAAGCACATTGTGTAATATCATATAATAACACAGCACAGTACGTTGCACATTCCATAATAAATATACTGGATTCAGTTATTTCACATTCTAATGTTTTTTTGGTTTTTAAAAAAAAAGCATTTGTAACATGCGCAGAGAGCATTGAGGAAAGCTATAGGCGGAAATGCTTTTTAATGAACAGAGCGCTTTTTCACTTTCCCATCTGATTCTGCAAATAAATTGCTGCTAAAGCCAGTTTTAGCCTTTGGTCTTTTTTCGGAAAACAGTGTGTGGACAGCCCTTTATTTTGAATACGATCCCATATAGCAAACGGCACCCTGCTCAGGTCTCCCAAATGTAGAGCCAAAATGGTGCCCTGTGCGAGCAAGCCCAGACTCACTTTCCATCCAGGAAGTCCATGAGGGGCCGGAGGACGTTGTCGGAGTCGGCCTCCACCGTGTTGCGGCTGTTGGCATTGACAAGACCCTTCACCTGGTACAGGAGGTCGGCCATCTGCCTCATGCAGTCATCGATTCGGCTCTGGAAACTGGGGGGACAGAGGGACACCGGACACGTGCGCTCAGCACCACATGGACTTTCCCGATAAATATACTTCCTCCATTTTGATTCTAAACTTGAACCATACCCCACTTATCACTTAAATTAAGATGTGGTTGAATATATCATATAACTGAATTTATCAGAATTTAGCTGACAAAATAAATGAGTATGAAGAATTACACTTCCCGTTTCTGGAATGTCAACCACAGTGAATCAGATACAGTGGAATATAGAGTGAACAAAAACTTTCTACTGTGTGCTCAGTTCTGAAATACTACATTTGTACAGTATGTCACTCTCCAAGAATTTACTTGAACAACAGCCCAAACATGTACTATAAGATTGTGAGTCTGCAGGTCGTGAGAGTGTGTGAGTATGCACGTTGTGTGTGTCCTTATGTGTATTTGGGAGAATGCATACGTGTATGTCTATTAATGTGTGTGTGTGCGCACGCAAGCGAGTGCGCCTGTGTGCTCATGTGTTTATGCATGTGCATGTGTGTGTTTGTGTGCGTGTGTGTGTATGTGTGTGAGTGCATGTGAGTAAGTGAGAGAGCGAGCGGGTAAAAGAATGCATCGGCGTGCATGTGTGAAGCCCCTCCCACCTGTTCCCGAAGGTGACACTCAGCTCGTCCAGCACATTGTTCAGCTTCACCTGCAGCTCGTTCAACAGGTCGCTGGCCTCCGCGTCCAGCTGTGAGCAGACAGACAGACAGACAGACAGACAGGCAGGCACGGAGGAGGCACGGGGATTAGACACGTCTGCACCGCAACGCTTTACGACCCGCTGCGCGGCTTAAACCGACAGCGAGGCCTCGCCGTGTCCGAGCTGCACGCGGCTGAATCATTTCATTTCAATTATTTTGATCGTTCGTCCGTTTCACAACATCAACACGCGTGTCATTGAACCTGCAAAGGTGAATCACTTTTTGTCCAATCAGATTTAGAGAAGGCGAGAGAAAACAAACTCCCAGCGTGCAATCACCTGTAAAATAAATATTGAACTTGGGAAGAACAGCGTTAGAAACACGCAGCAGAGCGCAAAGCGTGGAGAGGACATTCTAATAGGGTTACATTTTCCGGGGTTTTTAAAAAATATATTATTTTGGTTTTAGTGTATGCTTTCTCTGGGCCCTCAGACACAAGTGTGCAATAAAGTTTTAGATATTTACAGAAAATTCTGATGGATTTGGGGCATTTGCTGTCTAAAGCCAGAACATAAACTTAAACTCGAAAGCATCTTGTGCAGTTATATTAAGTCTCCAGAAGTTGTAAGTCTGTTTAACACCTGATTATTCTGCAAGAATTACTTTATTTTGGGCATATTTATTTCCTATGGGGCATGAAACTGGAGACCGCTACGCTTAAGAAAAGAAGTATCAGTGCAATATAAAAACTGATACTTATTGTGCATAAATGTTATGAAATGAATTTGTTCCTAGGTATAGCCTAGGTACATAATGTCACTGCATAAGATACTTTTGAGTTACTTTGACTGTTGGTGGGCATCTAAAATATTCTTCATTGCACATAAACTGTCTGGGCCAATCGACAACAAACATTAAAACTGAAATAATATCAGAAAGTGAACTTAAAAAAAACAGAAAAAGTCAGAAGTGTAAATGTTTTGAATCCCTCTGTGTACTCAAGCCATTGCTTCTATAATGACACTCTCCTGTTTTGTAAAAATATAGTTACATTTGTAATCGCAATGAGTGCATTGACTGTTGCTTCTTGAACAGGTCTTTCTTGTAAAAGAGATTTTAATCTCAATGAGACAACCTGTGTAAATAAAGAATACGTAATTTCCCCTTAACCAGGGGAGGTATACAAGCTTAACAGGTTTCCTCCTTATCAGACCAGCATGGCTTTGTACACATCTCTCACAGAGGGATATCAGGTGTGTGACTGAGGCAGGCTTCGTACTGTGGCTGTTCAGTGGCAGGTGGGATAAATAAGGATGCGGTTGCCCCCGGAGACAGCAGGTCCAAGAAGTTGCCAAGCATCTCCCTAACGACCTCGTTAAAAACCGAACGATTTTTGCACGCCCCAGGCCTGGGATAACGGGCACTCTTCTTCTTGGTGATGTGACCACTCCCCCCGTTCCGTTTGAGGGCGGACGTTCTGCCCATCGGCCCCCGGGGCTGAATTGGCCGGGAGACGGAGAGAACAGCGGTTCCGGCGTCTCGTCAGTGTAATCCAACACCACCCGGTTTTCGCCTTTGTTAAGAAATCCAAGAGGGCATGACTCTACTGCTCGCTCACCGCCAGATTTGGTTCACGTCCCAGCATGCGTCACTCGTTTACAGGATCCCAGCACTTTCACATCACGGTCCTTTTCCCCCTCTTCAGCTACCACATGACATTTCTATACATGTCATCCATTGTCCTAACTATATTATCCATTATCATTCAATATAACATTTGAAATGCTGAAAAAATTTCACATGGCGTGCGAGCAGCTACAACTGATCAGTAAGTGCTGTTCCTTTAGTGCAACTAAAAGCAACTATTTTGTACTGACAATATGTATTTGTAGCTGAAAACAGCAGGTGTAGCATGCTCACCATGGAAACGCAGCCGATGTTCACAGGTTAGTGATTAGGATGAAAAGCGGCAGAGTTTTGCCCTTGCGGAAGTACGGCGCTAAAGGTAGGACTGAGTGGCCCCCCCACACAGATAAAGAGCGGCTCCCTGATTACACCGCAGGCTAGTGAAGGACTACTCTGCCAGCCGTGTCCGAATCGCGACCTTGGCCCGCTTCGATGTCGGACTTCATTTGGCTCTTAAGCAACTGAGGTGTAATTATGTATGTCCAGTGCTCTTAAAGAATGTGTAAAACATGTTGATTAGCTTTTGGGAACATTCAGTCAGGACAACGTGAGATGCACTGTGGACATTCGAAGGGAATAAAAAATTTGAGCAAACTGTGAGCAAAAGGCACTTATTTACCAAAAAGCAAATGATGAAACATAAAATCTCTGAATATTGATTAATAAAAATACATATATAGTCTATTTGCAGAAGATATCATTTTAAAAATAAAAATGTGGTTCTATTCACTATTCACTTATTCTCACGTTTATTAGTATGGGAGGGTGAGGCTTTTTGGGTCACATAATGGGTGGAGCTACAGTTAAGTGTCAAACAATTACTTGTGTGAACAAATCAAGACTATGCAGTGAATCTGCTATTCACTTAGCAAAACTATGATTGGCTTAAAGCAGTGAGTCATTGATCAAAGATAATAGCTCTGCCCATTTTGGGAGTTCACAAAGCCCAACTCTTCCATCACTACTATTGAACCAACATTGAAATGATCCCTGACTTCTCTACTGAAATATTCTACTTGAGTGCAACTACAGAAAAGCACTGAGGGGAAAGGCAAGTTGCTTGTTGACATATTTTCTGTGCAGATGCAAAATTCAAGGGCTAGTTCCTTAATGCCAAATCAAACTAAACCCCCCCGACGCTGGCAGAGTTTCGTAAAAAACAAGTTTTGACATAAAATGCACATAAAACAAGACCTGAGCAACTTGCCCTCAGCTCTGTGCAAGCCCACCTTTTTTGTGCTCGCCTCAATCTTTAAAAGAGAGCAGAACCAGAAATAAAATCAGTACTGATGTAAATTTAAAAAAAACTTTTTTTCTTTAAAAGAAATATCTCCATAGAATGAAGTCCACTTCCTGTCACCTGATCTTCCAGTAGGCTCATTGGACAGTGTCATAAATCCATCAAACAAGGTACATTGTAACTACCTCCAGTAGGTGATGTGATATTTTCACAAGGTTTCAGTGATGTAGCTGTAGTTTTAGGAATGTTGTGAGAATGTTAGCCGGGTGATAATTACACCAAACCAGGAAGATGGGAAGTTTAGGTAAGATGGAAGGGGTCGGGTCTGTCCTACACACTAAAGAAACAGCAGGACTGAGAGAATCCCACCTTGTTTTCCATACACTAATGAGGAGAAAGTAAGAGGGGGGCGGGGCAGATAACTTCGGAAAAAAGTAGGAGTAGACTGAGAAGTCCAGCTCTCCAGAAAGCATTTTCATAAGGAGGTTATTTTTGTGCCACATAAATAAAAATGAGGACTTTGCATATGTTCATACAGAGTAGGATAATGCTTTTCACATTAGTGATTCATATGAGCCATCCAGGTTTTAATTACGAAACCTTAATACAAAATAAAGACATGGGTTTTAGGCCACAGACCGAGATGGAGATAATTACAGCTGCAGAGACACCAAATTTATAGTAGTTTGGAGATGAGACTTACTGCAACTGTTAACCACTCAGGGCCTGATTTACTAAGACCTTTAGTGTGTGCAAAACCTCTTTGCGCATGAAAAACTAATAACACAAGCTATGATTGGTGCAAAACAAATACCATGACCAATCATTGGTCATGTTATTGGTTTTGCATGTGCTAAAAGCTTTTGCACACACTAAATGCCTTCGTAAATCAGACCCTTAGTGTGCACAGCTACTATCTCTCCTGAACTGTATTCTTTATTCTTGGCCACGGTCTGATTGGTTCAAATCAGGCACTCTTGCATAACCACATCAACCATCCATTTCAGTGAAGAAGGACTTGCAAATACATACATCAAGCCTTCATAAAGACAATATAAGACTACTTACAGCATTTATAGACTGTTCACAGCAATCCAACTCATATCAGCTCATACAGTGTACCTCTTATCATGTGTGCCCTTTTATGGATACAGAAATAATAGGCTACAAATCTTTCTGGATGTTTCTGTAGCCTGATAATATATTTCAGACTCACTGTTCACTGACACACACACACACACACACACACACGCACACACACACATACTCACACGAGAGCTGCCTTAGACTCACTGTTCACTAACACACACACACACACAGACTCACACGAGAGCTGCATTAGACTCACTGTTCACTGATTGATACACTGCACTGGGTACACTCACACGCACATGCACACACGCACACACACACATTGCACACACACGCACACACACAGAAGTAATGTGGCACACAGAGCCGTTTGTAGACTGCTTTGATTGGGGGGCTATGAAGAAATGTTGGTGGGGCACAAGAGAGAACGAAGCAGCGGGGGGGGGGGGGGGGGGTCTGGTGGTCCACCCCCAAAAAAAAAAAATTTTTTTAACAAATAAATGATCATATTTAATATTTGGTCGCATATCCTTTGCATGCTGTTACTTCCTGAAGTCTGTGACCAATCAACATCAAAAGACTCTCGATATCTTATTTTCAGGTATTGTTACAAGCGATACTATAACCTCTCTGCATTTGAACTGATCTCTATGGGAATTGGGGGGTGAGACTAGATTCAGCTGTAAATTACACTGGTACAGTATGGAACAAATGGCTGGCTAAATGGCTGTAAGTCATCAAGGGTCTGAGCTATCGAACGAGCCCCAAACCATCACTCTGCGGCCAGATATAGAGTAGATGTGGATGGATCCCTTTAAGGGTTGTTTCTCCTGACTTTTTTCCCATAGAGGAGGTCAACTTTATTTATGCTCAATAATACCAAATCATTATCTAATCTTATATGGAAACAAGTATAATAAAGATTAGCTATATTTCTTCATCATTTCAGTCTCTTTGTGCTATTTTCTATTTACATGTGAAACTACGTTACTGTAAGTGGCGCATCATCTTCATTTATATTTTAGCCATACCCCTGTATTATATATATATATATATATATACACACTACCGTTCAAAAGTTTGGGGTCACTTAGAAATGTCCTTATTTTTTAAAGAAAAGCACTGTTTTTTTCAATGAAGATAACATTAAATTAATCAGAAATACACTCGATACCAAAAAAACACAGACATTGGACAGAGGAAGATTGGAAAAAAGTGTTATGGACAGGTGTTTGGATCACACAGAAGAACATTTGTGAGATGCATAGTGTATATATATATATATACATATATATATATATATATATACATATATATATATACATATATATATATATATATATATACATATATATATATATATATATACCTATATACTGTATTATATACAGTATATATATATACTGTATATAATTTTTTTATATAGCCTATATTTTATGCCTGAGATGCTGGGGGCTTTTTATGCTCTGTTGACGGCTGCCGTTTCGTCGTGAGAGTGATAGAGAATGTAAAAGAGAGAGAGGCAGATATGATAGTGTATTTTAATATATGTGAAGTAGGCAAATTTTGAAGAAAGTATAGGCTGATTAGCCAACATGCAGCAGTAGGCTAGCTAACACACACACACACACACACACACACACACACACACACACACACACACACAGGCGCGCACACACACGTGCAGCCAGCTAAAGCAATGCTGCAGATGTTTTGCTGAATCGCAGCTATAACAACTAGGCTAGATGCAACATGTAATCAATCTATTTAAAATCTAATCTTCCAGACGGAGACTCTCACCACTATCCTCAACGCATTGAGTAAGCTAGGCTAGTGAATATTATATCCTAAGCAATGCGTAACAGTTAGTTATCAAAAAGAGACAGCACAGCATAGATTAATCAAAGAAAGTGACCTCTCTCTCTTTCTCTCTCTCTATCGCTGCGTTTCCATGTGACATTATATGGCCAAACCAACCAATCACATAAAGAAATGTATTATTTCGGTGTGGCATTTTTATGATTGGCCGAATCGTCTGTAGCTCTGATAGCCTACTGACGGCACTACGGGCACCGACTTCATATTGTCAGATTACATTTTTTCTGGATTTGGCTTTGGGGGGGGGGGGGGAAGGCGGATAATTTTGGGGGGGCATTGCCCCCCTTGCCCCCCTCTAGACACGGCCCTGGTGGCACATACTCCCCATCTCCCTTAGATGAGGGCCTGTTGGCACAAATCTAATCTACATCATGAAACCAAACTGCTAGTCTTGCTGTCCACCTTCAGAGAAAGCAAGGAAGAAAGCAGAGATTGCATTCACTAATAAATAAACCAAAGCTACAGGGCTATGGGTTTACTATACTTATCTGTGGCAAGGAAGGGACCGACAGTGCAGGTGCTAGATAACAAGCCAATCACCTAAAGGAAAGAGAAAGCATCCCTCCAATCACATCCTTCCCATTATGCACCTATTGTGACATTGTGGTGGATAATTGCAAATGGAGCAAGTCATAATCAAATGATATTGTGCAACAGTTACCCTATTTCCTTGGTGAGCCATTCTATAGCAGCCCACTGTGCAATCTAACACAGTCTAAAAGCACTACCTAATGGATGACTAACATGGACAATTTTAGGACGGAATTGAGACCCTCTGTAACCCCTTTTATCCGTCACTCCACTGGCATTGCGACGCATGACCAAGCGGAGTCCCAAAATCGGTATTTCCCAGGGTTACGGTGTGCCGAACCCATGTCCATCTGTGGGCAAAAACCCTGGAAAGAGGCTTGTACAATCGCCTCACGTATGATCACAAACGTCCTTGTGCTCAGTTCGCTACCAGTCTCTCCTCTGCCTGCTTCCCCATCATTATCAAAGACAATGTGAAGGCGCTGTGACAGGGGTGGGTCTAGGAGGCAATCAGCCACACAAATCAAGCACTGCAGTCTTATTTCTGAGCGCTTACAGAAACTTGATTTCTGCCGAGTTTAACACGGCTAGAGGACGTGCGTGGCTCGGGTTTGCAGTGCAGGGTGGGGAGGGGGTGGGGACTCAAAATCTAGGAACACACACCTTTTCATCCACCATCTTAGAAAGGAAGAGAATGAAAAAAGGGGAAAGAAAGAGACGTCTGGTTAAACGCTACCAACAGAGAGCTGTTAACGTATGAGAGATCCCTAATGGCCTACGGAATATGCTAATGCTACCAACAGAGAGCTGTTAATGTATGAGAGATCCCTAATGGCCTACGGAATATGCTAATCAGCTACAGGAGAATGTGCTATGTCCGGGTTTTTCCCTTTTCAAAGCCATGTGGACATATTTAGCGCTAATACACTAGAAATACACACCAATACTATAAAAATACAATCTAATCATTTAATTAGAGAATTACCTTGATCATGAAAACAAACCACATTTACATATATACTGTATGTACATATACAGTATACTGTACAGTCATACAAATGTAGGGTTCACTCTGGTATAGAAATCCAGCTTATCTATGCTAAACTATTAAACATTTTAATTAAAATAAAAAGAGGAACTTACATTTGCTGATGTAACATTTGAAAATTTTGACATGAATCAAATTCAATCTTCAAAAATTAGACATCGACGCCCACAGGCAAAATGTCTATTGCCTTGATTCCCCGATGGAGTGCATGAAATGTCATTTGAAGAAGGCAAGTACCGTGACGTATGGCTGGGAGGTGTGAATTCTGGAGGCATCGAAGCGAGTGAATTTTTTTCCCCAATAAAATAAAATGTCCAATTCAGGAGAGAGGAGACAGCTTTGACACAAAGTGTGTAGGTAAGGGGTGCTTTGGAGAGAATAAAAATGAAGTGGATGCAATTTTGCCTTTTGGCAACGAGGCAGAAGGACAGCCAGTATTAATCATTTCCATTCTGGACCTGTGACATTTATCAAAAAAAAAAAACTCCATCTGCCATGGTTTCTGTCACCGGGGTGAATACAAACAACCTTTTCTAATGATCCAAGCATCATCGCCAAGAATAACACTGGCATTTCTGTTCTGTCCAAACCATCAGCCCGCGGCATAAGCTAATCATGCCAACGTCAACCCAAATACATTGGGGGCGGCGGAACTGGTGAATGATAACAAGTTCACTAAAGTGAAAGTTTTATGAATCAGAAAAGTATATTAACTATACAGTTTTCTCATTTAAAAGTGTGTGTGCATATGTGTGTGCATTTCTGTGTGTGTAACAAGCAGATAATGCAAAATAGTGCCCTATTTTAGGCACAGCTGGTATTTCCCTGATGAGAAGACAGAATATGGTTGAAACATAAGGACCACTTGGGCCCCTACCATCTATGTGTAAATTTAAAAAGAATAATTGTTTCTGTTGCAGTTCATATAGTAATAAAGGATTTGACACAGAATATAGTTTCACACAGAGAGCTTATACGCAAATGGTTTTATTGGACTATTTCATCAAAAATGAGTCTCAAGAAAAAAATGCTTTTTTTTTTTTGCTATACAACAGATTAAATATGTAAAATCCATTTTTATTTGTGTTAAAATGAACAGATGTCACACAAAAAAAACGTGATCATATGGGAATCGAAAAACTCGAAATCAAAAGGGAATCGAAAGTTCTAAAACTGCTTGCAGAATCCTGTAATTTTTAGCTTAATATGACATAATTCAAAAGGCAATTCAGTTAGCCTATTTTACAATATTTGATGCTTAATGCATTAGTTGTCAACTTTTCCATTTTGTCCTTCATTTAAAGTCCCTGGGAACACCCCAAGGATATAGAGGAGGGCTCCTCTTGGATGGCCTTTTAATCAAAGGCCCATTACTGATGTGAAACTGCTAGAGGCGACTGTCAAACTTACTAAGTAGATATGCAGAATGGAGATGACTGACTTACTAAGTAGATATGCAGAATGGAGATGACTGACTTACTAAGTAGATATGCAGAATGGAGATGACTGACTTACTAAGTAGATATGCAGAATGGAGATGATTGACTTACTAAGTAGATATGCAGAATGGAGATGACTGACTTACTAAGTAGATATGCAGAATGGAGATGACTGACTTACTAAGTAGATATGCAGAATGGAGATGACTGACTTACTAAGTAGATATGCAGAATGGAGATGATTGACTTACTAAGTAGATATGCAGAATGGAGATGACTGACTTACTAAGTAGATATGCAGAATGGAGATGACTGACTTACTAAGTAGATATGCAGAATGGAGATGACTGACTTACTAAGTAGATATGCAGAATGGAGATGACTGACTTACTAAGTAGATATGCAGAATGGAGATGACTGACTTACTAAGTAGATATGCAGAATGGAGATGACTGACTTACTAAGTAGATATGCAGAATGGAGATGACTGACTTACTAAGTAGATATGCAGAATGGAGATGATTGACTTACTAAGTAGATATGCAGAATGGAGATGACTGACTTACTAAGTAGATATGCAGAATGGAGATGACTGACTTACTAAGTAGATATGCAGAATGGAGATGACTGACTTACTAAGTAGATATGCAGAATGGAGATGACTGACTTACTAAGTAGATATGCAGAATGGAGATGACTGACTTACTAAGTAGATATGCAGAATGGAGATGATTGACTTACTAAGTAGATATGCAGAATGGAGATGACTGACTTACTAAGTAGATATGCAGAATGGAGATGACTGACTTACTAAGTAGATATGCAGAATGGAGATGACTGACTTACTAAGTAGATATGCAGAATGGAGATGACTGACTTACTAAGTAGATATGCAGAATGGAGATGACTGACTTACTAAGTAGATATGCAGAATGGAGATGACTGACTTACTAAGTAGATATGCAGAATGGAGATGACTGACTTACTAAGTAGATATGCAGAATGGAGATGACTGACTTACTAAGTAGATATGCAGAATGGAGATGACTGACTTACTAAGTAGATATGCAGAATGGAGATGACTGACTTACTAAGTAGATATGCAGAATGGAGATGACTGACTTACTAAGTAGATATGCAGAATGGAGATGACTGACTTACTAAGTAGATATGCAGAATGGAGATGACTGACTTACTAAGTAGATATGCAGAATGGAGATGACTGACTTACTAAGTAGATATGCAGAATGGAGATGACTGACTTACTAAGTAGATATGCAGAATGGAGATGACTGACTTACTAAGTAGATATGCAGAATGGAGATGACTGACTTACTAAGTAGATATGCAGAATGGAGATGACTGACTTACTAAGTAGATATGCAGAATGGAGATGATTGACTTACTAAGTAGATATGCAGAATGGAGATGACTGACTTACTAAGTAGATATGCAGAATGGAGATGATTGACTTACTAAGTAGATATGCAGAATGGAGATGACTGACTTACTAAGTAGATATGCAGAATGGAGATGATTGACTTACTAAGTAGATATGCAGAATGGAGATGACTGACTTACTAAGTAGATATGCAGAATGGAGATGATTGACTTACTAAGTAGATATGCAGAATGGAGATGACTGACTTACTAAGTAGATATGCAGAATGGAGATGACTGACTTACTAAGTAGATATGCAGAATGGAGATGACTGACTTACTAAGTAGATATGCAGAATGGAGATGACTGACTTACTAAGTAGATATGCAGAATGGAGATGACTGACTTACTAAGTAGATATGCAGAATGGAGATGACTGACTTACTAAGTAGATATGCAGAATGGAGATGACTGACTTACTAAGTAGATATGCAGAATGGAGATGATTGACTTACTAAGTAGATATGCAGAATGGAGAAGACTGACTTACTAAGTAGATATGCAGAATGGAGATGACTGACTTACTAAGTAGATATGCAGAATGGAGATGATTGACTTACTAAGTAGATATGCAGAATGGAGATGACTGACTTACTAAGTAGATATGCAGAATGGAGATAACTGACTTACTAAGTAGATATGCAGAATGGAGATGACTGACTAGAGGAGGCCCAGGAAGTGTGTTAGTACTGCAAGCTGTGGGGACGCTAAAATGCACTCCAACCAACAATTATAATCACATGTTATCATCATCAATCAATGTACAAAGTCTAAATGCTGAGAAAATGTATGGGAGGGCTAAAAAATTAAGTAAAAAGCATTTATTATGTATATTATTTGCATGCGTATCATTAATACCAATGTAATAGCAGTGTAATAAGCAACTCAAAAGTTAGAATGCTTAGAATCACATACATGGCTTTGTTATTAGCTTTATTATTTGGGTAAGTGAGGGATACCATTAGGATTAATGCAATAAGTAACTAATTAACTGCAGAAATGAGTAACTTTACATACATATGGACTTATAAATGAAAATAACAGTGTAATTACGTGAGAATAGGGTACAAAATGCAAACTGGGTACAATTACAGAAAGCATTTTAACGCGGCTCCCAGTGTTATAATGTTCAGTATTCATGAACTGGAGCTTAACACACACATTTCTCTGACGGATTTTAAATGCCATTAAGGCTGATGGTAGTACTGAACACGAACAAGCCTATTCCCACATCCAGTCTCCACGAGTGGATGCGTGTGAGTGTGCGTGTGAGTGTGCGGGGTAAAGCCAAAGAAGGAAAGTTATGTGGGCGGGGTCCTATACCAATTATTAAGAACATAATAATTTTCATATCTTGAGAGGGGGGGGGGGGGGGAAGCGGGGGGGACAGGCTGTTCCTTACACCCACAACCCACTGAAAACACAGTAAGTGGCCATTAAAGAGCACCCACAGACTACTCAGGTCAAAAGGGTCTCCTATCTGTATGTGCCCACAGAAGCTGCAGTGGTGGAGAAACAGCCAATTGGCTTTGCTGCAGCGTGTTTGTCTGTTTATTTACTGCAGATGAAGGCACAGCAATAACCTGGTAAAAAAATCCTCACATTTTAATTCGCCGTCATGCATTGGCAGGTGCCACCGGTCTCACTACCACTGCCTGTCACCTGTTGGGCTGCACTCTACGAATGTCATCCATCGCTTTTTTTGGTTAAAAAAAACAGCACCCCCCCCACCCCCTATTTTTAGCTTTCCTCAGACTCACCTTTGCTTCCAAATCCACAAACTGGTCGCAGGAGAGAACGGGGGGATGGAGAGAGGGGGGAATTTAGGCTCATTATTCTACCATTCTGCAATTTTTCTGAAAGTATTACATTTTTTACAAGGTACAAAATGTTTCCTGTTAATTTCACTGACCATTAAACTCATTAAAAACATTTGAATTCAGTACTAAATGTTATGGACAAAATAATAAAACTGAAAATCCCCATGCCGCAAATAAAACATTATGCAAAATAATTTTGCATCTGAAGCTCTAGTCGAGAATTCACTATTGTGAACCTTTTGCTATTTATACGTTTCCATATTTGTTTTTACGACAAAAACAAATCTATACAATCAAGTACCTTGAAGTGAGTTTTTTTTTTTTTTTTTTTTTTCTCTTCTGCATGTCAAATTGGTTTTAATTGGCCATGTGTCAATTATCTGCCAATGGCAAACATGTTGAACAGTAAAACCCCACCAGAAAAAAAGCACGTATGCCTGGACCTACAGGCACACACTCACAGTATCCTACCGAAACACACAGGTACTAAATTAGGTTTATTTCCATAAACTAGCCTTGGAATCATATGCTGCACGCGGCTGTTTTATGATAAAACCGTGTGTGGGTGAGGGGGCAACGGAAATCACAGAGAGCGCCAGAGCGGTCACATGCCTGAAAGGGAACAAAAAGAAAAAAGTGGTGGTCCCTCTCGCCCCTGTGCTCATCACACTCAAACACCGTGAGCCGCTCGATCCGATGTGCTCACACATCGTCCGTGGTGTTCGGCTGAGCTAGGTGCCATTTTCGGCGAGAGTGTTAATTACTAACAATCCAAGCTCCTGAAGCTCCTTGCTGCCACGGAAACGCCCAGGCTAGGTGGTGGTGCTTATTCACTCAGGTCACATCTGCTATTGGCAGATAACACAAGGCTGCTGAAGACCCTGGCCAATGCAGTGGCCAAAGGCTGGAGGTGAAAACTACGTGCTTTGGGGGAGAGGACACGCTTGTCTGCGCTCGCATGTCCTCTGCGCCAAAATCAATAGGTAGAACCCAGGCAAAAAAAACTGGTCACCCTCCACAAAAAGTCACACCCACCTCTTCGTCATCCTCGTCTGGCTCCAGCTCCTCGGCCATCTCAAGAAGAGCAGGAAATTAGAGTATTTAGATAAATTTTTACAGTGCTGGCTACTCAGCCCTAGGCCTGATGGGAATGTGGTATGTGTAGGTTTTAGAGCACCAAACGCTCAACCTCTTCAGTAGAAAGCTGTCTTTATTAAAACCAACATAGCACTTCCCGCCATTTCTGAGAGCAGCAGATGGGGTAAAGTAAACGAGGGGCGATGAGTCAGTACGACTCCAAACAGGATGGATCTGGGGAATGTGATACCTAAGTTGCAAGTAAAATCAAGCAAAGACACAGAAGCAGACACAGGTCCCTCGCAGATCAGCAAGACCAGACAGAATTTATAATCAAGAAGGCAACATTTTGTGGTCATCAATGAAAGTGTGTACAATAAAATTCCCTTGTACATCTGTACACCTAAACAGTACCAGTCAAAAGGTTGGACACAGTTGATTGAATGTATCTTTCTCATTATCTTACATTTTGATCTAAAGGCTTATGCTTAAATACTTAAATTATTTTTTTCTTAGACAAATATAAATATTGAAATGTTGTTATTGAAATGCACCCCCAACAAGTAGTTTTCATTTAGAACTTCACCGTTCCCACTGTGAAGCATGAGGAGGGGGGGGGGGAGGTTGTGATGGCGTGGGGTTGCTTTGCTGGTGACACTGTTGGACGAGTTATCTAGAATTGAAGGCACACTTAACCAGCATGCCTACCACAGCATTCTGCAGTGACATGCCATCCCATCTGGCTCGCACTTTAGTTGGGCCCTCATTTGATTTTAAACAGGACAATGACCCAAAACACACCTCCAGGCTGTGTAACAGCTATTGGACAAAGAAGGAGAGTGATGGAGTGCTGCATCAGATGACCTAATCTAACACCTAAACCTAAACCCAATAGAGATGGTTTGGGATGAGTTGGACTGGAGAGTGAAAAAAGCAGCCAAGTGCTCAGCATATGTGGGAATTCCTTCAAGACTGTTGGAAAAGCATCCCAGGTGGCTACCTCATGAAGTTGGTTGAGAGAATGCCAAGAATGCAAAGCTGGTATCAAGGCAAAAGGTGGCTACTTTGAAGAATCTAATATATAAAATACATTTTGATTTGTTTAACAGTTTTTAGTCAAAATAAAGAAAATGAGTAGTCTATGAGTAGGTGTGTCCAAACTTTTGACTGGTAGTGTATATTTGCCAAAGATGAACACTACTGATACTCAGTATTCTTAATCTTAACAGTGAATTCCCACTAAAATCCTGACCCCTTACTGCTGAAGCTTAAAAGTTTCAACTTGACCCGCCTTCTGAACGTGGCACTGGATGATCTGTACTGTAATACAGCTCCAGCAACTCTTACAAACCAGAGACTCCTGTAGCTAAGAAGCAGAGACTCCTGTAGCTAAGAAGCAGAGACTCCTGTAGCTTAGAAGCAGAGACTCCTGTAGCTTAGAAGCAGAGACTCCTGTAGCTTAGAAGCAGAGACTCCTGTAGCTAAGAAGCAGAGACTCATATAGCTTAGAAGCAGAGACTCCTGTAGCTTAGAAGCAGAGACTCCTGTAGCTTAGAAGCAGAGACTCCTGTAGCTAAGAAGCAGAGACTCATATAGCTTAGAAGCAGAGACTCCTGTAGCTAAGAAGCAGAGACTCCTACAGCTTAGAAGCAGAGACTCCTGTAGCTTAGAAGCAGAGACTCCTGTAGCTTAGAAGCAGAGACTCCTGTAGCTAAGAAGCAGAGACTCCTGTAGCTTAGAAGCAGAGACTCATGTAGCTTAGAAGCAGAGACTCCTGTAGCTAAGAAGCAGAGACTCCTGTAGCTAAGAAGCAGAGACTCCTGTAGCTTAGAAGCAGAGACTCCTGTAGCTAAGAAGCAGAGACTCCTGTAGCTTAGAAGCAGAGACTCCTGTAGCTAAGAAGCAGAGGCTCCTGTAGCTTAGAAGCAGAGACTCCTGTAGCTAAGAAGCAGAGACTCCTGTAGCTAAGAAGCAGAGACTCCTGTAGCTAAGAAGCAGAGACTCCTATAGCTTAGAAGCAGAGACTCATGTAGCTTAGAAGCAGAGATTCCTGTAGCTAAGAAGCAGAGACTCCTGTAGCTAAGAGGCAGAGACTCCTATAGTTTAGAAGCAGAGACTCCTAGAGCTTAGAAGCAGAGACTCCTGTAGCTTAGAAGCAGACTCCTGTAGCTAAGAAGCAGAGACTCCTGTAGCTAAGAAGCAGAGACTCCTATAGCTTAGAAGCAGAGACTCATGTAGCTTAGAAGCAGAGATTCCTGTAGCTAAGAAGCAGAGACTCCTGTAGCTAAGAGACAGAGACTCCTATAGTTTAGAAGCAGAGACTCCTAGAGCTTAGAAGCAGAGACTCCTGTAGCTAAGAAGCAGAGACTCCTGTAGCTAAGAAGCAGAGACTCCTGTAGCTAAGAAGCAGAGACTCCTATAGCTTAGAAGCAGAGAATCCTGTAGCTTAGAAGCAGAGATTCCTGTAGCTAAGAAGCAGAGACTCCTGTAGCTAAGAGGCAGAGACTCCTATAGTTTAGAAGCAGAGACTCCTAGAGCTTAGAAGCAGAGACTCCTGTAGCTTAGAAGCAGACTCCTGTAGCTAAGAAGCAGAGACTCCTGTAGCTAAGAAGCAGAGACTCCTATAGCTTAGAAGCAGAGACTCATGTAGCTTAGAAGCAGAGATTCCTGTAGCTAAGAAGCAGAGACTCCTGTAGCTAAGAGGCAGAGACTCCTATAGTTTAGAAGCAGAGACTCCTAGAGCTTAGAAGCAGAGACTCCTGTAGCTTAGAAGCAGACTCCTGTAGCTAAGAAGCAGAGACTCCTACAGCTAAGAAGCAGAGACTCCTATAGTTTAGAAGCAGAGACTCCTAGAGCTTAGAAGCAGAGACTCCTGTAGCTTAGAAGCAGAGACTCCTGTAGCTAAGAAGCAGAGACTCCTGTAGCTAAGAAGCAGAGACTCCTGTAGCTAAGAAGCAGAGATTCCTGTCGCGAAGAAGCAGAGACTCCTGTAGCTTAGAAGCAGAGACTCATGTAGCTTATAAGCAGAGATTCCTGTAGCTTAGAAGCAGAGACTCCTGTAGCTAAGAAGCAGAGACTCCTGTAGCTAAGAAGCAGAGACTCCTGTAGCTAAGAAGCAGAGACTCCTATAGCTTAGAAGCAGAGACTCCTGTAGCTAAGAAGCAGAGACTCCTGTAGCTAAGAAGCAGAGACTCCTGTAGCTAAGAAGCAGAGACTCCTATAGCTTAGAAGCAGAGACTCCTGTAGCTAAGAAGCAGAGACTCCTGTAGCTAAGAAGCAGAGACTCCTGTAGCTAAGAAGCAGAGACTCCTGTAGCTAAGAAGCAGAGACTCCTGTAGCTAAGAAGCAGAGACTCCTGTAGCTTAGAAGCAGAGACTCCTGTAGCTAAGAAGCAGAGACTCCTGTAGCTAAGAAGCAGAGACTCCTGTAGCTTAGAAGCAGAGACTCCTGTAGCTTAGAAGCAGAGACTCCTGTAGCTAAGAAGCAGAGACTCCTGTAGCTAAGAAGCAGAGACTCCTGTAGCTTATAAGCAGAGACTCCTGTAGCTTAGAAGCAGAGACTCCTATAGCTTAGAAGCAGAGACTCATGTAGCTTATAAGCAGAGACTCCTGTAGCTAAGAAGCAGAGACTCCTGTAGCTTAGAAGCAGAGACTCATGTAGCTTATAAGCAGAGACTCCTGTAGCTAAGAAGCAGAGACTCCTGTAGCTAAGAAGCAGAGACTCCTGTAGCTAAGAAGCAGAGATTCCTGTCGCGAAGAAGCAGAGACTCCTGTAGCTAAGAAGCAGAGATTCCTGTCGCGAAGAAGCAGAGACTCCTGTAGCTTATAAGCAGAGACTCCTGTAGCTTAGAAGCAGAGACTCCTATAGCTTAGAAGCAGAGACTCATGTAGCTTATAAGCAGAGACTCCTGTAGCTAAGAAGCAGAGACTCCTGTAGCTTAGAAGCAGAGACTCATGTAGCTTATAAGCAGAGACTCCTGTAGCTAAGAAGCAGAGACTCCTGTAGCTAAGAAGCAGAGACTCCTATAGCTTAGAAGCAGAGACTCCTGTAGCTAAGAAGCAGAGACTCCTGTAGCTTAGAAGCAGAGACTCATGTAGCTTATAAGCAGAGACTCCTGTAGCTTAGAAGCAGAGACTCATGTAGCTTATATGCAGAGATTCCTGTCGCGAAGAAGCAGAGACTCCTGTAGCTAAGAAGCAGAGCGGACAGGAGGAGCTCACAGGACAGGATCTCAGCATCTGGTGAGTCTAGAGAATCTGTGGTAACACTGCGATCTGATGGACCATTTTGTCACCGTTTTGTCAGGTTTGGCCAGAAATGATTAAGGGGTTGGGATTTGGGGATGACTAGTAGGAGAGGGTTTCAGAACTACACCACTGAGGGATGGGTCCTGCACTAGCATTCTATTCTAGCCTGAGTTGGGGTCAATTCCCTTTCAATTCAGTTCACTTAATTTATTCAACTGACTGAATTGAACTGAATTGACCCCCAACCTTCATTCTAGCCTTTACCTACCATGGCATCCTCTCTTGCCATCTGGATAAAAATAAATGTGTAAAGAGGCGATGGTTACTTCCACTCATATTCCAAGAAGGGGATATGAAAACATTGCAACAGTTGACTTCACAGTGAAGACATGACTTAGCCACACCCCCACACATCACTCTGCCAGCTTTCAGAGAAGTGAGTGCAAATTAAATCAAACGGGGTCATAATCAACAAGTAAACGACAACATGCAAAATACACGAGAAAGTACATTTAAATGCAACAAATAAAACCAACGTCTGCAACGGACACGCTTTTAAAATCTCTTTAAAGCACGCAAATTTGCGAAGGGTACACATCACAGGCTTGTAGATATTTTCGGACTAGAGATAGCTTTTAATGTGTTAAAGTGAGTTACCAGGTAAATAAGGTATGATGACTGAGAGGGGTGTTGGGGGGGGGTGTAGTGTGCATACAGCACATCCTAATTATTGGGCCGGCAGAGCGAGTTTAGTAACATTGTGTACCATCCCATTCGCTAACACAGTCACCCAGCATGGCCCGCCCACTAAACAGGGAGTACTCCGCATCCACATGCCTGACTGGGTAAAAATAACACAGAATAGCCCTGCAGAAATAACCAGAATGACTGAAGTGCTTTTATCCATTACAACACTCGGACCAGACAAATACTCCGGCCACACTTTCCTATATTGCAATTTCCATTGGGATTTCCAAAATGAACAATCGATGGAGTTAATCAATATAAAGCTGGAAATTGAAAGGATTCTACTTTCCCCTATTTTTTACAACTCTGGTGGAAGAAAATTAATGTTTAATCCAGGCAAAAGAGGAAAAAACATCCACAATGTTCTATTTTTAAATTAATGAATTAATCAATTGAATTTAGATTAATTTCTGGAACTGACAGAATTATTAGACTGGATATACTTCTCCCAACTCTGCCTACAACAGATATTTGCAAAGTCAACACACAACTACTGTTTGCTAACATGCTCTGTCAGCAAATTCCCCATTACAATTTCACCACATTGGCAACCAGCACATCCATCAGAGCCATGTTCTGCAGCTCCCTGCCTATGACAAACAGTGCTGGCTTCATTCATAAAAATCTCCACTCAACATATTTCAGTAAAGACAAGGTGCAAATATGTCAAGATGTCAACATTTTACATTGCTACCATCATCAGTGACATGATGTTAGATACCATGTCACTGAGCCATCTAAAAACCACATAGACCCCCGAGCCATCTAAAAACCACATAGACCCCTGAGCCATCTAAAAACCACATAGACCCCCGAGCCATCAAAAATCCACATAGGCCCCTGAGCCATCTAAAATCCACATAGACCCCCGAGCCATCTAAAAACTACATAGACCCCAGAGCCATCTAAAAACCACATAGACCCGAGCCATCTAAGGCTACGGTTACACTCGTCACTTCAATGCGACTTCTATGCGACTTCTGGCATCCATTACATTACATTAAATTACAGGCATTTATCAGACGCTCTTATCCAGAGCGACTTACACAACTTCTTATTACATTTATCCATTCATACAGCTGGATATATACTGAAGCAATTCAGGTTAAGTACCTTGCTCAAGGGTACAATGGCAGTGTCCTACCTGGGAATCGAACCTGCAACCTTTCAGTTACAAGTCCAGCTCCTTAACAATTATACTACACTGCCACCCATCCAATATCGCTAGGCTGCATTAAGTGACAGGTCTGGACGTGCACAAATCAGATTTTGTCCTCATTGGGATCTGATCTGCCAAACCACTTGGCGAGGTGGCCAAGCACACTTTGAGATCGGAATTACTTGTAGTCTGGATGTAATCTGACTTCTCAAAATGCATTCACCGGAAAAACGTCCTCAAACACGCCCATATATAGGCTCCAAGATGAGTACTACGCTGCACATAACTGTTCTGTGGTACGCTGACTGTAAAGATGAGGCAGTAGCTGTTCACAAAAGTGATTAAATGTGTGCTTTCGCATGCGGAAATTGAACAACCAGTCGGAATCCGTAAAATCATGCACAATATGGTTCAACCAGGGCTGGCTACGTTCGCAGGCCCTACCTCGACTACACAATCTGAACAAAATGAAAAGAAGCCCAACCTCACAAACACCGAACGCCATTTTCCAGGAAGTGTATAGTTAGTATTTAAATATTTCGCAGGGGAATGAAATCTGAACTGTGATCTCATCACAGGAGGTTGCATTGAACCATGAAGTATGGATGCAACTCAATCTGACCTGGTGTGATCGGGTGTTGGAATTCCGATTCCAGAAGTCGCATGAAGTGACTAGTTTAACCGTAGCCTAAAATTCAAGCTGAACAGATGCCTTTGAAAGTCAGTTGCACAACACCAATGGTTTCGGCCAACCCCCCTAAGGCTGTAACCCCGCCCCTGAGTTCTGTGCTTACCTGTTTGGCTCCCATTGATTCAAACATCTTCTCCAGCTGAACACGGAGCTGCTGGACATTGTTCATGAGCACACAAGGCTGATAGAGAGAGAGGGGGAGGGAGGGAGAGATAGAGAGAGAGAGAGAGAGAGAAAGAGAGAGAAAGAGAGAGAGAGACAATTAGTCAGATCTTGCAGACCGGTGCGACCCAGCATGCTTTGAAATTTGTTATTTCATGAGCTTTTCTCGAGTGTTGAACAAAGCTGCTTCAACGATGGCTTCTTTTAAAAAGTCTTTTAAGTAACTGTATGTAACTGACCGAACTGTATGTAAATTCCTTGCCTTTGTACTTCACCGTTTTTTTAAAATTTCTTTATTGATTTTTATTTTTAATTTTTTTTAACTGTTCAGTGCTTTCAGACGCCTTGGTGTGAAAAGTGTGAGATAAAATTAAAACTGGCTGTTTGGTTTATCGATTTATTGATAAACCATTGTTCATTTGAAAAAAAAATCTGAAAAATCCACCAAAATACTTACAATCTTTTCTTTGTCACAGTAAGTCGGGAAGCTCTTGGTGAGAATGGTACAGTACTTCAGCAGCACTTTGGCAATGGTCTGTTGAAAAACAAGATAAAGCACCTTACTGGGACTAATACTAACACTTTCTAAAACTGATAAAAAATATGGCAGGCACTTAATGTGCCTTCATATAGGAACAGCTAATAATTCATAGGGGTAGTTCACTTTGTACAGTTTGTAAATATAATTTCAGTTTTACTGTATGTTTTTGATTGTCCCAAACAGTTTTAGTGTGGTGGCTGCTTTGGAGACGCATAAAGTTTCTTTTTTATTTATTTTAATTATTTATTTTGGCTTTAAACCACAAACCTGTGATGGCCCCTGTACCAGTCACTTTAAAGCCTAAATGTGCTACTAAATGCTCAGACTGCAACAGTCTGCAAGTCTGTAGATGACCCTGCCTAGTCTGGGGTCAGTTCCATTTCAGGTTAGTCAATTCAGAAAATGTATTTAAAAAATGCCCATGGTGTTCTCTGAAGACTTTTCAATTAATTAAATTACATTTAAAATTTAATATTCATATCCAAAATTGACAATACTTAAATTAAACTGACCCCCAACCCTGGATCCTGCAACCAAGGCAAAAGGGGGCGGGGCGTGGCCTGGCCTGGCCTATTTGAACACTACAGGCTCCGCCCACATGGCAGCGTCAAACAGAATCCATCGAACAGACCCTGACATGCGTGTCAGTGAATTATAAGCCCGGAATGACAAAGCCTCGTTTCTAAGCCTCGTTTCTCCACGCCGTTTATCGCCACTGCCTTTTCCAAGTAAACTGTAGGAAGTGAGTCTGACAGCTCTCTGTGCCTTCATGAATTTTTCATTGGGGCAGTACCGAACGCATTTCTTTACAAAGGCAAAGTCAAAATGCCCGGAAACAGTCCTTTAATAGTTCCAAAGACGTTTCTCCGGGTTCCTAGTTTCGCCTGAGGGTATGTTCTGTGCCACTCATTTTTATTTAATGAATACATATCGAGTTCCCATTACACAAACGCCAAAGTCTCCGCTGATGTTTCTCTCACAGTTCTCCCGAATGCAATTTCCACAACCAATACGCCATCTCAGTGAAGTCCAGAAGGACCAGCGGAGCTCTGTCAAATACTTTATTTGAAAGACTTTAACGCTTTAGACACCATTAAAATCAAACAGAGCCCAACAATTTTTAAGTAAAAATATATTTTTGTTGCAAAACAAAATCAGAGCAAATAAAATTTTTCATTACAGCATGTTTTCGTAACATGTATGTAACATTTCAGTAACAATTCTCAGGGTTCTGATTAAGCATTTTCAAATGATAGCCACAGCCAACGTATTTCAAATTAAACCTAGGGTTGTTTATTTAAAACAGTACTCTCCCCAGGAGGAACTTTCTCAGGGTCTGGGATGTCCCACAGTCAGCATTTTTTTCAGAAACTCTGTACATTCAAATCCTTTTAAAAACCAATGTTTTAAGCTTGGTGTTCATTCATTGCCATTTTGTTTTGTTTAATTCTTGATGTTTAAATTGTATTGCCTTTAACTTGTGTTATTTCCACTGCTCACTACACTTGCTTGTGTTTTAATTATATTTCTATTTTAATTATATTTTAATCTTTAATTTATGTGTTTGTTTTCACTGTAGGCCATCTAATTATCTGGAAATTGTATTAAGTGTGTTTATATTCATCACTAACACGAATAATACAAACTATTAGTATTACAAACAAATAAATAAAGTAAAAAATTTAATAATAATACATTTCTAAATACAGTATATCTTTAATTTTCAATGTCCAATACTGTTTTTAGGTCATATAATGCTGTGGATCAAATATAATAATATGATCCATTGCATTACTGAAAGGGCTTGCACGTGCGCCAGGAGTTAGGGGGAGTGGTTACCTTGGCGAATCGGCGACTGTAATGGGCCATGACCTTGGGGTCGGGACATTCCAGTTTCTTAATGATCTCGAAGCTCTGATTGAGCTGGGTGAAGACATCCACCACAGAGCAGGAGAACAGGGCGTGTTCTGAGGTCTGCTGAAACTGCAGTGGAAAGATGGGATAGAGCATAGACAGAGGAAAGATAGAAGAGAAGGAAGAAAGGAAAGACGGAAGGGGGGAGGGGTTTATCTTGGACCACGCCCATGAAGAATTTACAGTGTGCACTCATACTTAGTAGCTTGGGTCACACTTGGTAGCCTTCATAAGCGTGACATAATGGCTTCATAAATCATACATAAGTGAATGTCATGAGTAAATGAATAGAAATGCGTTGGTTCCTCTGTACGTACTCCGTCCTTTCTGTCCCTCTCCAAAGCCCCGTGCATGAACTCCATGGAGACGTCCTCATTCTCATCCAGCCACTGCAGAACAAACTGTAGGAACCACCTGTGGAGAGAGAGAGAGAGAGAGAGAGAGAGAGAGATAGAGAGAGAGAGAGATGGAGTGAGAGAGGGATAGAGAAGAGAAAGATAGTGAGAGATTAAGTGAGAGTGAGGCATTGAGTGAGTGAGTGAGTGAGAGAAAAAGAGGTAGTGACATACAAACAGACAGACAAATGGATATACAGACAGAATGAGACGAGAGTAAGAGAGAGAGAGAGAGAGAGAATGGGTTATATTAGCATTCAGCGATGTGTGAAACGGCAGAATAAAACAATACAATAAAACAATAATAAGAAAAATACTGAGGAGCTGCCATCCACACAAACAATTTACATGAGAATAAAATCACACTGAATCATAATATTGATGATAATACAGAGAAGGAGTTGGGGGTAATGCTGTCATATTTATATGCGGTTAACAAATAAAGGCGGCCCTGTTCTTGGGGGCACTGTACATTTTAACATTTTGTATTCCGTGCACACTTCTGGGGTACGTGATCTGCGCTCTTGTATCAACGAAGCTCATTCTAACTTAAAATTTTATGCAGATAAAGAGAGAAAAAGGGAGCGATTGAGACATTCAGAAACTTAAAGGCGGGAGAGAGAGAGAGACAGAGAGGTTAAGAGAGACTGATAGAGGTTAAGAGACAGAGAGAGAGAAGAAAGAGAAACGACTGGCTGTCAAGTGCACTAACCTTCAACAAATGGAATTACTGATTAGTCAGAGCAACTGTATATACCGGCTGCCTCTTCACGATGGGAGAGCTGGCCTACACTTAAGGGCTCGTACACTGAACAGGGTACACTTCAGAGAGGTTAGCTGCCCACAGCATAGAGCACAGGGGGGGGGCTGGCCACTCACGCTGGGTAGTCCGGGATGACCCCTTTGAAGGCCGGCAGGTCCTTCACATACTCGTTGCAGAGCCACTTCACCTTGAAGTGCAGGTTCATGTAGTCGGCGCTCTTACACAGCTTGTGCTTCTCTTGCTCTGTGGATGTAGCAGGTGCCCATTAGCAAGCAAGTCACATACTAAATAAAGTTCTAAAACAACTGCTGCTGTGCTGGTGGGAGATTCAACAAGTATCAACAAACTGAAGAATATTCGTCCTGCTCCGCTGCTTTTTAAACCTCCTTTGGGTACTGAAATGAGAATATAATTCCAGGAATGGAAGAATGGACATCACTCACAAAAACGCTCAATACTTCTTGAACATTTTCACACTATTTTCATATTTTATGCTAGCAAGATTACGATTGTAGTCTCTTTGTTAATCATGGAGCCAGCTCATAAACATCCAAGATGAGCTGTTCCAGGACAGCCAGCAAACCGGACAAAAACCCAACTTAGTTGTGCAGTTAATGAAAGTACGGGAGTGCTGATCGGCATGTGGGGGGATACATTTCCTTTTTGAAATTCGCCCTTTGCTGACTTGTGGATGTGCGTATTACATGCCCCGATTCCCCCTCTCCATCATCCTCCTGCAGGACTAGAAAACTTGGGGGATTTGCCTGCATTTAAGCTGATCACGCACAGTGCACCCCCTGGTGAGGAAGAGATTCGGGGTGCCGCCTTTTTCCATAACTCACAAGGTCGCACACGGGCACGGGAAACCTCAGCTGAGCTGACTCTCTTCCAACACAATGAAATGCAATTTCACACAACTCTTAAAAATGGCTCTTTTCAATCTCTTCCAAATGGCGCTGGATAACTAGTTTTTTTCCTGAACCAATTAAGCAGTTTACCACTTAAAATAACCATTTAATGGTGCAGGTTCATCTCACTCAAAATTTAGCTTAATTTGAGTTTTTACTTTCATAAGTATTTAAAATTAGGCCCAGGAGGATTCATAGTGCTTAGTTGGACCTACAGTGGCACCCTCACATAACTCATGAAAGGTAGATTTAAGAATGCTTGCCACTATGTGTCCATTCAAATAATTTTCCCTCACCTTCATTTTTGACAGAATAACCCCGTGGACAAGTTCCATTATCCTGACAATGCAACAGCATTCTTTTTTTGAGTCATGCTTTAACGCAGAGTGTCACAGCAAGATGGAGGGGCGAATAGTAGAACACAAGAACACACAAAGATGGAGAATGGGATCTGGGAAATGGCCCAAATCCTTGACCGTGTCATCACGCATGCCCTCCATTCTTCTGCGCCACATAATGTGTGTTCGCTGGCCTCCAACCCCAAACTCAAACCCCCCCCGCCATCACTTCATATGCCTCTCTCCCTGAAACCCTGAACTGTCCACAGAAAATGGGATGAGTCACGCCGCTCTCCCGTCTCCGATAGCAACGGAGAACAAATCACTGTGTGTGAGATCGAACCGAGAGGGAATCTAGCCATATTTAAAGCCTTGTGTATGTGTGCTGGTGTGTGTGTGTGTGTGCGTGTGCGTGTGTGTGGGCGTGTATGCGTGCATGAATTTCTGTGTGTGTGTGTGTGCATGGAGGTTTGCATGCATTTGTGTGTGTGCGTATGTGTGTGTGTGGTGGTGGGGGGGGAGGGGTTGTGTGCATTTGTATGTGTGTGTGTGTGCGTATGTGTGTGTGTGTGTGTGTGTGTGTGTGACAAAGCTTGGAGATGGGGAGAGGTGTGGAACATGAGGGACGATGAGCGCTCGTCTCTTACCAGCGTAAAATGCATGCCTTCGAATGTGGAAAGTGGAGGGGGCTAAAGGGCAAATGTGAAAACAAACAAAACATGGGGACAGAGTGGGAGCAAGCGAGAAAGGAGGGAGGGAGAGAGAGAAAATGGCAGCATGACAGACGCTTTATAGAAGAAAAACGTACTGCTTAAAGCAATTTAACGCCAATGTTTACCCATAACATGACAAATCAACGCATTAAAACTACTTGTAAAAACAGGAATACAACAAACAGATTCTCCGTGGTAAACTAGATCTTACTTACAATGCATAACTGAAAATAGGGAAGTGGTTTCCTGAGCCCAATGTATTTTTAAAAACACTTTCCATGGAGGATCCTACATAAAGCCTTCATAAGCACTGCATAACACCATTATAATGATGGAATTACAATTAATAACCACTTCTGTCAAGCGAACAAAATTTCATAGGGTGTGCTATGTCATCAACCGTCTGCTTGTGTAATTCATAACACGCACTTTGACACAGCACAGCTCTCAACAGTCTGCTTGTGTAATTCATAACATGCACTTTGACACAGCACAGCTCTCAACAGTCTTTGACTTGTAGCAGGTTTTACGAATGCTTCTGCGGTGCTTATGAAGCTGTTCTTTAGCGGTTATGAAAACCAGTTATGTCTCACATAAGAGCCTTCAAACAAAGTGAGAGCGCATCTGCTAACCCTTCCAGCAGACCAATGCCACATTTAAAGAGAGAACATTTTGTAGCTTATTTCGAACAAAATGTATCTCACGTATAAACTAAGGTTATAACCTAAAATGATACTAAATCTTAAATGGGAACTATCCTAAGAATTCTAAAGGCTTTTTGTTCACACTGTCAATAAAACAGGATCTAAGCGGATTCTACAGACATAGGGGTGTCTCAGCCTACAGGTGCAAAAAACCTACACGACTGGTCCCCTACAGCCTGGCTTACCCTTCTCCCAGTGATAGTGATCAATGTTATCCATAACTGAAAGAGATGCGAGAGGTCAGGGGTGAGAGGTCACGGGAGGCAGAGATGGAGAAATAGGGGGTTATACGGAGGAAGAGAGCTGAGTGTGAAGCAAAAACAAAAACAAGGGAACGGGACTACACCCGGAACAATGTATGTTACACCATCACAACACAAAACCAATCACACCTGTACCACAAAACCAATCACATTCCTGCTGAATAGACACCATAAAAACTTAATTTAAGGCAGGGTGTCATGTAATCAGTGGAAAATGTTATTGTCCACATATAAGGGTCATTACATGTGGAGTAACCAGCCATTTGAAACAACATCCCAACAGCCCATATCCATTGAGTGGGTGGTGTGTGTGGATTAATCTGATGATCATCTGAAAACTCTATTACTGTGAATGGAGCAAAATGTGTGGCTTCCTGTTGAGCTCAAAGCAACATAAAAAAAACATAAATTATAAATATTAATAATAACAACATCATCTTCCTTAATAGACACAAATCTAGCCTCACCTTCCATGGCATACTTCATGTCCTGGGCGAACAGTGTCCACATCACCTCTGCACAGACCTTTCCAACATTCAGCTCCTGGGGGAACCTGGGTGGGGGTGGAAGACCACTCAAAACCGAGGAATCGGGGGAACACGCGTCAAAATGGGCATTGATCACACAGTGACCGTATAGCAAGCAGAGAGTGAATGCAGTCCCAAATCCCAGCACGGTCCTCAATATTGAGCCCTGCATGCTCTGCAAAAGAAGTCACCACATATACAGAGAGCAGGCATGTGCTGATTGGCTGAAAGTGGGGGACTCCACTGATTACTGGACGACCTTATTGTGACAGTGTATTGTAATTGGCTGATGACTGAAGTGTAAAACTGTCTAATGAATTGTTGAAGAAGGAGTGTGTAACCAGGACAAAGCAGAGTGGCTGCTGACAGTGCTGTGAGAGTGTGTAATGGCTAACTGTGACCGTGCTGTAGGTGTTTGTACTGACTGACTGACTGCTGTAGGATTGTGTACTGAGTGTCTGTAAATGTGCTGTAAGAAAGTGCACAGACTGACTGTGGCTGTGCTGAAAGAGTGTGCACTCACTGACAGTGCTGAAAGAGTGTGCACTCACTGACTGTGACTGTACTGTAAGAGTGTGTACTGACTGACAGTACTGTAAGAGTATGTACTGACTGACAGTGCTGAAAGAGTGTGCACTGACTGACTGTGACTGTGCTGTAAGAGTGTGTACTGACTGTGACTGTGCTGTAAGAGTGTGTACTGACTGGTTGAGGACCGGGGTGTAGGAGTTCCTGTCTTCCTCAATAATGGACACGATGAGAGTGATTAGCTTGGGCCAGAAATCCAGGTTCTTGATGCTGGGGCCCTGTTCTTCCAATGGCAGCTCTTCCTTATTCTGTAACACAGGAAACAGAAACACACTCTTCAGACTTCTGGACCCAAACAAAGGCAAAGCGTGTGGCCATCTCCATCACTGCATGGACCTTCCCTTTCAGCTAAAGGCTAAAGGCTAGCTTTTTTAACTGGCAGCTGAAAGATGGGTACCCAAGTAGCATATAATTATGAAATAATTATTATAAATACTTCATCCCTTTAAACACCAGTACAATTCATGTAGATTACTGACAATTTTAAAAGAAACATCTTTACCGACACCAGCATTAAGGGGGAAAAAAAAAACATTCTAGCAAGTGAGATGGGTTGATAAACATTTTCAGGGATCTTCAGGAGTGTTTTAAAATTTTTACAAGAATCTAAAAAGTTACACCCATACAAAACTGGATAGTTTGCCGCAAACTTGCAGCTAATATGTAGTGCATTTTCTGCAAACTAAATTGGTTTCCACAAAATGTTGGCAGAGGTTTGTCAGAGTTTGCAGTAGTGGTGAACTAAAAACTTTGCCAGAAGTGAATGGCAGTTCCCACAAAGCTGTGAACAGGTAAATTACTATCATAATTGCTATAAATCATGGCCAGTAGAAGTATTAGCACTAGTAACAAACATAATATATAAGTAAAAGCAGCGCTAGCATTAGGAATAGCAGAAATAGTAGCCAGTAGTAGTAGCAGTCACAATAAGAGTAGTTGTAGCAGTAGCAGGCATCATAATAGTCTTTCCTTCAAAAACCCCCAGTGATATGGTCCTTGGATTCATAGTGTGTTTACTGTACTGTGTGAATAAGGGACTGACCGGGTCCACCGGCTGGTACTGGCGGCTGTATAGTTCCTGGCAGTTGTTGAAGATGTACTCGTAGGTGGAGTTGAGACAGGCTTTGACACAGTCACGCACCACTTGGCTGGCCCTGGGGGGGCTCTGCAGTTCTTGGACCTGGTCACATGGGGGAGACATTGAGCATGCAAAACAAACAGACACACGCCCACACACAATACACTCAAGCACACAGCCACACACATGCACACCCCCCCTACAAACAAATACACTCAGGCACATAGCCACACGCACACACACATGTGCAAATCACACCTCTATTCCCTTTCCTTCTCCAAATGGCATTCCCCCACTGTCATATTTCTCCTATGATTACAATCATATTTTTTCTCTCCTTTCCTCTGTACAAACTGCTGTGTTTTTACATTTGCATACAGGCATTTAGCATACTACACACGATCAATTTATACAGCTGGATATTTACTCAAACTATTTGGGTCCAGTACCTAGCTCCCCAATCATTATACTACATTGCTGCCCGACAACAACGAAGAAACCACCAGCGTGCACCTACTTTCATCCTGAAGAACGTGATGCTGGTCAGGAGGTCCACGGTTGACTTCAGGTCCAGCAGGCGGTCCTTACTGCTGGCAGGGAAGTTGTTCTGTCAGGAGAGAGAGAGAGAGAGAGAGAGAGAGAGAGAGAGAGAGAGAGAGAGAGAGAGAGAGAGAGAGAGAGAGAGAGAGAGAGAGAGAGAGAGAGAGAACAAATAGAGATAAAGTATATAGATAAGATATAACAAGATGGTGTAGAATTAAAAATGTAATGATGTAAAAATAAAGAGGCTGAAAACATTCCACAAGTGAATGGTGCTTCAGAGGCACCCGCCAAACATTTGCCTTGGGCTCTAATAGTAAAAAAATAAAAAAACAGGACTTTTTAAAAGTTAATAAGCATTAGAAAGATCCAGGGATATTTAGAACAGCATTTGCCACAATGTTTATAAACACGGTCTCCTGGGTACATTCTGACAGAACAGCTTATAAAGAATACAACAATATGATGGCAAACACGATTAACTCCACGAGGCCGTGAGAATCATAAGCCATAAGCAGAGTGTTTTTGTGTGAAGCTGACCTCTAATGGCATGCTGTCTACAGCCGCTTCTGGACAGCAGGCTTAAGGATCAAAGGTGCTTTTAGCATTACGCCAGTGAACCCCGGCTGTGTGTCCATGAAACTGGCTGATCTCCCCCCGGCCCCCCCCCCCCCCCCCACCCCCACACCGTGTGCAACTCACCCGGTACGTAGAGAGGTCAATGCGGAGAGAATTGTGCAGCTGATCCAGAAGCTTAACAAACCGCTCTTTCTGTCAAAGGTAGAGAAAAAGAGAAAGAGATGGAGAATTAGAATGAACATGAGTGAGTGGCAGTGGCAGATAGTGTGAGAAAGATTGATTCCTCCTTGGGGAGTTGTTAATATAATTTATGTATTTTAATGCTTTCTGCAAAACAACTTCGCTTGTCATAAAAATTTATAGCAATAATTAGAATTTGAGAGAGAGAGAGAGAGAGAGAGAGAGACCACTGTCTGTCAAACGCATTAACCAATAAAACATGGGATTATTGAGTAGAAGAGGGGATCAGAGGGAATCCATTCACATTCCTATACTTCCCACCCACACTCGGCAACAGTCTCTCGGAAAGCTGCTTGGAGCGTTATGGACGAGCATGTGGCGGCACATATAGGATAGGATCCTGGAGAGCGGTGGGAAGGCCGGCTATGGGAGAACAGCCCCAAGGTCATCCTTAACATGGGAGTGCCTGGCTTTCTGTCAGGGGAGGGCAGGCCCAGCAGATCAATCCTGCCACAGTATTAAAAATCGGGATCGATGCCCCTCCGCTCCAAAGTACGGACGACGGTCGATCAGAGCTGCTGAACCATGCATGATGGGACACACTGGCAAAGTGGGCTGGAATACCTGAAGCCATCCTGTGGTACTCGCCACAGAATTAACTGGACTAAGGCAGGGATCTCAGGCTACAGTAATTCAGGACCACGGTGTTGGCTGGTATTTGGTATTTCAGCACTTAAGTGCTTAATTTAAGTAAACTAACAAATAAGAGCATGCACCTTATTTCCAAGGCCTAAACTGGCTGCTGATTGAAAGGATATCTCAAAAACCCAGCAGATTATGGATGCCTCCAGGACTGAGGTTTGAGACCCCTGGACTAAAAAAAAATTAATAAAATAAATAAAATAAATAAAATAAATAAAATAAATAAAATAAATAAAATAAATAAAAATAAAAAATCTGATGTAGCCTGACAGATCTGGGCAATGGAGAGGCTAATTATGGAACTCCGCGGCTGTTGGTAATGTTCTGGAATGCCATTAATCTCTGGCGTTCTCTGGCGTCTTCCGCGGACCATTAGCTTGAGCTCCGGCTTTTGATCCCGGACGATCCCCCCTTAACGGTGGAGGGCAGCAGCAGCTAACATGCTGTCCCGCTTCAAAGACGAAAAGCAGTAACCAACGGCAATGCACACACCCACAGTAACCCCAACACGCGTCCCCCGCAGAGGGAATGCCACTCCGCCAAACCTGCCTTCAGGCGATCTCCAAAGCTGCGCACCATGGGGAATAATTTTACACACAATGTTTTGCCATCATTTCCCCAATGCTAATAGCTAACAGCAGTTCTCTGGGGGAATACCCTGGAGATGTTCATTCATAATCACACCTTGACAGAACGCAGGCCCTCAAAAAACAGCTGCACTGCTTTAAGACATTATATGGCTAGTGTAGCCGAATTTTGTTGACTAACAAAATCAGCGATGAGTTTTAAAAAACACAAAGGTTGACTATCAGCAGTTTTAAAAAAATACAAAGGTAGACAATATTCATGCTACATCCTCCCAAGACCAGGCAATTCATTTTTGTCCCCTGTGAAAAAGAGTCTTCCAGTCAAGAACCACATATTCTACTATGCTGAAACCTACACTACAAGGGATGTTCAATAAAAATAATTCATAATAAATATTTTCACCAATAAACTTGTATTATGCCAAAAAACTGTTACTTTAAACTTTTTTCTGCAGGGTCTCAGGAGGATGCTTCTATGGGTCTTATATCTTCCAAATATCTAAACAAAGGGCAAAGGCAATGTATATGCAGAGAAATTAACTTCACCCACTGGCCAGAGTGGCATTCTAAAAATCAATCTAAATTTGGCTGGTGTTAATTTCACACCTTAGTGTATGTCATTGTTCACACAGAGCGGTGGGATGGTTCACGGGTCTAAACCCATTTTGATGATGGTTCATACCCCAAAGTTGGAGGCGGCGAAGCGGTCGCTGGCAGACACATTGGTAGAAGCGGTGGTGTGGGCGTAGAAGGCGTTGATGTTGGCCAGCAAGGTGCTCATCACTGCAGGAATTCCTGGACACATGTACTTGGAGGAGAGGCAGGCGAAGTGTCTGCGGAAACCAGCAGGGGGCGCCGATGAGCAAAAGCAGTTCAATTCCTTTCCATTTATTTGTGGATTCACCTAATCATTTGCTCCCATTATTGATTCATACACAGGCATACACAAGCTCTGATGTATTTTTTATTTGTCATTCACCAATTTTTATCTCACTAATTTAATTCATACATTCTTTATTAATTCACCCAATCACTCATTTGTGAATGAATGAATGAATTCCTCCATTATTCCTGTTTACACAAGTGTTTCAGACTGTGAAAAGCTTCCTAAAGGATAAGTACTAAAATGTAATTGTTTTCTGCAAAGAAGTGATGAAATATAAGCATGATAACACATTTTTAAAAAGTATGCACTTAAGAAAGCTATGGAACACAGAGATTGCCACAACGATAAATCATTATTATTTTTTTTTAATAAAAATAAATGTGGAAATATAAAAATTAATAAATAAAATAATTTGGAAATAAATAAATAAATCTGAAAATTAATATAAATTTGAATGTATGTGCAATTCATTTAAGTTATTACATTTATTTTTACATATATTTTCAAATATTTCTTCTAATATATTCATTTATTTATTTCCATATATATTTCCCTATTTACTTATTTATTTCCATATATATTTACTGATTTCCCAACAAGCACAATCTGTCAATCAACTTGCTTTGCTCCACCCACTAAGTTTGCCTCGTTCCCACTGTAGACTGTAGAAAAATGGTTCAAAGCTGCAGACAGCGTTTCTCAATGTGAGCAAATACATTAATGGTGAAGTCAATTCCTCACATATTGAGAGAAACAACAGATAGAGAAAGCTAGCTAGCTAACACAATCTGTCAACTTTCTTTGGTCCACCCACTAATTTCGCCTAGTTCCAAGTTCCAAGTCAACCAGGTTCCAACCCTCCATGTAGGCTATTCAGAGTTACTGACAGCGTTTCTTATGAGCAAGTGGAGAAATCAATTTCTCAAATATAGAAAGAAACGACGGTTGGATAGATTGTATATTGCTGTGAGCAATATAGCGATATTGTATCCGAGAAAGCTAGCCTACAATGTTCAATGTAGCCTACAATGTTCACAGGCATCCCATGCAAACCTAAATCTAAAACAGATAGCTGGCTAGCTTTTTCTATCCGTCGTTTCTCTCAATCTGTGAGGAATTGACTTCTCAATTAATGTATTTGCTCACATTGAGAAACGCTGTCTGCAGCTCTGAACCACTTTTCTACAGTCTACAGTGGGAACGAGGCAAACTTAGTGGGTGGAGCAAAACAAGTTGATTGACAGATTGTGCTCGTTGGGAAATCGGTAAATATATATGGAAATAAATAAATGAATATCTTAGAAAAAATATTGTAAAATAAATGTAAAAATAAATTCAATCACTTAAATGAATTACACATAAATTTACATTTCTATATTCATTACCAGATTTATTTATTTATTTCCAAATAATTTAATTTATTAATTTTTATATTTCCACATTTATTTATTTGTGTATTTTTTTATTTATCATTGTGGCACTCTCGGTGTTCCATAGCCTTCTTAGGTGCATACTTTCTAAAAATGTGTTATGCTTATATTTCATCACTTCTTTGCAGAAAACAATTACATTTTAGTTCTTATCCTTTAGGAAGCTTTTCACAGTCTGAAACACTTATTTATTTATTTATTTATCATTGTGGCACTCTCGGTATTCCATAGAAATCTCCTTAGGCTGAACAGATCTTTCATTTGTTAGCTGACTTTATCAATGAACGCAGGAAATAAAAGGCAGCCCGTGACCGTTTGCGTTCGGAGATTTGTGAATGAAACATTCAGGAGAGGGACTGTTCAGGACAGGCTTCTCCTCTCTGTGCAGCGTCCGCTCGGGGAAAAAAAAGAGCTGTGATTTGATCTTCATCGAGAAGGGCACGGGGCAATCGCGGGACCGGACCCGCCGTGTCCAATCGATGAAACCCATCTGCCGAGCATCGGCTGAGAAAACAATCAGCGCACTCTCAGCCCCTGCCAAAACGGGGCAGCAAGCAAGCCGCCATTTTGTGTCCACAGCGAGAAAGCAATCATGAATGTGTTTACACAGCCACAGGAATAAATACCTGCGGCAGGGCCCCCCTCCTCGTACGTGGATAACTCAGCTCGCTGGCTCACTGCGTAAACTAGCTAACTGAGTAAAACCCGGAAACCCCCTGAATATGGAACATATGAACTAGCAAAAACACTGTTCCGGGTTTTACTCAGTGCAGTTAGCCAGCTAACTCAGTTATCCAGCTATGAGAAATAGGGCTCAGGTTAGGTGCTGCATTGAAGCGAAGGGAATGGAGGGATTTTGACACAAACATGGATAATCAAAATGATAGAGTACCAAATAAACAAATAGAGATTGAGAGATGGTGGAGGTGGGGCTCCCACACTTCCAGACTCACGTCATGGCCTGGTAGATGGACTCGATGCCGTAGCGCATGGCGAACTCGTCCACTATTTCCTGCGCCACCTCGTCGAAGTACACCTTCCACGCGTCATCGCCCCGGGCGTCCGGGATCTTGACCACGCCCTGGGCCATGATGTCCGTGGTGTGGTGGAACAGGTTCTGAGAAACGAGGGCGAGAAAATTCAATCGTTCTAGGCCCTAGACGTCCCAAACACTGTCTGTGGTTTGAATGGTATTCTACTTAAACACGTGTGAATATAGAATAAAGAGAAGAGGCTATTTGGTGCATCATGACATAAAGCTGGGATTTGGACACCCCCCCCTCTACTTCATAACCTTCTGGCAGAAACAAAACTCCTCTAAAACTAGTTTGTAGTTCACTTTGTTAATGCCTTTCATGAATTTAAAAACCTCAGTAAAATCCCCCCAATGCAATGTTTATGGACCAAGTGAGGCTTGAAGTAGCTTGTAGTGGAAGGAGAGACTATGTGTGAGGATTTACTTTAGTGTTCATGGGGCCAAACTCAGAATTTACTTTTTTTGTTGATGGGACCAAACTAAGAGATGCCATGAGCCAAATTTGGCCCATAGCCAATAGTTAACCTTCCACTGCATTATCCTGTTTGGCAGATGAAGGGCAGGGGTCGCTCAGAGCGATGGAGACTCAGTGCAGAGCTTTACCTCATGCAGGCAGGTGTACTGGACGTGATACGGAGCCACCTTCTCCTCCCCTTTAATCTCCACACTGATCTGGAGACGGATGGCGCCAGACACCGCCGACTTGTCCGTCCTCTTCTCTGTGGAACAAACACAAATACCACACTGACCCAGGAACAGCAGCATGTCATATACCAAGCAGCCTATACCACCCAATAGGCTGGCAAATACAGAAAGTGACATCACACAAAATCACTGACACGTATGTGTAATAGATGCACTGTATATGAATGAAGCAAAAAGGAAAAAAATCTCTTAATCTTAAAAATTGTATAGCATATTTTATTCCTTACAATTCATAATTTGTAATTTACATATTAGAATATGCAGGATAAGGCTAATAATACATAAATAATTAAACAATAACACGATTCATCTGAGCATTTCAGCCCACTGACCAGATATCATCAGGGCCATTTTAGTGATATAAAGTATCTGTCCCACCCTGGTCATTTCCATGCCAGAAACATTCTCACACATTATTGCAATAATTTGTATGTGTCATGAAGCGGTCGATTTCCGATCAGGATGAGACCGCAATTAAGGAAGGGACCCTCCTACTGATCTGTCTAGAGGAACAGAGAGGGAGAGAGAGAAAAGGAAGCAAGAGAAAGAGTGGGAAGCAAGAGAAAGAGAGGGGGGGAGGGAGATAAGGAGCAGGAGAGAGAGAGAGCGAAAGAGAGAGAGAGGAAGAGGTAGCAGGGGAGAGAGAGACAGAGTGAGGAAGAGGTAGCAGGGGAGAGGGAGGGAGAGAGGGAAGAGAGCGACTGAGTGAGGGAGAGGTAGTGGGGGAGAGAGAGAGAGAGAGAGAGAGCACAAGGGGGGGGGGGTCACAGACCTGATATCATCTCTCTCCGCCAGCATTCGATCAAAGACGGGAGCCATTACACCAGATACCTAAATCAAACCCATCATTTCCCACATCTGAGAGGCAGGGAGAGGCTGATGTAAGTGCTCCTCTAACTCACTCATTTAGGCGAACTGGGTGCTCTACAAATCTAAATCTGCTTTTCACAGGACCTGCTCGCATTTCTGTAGGTTGGTAATGTCCAAGAACAGAGGCATGGTCACCAGAGAGCAGCACGGGCAAAAGTACAACTTAGAGAGAGAGAGAATAAAGACGGGGGAGTGAAAGTGCAGGCCTTGGGGCCCCGCTCCAGATCACAGCAACTGAGCTCGATGGATGGAGGTGACAGCCAGTCAAACAGGGTAATGGAGCGTTCAGGGACAGGGCTACCTCCCCCCAAACAAAGTACCCCCCCCCCCCCAATTACAATAGTAACATTTTGGGAAAATGAGGACACTGTGACGGGCCTGAAAGGCTCACAAAATAAGGGGTATGTGAAATACACTTTGTCTTTTATCGAGAAAAGGCTGGTAAAAACCCTGAAAAGGCCAAATCTCCAGGGGACTCTTTACAGGAGGCCGGGCTCAGTCCGATGCAGCACACAAAGATGGGATTCTGGGGAAGGGGTCCGTAATGTCAGTGCATATCCCCGGCACAGTCTGCACCCATGGAAAACGGCGACCCCTTGGCGCAACCCGCCCCGCCCACGGAGAAGGGCCAGCGAGGTGCAACCACTTGATGAGAGTTCTTGCATGGGTGAGAACTGCACCGCAAGGTCATGGGTTCGAATTGTGGAGGAGGCGCTGCCATGCCAAGAAGTTTGCAGTGAGACTTGGAAATTTGCATTGACGTTGGAGTTGGATTTAGACTGAATTAGATAAAAGGGTTGAGAAGCCGTATCCTTGAGTATTCAATGTGTTTTACCTTGATAGGCCTCTGATAAAGCAAACAGAGGTGGAATTCTCCTTGGATGACATAATTTGTAATCAAAGATATAAAAGGATTAGCATGGAGTTGATCTGCTGTGTCCATTTCCCTCTCTCTGTTCCCTCCCACGTTCCCTTTACCTCCCTTCCTCTCCCTCCGTCCTTCAAAAACCATTCTCTCTCTCCATCCCTCTTTATCTCACTGCCTCCTACACTTTCTCTCTCCCGCTCCCTTTCCTTCTCCATCTACCTCTTTCTCTCTTTTTTCACTGACAACACACTCTTCCTCTCTATTACTTCCTCCTTCTCTCCATCCCTCTCTTGTTCTCAATCTCTCCCTCCCCGTCTCCCTCTCTCTTCCAAATCATCACTCCCTTCCTCTCTTCTTCTCGCTCTACCTCGCTCCCCCGCTCCCTCTCCACAGACGTACAGGCCCAAAGCCAGAGGCGGTGACTGCAGTCTCTTTAGTGCCAGGCCCAGGTATGAGTACTGACCCAGGTTGTATCAGACTTCCATATCCTCACTCCCTACCTCTCTCTTCTTCTCCCTCCCCCTCCCCCTCCCTCTCCACACACGTACATGCCCACAGCCAGAGGCCGTGACTGTAGTCACTCTCTAGTGTGAAGCCCAGGTTTGAGTGAATAGTACTGACCCAGGTTGTACCAGACGTCCATCTCCCCGCTCAGCGTGCGGACCTCGATGATGCTCTGACCCAGGAAGTCGTCCGACTCCCGCTTCAGCCGCTGCTTCACCCGCGACTTGATGTCGTCATCCTCGTCCCACACGCGCACCTTTATGCGGTCCGAGGAGTTGTGGCACTCGCTGCGGGGAGAGCGGGGTACACCAGCAGTGTTAGATTTACACCGGCATTTTTGCCGTTTACAGTCATTGTTGCATCATTGACGTCCTGCTACTCCCAAAACAGCGTGGGCAAATCCTGCATCCTGTTTTATAATAAATAAAGAGGTACATAAGAATACATAATTATGAAACCAGGAAATTCAGCCCATCAAGGCTCATCATTTACTAGAACAGGGATACTCAAATCTGGCAGACAGAAGGAAACTGACGAACGCACAGAGAGAGAGAGAGCAAATAGGGAACTTATCAGTGGCTGGAAAACTAGTTGTGTTTTGCCGAAAGGCGTAATTAAATTTATTTTATTAGTTTAGTTTATAATGCGCTTCGTCAACCGAAACCCATGAGGGCCGAATATTGTTGGTTACTTTTGTACTGTAGATGTGTTTCTGTTCTCTTACTCTCACTCTCTCTGGAAGGAAGAAAAATAAAGAGGTCAACAAGACCTATTGAAAGTACTCGGTTTCCCTGCGTCAGGCTGCTATTCCCAAGGTTCTAGTCACCGCATCTGACAATACTATTTCAAACAGAATAATAAAAGGGTAGTTTCTGTTTGCTTTACATTGATGACTATTTTGGTCATAGTTGTAACAAAAATGTATTTTGTTTGCGCAATGAAAGCATCCAATTAGAATTATGTAGAATGTCATTTAATTTATTCATAAAACCTCAAATGAAGAGCATTCAAAACTGCTGGCTGTGGAAATTCTAGTTATACGCTGGTCACCATCTTGCCTTCAACAGCCGTCACTGGAGTTTTTTTGTAAAAGGTGCGGGCAAATCCCATTCTAACAAAAACAAAGTAAAAAGATTTCTAAAGTTCACAGAAATAGTACTTATCTTGAGTCTACATTTCACAAGAGGATGTTTCTCTTACGGTGAGTGGGCAGTAGGGAAAACAAATAGATTTTATTCTCTTTTAATTAACTTCTAATCTTGTAATGGGAGTCTTTTCCATTGAGGTCATTCTTTTGTCAGGGCAGTTTCCCTGCTCAGGATGCAGCTTAATGAACTCTAATATCATGTCATTTAAGGAGACAACAAGCACAATGAAGCTGTTATTTTGAGCCATTTGGCTTGGCTTGCTCTCTGAAAAGTCATTTTGAAGTGGGCCTGAGAAGCTCCACGCCGAACAGCAGGTGACATTTAGAAAGTTGGTGAAGTTCAGTCAGTGTGCCCGTTAAGGCCTTGGGTTATACAGTCCAGACAGCTAACGGTCTGCTGACTTACAGAAAAAGGGCTTCCCATTGGAGCAGATCAAATTGTCCTGGATGCAATCAACATCTGTCCTTACTAAGAATGTATGCAATTGTTTGCTTTTTTCTTCAGACGCAGACACACACACACACACACACACACACACAGACAGACATAGGCACACAGAATTCCAGGTGAGTTTAACAATCACCAAACTTTGTGAATAAAAAACTAAAGCTTGTTGTCTGAATACAGGCTATTTAATTGATCCGCTGTTATATGTTAAAAACACAAGAATACACAGAAAAGGCCCTGTATGTGTCTGAAGTGACCCTGTTTATAATGGTCTGATTAACCAGCGCTTGGAACATAACAGAAAATTCAGAGAAGAACTCACAAGTGGAACTTCTCCTCCCAGACTGGGTTGAGGTTGCCATAGATGGTCTTGGTCCTCTTCTTGGTCTTGCCCACCTGGACTGTCACGTAGGGATCACTGGAGCCCGTCTTGTCTTTGGCCTGGAGCCCCTGGGCACAAAGCACTGCACAGAGAGGGAAACACACACTGTCATTTGGGTGGAACAGGATATAGCTAAATGCAATACTGTGGACCAATGAGCCGGAACATACAGAACTACTGTTGGACCCAGGCTGAACTCAGAATACCAGCACCCAAAAACCAGTTGTGTCCATTGTGACATCACTGGACCAATCAAAAGAGAGATGCAGCAGTGAGCTATGTTCCAAGCAAAAGAATCTCCAGATTTTCTTCAGAAACAACAGAATACATCAGAAGGACAATGATGGCATTCCTTGAAAACAGATTTTTTTTGTTGTTGTTGTTTAAGCAAAGCACAAATGCAAAACTTTTTTTTTTTTTTTTTTTTTTTTTTTTTTTTGGTTTTTTTTTTTTTAAAAAAAAGTTTTCAAAAAAAAATTGAAAAAAACAAAAGAAAAAACAAAAAACAAAAAAAAACTAACAAAAAATAAAAAATGAACCCAAAAAAAAATAAAAAATAATTAATTATTATTAATTATTCTTAATAATGAATCTCAGCAAATACAAAAAATTTACATAACTTTTTACAAAAAAAAACACAAAAACACAAAAACACAAAAAAAAAAAAAAAAAAAAAAAAAAAAAAAAAAAAACTGAAAACGTACTAATTAGTAAGTAAGCTCTCTCTCTCCGTCTCTCTCTCTCTCTCTCTCTCCTCTCTCTGAGATGAACATGAACGAAGTGTGCATCTCAATGTGACACAGTGCCATCACTGACATAGGGTACAAAGTGAAACAAGTGAAAAATTATCTGTGAGCTGATGAGGAACAAGCTACAATCAATATGATGCATAACACACATCAGTCATTAATTTTGCATTTTTGCTTGCATTTTCAGGAGAAGGAGGAGAAGATTATGGTCAAAGAGTATGACCTTTAGCTGCGAGGCGCAGAGAACGAGCAGCATAGATTAGACCTGCGATATGATATATGATCTATGACTAGAAAGACCTGTGATGATATGATGATGAGATGTGTTTTTTTAAAGGTAGGAATTTCACCTGTGATGTAATTATGAATGAACACTAGGAAGATTAGCTGTGATACGATCATGGTTGAACACGAGAAATATTACTTGAGATGTGATCATGGTCGGACGCTAAGAAGTTTACCTGTGATGGTGATCTTGGCGGACCACTTGGACGTGCCGTCCAGAACACTCTGTTTGATGGTCTTCATCTGCTGGGCGTGGATGACCTTGCTTACAACGAAAACGTCGCGGATCATGTCGAAGATCTCGGGCTTGTTCCGCTCGCGGATCTTCATGCGGTCCTTCATGGCCATGATGATATTCTGGGTGCGGTCCTCGGCTCCGTGCTTGGAGCTCTTCTCCGCCGCACCTGGAATAGGAGAGGTGGCACAGCATAATGGTTAGGGAACAGTGCACTGCTATTGTACCTTCGGGCAAAGATAAACAGCGAGCTGTAGAAGTGAGAAAAAAAGAAAAAAAAACATAAGCTGCATCGCTCTGGATTAAAACATCTGTTAAATGCCTGACATGCAAATGGACATTTCAGTTTAGCCCCATTTAACAGCCAGACAGAATCCCTATGAAACAAAAACTAACATAACATAACTTAATGTTGAGAACAGGCCATTCAGCCAAACAATGCTCGACATTTTCCTACCACTATAGGGTACCTACTGCTCACCGTTTACCTACAAACTAGATAGTATCTAGCACCCTATATAGCGCCTGTTCTTGAAAACCCCCAGTTCTTTCTCTATTACATGACCTGGCAAGCTATTTCACACAGCGACTACTCAAACTACGCACTGAAAGCACAACTTATCGCCAACTGTGGCTGTGAATGCATCCATTTCACTCCAGTAAAACATTTTAAAAAACACATATGGGGGAAAGATCTGTGCGAAACACTTGGATGAAAACATTTGGAAAACCGGAAAGTAATTCCAGACCCATATATCATGAAATAAATTAAACATTTATGCAAACGAAAGGCCCCGTATATTGATCTCTCCAACCGCCCGAGGCAATTTCTTTATTTATTTATTGGAATGGATCTCCTTCCGTTACATCAACCCTGTTGAGCTGCATTTCATAAACAACTGATGTGAAGTCCAGGCGCGTTCGCTCGCTAATAAGACATCAATCACAATCTCGTGCCCGGGGAAAAAACAGAGGGTACGGGGACACGTTAATGAACTCCTGAAATACTTCTGACAGCTCCACGGACAAAACAAAACTCCAATACAGCATCAAAAAAAGTTAACAAGGGATTTCACTTGTAAACAAAAGAACAAAGTGACATTCCAGTCTGTCAAAAGTGAGCGGCATATCAATAAAAATGGTGGCTTTGAGTGACTGCACAGTAAAGCTGGGAGATTGACGTCAGTGACAAAAAACTAAATAATGCTGAAATGTGCCCTAATGAGCCTTGGAGATCTCCTTCAAGGAAAACGCAGAGTTTTGTGCGGCATTCAAAAAAACCTCTCTTTTTCATTTCACGGGCCATCGAGCCAAAATCAGTCCCTCAAAGGCTCAAAACAGTGCAATGGATGTGTCTAAAATAGGTTAATTGCACCAGAAGAAATGATTTATGTACAAGAGCAGGCTGCCTGACCAAACGAGCAATGCATTGTTGGCTCTGGCTAACCCAGAAACAGTGACGCTCTACCGGAGGTCCAGCTTTTAGAATGATCCATTATTTGAATAAAAATGTTTCCCCCGAATGAGCACGCGTTTTATTTAGCCTGGTTCTAGCTATGGCTGCAAAGGGCAAACATCACATAATCTGCCCAGAGGGAATGGCGTTGCTAGAAGAAATAAACTAAAACCAACCGTGTCACTTCCCCCCCACCCCCCGCCACCCTGCCAATTTCTACTCCCCTCCACCCATTCTCCAACCATTTGTACCCCTCCCCCCAAACCAATCAATTTCTACCCATCCCCACACCACGCGGCCCCCCACCCCAGGCCCCAGAACTCACGCTGTAGGCAATCAGCATTCAGCAGGTCCTGGCATTTCTCATGGCACTTGACCCCACACTCGGTGCACCTCATGCCCTGCCGGGCGATGCCCCACAGCAGCCCTTCGCACTCATAGCAATAAGTGGGTGTGGTTGCTGTCCACACCTCGAAGTTGTGGGGTGTGGTGCAGGAGATCGGGTAGATCAGAGCCTGCAGGGTCTTCTTGTAGACATGGTTTTTCTGCGGGGGGGGGGGTGGGGGGGTGAAACATACAACGCATTCAGGAGCATAGCAAACTGAGCTTAAGTGCGTCTGTCCAACCTCTCCTTGAAGAAACTATGACAATAAACAGTCTATATCATCAGCCAGGTAAATATTATGAGCTCATTATGTTATGGATGAGGTCAATTGTACTTCAGCTCTGTCAGGTTAAGAAATTGCTTAAAACGTATGTTTATGAATTGAAAAATCTTTAATGATGGTTTTCAATGTGTTAAATTTAAATTATTAAATTAATTATTATCTGAACTGACATGAAATTGACCATACATTCTGTTCATAAGATAAGGGCAGAAGTGCTGGGAACCATTATTAGAACTGCAAGTGCTGGCAGGCCTCTTGTTCAGGTCAGACTGTAAAGTTGAGGAAGACCAGTGTCAAAATAAAAGTGCAATGTTTCTGGTCCGTCATGAATGCAAGGGCACACTGAGTTAAATAAAAGCATAAAGAGCATAATCTTTCAAGGCTGAGTAAAAGTATAGTATTTCTTGGCTGTAATTAATTCAGGGACAGCCTATGTCAAAATAAAATCGTGGCATTTCTAGGCTGTGATGAAAGCAAAGGCAGCAGCTACTCACCAGCTCCTCGTCCTTGATGGATGACCGTATAGCCATGGCGGAGGTGATACCGGCCTTCCTGGACTGGACCAGAGACTGCACATCACAAGGAAACTGTTAGTCCCCCCCATACCATCCCCATTTTACCTCATCACACACCCCACAACACCACTCCCTCCCTGCCCCGACTCAATCCTCTTCACTCATATGCAGAGTTGGGGGGGTCAGTTTATTTCAAATTCAGGCAATTCAAAAAATTAAGATTCAATTCATTAAGTAGAAAAAATATTTATAATGCTCTGAGGACTTTTCAAGTAATTCCACGAATTTCCATGAATTTCCCGAACTGACCGAAATGCAAAAATAACAACCCTGACCCTGTTACTGTGGTGAGAACAATCATCTCACTGACCACCTAATTTGCATAATGGCTTAGTTACTCTTAATCTGACAAAGAAACTTCACTTTGGCTGAGTTATTTAACCATGCAGGGTTGGAAGCAGCATACCATGACACTAATAGAACAAAACAAAACAAAAACTTCAAGTAAACATTTAAAAAATGTAAAAGTTAAAATAAGTCTGTGAACAGCACTCTGACTGAGCATCTGTTAGAATAAATATACATGTATATTAATATTGGTGTCCTCAACTTCCACTCCTCTGAGAATGACTCAAACAGACATAAACTGCCCTAAGTGGTGATTAAAATCTAAAAATCACAAGCCAGGCTTTTTGTGTCTTTTTCATGCTAAATGGTAGATAATTGAAATCCCAAAGGGGAGAAACAAACAAAATGTATGAATGTTGTGAAATCGTGAAACGATTAAGTGCCATATGTTAGTACCCTGCCAAGTAGATCTGATGAGATGAGACATCCAGATCATTTAAAGACACAGTCAAACAGAGCTTTATCTCAGAGTGCATGTACATCAGTCCATGCTCCAGATTTGGGAGGGTTCCGGGTTTTACTCAGCGCAGCTATCCAGCTAACTAAGTAATCCTGCTGTGTGGAATACCCCCCAGAGCACAAGGTCATTCCATAACACAAGTCTCAATGCTACGTCTGAACTCAGCTTCCCACGATTGCCAAATACTTTTCTTATGAATGGAGAATACATTTTCTATGTGTGAGTATGAATGTTAATGTCTAAAACAAAGAAGGAGCAAGTAAAACTAAGTTCTCCCTAATTATTATTCTCAATGGATTTAAACTCCTGCAGAATCTTAAACCTGTGATTGACGAGATGATTTTTTATTCTAGTCTTGTTCAGCAGATTCAATTTTTATTTCCTTCACGCTGGTTTCCCACAATGAAGATCAACAACAACAGCCCTGTTCTTAAAACAAGACTGCAGTGTTTTAATAAAGATTGATTTCAACATCTGATGCTTGTTTAAATATACACCGTACAGTATACATCAGGCCATAGCCATGTGAAAAATACAATTAAAATAAACAAAACAAACAGTTTCAAACCTGAAAAATAAAATTGGTTAATATCCCTCTTAATCCACACATGGATTATAAAATGATACAAGAAATAAATAAATAATTTCAAAAATAAAATGAATAGGAAAAGCTGAATCAAGGTGTATATCTATACAATACATACTGTGTATTGCGTAACGCTAAATGTCTGCGTAATGCTACCTTGAATTGAAGTACACACAGTAAGCTGAGAAGTTGATTTTCTCTTCAAATCAAGAATGCTTTATTGGCATGGCGTGTTACAATGTAATTTACTTACCATTTTCTCTTATTTACAACACTACATCTATTTACATTTTAATAGGATATCATTAAGATATTATTATCACAATAATGTTACAATATATTGAATTACAAGGGGGAGGTGCACCTGGATCACTTCAATTGAACTTCTCTTTAAGAAAATAAGAACCAGGTGTTCGGCGAGACCGCCCTGTGATCAGTGATGTCCAGCCAAGACCATTCATTTAAATCAGAGGTCAATCAAACCATGACCAGTATCTGGAAGCAACTCAGCTTCAAGAGTTTACATTTTATTGATCCTAATGAATAAGTAGGGGAACAGTTTCATGTAGTGAAATAAATAAAAAGTAAGAGTATTGATAATCTCTACCGGCTGGGCCCACTTCCATTTAAACTCAGTCAATGCAAGAAAGGGACTGAAGTTCAGCTCATTTGTTGGAAACCCACCTCAGAATATTATGGCAATTTACTCATTCATAAACTTCAATGTATTTCTGAATTGACTGAACTGAAATGCAACAGACCCAAAAACTGGTATGAATGTATGCTCCCTTGCGAAAAAAAAGTGATGTTTGTGAAACACAGCATGTAAAATCCAAAATGTCAAAAATATATTTACGTTATGAACCTCAATATAATATAATTCATGGAATAATATATGAGCTGTATTTGGCTAGAATTGATTCAATTCCCACCACTTTTTGAAATGTACATTTCAGGCCTTTACTGAAGAATGTTTTGCTAAATTACCCATTTGAACAGATTTACATACGAAATTGTATATACATACAAATACACACACATCGATGTATGTATGTATGTATGTGGATGTGTTAACCTAGTTTTCATAATTCTAATGATATAAGTCTAGAGCAGAAATATATTCATTATTTCTTGGATTTTATATTGCACCATGCACTCTTTCAAGATGGAGTGCTTCCACCAGTCTTGAGTCATGTGCTGCATAGTGTGTCATGACAATGGGTCTGTGTAGGAGATAAAAGCATGTGCAACAGTGCCACACCTTCACGGAACAATGCTTGGGGTTTGTGGGACAAGGGCTTTGACCAATCAGAGAAAGCGAGCCAGCTTCCTGTGTGTACGCCCATGAGAGTGACCATTTGAACATGCCTTATGCGTGCTGTACCACACAGTGTTGGGTTCACATCCATTTCAGTACAGTCAATTCAGAAAACAAACTGAAACAATGTTCTACAGGAATGTTTCAATTAATTCATTTGTGAATTGGCTGACTTGAAATGGAATTTGCCACAACTCTGTTACCGTGATAATGAAGAATTGCTCAAAGGGAGAAAATAAATAGAGAGGGTGGAGGAAAGGAAACTAAGGCCTTGTAAATAAGTAAAATAAAACTCTGAAATGACTAAATTTGAGAGTAAAGGGAAGGCAAGTGGGCTTTATTTAAACTTACCATAGCCTGACCAGGGAGAGGGATTGCAATCGAGAGAGTTGTAAATGGTTAATTTTAAACTTTTCACGTCAGAGAACACAGTAGGTTACATCATATGATTTTAAAAAAAGGATTTTCTTGACTATGCTAGGGGTTTATGTAGAAATTAACTGCAGCAAATGGATTTTGTCAATGTATAAATGTACATCAATATGAATATATGCACAAGTAGATTTTTTTTCTTCTGCCCATATATAAGATTGGGAAAGACAAGGAAATAGCACAAGCAATCTATATACCTCTATAACACAAATATTCCAAATTTAATATCAAGCCTGGCACCTTAAATGATCATTCACAAGATAACTCTACAGACATAAATAAAAATGTACTTCATTTTTGAACATACACTACCCAGATCTGAGTCAAATTATGTATTTGAAATAGTGTAACTACTGATGCCAGTAAAATTTGATAATAATCACTAAGAATTTTCAATAAAACATTTTACTAAGAGAATTTTACACTCATATAAAAAATTATTTGTATATCGTATATCTGCATATTGGAAATGAAAATTCTGTCTAAGGGGTTCAATTATTTGAAAGGCCTGCAGGCCTGAGGCCCCATTACCTGTTTGGCTAGCCATTTCTTGTTACAGTGAGTTTTGGGAGAAAGACCTGAATTGAGAGCACTTACCAAGTCACTGACCAGGGGGATGGGCTTCTTCTTGCGAAGGTCGGGCATGCTGTCAATCCCAAAGAGGCCGCCACCCACTCTGTGGGCATAGATAGACCTATCTATCAGGAGCCACAACCTCTCTGACTCTAAACACACACCTCCTGGTACAGAAGGCCACACCACCTCACACAAAGTACAGTCTTAGGTACAACAATGTACATCCCCAGTACATAGTCCACGACCCTTCTGTGAACAATACACACTCCTCACGCAAAGCACGTTCAGCTCTTAGAAATGTAAAACCACACAGGAGGAATTTTACAGATAAAACTGGTCTATGGAAACAAATGATAAAACGTATAACATAATGAAATTGTGGATCTATGTAATTTTACAGTATATCATATTCATAATTTTCTTCATACACTGGTGGCAATAACCCATACTGTGCAATACCAGGAGTATATATTTTTTAAATCTGTGATAAGATGTGTTGCTTGTCTTGTTTCCGACATTGCTATTCCACAAAGAACCTTTTTCCAGGTAAGCTTGCAAACAGCCTCTTGTTTATCAGCAGTAGACTGAGAGGCGCAGCACATTAAACCAACAAATTCACCCGCACCAGATGAGAGCGTAGGTCCCGAGGGACTAGCTCGCTCCAAAGGGGAATATTAGAAACTAATAGAGGTGTGGAAAAATATGAGGGTTCGTACAGTATGTTGCTTTGGTGAGGAAAGTTGATTAGGACCCGCTGTGAATTTCAGTAAGGGCTCAGTGCAGTGGTTTCTCAAATGGGCCAAAGGAACTACTGGTGAGTCACGTGATGCACATGTATATCTTTAAAAGAAATAATAAAAAAATAAAAACTTATACACTTTGGATTTGATATTCACACCAGTCAAAATACTAAATAATTTTAGCTTGCATTGCACTAGGTACATTGTACATGCATGTTAAAAAATATGTAACGTCTATAATGTCAGGCAACACTTATCAAGGGATAGGCCACAGAAAGGTCACAGAAAGAACTATGTGCTATTTAAGTGCGCTGAGGTCGCAGACGTGTACGGGAAACACTAGTTAAATAAGCCAGTTCCAGGCTGAGGTGGTGACACGGAAGCACATAGAAACGGCATGGGAGGAAAACTCACCCGGGTTTGACCCAAGCCTGTTTACCATTGTCGCCGTCCTCTCGGCCCTAAAAAAAAGAAACAGGTTAGAGAATGAGCACAAAAAATAAGAGGCACTAGAGACCGTAGGGTTGGGGTAAATTCCATTTCAAATCGGTCAGTTCAGGAAATGAACTGAAGTAAAATTCACTGAAAAATACTCACAGAACATTATGGCTTTTGTCAATTTGTGAATTTGATTTCAGTTAATGTACTCAATTGAAAAGGAATGGACCCCACCCCTGTTAGGATAATTTGGACTTTACAATGAAAATAAGGTCAGGTCATTGGTAGAGGGAAGAAGAATGACAGGGTTGGTTGAGTTTCACCACTGGTAGAGCATGCTGATGGAACACCGCTTGGCAACAAGGGGAGACGACTTTAGGAAACAAAATGGCCGCCACTGTAGACGGAGAACACTGATGACGCAGCCCCTTAGCAATTGCAATCAAATCCATTAAACCATTTTCCTCCTAACACCACCAGCTCTGATTGAATAAAGACAAGATGATGAATAGGATAAAGTAGCAGGAAGAAGAGAAGAAGAGGAGGGAGGAGTGAAAGGAGGATCCCAAATAAATTGGTGAACATGTATAAGCTCTAAGCTGTTAAGAATTACATTATTTACTTGCTTACATGAGGTCATTAAGTTCTCAACTTAATCCTGGAGAACTGCAGGTTCTGCTGGTGTTTGGTGTTAATCAGCACTTCAATCTACAAAAGCAGCTGATGACAGTTAACCTGCATTACCTGGTCCCTTGTAAGGCTGTCAACATTGGCCAAAGATCATGTTAGAATATTCCTTCTGAAAAAACACATAAGTTCGAATATATTCGAATATCTATTACAATTTAAAAATGTTACATCTGTAGCTCAGGGTTCCACAATTGTGCCGTTCACTGACCAAAAACCGAAGTACTTCCAAACGGGGCTTTTTAGATCGCTCGGAGTGCTAATCACTCTCTCCGTGGCCGAGCTGGTTTCCGAACTCTCTGCCATGCTGCTGGCGTTGAATTATTGGCTCTTTTCAGCTCGATGAATATGCCTACATTTGATTTTCAATCTGCTATTAAATGAAAGTGGCGTGTCCGTCCAGTACAAGCATAGCAATGACCCGTATGCAGGAGACGCTAAAATTAGATATTTATTTTCTTTACACAACCCAAGTTGAAAAGAAGACAGACACTTTTATCTGCGATAGAGACGCTGCATTTTATTATTTTTTCGAATGTTAATTTTCAGATTCAAAATTTTGTTATTTTTTTTTACAATTCGAATAGCCTTCGAATATGGAACCATCGTATGACAGCCCTAGTCCCTTGGGTATGAAATGGTCATTGGTTCGAAGTTGAAAACAAAAGCAGTAAAAAACAGCACACTATAGGGCTGTCAATGGACCAAAAAATATAATTTTAATATTATATGTTTGTTAAATAACATATTTGAATATATTCAATATTTATTGCTAAATTTACAGATAAACGTAACAAAAAGATAGCTAAATCTACAGCTCGAATGTAAACCTGGAGGAATTCCTTGACCTGCATTAAGTGAGCAGCGCTCCAGACACATCACTCAGAGAAGCTCAGGAAGGATGGAGTAGTTTAATTAAAAAAGAGGGCGCCACAGGAAAAGAGGGAAGAGACTTCAGAAAGGGCCCGGGGCCGCACTCTGCAGACACGTGGGAGAACAGCAGGACGTGGATATAAAAGCAAGCCAAACATCCAAACGGCTCAAAACAAACTTTCAAAACCAACCGGAGCTAATTTACAAATGGGCACAAGCTGCTGTATTTGTGTAAGTTCTGCACAGGTTGCTGTGAAGGGTAATCCTGCTCTTTGAACAGGTTTCTCTGAGCACACTTGACGACTGCAGGAAGGAAGAAATGTTGGTGTGAAAAAAACCCCCCAACAGCTTCTCCACTGCTGATAGATGATACAAACAGTGAGATGGAAACAACAGGGTGCCTGCACTTGTACTTCGCCCAAGGTAAACGGCCTTATCAAAGGCAGAGTCAAATACAGAAAATAAACAGGGTTAACGCACAGCGTGCCGGATCACAGTGCCGGAACCACCCCCCCGGCCCACAGAGGCTCCGCTGCTATCTTCAGTACTGGATTTTATGACTCTTAGACAAATGTCCCCTCAGATCACCCTAAAACCTGGGCTTGTCTGGAACGTGGTTTAAACTCCGCCATTCTCCAACCAGGACAGTGAACCCTCAATCTGCCCCACCACAAAACATCTCACCATTTGGACTGTAGCAATTATTTTCAGTGTAAAAACTCCAAAAGAAATAAAAAGCTCAAGCACACAGTATCTTATAAAGTTCACATTTTTAAGTCACAGTTAAACATTTTATTGTTCTAATTTCTGTATTATGCATTTCAGACGCTATTTATTACTTATTTCTTATTTCTGTTTATACTTTTAAAGCACCTGTGGGGCGATTTTACCATGTGTACTAACACTACTTTTCCCTCTACACTAAAAAATCTCCAGCAGATGCCAAGGATTGATGAGTATGTCAATATTTGTAATTCAGTTTCTTTTTATTTATTTTATTGAACGGGCGCAAACCTTGTGCGCGGATTCAACGGATCACACTAACCATTACTGATGGTACTCAGGAGAAAAAAAAACAAAAGAACAAACGCAAGAATCACCACACAGATATGTAAAGCCTCATGCAAGGAAGCGTACAGTATGGATGTACATTAAGAGCAATGCCACAGTGCATTATGGGAAAACGTCAATGGGGAACTCGCAAAAGTAACCTGCTCATCTTCTCTGCTGCCTTCTGTAGAGAAAAAGAGGTGGGGGTGGGGTGAGCACAAATGGTAAAAAAATGTAAATTAGAACATCACACCCGGCATATGCTTGCTTCATTTCCGGAGATTTGTTAGGTTTTCCACTGAGTAAGCAGGACATTATGTAAACAGCTGGTCTGGGGAAATTGTTCATTAAATGCAGCATATCAATAATTCACCAACTTCCTCCATTCAAATGAGCTTCTGAATATTTATCTTTCATTTATTGTCGCAATGTCACCTGGCCCTCATTACTGCAAATCACTGCGCAGTAGATTTAATGACCAACTGATGTGTCGCTATGAGACTGAAAACCAGTAGTACTCAAGAATCAAAACCAATCTATCTCAAACAAAGCAAGAATTGTTTTATGTATCTATACACAAATTAATTTGGTGAGCAAATCCCGAAAAGCACAGTGTGTTTACGGCTAACAAAATAAGTCATTTTTAACTTAAGGCACTCAGCCGTGCTAAACAGTTAAAGAGTAAGTACACCCACTGTCTCAGCCTGTCTCCACCTACTACCTATTTAGAAAAATACTTTGTGGGGTGAGCGAGAGAGAGGGGTGGGGGCGGAGGAGCTGTGTCCATCGTCATTTGCATAAATTAATGTACATTATTTTGTAACTTGGATCAAACTGTCAAACTAGACATTGCACATCAAATATGAATCAAGATTTAGCAACTGCATGGCCTATTTCTCACCCCAAATATTTTCAGAAACATATTTTAGTGGACTATTTAGGTGGAATAAGAGAGTTGAACAGGACACCACATTGTTCCAATTTAAAAACGTGGAGCCGAAACTAAAGTAACGTATCGGGTCTAACCAATCAGGTGCTGGCGGTTTCCATTGTGGGCAACAAAAATTATCCATATGAGGTAGAGGTACCTCCAAAGAGGTAATCTGACATCATGATTGGGGCGGGGGCAGTGTGGGGAGCAAAAAATAAATTTCAACAGATTTCAGAATATTATTTCAGAATTGTTGAAATAACCGAATGCATTAATAAGTTTCAGTATAAGGTAGGCATACAAACACGCTTACAGCGAAGAAAAAGTGATCTAGGGTGTACTTACCCTTTAAATTAATGTAAGGATACATTAAAATGCAATAGGAACAAAGACCCTTTTTGGTCATTCTATTTTTATATACACGCAGCCTTGGCTTGCTCAAAAGCACAAATACTTCAGGAATACCATGCATTTGCTCCTTAAAAGATGAATTGAAAAATCCTCACAAAACATTAGAATTTTTTAAATTTCAACTGGACCCTAATCCTGGTCAACAGGCTATCAAAATTATATAAAGATTTCTGTATGTACATGCTAGCAGGTACCTGGATTATACTCTTCCTCAGAGTAAATGGACTTGGACCCTTCAGCTATTTGGGAAAGTTTGCGATAGACCTGTCTCTTCTCCCTCAGCACTCGCTGGAAGTTGTTGAGACATTTGAGCCGGCGCGCCTCCTGCTGGCTGATATCCGATGGCGCGGGGCTGCTCTCGAAGGCACGTTCTGCCTCAGGGCGCTCCTCTTCCAGCTGGGGTTCCTCATCGATAGACTGACCCCCTGCCAGAGGTAACTCTGTGGGGCTGCAGAGAGAGGTTCTGGCATCGGGTGAGCCCCAGTTCTCGGGTGGCTTCGGGCTGAAGTGGGGTTCCTCCGAGCCACCATCCAGACTGAGAGATGCGTCACTGCGTGCCTCCTGGTGGGGATCAGAGGGGCAGCAATCTGAGGCCAAGCTGGTCTCGCCCTCTGTGTCCCGGTGGCTGGTCTCCCCCCAGGGCAGTTCACTGGGTGAGTTGCCGGGACTTTCAGAAAATTCAGTCTCGTCGAAATCCCCGAGGCCCTGGGGCCCGGTAGCCTCTAGCTTTCTGAGAGCCGACTTGAAGGTCAGAACAGCATCGCCGATCCGTTTTACGTTGAAGCTTTGGTCGAGGCTGGTATAAGGCCCCGGGTCTGAGCGGTAGGCGTATTCTTCCCCGGGCCCCACCCACTCCCTCTTCTCACACTCTCTCAAACCTGCGTCCGGACCGTCCCTGGAAGCGGGGCAGAGATCGCAGGAGGAGTACACATCCTCCTGGCAGCAGTCGTCACAGTCTGTGAACACGATGGTGGAGTTGTGGCTGAGGCTGCCAGAGGGGGCGCTGCCGAGCTCGTCGGCATACACCTCGGCAGTGTGGTAGCCAGAGCTGCGGGAGTAGGGGCAGCTAGCCGTGTATTCACACTCCAGGTTAGGGATCTGAGCCTGGCCATTTGGAGCCGTCTCCTTGTCGTGCGAGAGGGGCCTGCCAGATCTCCAGTCAGCCAGGCTGCACAAGCTGGAGGGGGAGTTGTAATGGCGACCGAATAGGAGGGAGAGGTGCTCCGAGCTGCTCAGGGAGGATTGCCCGGGGGTACTGCTAGTCTCTCCACCCCCGTACTGGTCCCAGTTGTCGGGTTCACCAAAGTTGTCACCCTCCTCGATGCTGTCTTGTCGGGAGTAGCCTTCTTCTTCGCTCCAGCCCACCGTGTCGTCTCCGCTCACACTGCGTCGAATTCCCACCGCCATCCAGCCTTTGTTCCCAAGGTGGTCCTGGGTGCCAGGATGACATCCACCAGGTTTTTCAGGTTCTGACCCTGCGCTCTTTGAGCTGTGACCCGAAGACAGCGAGCTGATGCTGGGGCAATCCTGGCAATCCTGCTGTTCCAGGTAGCCAAAGCTAGCCTTCCTGGCGCCAAAGCAGCGTAGATCCAAGCTCTGGTTTGAGACATCCTGTTCCGTCGGCCTGCAGATTTTAGAACTCGATGGCTCGTCCATGTTGGGGGTTGCTGAGGCTGCTTGCCGGGCTGAACTAGGCCTTCTCCGTGAGCCCCGCTGGGATGGAGTCAACTTTCTGTCCTCACCCCATACATAGTACTGGGATGGTGAGCCGCTGATCGTCTCAGAGGATGCCGCTGGAATGTTCTCCTCTCTGCGCAGGCTGCCACAGTGGCTGCTGGGCCTCTGAGGGAGGCCGGGCCCAGCAGATGCTCCCGAGCGTAGCTCCTCAATCTCAGACAGGACTGCATCCACGCAGCTCGAGACCTCATCCACGGACCCCCGAACCGAGGTCAGGTACTGCCGCAGGTCTGAAATCTCCTCCTGGATCTTGTTAATCCCCCGAAGTTCCTTTAGAATGTGTTCAACAATATCACTGGACTCCTCCTCATTCACCTCCTTCTCCCCTACGGCACTGTTCAACATGGAGGCCACAGATTCCTCCCCCTTGCTGGTGGCGCTACGTGCCTCTTCTTTCTCCAGGCCTTTAGCGATGCCAGAGCTGTTCTCGCCAGAAGCCGGCCGGTCTGGTCTGAGGCCGTTGTTTTGAACAGTGCAGGGGATCTTGACATAGCCCTCCCGGTTCAGCTCCACCTCTCCTACGCAGGACATGGTGGAAGGAGGCACATTGTGGCCCCTCCCATTAGGGACTCGCAGGGCGGAGAACTCGCCACTGGAAGGGTCCCTCTTGATGCCGCAGACGAACATGTCCCTCTCAATCTCCACGGATGAGTGGTGGGCCGAGTGCTCTCCGGACCCTTGAAGGAACTTCTGAATCTTGCTCCGGAGACCCTGGGCCACCTTGGAGCTCTGGGGCTTCTTCTTGGCCAGGTCTTTCTTTTTGGACTTCTTGTGCTGAAGGATGCCGGTCCCATCTTGCCCGCTGGCACGGTTCCTGGAGAACATCCTTTGCAGGCAGATCGGCCGTATCCCAGACCCTGCCCGTCCCCAGATTCCTGCTTCAGCAGTTCGCCAGCACCCGTGGCCTCAGCTCAACACTGCTGCGATGCACCACCATTTCACTTTGGATGCCAACGGTAGCTTTGTTACTCCACCTCATAGGACAGCTTTAGTCATGACTTTGCAAGACAGAGAGAACACAAGTTCACGAGTAAAAGTGAGCATTCGACCGGTTACTCAACAGAGGCCCACATAATCCAACAAAGATAACAGATAACAATAACCAATCTTGGAAGCACAGCTAATATTTGAATTCCTTTCCCATCAAAGCTGTGTGGTATTAAGAAAGAGGCGTGTACAAATGAAGAAAAAACTGAAAAAAAAGCTATTTCACTTCAAGTCAAAAATAGAACTGGACCGTTTTCACACTATACTTTTCTGTACATGATAAGCTTGACTTTGACAAAGCTTACTGTGAAATAATCAATGCAGTGTGATTTCAATGACATGTCACGTGGGTTCATTAATTGCCAACAGTGTTGTGTTTACACAGAGTAGGCCAGTGGATAAAAGCAATTACAGAACTCACCATTGTGAATAACTACGTCACCAAAAATCCAACTAATGCGGAGGAAATGACAGTCAGACATTGCCACAGCAGTGACACATTTTTCACTAAATCTCTTCATGCGACTGTGTTCATTCAATGATTTCCAAAGCTGAATGTCCTTGGGAAACATCCCCACCCCTCAGCAACCCCCTTTCTGCAACCCAGTTATTTTGTGTACACTGTGTGTTCCAACAGTGTAGCCTCTCCCTCACATGTGTGTTTACTGTCCAATAGGAATTGTTGTCTGTGTCTAATGTCCAATAGGAATTCCTTGCTGGATCTAGTGTCCAAAAATAATTTCTTGGCTGGGTCTAGTCTCCAATAGAATTTCCTGTCAGTGTGTAGTGTCCAGTAGGAATCCTTGTCTGTGCACCTCTTTTTTCAAGCCTCATTAGTTGGGCTTTTCTACCATTATTCTCACATATTCCATTCAAATTGCAAGGTCTATATATGTATGTTTATTTCTATTGTCAGCCCATCAAATCCAAGGCAGCCGAGAAATCATGTTTCTTTTCTTAAACATATTTTCCTTGGAAGAAGTCTCATACGTTTTATTGTTTCCAAATTTTCCAAGAACGGGCTTTGTGAAACAATGCCCACCTGGCACACTTCCCCACGGGCACTTATTTTCTCTGTCAGGACAGAGATTCTGTAAGTGGGACAGACACACACAGCATGCAATCGCTTTGTGTGAGCAGTAATCACTTAATGTTAAAATGGCTTTTCGACCACCAGCATGGACTAGCCACTGTGCACAAATACAAACTGTTCTTTGGAAAGAATACAAGTGATTCAATCTCAGTCCAGTGGACACCACAACACAGCGAAGGAAAGCCCATACAAATGGGAGACATATTTAGCCTAATTTTAAGGGTTTGACTACAATTCTGACCTTGAAAAATGTAAGATAATAAGCTGGGACCTTTTTTTGTGTTTGTTTTACAACCCACCCCTGCCCCCACTTCAGAAAATGGGAATTCATCATCATCTTTCACTGATATTCACTCAACTTCCTGGTTAGGCAAAGTGTGTAAATTTCAAGCATTTTAAATACAGTATTTCACCCAGGTCGCAGATATCACATTTTTATTATATTTTGAGACAAACCAACAGAAAGACCATAAATATTTCATTTCTGAACCAGAAGCTGCTATAGAATAGCTTGGTGTTTCAAGGGGATATCACAAAAGCTGTTCCTGTTACCTACTACATGCGGTGCCATTGCGTTTATATTACACTGGAGACAAGATTTCAGATTAAAACGGTAAAAAATGGGAGACCATGTGACACGGTCTGTGTGGCGGCTGATCCATGTGCATCCAGGGGGGGTTCGATTCCCCCGCCACAGCACTGTGACTCTCTCTGCTTTCCCCCTGTCTGGATGGGGTGGAGGGGTAGACAGGCAGGGCAGACCCTCTGCTCCCCCGTTTAAAAGGGTAAAGATATTATGCAAAATGAGCCACTACAACAACAAAAAACCTCAGAACCTCAGAATCCCTTAAGCTATGTGCTCTTACATTATATAAGAATAAATTACACAGGAAAGTCACTGTGATGAGTGCAGTATTTATGGACTACAATGCCTAAATTAAATTGCACAACTACAGTATATGGCTGTAGACCTGTCTCCAGGGCATCACAGTCCTCGACTGAAAATCAGGGCCACACTCTGCACCGTTATTGTGACTATTGTGCAACGGCGCATTGATCTTCAATATCCATTATATACCTCAAGCATGTCCTTTTGTTTTAGCTATATAATTCAATGTCAATAAATCGACTAAAATGCACTCTGGTCTGGGTTATTCTACAGGCTCTATGTTATTGCTCAACGTGTGCCTGTGTCCTCATGCGTTTGGGTCAGCTTTTCAAGGTTGGAAGCAGAGCACGCTCTTCTTTTTGAAGCCGTTCGAAATGTTCCCACAGGCCCCAAGGCTCCGGCCGGTTTTTGACCCCCCCGCCGTCAGCCTCGAGGGGAATCAAGGCTGCGGCCTATCGGAAAAGTGGCAGAGGAGCGCTCGACTGCGGTGTCAAAAATATATGAGTCGACGCATGGGGGGAAAAAAAAAAAAAAAACACCGGCAAACAGTGCACGGAACATCAAAGCGTCCCGATGGCGGAGCGTGAGATTAAAGACACTCTGCACAACAAAGTGCACAGGGGCCAATTAAGATCGATGAGCCCGCTTGTGTCGCGACTGAATCTCAAAGCACTACGCTTAGTAACAGCAACCACAGAGCCAAAAAAACCTTGAGCGTGATTCCTATTAAGTGGTAATTAAAAAAATGGAACCGAAACAAAAAAAAAGCGGAAAGACATTAAAACTCGCCTTGATGGTAGCTATGGAAACCCCGGCGGATTACCCGGCTTCCGCGCATTTCAGCGCTGCCCTGTCCCTCGTGCCGCGGCTACCGACCGGAGATGGCTCGGTTCTCCGGAGCTCCCGGGTGAGGCCATTGGGCACCGTTACGCGAATCGTCTTAACTTCTGCGCTCTGTCCTGGCCTTCGTGAATACACACTTTTAAAAGGATCAACGCTGGATACTGTGTGCCAATGTGTTCTGTAGAGCCTTGTTTTGGCTTTCATGAATATACACTGTTAATGGGATTGGTGCTGGATGCTATAGGCCAACATGTCAGCATCACTGCCAAAAATACAGTAAGGACTGTGACAGACAGGTCGACTAACAGGCAGATCACCAGGAGGACCTTTCCCCCTTGGAAACGTTGCTCATTGTTGCACAGTACTGAATACACTCTGCTCCATCCTAACTCTGCAGTTAGTCCCCTGCTCAACACCTCCATCTCTGCCACACCCACACGCCCCCTGTGTCCCTTAAGCAAGACGAGGGACGCCGGCCTTGTACAATGCTTAGGGAACTGGGCTTGTGTCTCAGAGGCAGCTTGTTACAATCCCAGGTAAGGTGTTGTCGTTGTACCTGTGAGCTAGGCACTTAACCTGCATAGCTTAAGCAAATATCCAGCTGTGTGTGGATTGCAAGCAGAACTGTGTAAATGGAGCTTCTAAACCGTTACCAAGATAAACAGTTTAAACAGTCTTCCCTCATGCCCACATTCAAACAGTCTTCCTCATGTCAGACAGTTAGAGGGAATCTCTGGCCTGCAGTCAGATTTTATGGTCTGTAACAGTGACACGCCCTCCAAATGTTGGCCAAGTATATTAAAAACGATAACCACTTCGTCAGTTACTAATGATCTTGGTTCAGTACTGCACACTTTCTCTGTGTTAAACAAGAGTGCAACCTTGGAAGAAAGATTGGGAGGGATTCCTTGCTGTACATAGCTGCTTTCGTAGAAATTAAATTTAATACATTTTTCACTAGGGTTTGCAAGCAAGGCTAATATACACCAATCACACGAGGAGTCAGCTATTAGTTGACTAACAGACTATGGTGAGAAGGCACACATTAACAAAGGTGTTTGTTTTCATTTTTAATCAAATAAGTTATATCTAGTGGCATGCCATCAGCTTTCCAGCTCACCTCTGACGCTGTAGACTACTCACAAAAGCCGGATGCGGCAATGCTACCATGAAAAACAGATTGAGCAGAAGTGGCTATCACGCTAAAAGCTATTGCTTTTAAATGGCACACCATTGACCGATAAATAATTGCTATATCACCGATCGAACGGCTTCCATCTTAACTCCTAGCTTATGGTTTGTTTTGAAAATGTGATGGGAATATGAAGCGGGCGCTCGATCAGTAAGCCCCCAATCCTGGAGCTTGCTCATTGGGAGAGATATGATCAGCAGTAGTCTCAAAAAGAGGAACTGTGACTCAGGTATTCACACAACTTAAGTTGATGTTAAATGCAGACAAATCCAAATGAATGCTATTTTCTAATGGCAAAGAGTTAACATCTAGTCTTCCTAAGATCTCAACTGGTCAAGAGGTTGAAATTGAAATGGTCAAAACATACACTGCTCAAAGAAATGAAGGGAACACTTAATCAACACAGTATAACACCAAGTCAATTAAACTTCTGGGATATCGATCTGTCCAGTTAGGAAGTGTAAACGATTGTGAATCAATTTCACCTGCTTTGGTGCAAATGAAAGTGACAACAGATGGCAGGAGAGGCAACAGCAAGACAACCCCCAAAAAGTAAATGGTTTTGCTGGTGGTGGCCACAGACTATTTCTCTCTCCTTATCCTTCCTGACTGATTTTTCTCTAGTTTTGCATTTTGCTAGTGCCCTTTCTACTGGTAGCATGAGGCGGTACCTGCAGCCCATTCAGGTTGCACAGACAGTCCAGCCCTACAAAATGACCTCCAGCGGGCTACTCGTGTGCATGTCCAAACTGTCAGAAACAGACTCCATGAGGGTGGCCCGACGTCCTGAAGTGAGACCTGTGCTCACAGCCCAGCACCGTGCAGCTCGATTGGCATTTGCCAGTGAACACCAGAATTGGCAGGTTCACTATTGGCGCCCCGTTCTCTTCACAGATGCGAGCAGGTTCACACTGAGCACATGTGACAGACGTGAAAGAGTCTGGAGACGCCGTGGTGAATGTTATGCTGCCTGCAACATCATCCAGCATGACCGGTTTGGTTTAATTGACTTGGTGTTATACTGTGATGATTAAGTGTTCCCTTAATTTTTTTGAGCAGTGTATAAGTATTTAGGTATTATTATTGATCAGAACTTGTCATTCAAATCACATATTGAAAACCTTGTTTCCAAGCTGAAACTTAAATTAAGTTTCTTATTTAGGAATAAATCCTGTTTCTCCCTCCAAGCAAGAAAATACTTGATTTCGGCAACTTTTTTGAAAGAGTTTGGGTTTGTAGCAATTAGCCAAACGCGACAAAACAAAACACGATAACAGAACGTGAGGACCACTAGAAGAGTCTCAGTAGCAAAATAATAAACAGCCCACTAACACGGGTGTGGCTCGTAGACACGAGCAGAAAAGTAAGAGAACAGAGACTCCTAAACAGAAATATACACGAGCATAGCTCGAAAAAGGAGAAAACAAAGAATCACCTTCGGAACGTAGACTATAACGCCAGATAAGAGGTGAAAAATTTATGAAATAAAAATAAACCTCTCCCTCTCGATATAGCAGAAAGTAGAAGAGAGTAAGAAACAAAAATAATGAAAGGGACTAATCCCTAAAGAGCTTCAAGAACAGCTAAAGCCAATCAAGTAGTGAAAATATAGAGCAGCTATTTTCTAACCAACCCTGACTATGTGAAGGCATGAAATGACAAAAAAGTGCCAGGAAGCGGAAGTGAGAGGCTTAAATACCTAGCAGGTAATCGGACAGGTGAAACTAATGATAAGCAGGGAGAAGTAAAACCCCGAACTGGAACGTGGAAAAAATCCGATAGACTGCTAACTGGAGAAAGAGGACGAGAACCGTATCAACCGTAGAAACAAAACAAAATAGCCACCGCCCATGACACTTTTTTACCTTTATTGGGTTACGGCAATCTGCTCTTTATGAATGCACCCGACAAGTGCCTAAAGAAGGAGGATACTGTATACCATTGTGCTTTACGTTTTATGACTAGCTGTGGCAATCTTGTACACCACTGTACTCTGTATGCTGCTGCTAAGTGGCCATCTCTGCATGTCCGCAGATTTTGCATTGGTTGGCTTTTATATATAAATCCCTCCTTGGGCTGGTTCCTCCTTATCAGTGTACATACATGTGTAAAAAAATATGGCCTGCGCTCTCACAATATTCTACAGATGTTGGTCCCCAGAATTAGAACAAAATTAGGCAATAAAGCTTTTAAATATGCTGCCCCTTCTTCCTGGAATAATGTACAGAAGGACCTGAAATTGTCAGAACTGATTACTATGGGGGAAGTTAAGTCAATTTTAAAAGATTGTGAAAATAGTACTCTTGGTCAATGTGATTGCTCCTAAATTTTCACTGAAATAGTTTTTGAAAATTGTACCTGTTTATGCATCATAACTGGATTTTTGTCTTTGACCTTGTATTGCATATTAACTGGATATTGTTCTCATTCGTTTGGAGTGTGTGACAGTTGTATCTGTCTGTTTGTATTGTTTGTGTTTATTGTTGTAACAATGTTTATGCTGCCCTCTTGGCCAGGTCACTCTTGAAAAATAGATTTTAATATCAATGAGACTTTAACCTGGTTAAATAAAAGATATGATATGATGATGATGATTATCGGAGAGGACAAATTAGACCAGGAGACATTCCCCTGTGGTGAAGTGGCTGCTCCTGAGCTCTGCATCGCCTCAAGCTAAAGGTAAACTTCCCCCTTTATTGTGCACGCTTCTTTAGCTGCGTTCCCCTGAACGTGCCATGTTTTTAACCACTTCCTTCCAGTCTCTCGTCATAAATATATAATAAAGAACAAATAAACTGAGCTCTGTACAACAGGAATAGTCTGTGGCCATTGCATACACATGGATTGAGGGTACAGAAACAGGTTACAGAAATCTTTTAGATCTGAGATGTTTTCTCTCTCAATCTCTCTCTTGCTTTCAAGCACACGCACACGCACACGCACACGCACACGCACACGCACACGCACACGCACACAGACAGAATCCTCCCCAACACAAAAATTAACCACAATGTCCAGGTTTTTCCACACACTCCAACATCCAACAAGGGACGTACCGGTAAGTACAAGCAGTCCACTGACAAAACACTCACCAAGTGGGGGAAAAAACAAACAAAAAAAACACTGTGTCCGAATCAGCACCCTTCGTTACTATTAGGTAGGCTTGTCGAGTAGAAAAGACGAAAAAGTAATTAAGGAAGTGAAATGTTCTGTAAATATAGTATACTTTAAACCCCCATATGATACACTTACTTCTGGGGTTTCGCTGAGTATATTCGGGAGCACACTTTTCCAATAGTACACAAACATTTTGGTCGCATAAATACGACTTGAAGCTTTGTTTTAAAAAATGAGGCGCAGCTTCGCCGACGTTTTCCTTTAACTACAACAAAAACAACACGTGACATGGCCGCACATGGCCGGGACGTCTTACGACACTTCCAGAGTACAGTTGGAAAATAGTATGGCGGATATATTTTGCATCCTGCACATTGCGTGCTCAACAATGCACATTACACAGCACGCTTCTGCCAGTGCACTGTACGCAGAAGACAGGGCACAGTAGATACGGCTCCGATTTGGACACAGCCATGCTCTCGCTCAGTGTTGGCTCAGCTTTAATTGGATTTTTGACATGGCCCCAATAAACCGCCAATCCGAAAAGCTACTGTCCCCATCTATACGAGCCAGCCTCGACCATGGGGGAGTCTTAGACCGCTCTACTCATCTTGTAAAGCTGCCCAGGAATAATGGATGATAGAGATTGAACTGACATGCAGACGCAGCGTGTACTGTGTAAAACGAGGTGTCCACGGTGAGCCCAGGGGGTTAAAATGGAGGCAGCTGGCAGGCGGGCGGGCCCGGGCCTTTTCCGCTACCAATTAAGCCGTTAAAGCGAGACGCCCCGCCGTGCCTAACTATTGCGTTTGCGGCGTGTAACCCCGGAGTGGCAACAAACCGCCTGACAGCGTGTGTTTAGCGGCTGTGACCCCGCCCCTCCCTCCATCCCATTGGCGCCTCGGATCCCTGAACCTAGCGGACTGGTGGACGGCGATCGCTGTGGCAACATTTCACACCAGCCGGACCCAAAGCATTTTACTTTATATCAGGCCGGGCTGGGTGCCATTAACGTCCACCAGACCGTATGGGCGTACGATTCATTGCAATGAGAAGTCTGCACCACTGCACGCAATAAGAAATGAAAAACCTCGGATCATAAGGATTTTTTTCCTTCTTGATCGATATAAAACTCAATCACGGCATCGCTCTATAATTTGCGACTGCACAAGGTGTCAATCACCCGTCTTTCTGCAAATATGAAGGCAGAAGAAGTTGAAAAGATCTTTATGTATGCTCATACACGTTCCTTTTTCACATCACCCATGAAAGTGTGTATATACTGTTGTAGCGCCTTTGGTATGATTCCTGCCTGGTGGCACTGGGATTGCTGAAAACAAACCGCCAATTGTTTTTCCTTTCTCGAGTAAGAGGCTTAAACTGTCCACAGCCCCGTTTCATGTTCAATTATCCCCAAGCAATTAAAGTCCTGTGCTCACCGCCGTTGGTGAAGTAAGTGCTCTCGCCCGACACCCTTTAACTTCTCACCGCCGCTGGTGAGCGCGCTCTAGCGTGTTGTGAGGTTCTCTCGCCCGACACATTTTTTTCACGGAGCCTCTGAAGTGAGCCGTGGTTTGGCTCCTTTAATCTCCCTTTCTCCAGACGTGTGACCTCACGGCGCCGCGTGAAGGACGACCGAGAGTCCTCACCTCAGATTCATTAGTGGGTGGGGGGTGGGGTGACCAAGTACAACTCTACTACACTGCACTGTAATGTAGCACCTGAAAGGATAGCAGAGAGGATGGAAAGAAAGTAAGAGCCGAGTCTTTAGTGAGTCTTCAGAATCTGTGATATCGGTCTGAAGATAGGAAGGGACTCATTCCCTGCTAGAGTACTACAGCGCCCTTTGCAAAAAGCGGTTAGTGCTGATTAGCCCCCCAGCACCTCACTGCCCCTCCAAGGCACCCCCATCATTGACATTCAGGGCCCTGCCCCCACAATCACTCACCCAAATTAATTCAGGGGCCTACGTGATCTGCACTGGGGCTCTTACAAGATCTGGTTAAGACGCTGGTATTTACAGGGGCTTGTTTTTTTTTGGCAGCTTGCCTGAGGTTGTCTAAGGGGGAGTGATGTAGATAGATTTTTATTTTTTGCTTTTCCTCCTTAGCAAATGGGTTTCTTGTCCCTGCTTTGTCATTCAAGAAGAAATACGGCATCTCCATTAACACTAAAAAAACTGAGCTAATCCAGACAGCTGTGAGCCTGTGACCAAACAATAAGGGAGAATTTAAGATGGATGGAGGGGGCTGTACAGAGGAGTGCAGAGGAGGGGCTGTACCCCTGCTGGCCACTGTAGGAACAGCAGCAACTTGATGTATTACTGAATCTCAGAGTGAGTGAGTGAACATCCAAGGCTACTGAACACAAACCTGAACTAAACAGCCTTACATTTTTGTTTTGTTTTTTAGACTTTTTTACTGCAGTGGAGAACAACTCAACAGCAAGCAATTATTCAACAAGCGAGACTGTTGCCAACCCCGACAATGGATTTTATTCTCATTCATGCATTCATTTTTTATGTTTTCTTCTTTTTTTATTACTTTTTTATCCTGCTGTGCCTCCTGAGAAACGACAAACGGCTGTTTGAGCGCATGAACTCATCTGAGACGTTTGCTGACTAACACTACAGAGCATGTGCACTCTACCACAGTCAATCAGAGGAGAGACGTAGCAGCTGGTTACTTGTAGGCACTTGGTGAACCATTAGGGGGATACAACCACAGGCTCTTTAGACTCACCAGATATTCGGCTCCTATGTCCCGCTCTGATTCCTAACCACAGGATGTTCTGTGGGTAACTGGGGTTTCTGGTGCACGATTATGGTACAGAACATCCATAAATACAGCACCACCCTAGGCCACTGTCCCATAATGACTGTCCAGAAGGGAATTGGAAAGCAGAAAATCTGGAGAGTCTAAAGGACCTGCGATCTTATACTGCGGTATGCTGAGGGAAAGCGGCACGGTTAAACCCTCCCAAACCACGGCGGGAGTGTGATGTCACCGCAGAGTTCCAGTAACAGTGATCTAATGACATAGTCCAGGCTTAAACCTGCCCCTACAGGGCTAAGCCCCTACTGCTGGAAAGCATTACATTACATTATCATTATTACATTATCTATACAAAGCGATGTACAATAAGTGCATACCGAAGGGCACTGCAACAGCAACAAACAGGTCAGACAGAGTAGTTCTATCATAAAGCAACAGCTATCCATAGACATGAAAATTGAGTCTAGTTCACAGAGTAGGCTATGGTTAAATATTCAGAGCTCAGAAAGCACGTTAACATAGATTCTTTAGATTCAAGAGATACTCAGCTCTAACATTGGACGTTCTGTCTCCCAACTGCTAAAGCTGAAACACTCGACACGTCTCTTGACCATTTGTGTAGCACTGTGACCCGGTGCAATGCTCTGGCAATTAACGTTTTCACCCCCTGGCCAGGGTGGCTTGTGGATTATAAAAATCACCAGACATTTTCAAAATTTTACCAGCCCCATTACCTTTTACAATATAAATTAACCTGGTTGGTTACTGGCTAAAGTGGCTACTAGAGTAGAAAATCTTACCAGCCACAATCAGAATTTTACCAGCATTTGGTTGGTGGTGCGTGTTAATTTCGCACCCTGGATGCTCCGTACCGTAACACAGCACCCGAAACCCGAAAACCTGTCCCAGATCAGTTTGAATGCCTGGTTCTAAATGTTTGTATGGGGCGCACTAACTTTACGGTCGTGGGAGTTTATGCTCTCCCCTGTGCCATTATCAACTTGTCTATTTTATTGTCTGCGTATGCCCATTCTGAATTACTAGTCATGAGAGATTTCAACCTCGATTGGTTATCAAGAGCCTCAGATGATCCCAAGGTTGTTTGCAATGATCTGAATGCCACACAGATGATCTCTGAACCCACATGACCTAATAGTAAAAAAAAAAAACCCCACAAAGTCTACACTGATTGATTTCATCTTAACAAATAGACCACATAAGTATTTTTCTAGCGGTGTCCTCCCGCTTGACATCAGTGATCATTGCCCTGTTGCCTGCATTAGGGATACAAAAATGAGTAAAGATCCATCCCGTATTATTACGAAAAGGAATATTTAAAGTTTCTGTGAACAGGCATTTACGCATGATTTACACTTAAGTGACATAAATCATTGCGCATACATCCCTGACCTGGAGGTAGCACTTAACTATTTTTCCACAACTTTTAATTCTATATTAAATAAGCATGCCCCTCTTAAGAGATTTAGGGTCAAAAATAGATCAAAACCCTGGTTTTCAAATGATTTATCTAATTAATTGCGTAATAGAGATAAGGCATGGCAACGAGCCAGAGAAACAGATTCACTATCTGATTGGCAGTATTTTAGACAGCTGAGAAATAAATGTTCTATCTCAATAAGGAAAGCAAAATCGAATTATTATATTACCTCATTAACTGATAGTGAAGGCAATCCCACAAAATTCTGAAAAATAGTGAAGTCATTGAAACATAGTCCTGCCCCATCTTTGCCCCAATATATCTATTCTGATGACATACAAAAAATGGGCGATGTCTTTAATCATCATTTCATAGCGGCAGTTAATATTTTTGTTCAAACCATGCTGCTGTATTAAATGAACAGACTGATTATCATAGCCGGCCTTTTTCTTGCCCTTCAGAAATTGAAGCTTTCTTCTCTTTTAGGAAATTTACGGAAGATGAGATATTAAATGCATTATTCGCTATAAATGTAAAGAAATCCATGGGGGAGGATCAATTAGACCCTAGTATTTTACGACTTCCTGCTCCACTGATTGTAAATCCGGTGGCAAATATTTTTAATTTATCACTTATTACTGGGACTATTCTGCACATGTTCTGCCACTGTTCAAAGGGGGTGATACAAGTGAGGTAAATAATTATCGACCAATCTCCAAACTGTCTTGTTAAGCAAAAGTGCTGGAGTCATTGGTAAATCAGCAACTGCGCACTTTATTATCCATTAATAACATTCTAAACCTGTTTCAATCTGGTTTTATACCCAGCCATAGTACCATCTCAGCAGCCACCCTAGTTATAAATGACATTATAAATACAATTGATGAAAGTCAAAAATGTGCAGCCCTATTCATTGACATATCAAAGGCCTTTGATGAGGCAGATGAGGTAAGGTCACCCTGCCTGGTGGTCAATAAAGGGGTACCACAGGGGTCTATTCTGGACCCTTTATTGTTCACAATTTATATTAAAAATATTGCCACGAAAATAGAAAACTGTAATGTTCATTTTTATGCTGACGATACAGTACTTTATTCCTCAGCGCCCACTAGCAGACAAGCTTTTTCATACTTGCAGGATGCTTTTTTTTTTCTGGCCAGTCTTAAATTAGTCCTGAATGCCAGTAAAACTAAGTTTATGATATTTTCTATACAGAACATTGACCCCACTGATGCACATTTGTCTACTTTGAACAATGTTGAGATTAAACGTGTCCATGAATACAAGTATTTAAATATCTGGTTAGACTATGATTTTCCTTTAGGTCACATGTTACAAATTTGGCAAACAAGCTTAAACCCAAAATTGGCTTCCTTTATAGGAATAAGCCCTGTCTCTCTATGGGCAGCAGAAAAAGGATTGTGCAGGCTACAATATTGTCAGTTCTCGACTATGGTGATACACTTTATATGCATGCCTCAGCCTCTGTTTTAAAGCCATTGAATGCCATTTATCATAGTGCTCTATTTATTACGGGCGTTGGGTTCCAGACTCATCATTGTACCCTGTATCATACAGTTGGTTGGTTCTCTCTAAATCTACAGAGGAAACTGCATTATGTATTATTTATTTACAAAGTTTTACTTGCAAAACTCCCTCTGTATGTATCCAGTCTTTTATCAATTAACTTCTCAAACTATGCCACTAGATCTCAGGATTGTATCACCCTAAAAACACCCAGATATAAGACTGAATGGGGCAAAGCTGCTTTTAGTGTTTCAGCACCCCTTATATGAAATTAATTCCAAGATACAACTAAACTATCTTCTCTGGTGTCTGATAAGATTTTTTAAAAGCTAGTGGTTGAAACATGTGGGAAAAAGAGCATTTGTAATTGTTCTTGAAATGTTTTTATGTGTATGTATGGTATGTAAATAAGCCGCTCCTTTTTTTCACACACTTTGACTTTTTTCACACACTTTTAACCGGCGGCCAATACGCCAATACGGGGCGACGAGCTTTTTACCAGGCTTTACTAGCAGCAGGGCGGCGCAAGAGCGAGACAGACAGAGATAATGCGAGGAAGAAGACGAGAGTTTTTGACGTTTTGAACAGCCGTTTTTTTTGATGTTTTTTTCATCATCATCACAAAAACACACATGGAAAAAACACTTGAAGAAGCAATTGATATGAAATTTTTATTAAAAGGCAATCGATCTGGCTGAAGAAGAGAAGAGAAAAAACTGCAAAAGGAAAAACATTTTTTTGCCTGAATATTTTTTGCATTTTTATTTGATTGATCGCGATCGCGATGAACGCGCATAAAAAAAATAAAAAAAAAAAAAATAAAAAAAAAAAAAAAAAAAAATAAAAAAAAAAAAAAAAAACAAAAAAAACAAAAAGGCCTACTATTCGACATTATTATCGATTTATATTATCGCTTTCAACACGGCTATTTTACTTACTTTTTTTTTTTTTTACTTTTTTTTAACTTGGGTTACGAGCTTTTTTTTTTTTTTTTTTTTTTTTTTTTTTTTTTTTTTTTTTTTTTTTTTTATTTTTTTTTTAGTTGTTAATAATTTTTTATTTTTTTTTTTTTTTTTTTTTAAAAAACAAAACACACAGGAAAACAATTATTTTCAAAATATGTATGTCAAATGTCAATTAAATAAAATATAATAATAAAATAATAAGTTACCTTTCTGTATTATTGTGCCGACTAGCGAGGGTATTTTAACATTTAGTCTCTCGTCTCGACGCGCCGCGCATACTACTGTGTATCATCTTCTTGTGTAAATATATCATGTTACAACGTGGACACACTGGCGGCTTTATAGACAAGTGCGGCCTATATATATACAAATTTTTTTTTTTTTCTTCTAATTCGTGGTGCGCTTTTTTTTTTCAGTGCGCTCAATAGTCCGGAATTTACGGTATGTAAGTTTTATGCATTATACTTTGCTTTTTAACTTTGTATATTCTTTTTCATTTTGTATTGCTTTCTAATCTTTTTGTTTGGTCTCAGTGGGTCCCCCATGCTAAAATAAAGGTTTATTAATAATAATAATAATAATAATAACTTCCTGTTGTTAAGATGTGGAGAGGACAAAAGGCAGCTGAATATCTGGTGAGTGTACAGAATCTGTGCCTTTACAAGCTTCGTCCCCCCCCCGTCCCCCCATTTTTTTGAGCACTGATGGGCTGTCAGCGGTTATGATGCTAGATTAACTGTCAGTCTGGACCTTCATTATCCAACCACAATACCCAAGTTTAGCACCGGTGTTGTGTCCTTGAATCCCTGATGGTACAAACACCCATTAGCCTGATTAGAGCCAAGATGACCACAACTCATAATCAGCCATTTTGCTAGTGGCCAATCATGCTAATGAAGTTACTGGTAAATAAAAGGCTTCTCGAAATATCAGGTGTCAAATTTCCAAAATACATTTCTCTTGTCATTTTCCCTTCCTAATTGTTCAAGCCTTAAAAAGGTAGAAATTATATCACTATAATAATAATAAAAAAAAGATTAATTATTATTATCAATATTATTATTATTATTTACAGACTTGTCCAGCAGCTACCGTCCATCCCTCTTTCAGTTTCTGGAACATACTCCTTAAGGAGGGGATCAGCCTTTACCCCTCTGTGATTGGCTTTCGGCTATCCAGGTCATAAATCAGAATAGTCATCTCTTAGGGAGGGTCTACAGAACGGGTGTCTCATTTACCCTAAATGGTCGGTGGACTGTCAGTAATTTATCCGGGCCTCAGGAGAGAGGGGGGAGCACAGCTGGTGGAAGTCTGGTTCTAATCTGAAATAACATCCCGGGGGCCATGTGTTTCTTTTCTCTCCTCAATCACGGTCTGCTACCCATAAAAGTCTAATGCACATACCACCACTCCCCCCCCCCCCCAATCCACACTCGACTCACAGACTTTCCCTCCTCTCTAAACAAGAAAAGCTCACCTCAGGATTCACGCTAAATCAATCGCTCCCTTTCGGCTATGCTTTTGCGCTTGAGCTAGGAGGGATCCTTTTAGAAGTAAATTCTGTTTCACGATGGGCGAAGCTTTCAGAGTTTCACGTCCTTAAAGACGCAAATGCCTATCGCTAAAAAATCCGCCGTCCTACACCCAACTCACGTAAAAATTAAATGCTGGCTCTGTTTCCAAAAGATGTGCCTGCTACGACCATGCTCATAAGGGTTAGCGATAAGTACTAAATTCCCTGTCTTCCCTCCTCTGTAACAACCTAACACAGCCAGCCATCCTAAAAGCACATCTGCAACTTTTAGACAAACGAGGTGAAAGATTGTTCGGCAAAGTGAACATCATCTATTTCCTGCACAATGACCTTCTCCTTATAAAAGATCAGATGAAGTCCCCGATTCTGTATCCACAGGTTAAAGAAAAACATACCAGTACAGTCTTTGATGAGAAAAGGATTCTTTTTTTACCCCTACATAAATATACCCCACATGTATTACAGCAGTCAAGGAACATGCACTAAAATCAATGTCTACGCAATCGTTAAACAAACACGGATTTGTATAAAAGTACAAACGAACCATCAACAGTATAACTTAAGCTTCAAAATCAACAGAGGAAAAAAACTAGACGTGGACAAAAGGTCAGCGTACTCACCTCAATGAAGCGAACAAATATTGTTAATACAACAACCTGAGAAAGAGATCCGTGTGAGGAAATGACTTTGAGAGGACTGCGAGATGCATCGGCGGAAAGAGAGAAAACTCCTGAGCCGCCAGGAGGGGAGGGAGGAAACGCCCAGACAGCCGGCGCCCGCGTTTTTCAAAAGGAAATCGATCGACAAAAAGACACGTGAAAATGTCCGCGGGTCCGCTTCACCCCATGTTCCTACGACCGAAGGCAGGCGCCAGGGAGCGCGCTCAGAGGGATCGGCTGGGAGGAGACGCGGTCGCCGCCTCTCTTCAGATGGACACAGACTGTGGCGTCAGTTTGAGTGTCTCTCCATCTCTCTCTCTTTCACTCTCGGTCTCTTTTTCTCTCTTAGACTCTTTCCGTCTCTTTTGCTCTCTCCCGGTCAAACAGTTTCTCTTTTTTCCTCAGTCTCTCCTTTGCCCTTTCCCAGTCTCTCTCTGTCACTCATTCTCTCTCTCTCTGCCTCTCTTTCTGTCTATTTTGCCTTCTCAGTTAGTCAGTTTATCTTTCTTTCTCTCTCTCTCTCTCCCTCATGTGTATGCAGCTGGTTGCAAGAAGCAAAGCTGAAACTGTCAACATGCAGTCTCTTCGTTTTCTGCCTCCCCCTCTCCATCCCTCTCTCCCCCTCCCTCTTTCCTTCTCCCTCTCAGTGTTCTAATGCTCTCTCTCTCTCTCTCTCTCTCTCTCTCACACACACACACACACACACACACACACACACACACAACAAACGCCTGTAGATGCGTGCACACAAATTCAGCGCAGCGCACAGAGGACAGTTAAACGAGCAGAACGCAAACCCCAGCAGCCACGGGAGGTAAATACAAATTGCTCCCATGTTAAATTGTCCCCCGTTTAACCGAGCATACTTTTTACAGATTTTTCAATACAATTTATCCTGAGAGAGCGAGCGAGCAAGGCACAGCACTGTATGTGGACACCGACATCTGATTATCATCTACTTGGGATAACCTTGGCCTACATGGACGTGCTAACACTCCCTGTGCCCTGCCAAACCAGCATTGACCTGAGGTGAGGTGTCAAGCAGTGGACGAGTGATTCATGACTTTACTATTTATTACTACAATAAAAAAGAAAAGAAAAAAAGGAAACCGCTGTACAGCTCGTGTCCGAGCGCTTCCTGAATTCTCAGATAAATCTATTTTATATCGCTTTACTCTGAGCATTCCTCCTCACCCCCCACCCCCGCCCCCCATCCTATTGGCCCCTTTAGCTGCATTTAGCCGCCCATCTCCAGCGGCCGTCGCAATGCAATCACCATAATGGACACCCGGAGCAATCCCGGGAACGTCGCTCACAGCCCGGACCATACATCAGGCTCCCAGGAAAAACCGTGTGGCACAGTCTGTGGGGCGGTCGACTCTCGACCCCATATACGAATCCTCCCATGCAGGCGGGGGTTCCTTTCCCCTCCGTGGCACTTTCTTTACTGTGATCCCATCTCTATCTGTAACCCTCACTGCTCTCCCCAATAGAATGAAAAGGCATGGTTGGCAGTTTCACACGGCTGGCATCCTCCACACTGACTGTGAGCGGAAAGCTGCCTCTCCCATGCCTAAGGGTGCAAATATCGAGATTCAATTATTCCGGGCCACTCGTCGGGCAAATCCATAAAGGAGGTTTCGACAGCGAATCGCAAACCAACCAATTTTAGTGAGACACCATTTCTTCATTGTTAATAAAGTGATCAAAGGTTTTCCCTTTGATCAGTAATGTTTCCAATGAGGCTTCGGTGAGAACCATCGGCATTAGTACACCTCTTGGGCGATCTGGGCCTCAACATGCCCACACACTCACAGAATATACTCAGTAACCGCAGAATGGGGCTGGTAGATGTGTACATGCCGATATTGGTATCGATACCACGCATCATTAGTTGTGGAGGTCACTGGGTCAAGCACTTCCAAGGACACTTTAACGCTGGGGAATATTCCCTGTCCTCAGAGGCTGACTCGTCGTTCAGGGCACCGAAGCGGCGCCAAAGGTCAAATTAGAATAGTCTGGAAAACCAAAAACACCAGCGACAGTCTTTCACCGCAGATGAATGAAAATTGTTCACCGCGACAAGTGTGACTTCACAAAACAAATGGTCTTAACCATTGACCTGGCACCTATTGTTTGATAAACAGCCCGAGATTTTTTTTAAATTCACATTTTGCGCAGTGTTGTCTTGGTTCCCTACCTCAAGACGGTTACAGACTGTTTGAAACAGGGAGCAGACACCGGACTCTCCGCAGACTTTTGCCTTTCATGGTCGAGCATACCAACCCCCCTTTGTAGACTACATTTCCCACCATTTTTCCACACAAAATTGCAAACACCAATGGCGTCCTTCATGGAAGATGATTACATTACGCAGAAGGTACGCTTGGAGGTGAAACGTCAAGTCCGCTGACATCCGTACTCATACATTTTTTGACGACTATGAATTGGCCTTCAACGGGTTGAGTGGATGAGAGGTTGGGATAGAGAGAGGTGGAGAAAAGTTTTATGTCCTCATTCAGGCGATGTCATTTATTTTCCATGTCATCTCATTACCTGCCCCAGAGTTAGTGTTACACATCCGGCCTCCCTTCTGATCCATTGCATTACACTAAATCTACATTACACTAGACACTACTATCTCCTGCTCTTATCCAGAGTGATGTCCAGAAGTGGAGAATAATCAGTGTAACTCTCAGGATCCCTCTGTATGCTCATCTCTCCTCCACACTTTCTCAATTTAATAATCCTTCATTGGCATGACTGAGTAAGATGATATTGCCAAATCATAACATTCAAATAAGACGAAAATAGCAATTTTAAAAAAAATTACAAAATAAATTTTCTCTCCCTCTACTGATGCAGATTCCAACTCTGCTTCTAAATTGGCTGTGTTAAATTGGCGCAGCAAAAAAAAGAACTTCTGTTGTTATGATTTCTGAAAAATGTGAAGCCCATATTAAAACTGCTCACTGCCAGATTCTCTCTCCCTCTCTCTCTCTCCGACCTCTCTCTCCGTCCTCTCTCTCAGTCTCTCCCCTCTCATTCACTTTTTCAGACTCACCCCAGGGCTCCATTAACTGAATTCCGGCAGAAGGGAGGGAACGAGGGACAGAGACACAGTGAGAGAAAGAGAGAGAGAAGGAAGAATGTGTCATGGATCTTGCCTTTCTTCCCTTATTTTCGCGTCTCTTTATTCTTTTTTGTCGTTTACGGGTAATCTATCGGATTTTCCTGTGTTCCGCTACGGGTTTTGCTTTCGCCTCGTCATTATTGAGTTCACCTGTCATTTATTTCCGCTCACTATTTATACCTCGCTTCCTGCCTCTCTCGTTGCTTCCATGTCATTTCACGTAACATTCGAGCCGGTAAAAAGGGTATAGGAAGTTGTGCTGCTATCGACCGCTTTGCTTATCAACGCGGGACTTGTTAGCAGTACAACCTTAGAAAGAAAGCAAGTTCTCTTATACGCTCTTATTTCAGAGCAGAGGTTTTCGTTTTCTTTTGTTTTCTACTCGAACCTACGAGTTCCTCACCCAAAGTCTTTGGGGTCTTTTCAGTTCTCTGTTCTTTCTTTTGTTTCGCTCCACAAACGGGAGTTAGATAAGCGTTACTGCTTATTTCTTTGTTTTGCTCGGAGATCGAGCTCCTCGTTTTTATTGCGAGGTTTGTGTCTTTTTATTTTATTTTTCTCCACTACGGATCATTGTCCGTCCCAGTGGTGTTCTTTGGAACACTTTAAGATTTCCCAGCTATCGCATCTGGACCTCCAATATTCCCTCCGTGTCTCTGACATAGAGATCCATCACAGAATGTCAAAAGGACCCAATAAAAACTAAAATGACTGGAGCCAGACAGAATGACGGCAGACAAGCAGGAACAACAACTACGACTCGTATGCACAAAGGTTCTGAACCAGGTGGATAAAAGAACTGATCCGAAAGGTCCCATCTAGTCCTGCTAGAGGAAAATCGACAATGTGTTCTTCTGTTAGAACAGCTTGAACTGCAAGTATCCAAATGCCATGATAAAGGGACATTGCGTTTTTCTTTATTATTCCAAATATACAAGAAAGAACATTACACACAGTCAAAATTAATCAGCTAGAAATCAGATATAGATAAATGTCCAGACACTGTGAAACATTTCAGACTCAAAGGTTTTTGGCATAAGATTAAAATTTTCTAAGCATACATGGCGAAGAAAGAATATATACAAATTGAAGTGAAGTTAATGGCCAGCAAATGTTTCAGTGTTTCAGCAGCACTGCCTGTGCTGACACACAACATCACACAAACACACCATGAGATATTGGGCAGTGCAGCTAACCACAGGGCCCAAACGTCGCAACTGAAATTACTTCAAAACAGTCGCGTCCCTTTTCAGTATGTTGGGTAAACATGCCACACCAGTACTGGTAGAAGATAATGTGTTAAAGGGGATGAAAAGATGAACATATATATATATATTTAATAAATATAACTGTAGCTGTGTGACATTAGGATCTCAGTGCTTCCGCTTTCTAATTCTCTGAAAACAGAGAAATAAAAAAACAGACAGAAAAACAGATAGCGACAGGAAGGGAGAAGAGCGTGCAATTAATCTGTCAATGGGAACGTCACTGTCTCTCTGCTGGAGATTTCCCTTTTAGGCAAGCAAAACCTAATGCTAAATTGAGGGAAGGCAGGGGGTGGACAAAAATTGGATTTTGAAGAACATGACAAGTGTTGAGGAAACACTGAGAAATTAAGACCCTGCATCACTGCATGAAAAGGGGAAATCTGATAAAATCAGGTAAGAGGAGAGAGAGAGAGAGAGAGAAAGAGAGCGAGAAAGCGAGAGAGAGAGAAAGAGAGAGAGAGAGGCTACAGTTACACAAGCTACAAGAGTAAGAGAAAGGATATCATTACACTGTCACCAACAACCCTTAATCTCACATCCCGTTATTGTGCAGGAGAGGGGGGAGGGGCAGAAGATTACTGACAGCAGGGTCATTATAGCCCCTAGTCTTGGCAGACCCTAATCCTCCCCCTACTCCAGGCACTGAAGCCCTCCTCAATAACAAACAGATATGAACCGATATAAATGGTAAATGGTAAATGGACTGCACTTATATAGCGCTTTTATCCAAAGCGCTTTACAATGGCCTCTCACTTACCCGTTCACACACAGATTCACACACCAATGGCGGCAGCCACCATGCAAGGCACTAGCCTGCTCATTGGGAGCAATTTGGGGTTCAGTGTCTTGCCCAAGGACACTTCGACATGTGGACAGGAGGAGCCGGGGATCGAACCGCCAACCCTGCGATCAGCGGACGACCCGCTCTACCTCCTGAGCCACAGCCGCCCCTTATCTGTTCATACAGGCCATATAAACCGTACTCTCTATATAGAAGTCTACTGTACGCTTTCCCTCCATCTGAACACTGAAGACTGATGGGGGAAGGAGTTATACAATAACATAGTGGCAGGATTCATTATACACACTCCGTCTGCATGAGAGCGTGAGAGAGAGTATTTGTCTTCTTTGTCAGAGCCGTTTGTCTATTCATTACATTACATTACATTACAGGCATTTAGCAGACGCTCTTATCCGCGAGCGACTTACACAGCTTTTTGCATTTTTACACAGTATCCATATATACAGCTGGATATATCACAATACAGGTGAACCCCTGGTTCAACAGCAGTGTTCTACCTGGGAGTCAAACCTGCAACCTTTCGGTTATAAGCTCAGTTCCTTAACCAATATACCACAATGTCGGTTTAGAAATTTGACTGTGCATATGAATGCAGAATGACGTGCACAACTGAACAGGCCTTTTTAATATTGTTCAACGCAATTTAGTTCAACGTATTAGCACCTCCCAGACATTCATTCTTAGTTACACTTCATTGTATTATTTTCTTGCTATTATTTAAAATGCAATAGGGATTAGCCATGATTTGCAGTGGAACCAACCCAACCTTACATACATATTAGCATTCAAGGTGAACGTCTTTCACATGATATAAGCTTATGGTCAGAAAGTTTGTCATTTTAAGTGTCGGTTTTTCAGTTATAGGTTTCAGTTTTAATATGGTCTTCACATTTTTCAAAACTGTACCAACAGCAGTTCTTCGTCTTGCTGCACCAATTTAATGAAGCCCATTTCTAAGGCAAACTTGGAAAATGCATCAAGAAAGAGAGTGATGAATGCTTACTCTCAGAACATTTCTACTGGAAATGGTTCTCCCTGCTCTGTCTGTACAGAACATATTGCTTGTGCAGATATAGTCATAGCTATTTTTCTTTTGCGCTGTCATTATGAAAAGTTTTTCACTGCTTGTTCCAAACCGAAGTGAGCAACCGTGAGCCAATAATTGTGTATTTGTTAGCATGTACGGTCGGTCTCCTGTTCCATGATTTAACCTGCCTAGCCCCCTGTTCTTCCAACTTCCCTTTGTGTATACATCAATGGTCAAACAGGGTGATGTCCTGAAAATCGTGTCCTTGATAATTGTTTCATTAGTGTATTTTTAAAATGCATTTATGCCTGTATTTTTTACTTATGATATCGCTGAGATAAACTTGCCTTTACTTAAATCTCTGCTGGCCCCCTTGGCCAAGTCTCCCTTGGAAAAGAGTTTCTTCGTCTCAATGGGACTTCTTGAAAAAGTAAAGTAAAAAAAATAATAATTATAAATAAAATAAAAAATAATAATAAATAAATAAATAAATATATATACACACACAGTGCCCTCCTCTATTATTGGCACCCCTAGTAAAGATGAGTAAAAAGGGTAATAAAACAATTCACCGTTTGATGAATTATCTTAATCTTACACCGAAAAAATGAGAAAAATCCAACCTTTAATTGAAGTAAATTTATTATAAGAAAAGAAAATCCCTAATCAAAAAATAATTATTTTGAAGCTAATTCACCAAACGGCAATTTTTTATAACCCTTTTTACTCATATTTACCAGGGGTGCCAATAATAGTGGAGGGCACTGTATATACACAAATTCCCTGCTGCCTGTGCATTCAATTCAATTGTATTTTTATAGCACTTTTTAACTGTCAAAAAGACGCTTTATAGAGAAACCGACGGAAAATTGGACACAAACCAGGCCTGAACCCCCAAGTGAAAATGCAAACGAGGTAAACACTTCACAGGCTGCTGGGTGGCTCATCATGTTAAAGCTCTTCTAGTGCTTGGATGAGTCCCAAGGGCTAAGACAGCATCCGGACCATGCCAGTGCTGACTGTGACCGACAGCCGTGCAGGGAAACTGTCTAGCGCCACCCAGGAATAGGAGGGACTCAGTTGGCTGTGGATAACAGCATCTCATCGCTCACTAGCGACCCCCAGTGGCTAACCGGGTGACCGAAAATCCACCTGCTCAGTTGCACATGAAGTGTTACCCTGCTACTCATGTCTGTGTGAGCCCAACTTGCGAACTGCACTGTGGTTACAAGGGGCTCTTTGGAAGAGACAACGTTCCAAATTTGGCAGAAAAAGGGGATAGCCTTAAAAAAAAGTCCTGAAAGGTACTTAGGATCTCAAATCATAGATAAGTGACCAGGTGCACTCCCCCTCTATAATGCACACTGGAATTATGATTTTGAAGAGTAATACCTTAAATTCAACATAGATATACAGGTGCAGCTCAGAAAATTAGAATATCGTGAAAAAGTTCAATATTTTTTGTCACTCATTTCAGAAAGTGAAACTCATATATTATATAGATTCATTACACAGTGAAATATTCAAGCCTTTATTTCTTGGAATTTTGATGATTATGGCTTACAGCTAATGAAAACCCAAATTCAGTGTCTCAGAAAATTTTAATATTGTGAAAAAGTTAAATATTGGAAACTCATGGTGTCACACTCTAATCAGCTAATTAACTCAAAACACCTGCAAAGGTTTCCTGAGCCTTTAAATGGTCTCTCAGTCTGGTTCAGCAGGCTACACAATCATGGGGAAGACTGCTGACTTGACAGATGTCCAGAAGACAGTCATTGACACCCTCCACAAGGAGGTTAAGCCACAAAAGGTCATTGCTAAAGAAGCTGGTTGTTCACAGAGTGCTGTATCCAAGCATATTCATAGAAAGTTGAGTGGAAGGAAAAAGTGTGGTAGGAAAAGGTGCACAAGCAACAGGGATAACCGCAGCCTTGAGAGGATTGTCAAGCAAAATCCATTCAAGAATTTGGGGGAGCTTCACAAGGAGTGGACTGAGGCTGGAGTCAGTGCATCAAGAGCCACCACGCACAGACAAATCCAGGACATGGGCTACAAATGTCGCATTCCTCGTGTCAAGCCACTCCTGAACCAGAGACAACGTCAGAAGCGTCTTAAGAAGAAAAAGAACTGGACTGTTGCTCAGTGGTCCAAAGTCCTCTTTTCAGATGAAAGTAAATTTTGCATTTCATTTGGAAATCAAGGTCCCTGAGTCGGGTGGAAGAGTGGAGAGGCACAGAATCCACGTTGCTTGAAGTCCAGTGTGAAGTTTCCACAGTCAGTGATGATTTGGGGTGCCATCTCATCTGCTGGTGTTGGTCCACTGTGTTTTCTGAAGTCCACAGTCAATGCAGCCATCTACCAGGAAATTTTAGAGCACTTCATGCTTCCTTCTGCTGACAAGCTTTATGGAGATGCTGATTTCATTTTCCAGCAGGACTTGGCACCTGCCCACACTGCCAAAAGTACCAAAAGCTGGTTCAATGACCATGGTATTACTGTGCTTGATTGGCCAGCAAACTCGCCTGACCTGAACCCCATAGAGAATCTATGGGGTATTGTCAAGAGGAAGATGAGACACCAGACCCAACAATGCAGACGACCTGAAGGCCGCTATCAAAGCAACCTGGGCTTCCATTACACCTCAGCAGTGCCACAGGCTGATCGCCTCCATGCCACGCCGCATTGATGCAGTAATTCATGCAAAAGGAGCCCCAACCAAGTATTGAGTGCATAGAAATGAACATACTTTTCAGAAGGCTGACATTTCTGTTTAAAATATCCTTTTTTATTGATCTTATGTATATTCTAATTTTCTGAGACACTGAATTTGGGTTTTCATTAGCTGTAAGCCATAATCATCAAAATTACAAGAAATAAAGGCTTGAAATATTTCACTCGATGTGTAATGAATCGATATAATATATGAGTTTCACTTTCTCACATGAGTGACAAAAATTATTGAACTTTTTCACGATATTCAAATTTTTTGAGCTGCACCTGTAGATACCATTTTCCAATTCATTGTTTTAACTAAACGGTGTCTGTTTAAAAGGACTCAATTCTGTTAACATGTGTCACCTTGGTTAATATTATTATGAGAGGTGACATTCACATTGAAATAATAATCAATGTGTTGTTTACAGATAATTCCTGACTGTGCAAAGCCAAAAGCCAAGAACAATGGAGGATAGAACACTTCTCTTGCTGCGAATATTTTCTTCTACCTCACAATTCTATCTTGGCTTTTTATTTAAAAAAATTTTAAATTCGTTTGTCTCGGATCGCTCTCGCCTTGGTGGTCTGGAAACGCAGATCCTCGCTCCCTCTCCTGCTCCGCTTTAATTAGCGCCTTCATTTGGAGTTTATCAGACATCAAATGGGAACGTCGCCACGCTCATTGACCTTGGTCCGGACAGATTAATGCGACCGAAGCCGAGCGGGAAGAAAAGAATCTCGGCTCGTTACCGCCTGACGGCGAGCGAGACACGTACAAAAGGGACGGAGGGGGAGGCGAACCGAGGCCATTTCGCCGGTTCTCACGGATATTGTGCTGCACGTCACCTTCTCAACGGGTCTCTAAATCAAGAATCTGAAAATCCATTACAAGAGGCCCACAGTGTCGGGAGGTTTTTTTTTGTGTGTTCCTTTAAATCAGCAGCCACGTAAGACCTTGGAAATAGTGTGTGAAATCAGTTACTTAGGTTAAGCACTTAGGTGCTGAAACACAACCAAAAACCAGCAGAGACTGTGGCCTTCTAGGACCGGAGGCTTGAGACCTCTGCTCTAAATCACTGTGAGAGGAAGAATGCTCCATTAAGCTTTGTAACTTTTGGTTTACGGTGAGTTTGCAGTCTTAAATCTACTGGCTGCATATGTTTTACTGCAGAATTGTAGGCACATAAACCAAAAAAAATGAAACAAAGAAAGTGTACATTTAACCCATGCGCTTGCAGAGCCTTGCCCTTTAACAAAAATAATTATATCAGTCATATATACAGTGTATGCCCAATATATGTTACATATTAAATAAGCATAAAAATAGATATAGTTAATATATTATATACTTAATATACTATACAGTGAGAACCAAAATTCATTGGACAGTGTATTGTTATTTTGGTTCTGTACTCTAATACTTTGACTTTGAAAGGATACAATGACAATGAGGTTGAAGTGCAGACTGTCAGCTTTAATTTGAGGGTATTTTCATCCACATGGGATGAACCGTTTAGAAATGATAGAACCTTTTGTACATAGTCCCCCCATTTTCAGGCATTGAAAATATTGGACAGTTTAACATAATGTAGGATAAAGTCATAATTTTAAATATCTGGTTGCATATCCTTTGCATGCCATGACTTCCGGATGTATGTGACCCAATAACATCAAAAAACTCTTGATATCTTATTTTGTGGTACTCATACAAGCGATAATATAACCTCTCTGCATTTGAATGGATCTCTATGGGAATTGGCAGGTGGTACTAGACTTAGCTGTAAATTACACTGGAACCGTATGGCACACATGGTTGGCTAAATGCGTGAGCACACACATACACACAAAGGAAACTACTCAAAAACAGCACTATAATGAGTGTGAGTCAAATTTATTATATTTATACATGCCAATTTCACGATTGAATCACTGTTTTGTATTAAATGTTATGAATATCTTGCACAACAGCGCCACGTCTGGTGGGGCACTGCCCCACCTGCCCCTAATGTAATAACGCTACTGCACACGTGTGGTTATCTAAAAACACCCAACTGTCACAGCAAGTCCATCATCGCTCGATCAGCGGCTGTCACCGGATTTTGGCCCGACAGTGGGAACCGGAGGCCTGTGAGAAGCCCTGGAGTGTAGCAGCATCACACACAACTCAATTCAGTATCTAAGTCAGGCAGATTTGCTTGCACCCCCAAACCCCAGCCCACCAAATCAAAAGGCATACATGCCTGCACAAACTTAAATATTGAAAAAAGAAGCTTACATTTGCTGTGAAGGATGAGTTCTTCACCACTCTCTCGAGTCCAAAATGAACTGCCAGATTAACCCGTGTATGGATTTTCCCAATTTTTATAGTGAACCTCAGACTTATTCCAGCGCTTGAGCGAAAGAGATAGCCAAGCCGCAGGGATGTGGGGATATTAGGCTCGCAGTATCATGAGAAAATTGAGCGCCCTGAGCCGCCTTCATCTGCAGAGCACAGCGCCTTGCACAAATGGTGTCTTACAGGCTAATGGCCATGGTCATGGCTAACTCCGCTCAGCACCCCAGAACCCAGATTTCTGAGGACAAGAACCTTTCCTGCTGTGACACTAATGCGATAAATCCCACTCAATTTTCCACCTGAGCTTCGATTTACCCTCCGTTTTAAAAAGAGAAGACGTCAAAGTGGGAGTCTGGGATAGGCCAGTAAAGGTCAAGCCACAACTGGAAACCTAGCGTCAGTACTGTCGTTATTAAACTGATCCATTAAATGCAGAAGGTTTTTTGAAATATGTTATGTTCAAGTGAAGTGAATGAAATATGAATTCAATAGGTATGAAATTCCCAGTAAAGGCCAGGAATGAGGAAGGCCTCTGCTCAATTAAGAAATTAGCCCAATTAAATAATTAAGATGTCTGACGTCCTAGCTACATTTTGTGATAAGTTTGTCAATGAAAGACATGCATTCTATTGAAATATTAGAACATTAACTTTCTGTGGCCTAACATAGGAGCGAACAGTTGTGAATTGGTGTGTGAAGCTACTTAATTAATTTAGGGTAATTAAGCAGAGTGCAAAAACCTGTATAGATGCCGGGCCTACGTGAGCAGAGGTCCTGAGGTACCAGTCGAGGAAGAGCAATGTCTATGACTAAGCTGAAAGAAAATTACACGGTCGGGTCAGCCAAACTACCGCCCCGGCGGTCTTTAATCAGCTTGCATATATGTACGCGGGAGCTGCTCATTCAGACAAGGTACCTCAAACAATGAGCGTGCAGAAGGAAGGAACCCCCCGCACACAGCGGAAGCAGGGGGGAATGAGGTGGACCAATCAGACAAAGAGCCCTAGAACGTGGAATTAGTGTGGGACGAGGCAAGAGGATGGGGTGGGGGGCTACTCTGGCATCCAGCTTCTTTATAGTATAATAGCATTGCCCGTTTCCATACTGGCAAGCAGAAATGGTGATTCATAATTACACTGTAATCTCTGGAGCCGAAAAGCAGTAAACACACAGAAAAAACAAAAACAAAAAAGATTATTTACATTACTGGCATTTAGCAGTCGCTCTTACACAGAGCAATTTACACAACTGTATTTGTGTTTTTACATAGTATCCATTTATACAGCTGGATATGTGCTGAAAAAAATCAGCTTAGGCACCTTGTTTGGGGTACAATGGCAGTGTCCTACCTGGGAAACATATCCGCAAAACTTGTAGGTTACAAGGCCAGTTCCCTATTGGTTTACAAAAAGCCAGGTGTCAGATTTTCTGGGTAGGAAAATTGTTGGGGGTTCACAGCAAGTGCTTTTATAAATATAACCCATGCAAGTAACGTGCATGGGTTTTACCTTTTATCAAAAATGAGAGGGTCTTTTGGTAAGATCTGAGCATTGACACTATTGCAGGATTAAACCGAAACAAATATGTGGGGCAGAGCAAGGGGTTCAGCAGACCCAAATTAGGGTGAGGTAATTGGAAAAATTGGAGAGAGCGCGACAGAGAACTTCCATGCATATCAGCCTCTGCAGAGCACAGTGAATTAGGAACCTCATTGAAGTGTATAATGAAAAATTAAAAAAATGAGATTGAACCAATGACAATGACCCAAGGCACTCCTCCCTCCCTCTCCGTAACAGCACAGACTTCATCTCTGGCACTGACAATTACAAACTTAAACCAAATGAGACAAAATGTACGCGACTCATTTTAAGATGTGACAGGCTGAAAGATTCCTGTGGCTATTTAATTTTACTGAAGTAGCGCGCTTTTCTCTCCGAAACCTTTCTTCCATAAAATATTAGTGCACATCGTTCCACAGAGTGGAGCGGTGTGCATACCGAGTGTAAAAGCCTTAACACAACACAATTTTAAGCCGTTCACTGTGTTGTTTGTATTTTCTCATCCACAGTCTTTTATTTTGTTAGAATAAAGGAGCTCCCAGAATCCTTGGCATGGCTTAGTTTTCACAAAACGTCTTAATCTTTGCTGAGTTGGGGAGAAAAACACATTATGTGTGAATGGCATCGTTTGAGAACAAGCCATTTCAGTTCACTCACTGCTTTGCGTCAATAACACAAACCATCAAGAGACCAGGCATGTGTGGAATTAAATTAACTTAACCATCACAGTCAAAAAGCACACAGTTAATATTGTCCTTTTAAATATTTATATTCACAAACATGTACTGCCTTGTTCCAACAGCAGGAGCCATATATGCACACCCAGAGTATATATCGCAGCACACGTACAGGTATGTCCAATATTTTTTTAACCAAACATGCTCTCCAAAGTATATATAAAAGACGTTGAAATGATATGCCCAGCAACTGAGGGAAATGAGCCAACCAAGTGCCTTTTGAGTGTTCACAGGCTTGGTACATCCATTTTAAACGTGGACCGTCAGGCAGTCATTAATTGGCAACCATGAGCGGGCTCAGCACATGAGCGGGCTCAGCACAGCATGAGGCCAAACTCAACCAACCATGAGCGGGCTTAGCACAGCATGAGGCAAAACTCAACCAACCCAGAGCGGCGGACAGAGAGAGCGGTGCGGAGAGGCGGGTCAGAGGAGGAAACCAGGGAGGAGGTGCAGTCCATACCTCCTGCAGCTGCACCCGAACCCTGTTGATGGCCATCAGCCAGCGCACTCGCGAAGGGGAAAAGGGTGGAGGTCCATCATCAAGGAAACTATGAGAGGCGGAGATAGTGATAGGAAAATTAGTGAGTGGTCGGGACATTAACTGAAATTCAATTAAGTAATTGAAATACGCCCGTGATGTCCTTTTGAGGATCGTTTCAGTTAATAAATTTAATCAAAATGAAATTTACGCCCATCTGTGGACCATGATTGGATTCTGTACTTTTTGGCAGGCTTCTCTGGTGACTTCTCCTGAGGCAAGGGGGGCTGCACTGGGGAGATCCGGTCCGTCTGCAGGTTGCCGTTCAGGGCCCGGCCCGGCTCCACGGAGGGCCTGGCGTCCTCCTCCTGGTCCCAGACAACATGCCCGTTGGTGGGCCTGTAGCTGCCGGTGCTATGGTAAGAGTGGTAGGACTCTGGGTCGCGGCGTTCCTCCAGCTCGGAGCCCGCCGCGCTGTCCGGGCCAGTCTCGCTCAGCTGAGAGCTGGCCTGGCTCAGGTTCCCAGAGGACCCGAAACGACTGCTGTCCACCGGGCTGGGGTGAGACAAGAGACCCGTGTCAAAACCTGAGACTGCAAACCATGGTCTGATCCGGGCTCATATAGTTCATTATATTCATTATTTAAGAAATAGATCAGGAGAGGGAGTGCGTTATTGGAAATGTCAGGTCAAGTTGCAAGTACTCTCAGCAGTGATTATATCCAATAACGCATGAACCTTGAGTGATCTATTGCTTTTATACAACAATGTTAACATAAACGTTTAGTAAGTAATGAAAAAATATTGAAACAATAACTCTTGATTAACTCATTCTTTATTTTGGATTGGCCAAATTGCTAGCACCCTGTTGCTGTTGTTGTTGTTTATGCTTCCAAGGCAATGCTCTATAGAACACGTCTATGCACTGGCAGTGCGGTTATGCTAAATACCAGCACTGGTGGAATGCGTCTCAGCTCATCGCATTACTCGTTTGGATCTCATTGTTGGATAATGTATTACATTCTTTTAATCTTCATATTTTTATTTATTACATTCATTCCTATGACTAAAAACAAAATACAGTAAATCCATTAAACTGATGTCTTTGGATTTGTCTTTGGATTTGTCCAAAACTATTGGATTTGTTAGCACAATGCCAAGTTAAATTTTTCTTAATTTTTAATTCCACAAGTACCATATGGTGCCATGGTACCCCTCCTCACTCCCCCCCCCCCCCTTAAATGAATTAAAAAAAAACAAACACAAAAAGTGTAAACAAGAGACTATATGTGTACATGTGTGTTGAGTGTAAATAAATATGGCACTTCAGTTTATGCATTGCACATACACCCTAGGTCATAAATAAATGTTTTTACATTTGAGACATAATCAGAAGATAGTCTATCCTGTGCATGGTGTTTAGTGTAGTCAGGAAAATTATGTCACTTTTTCCCTGCTGGCTTCTTAGCCGAACAAGAGGCCACTGTAACTGTAATTACAGTATGATAACTATACGGTTCTCATCAGGAGCTGTGATTTATTAGAAGCTAATTCACTGAAAGGAATAAGCCCTGAATTGAATCACCCTTTGTCAAATCTCAGATAAATGCAAGTGTTTTTTTTATCTTCACCTAGACATTTGGATGAATTCAGCGATCACCAAAATGAATCCTCAAAATTATGGTTCTGAAGATACTGACTGAATGCAAGCCTAAGCTTCATGTATTAATTACCTGCACAATAACTCCATAGCAATTAATCTGAATCTTTTTTTTTTTAAATAGGTAATTTCTAAAATTATTAAATGTACATTTTAGTCATATAGATGTTTTCAGAATGAAGAATCAGACCGGCTCAATTACATTTATTTCTCTCCAAAATAGCTTTGACAGCATAATCGTCCCTGTGGTAATATCACACAAACAAAAAACAAACACTCCACATAACATAATGTGCACAGCACACAGCATGAGCAGAAAAGCAACAACTAGTACATACAAATAGCTAGAACATAGAAAAATAAAGGGAAGAACAAGAACAAGATCTCAAGAGAGGAAGTATCAATTCTAAAGGGAGGGGTAAGTCACTATCTTTCATATGCTAAAGCTAACAGAAATGCATTATAAATGGTATCAGCAAAACCATTTATTATGCTCCTACTGGCCTTTTTGCACTCAAAAGGTCCTTCTTCAACTGGTTGTCCTGTAGCAGTCCTAAGGTGGAATCTGCAGAAGATGAGGGTTTGGAAAGGGTGTCCTTCCCATTTTTGACCTGGGATAAAAACGGGTCTGGCTCGGGTGGGGAGACAAGTACCTGGGGTTTATCTGTGCTGTCTACAGGACCTACTGTTTCCTGTTTGGGGAATGCAATGCTTCCCTGGCTCTGATCTAAGCTTTGAGCTTCTTTTTGAATCCTGTCAGCGGATTCCTTAACCTCACAGCAATTTTTTTTGCTTTCCCCTAACTCTGTTTTGGGTTTCTCCGGTTCACTGGGCCTGCCATCTATGGTTTTGGGTTGTGTAGTGATGACTGGGGTTTCTTGTGGCTTAGGTGGTTCAGGGGTGTCCTTTTGCCATGGGAAGCCTAATTTCCTTCCGAAAATTGAGGCGGGTGTTGATTCCTCCTTAGCTGCAACAGAATTTTCTTCCTGAAAAAGGCCGGCGGAGAAGGCTTTGAACCCAGAGAGAAGGCCTCCTCCATCTACTTGAGGAATTTGAGGCAGACCTTTAGGAATGGTGGGTGGAGAGGAGAATATGGAACTGAAAGAAGGCCCTCCATCACCAGATCCAGATATGAAGCTAATTTTTGGGGTAGACAAGCCAGGTATGTCAAACAGGGACTTTGCAGGAGGAGGCTCTGCATTTTGAGGCTGTTTATCTGATGACAGGAGCTTATCAGCACTCTCCAGTGGTGCTCCAGCTTTGCCCATACCTGTGCAGTCAATATCTCCCAATATTATAGCAGGTTTTTCATGTATGATTTCTGCCTTAGGGGGGATACCTTTGTCCTCCTCAGTAGCATCATCAGGCTGGCTTGCTTGAATTGCTGTAACAGAAAATGATCTTTCTGTTTCTGCTGTTGGCTGACCTACTTCAACATTATCAGCAGGTACAACTTCTGAAACACTTGGTAAAACTTCAGTCAGCATATTTGCCGAGGCTGGTGGCTGTTTTGCTGCAGGTTTAGGTGACTCTGGTGTTTTGAAAATTCCAAAAAGGTCAGTTTTTAAGGACTCTGTTGGGAGGCCGCCAGAAAGAGTGAAGAAGGAGCTCTTCTGCTGGGGCTGAGGAGTGGGGGTGGGTGAGGACTTAAAAAATGAAGACTGGGTGGGTGAGAAAATGCTAGCAGTGGAGGGGGTACTTGGTCCAGAGAACATCTTGGACATGAAACTAGAGAGCATATCAGGTGAAGAGTCCAGAACAGACTTTTCTGTCTCTGGTGGTTTCAGTGGTTCACTAATACCGGCAACTTTGAACTGGTCTGGAGCCTTTGTGTCTGCTAGTTTAAGCTGTGGTTTAGCCTGGAGTAGTTCTGTATTTGTGGGTTGTTCAGCTGCTGTAGTCTGAATATCCACAGATAAAGCCAGGGGCTTTATAATCTCAGAACCTAGAGCAGTCTCTTTGCTCTCAACCTGAGAAATTGATTCTTTGAGTTGAGAAAAGCTGTCAAGTTGCCTAGGCGCTTGAACCAGGACAACTTCTTTATGCAGAACAATGGTGTCCCCCTGTCCATTGTCTTTTTTATCAGAATCAGTGGTGCTATCAGATACACTGGTCTTTGGAATACCCTGTGTAGAGGCGTCTCTCACACTTGTTGCATCCTGGGGTTTCAGTGCCTCAGGTTGTTTCCCATCCACAAGTGATGTGTGTACAGTGCCAACACCACCAGCTTTGGGTTCATTCTCCTCAGGAGCACCACTAAGTGAGAACAAAGAAGAAACCTTAAAACCACTGTCGGCCTCAGGTGGTTTAGCTGTTGGTCCCATTTGTTTAGAATCAGGCTGGGGACTAGGTCCACTGAACATAGAAAATAAACCCATTCCAGGTGTTTCTTTGGGTGCAGAAGCCCCAGAGAAAATGCCCCCTAAAATTGATCCAGTCTGAGAGGGAGCTTGTGCTGGACTAGGTCCACTGAACATGGAAAATAACCCTTTGCTTTGAGGCTCGTTGGGAACAGGACACGTTCTACTCAAAGTGGGTTGGGGACTAGGCCCACTGAACATAGAAAATAAGCCTTTACCAGGAGCTTCCTTTGGTCCAGAGGATCCAGAAAGAATGCCATCCAGAAATGATCCAGTCTGGGATGCTGGTTGTTGAGAACTAGGTCCAGTAAACATTGAAAATAAGCCTGTGCTTAGTGGCTCTTTTGGTGGAGCAGGTTTTGGAGGTAAAGCATCAGGGGCTAATCCTTCTTGTTGAGTTGCAGGTTGGGGACTAGGTGCACCTGTAAGAGGTGCTTCTTTTTTATCTTGACAGATCTTTTTAGAAACATCTTGCTCTGTAAAAGTAGCTTCAGGGGTTTGAGTAGTCTGCTGTGAGGCATGCTGGGAGGTAGTACCAGAGAACAGAGATAATAAGCTAGGGCTTTCTTTAAGGCCAGCTGTCCCAGGGAGTATGCCACTAAGAAGAGATGTTTTTTGAGGTGGGGCCTGCTGGGAGCTAGGTTCACTGAACAAAGAAAATAGCCCTTTGCCAGGAGTATCTTTAGATTGAGAGGCTCCAGGAAGAATGCCACCAAGAACAGATCCAGACTGGGACGGAGTCTGCTGGGGGCTAGGTCCAGTGAACATTGACAGCAGACCTTTGCCTTGTGGTTCCTCGTTTGTAGTTGACGTTCCAGAGAGCATTTCTATAACCGAAAAGCCAAATAAGCCACCAGTCTGCTTGGGAGGAGGTTCCTGTATAGATGGTCCAGTTGGAGGCATTGTCTGAGATGCACCTGGAGTAGGGCTAACACTGGAATTTGGAGAGAATATCTGAGACATGCTTTTGCCTGGCACATGAGGTTGGCTTGACTGTGACACGCCGACTTCGGGTTGGCTACCTTCCCCAAAACTCTGCATGGTTTGCTGCTTAAAAAGGCCCTTGTGTCTTGAAGACATTCGTGGCTTACTAGGCTCAGCACCATCCATGCATTTATTAATGTCTCTCATGCTAGACCCTTGCTGAAGCGTTTGTGAAGTTGTGGATTGTGGCTGTGACTGTGGTGATTTTGCCAGCTGAGAAGGAGAAGGCTCCATGTTAATGAAGTCTGTGATTGACTCGAAAAGGTTTGATATTCCTGTTCCCTCTTTGTTAGTGCTTGCATTAGTAGCAGCAGAAGCAGATCCACTCTTCTGTAGTGGTTTTAATGGAGGTTCATTGGGTTTACACGGTTCTGGTTTTGGTTCATCAATCCCTACTGCTGACTTGAAAAAGCTTAAGAATCCCCTAGCCTCTGATTTCTCTGCTGGTGTTTCAACTGGCTTTTCAGCTGGCTGACGCAGCATATCTGACTTACTAGACGTATTAAACGAGCTTCTAGAGAGTGAGCCCTGCTCAACTGGTTGCTTAGACTGCTGACTTAGTGGTATGATGGATAGTGCCGGTAATGTAGACTGATGTGACAAGGTAGGTTGCCGTGAAAGTTTATTTCTCTGTGTACGAGGTGCAGATTGTTCACTCTGCGCAGAAGCATGAGTGAATGCAGTTGGCAATCCTGTGATAGGAGGAGTAGGCAAAATTCTGCTAGGTGTACTTGAGGGTGGCGTTGTCACCTGCAGCCCTGTAAACTGAGGCAGATTTGACAGCGTATGAGCCTCTTCCTTCATGATCTTTGACTTCAAACTCTGGAAGCTTGAGGACAGAATGTTTTTTGCCTGACTATCCACCGGAGGAGCTTCCTGAGATTTTACTTTAGTTTTTTCTTTTTGGATCTGGCTACCATCCTGAGGGGCTTGTGGAAACGTTTTGTAAGATATGGATGGGCTTGTTGCTGTCGCTGACTTTGAGGCAGTTGCACCTTTGTTCAGTTCAGTATCTGGAGTTTTGTTCACTACATCTCCAATAGCTGAAAAGAAGGAAGAGATCTGCTGGGCTGGCTGCCTCTGCTGTTGGTCCATTGTATAAGTTCTCCTACGCCACTCATCATCTGATACATCATCAATATGTTTCACTTTAATCTCAGAAGTTGATCGCTGCCTCTGCCAAGGGAGAAAACCGCTATAAAAGCTTTGAGAAGTGGAATCAGCTGTGGTGTCTGAGTGTGAGACAGAAACTTTCTGAGAAAGAAGTTCTTTCATTTCTTGATTATTCCAGCAAGGGCCTCCAATATTTTCTTTCCTTACTGACAGATCAACTGCTTCCAAACATAGATCTGGATAAGCATAGTTTGTCTGATACTGTTGTCTTGTGTCCATTCTGAATTTGTTTAGTCTGCATGTGGAGAAGTTCAGAGGTTCATCTATTTGTGCAAGAAGTGCATCCTCAAACATCTGGGAGAAGCACTCTAAATTCAAGTTCATAATCTGATTCCCTTTCCTGAACAATGCAGAGAGGTCAAGAGGTGCATTAAAGAGCTGAGCACTATGCTGGTCTTGACCGGGGTACCAGAGAAGCTCGTCCTCATTATATAGAGGAATTTTGAAACCACACACTGTGACCATCTCATTTTGCAACCACGCTAAAGGGCACTCTTCAGAAACGTGTCCATATCCCCAGGGTTCATCTTCAGGAGTGTAAGCATAAACATACTGCCCAGCTCCATCAGTAAGCAAGGCATAAATATATTCTTCATCAGTATATACAAAATATCCACAATCACCATCTTCAGATGGCCACCACATTCCTTGTTCTAACAGCGAGAGCCATTGCTGGTACCACTCTGACTCCTCAATGTAGGTATAATCTTCCAAATCTCCATAGCCTCCAGTAGAGCTACTCAAATCCATAGCATAATTGTTCATACCTGAGGGGCAGCCATTTTCTGAAAGTTGTTTCACAGTATCTTGCGTGCCTCTGAAATAAAATGGGGTCTTAGGGGACTCCACGGATCTGCTTTGCCTTCCCTCAAAACAGTGTTCATAATACGAGGCACCATGCAGGTTATAGTTGTTGCTTTCGTTCATTGAGTGCCAGCTGCTAAATCTCGCATTTCCTTTTTTAGTACTCAAGTTCAATACGCAATCATCTGCCATCCACTGATCTTGAAAGTCTTTACTTTTTACATGATACAGATCTTCTAGGTTATCATAACTATTCCAAAATATTTTGCTACCATTCTCATATAAACTATTTTTTAATGTTTTGTAACTATCAGGTTGATAATACACATTCCCATCAGGGCAATCCACACTTTGCTCCGAGAGCTGTGAGGGAATGGAGTGCTGATTAATGTCCATTTTAGCAGTCCCCCAGGACAAAGGAAGTTCCTGTATCGATGCCCCATCTGGTGGTTGCCTGTATTCCAGATTTTCCTGATAAGAATCATGTGCTTGATCACGAAATTCATTAACAAATGTGTTGTTGCTGAGGTGCTGCCACAGCACAGATTCTTTGGTCCAGTTCTCTGCATAACCTTCACTCTCATTTTCCTCATGCTGTGTTGATGAGGATGGCTGCTGTTGATCATCATATTGTCCCGCTGTGCCACATGATGAATTTTCACCTTCTTGCAGGTATTGTTGAGAGGACATCATGCCAGGATGCTCATGTCCTGAGGAATAAAAGTTTTCTGTGCTATAAGACAATGCAGTTTGCTGGTTTAGCTGATAATCATCCGGGTCGTAAGAATCATGCGGTAAATGGCCAGTGCTATTCGATGAGTAGATTGCCTGATTATGTTGTAATCTGATAAAAGTAGCAGAAGTCCTCAGGTCCATGCTTTCTGTACTACAGGACATTGGCACATTCTGTGAATCATCTTTCTTTCCAATGTTAGTTCCCCCTTTCTTTCCAGGTTTAGTTCTGGGGTTTTGCGTGGCTCCAGTGTATTCCGTTTTGAAAAGACTGGAAAGCATGCCTGGGGAGTGTTGATTGTTCTTCTGCTGCAGATTTTGTGAGGTTTGTTCCCCTCTCTTAGAGGAAGAGTTGTCGTCCACTGACTTCCGGCTGAACAGTCCAGAGAAGAAGCCTTGCTGAACAGGTGGGTTGTAGTTTTTCTCTGAACCTTGTTCATGAGACAATTGCGGTTTTAGTGTCTGATGAGTTTCATAAACGACTTGCCCAGGCAGGCCGCATGAATTAATCTGCTGCTGGTGTAGCTTGGTAGGAGGAACCTGGTTTTTTGCTGATACATCCTCTGAAGGTGTTTTAAGCTTGTTAAACAATCCAGACAATAAGCCTACAGGTTGATCTACTGTAGCATCTGCCTGTGAAGGAACCTGATTTGGTCCAGTTACATTGAGACCTTTTCCCATCTGCTGGCCAGCTTTGGGCTGACTGGCTAGTGGTGTCTGCTGTTGCTGAGATGTACTGGTAAGGGTATCTGGTTTTAAAAGACCTGAAATCAAACCTCTTGGCTGACTGGGCTGTTCTGTGTCATATTGTGGAGGAATCTGACTTTGCCCTGGCATACTATGCCAGTTGAATTGTTGCGGATTTTGTTGACTGCCTTGTATAACTGGTTGTACGGTCATCAAGGGCTGATTAACAGAAACATTGTCTAAAGATGCAAACTTAAACAGCCCAGACAGGAGCCCTCCTTGTTGACTTGGTGCTTGCTGAACGGGATTCAGATTTTGTCCAGGCAATTCTGGTATGCTTGTCTGTTGCTTGCTGGGTTTATTACCAGCTAGTGGCTGTGGAGAAACATGTTTCTGAGATGTAGGGGATTGGTTAGCAGAAATATTGTCTGAGGAGGCAAATTTAAGCAGCCCAGACAGGAGACTCGGTTGCTGTTCATTCGGATTTCGTTCAGGCATATTAAGCCTATTAATCGGTTTTTGAAGAAGCTCATTGCCTGTAGGGCCCTGGTGTGACTGTGGCTGAACCTGAGGCAGAGGGGGTGGGCTCTTAGGAGACACATTCTCTGATGAAGCAAATTTAAATAATCCAGAGAAAAAACCACCTGACTGAGATGGGGGTGTTGCGGATCGCTGAGGTTGATTCTGATTCTGACCTGGTAATTGTTGCATGTTTTTCTGTGCCTGATAATCCTGGCCACCAGGAGGCACTGGTTGTGTTGGAGGGGGTGAGCTGTTGCCAGACAAATTAGGTAACGAACCAAATCTAAGTAACCCAGAGAGGAACCCTCCTGTCTGAGTAGCTGCTGTATCCTGTTGCTTATTACTACCCTGTGCTTGCTGAACATTTGAGGGTGTCTGCTGGGGTTGGCTTAACAGTCCTGAAAACAGCTCACCCTGTTGACTCTGTGGTTCTTGTTGCTGAGCCTGCTGCAGATGGTTTGGGGTCATTTGCCTATTGTAATTCCGCTGCTGTTGGCTAGTGGGAGCACTCTGGTTTGGGATTACCGAACCGGATGGAGCAGAGCTGTCCAGTGGTTTCGCCTGTTGCTGACATTGAGGTGTTTGATGCATTTTCTCATTTGACGTCATCTTGAAAAGGTTAGAAAACCAGCCAGTTTCTGGGTTCCCTTTAGGTTGTGTTTCAAGAAGAGCAGCACGATTCATCTGATTAATTTTGGAAACCTCAGACTTTGCAGAGGACATTGAGCTACATGCCCCACTTTGTGGGGCTCCACTTTCTTTTTTGCCTGAATCCTGCAAACCGTCTTTAGACAAGTTAATGTCTTCACCGGAGGCAAATTTGTGGAGGCCAGAAAACATACCACCTTCTGATTTTGTTGGCTGTGGAGTAGAGACATTTTCAGAGGATAAGAATGGAAGTTTAAACTTGCCACCCAGAGAGAATGACTCATCAGCAGGTTTTTCTGCTTGAATGTCCTCTGTTGACCTAAATGCAGACACCACAGATGAGGCCGATAAGGTTTGGTTAGTGGGGCTTTTAGAAGGTGTAGGTGAAATCAATGAGCTGATGGACTTCTTGAAGGGGCCAAATAAATCAGTGTCCTCTGGTCGATTCACATACACCCCATCCACTTTAGCTTGGCTATCGGGAGGAGCGGTCTTAATTTCTGACATTCCCTGTGTTGGATTCTGCTGTATATTAACAGTTTGTAGATCCTGAGATCCACTTACAGTTTTCTGGAATGTTCTCTGACTGCCTGCAGCTGAGAAATGTTCCCTCGTCTGTGTTCCTACAGGCTTAACCTCAGTCAAGCTTCCATCATTTTTATCCTGATCTGCAGAGTCCTCTCGAGATCCACTCCTGCCTGGGGATTTGTTCTGCTCTGTGGAGCTTGCTAGCTCATCACTTGAAAAAAACCTTAAGGTATTTATTTTTCCCAACATGGAATGAACCATAGAGGGCAGTTGGTTTTCTGTACTTTCCTGGGCTTTCTCTCTGGTGACTGGAGCTTCGGTAGGCTTAGCTTCCTGGTTTGTATCTGATGCCTTGTTTCCAGTATCTTTGTTATTGAGTGACTGGAAAGGCAGTAGAGACTGAAGAGAAAACTTTCTCTCTGGGGCAGGCTCTTGTGCAGGGGGTACCACGGCCACTGGAGTGGGACTTGTGGACTTGGGAATGAAGGACAGCAGTTTGGAGAAGCCAGATTCTGCTGGGGCGACAGCCTCGGTGGACTCAGAAGGCTGTTTGGAACCTGAGCTAACTTTTTCAGTCAAGGAACTAAACAAAGAGCTCACAACAATCTTAACCCCTGAAATTCCCTGTTCACCTGAAGCATTCAAGTTTGACCCCATAGCCTCCGGTGCCATTTCTTCCTTAATCTGCGTCGAGGCAATGTTCTGGTTATCTCCAGTGGAGTCTGTCCTTGTGCTGCCCTGAGATGACAACCTTGACTTGTTTGACTTAGGAAGTGACCCGTACTTGCTGATCTCCTCCTCTTTCTCAGCCAGGTACTCTGAAACTGTCTCCACCAGACACTGCAGCTCATCCATTGGATCCACATACTCATCAATGGGCTCTTCAACCGGAGAAAGCATTGCCTCAGGTGCCCAATTTCTGATCTTCCCTTTGCTGTTCTTCTTATCCCGGTTTCCTTGAAGCTCATCTATGTGAGCCCCATGTGAGGAAATGTATGGGCTTTGGCTATAGTACCTCTCGTCCTCAGTAGTCATAGTCTCTGTTAGAAAGGCAATCTCCTCCAGCTCCTCTTCAGAGCCTATGGAGTACTGCAGCTCCTCCGAGCCCTCAGAGTCCCACTCCTGGCTGGCCCGGAGCCTGGCGGCCTCCCCCTCCTGGTATGCCACGTAATTCTCGAGAGTGTTTTCAAGCCTATTTTTGGCCCACATCCTGGTCTTATATAGCAGACCGTTTTTGTAAGGTCGCAAACACGATGTCATTTCATCCTCTTGCTCTTCCATCTCTGTGACCTGCTGCAGCACCTGCTCCCCTCTCTTGTGGCGAAGCAGCTGAACAGAGGGCATGCTGGTGATGTCCGGGGGTAAGGACTCATCTCTCAGACTTCCCGGCCCCCGGTAGGCCAGTCTGACATTCCCGACATGGTCGCGGAGCTTCTTCCTCCGCCGTCTGTCGATAGTGTCGTACTCCACGGGGTAAGAGGCAGGGGGAACGGATTCCGTTTCCACGGCATCAGAGAAATGACTCCCTGACGATTCGCGGCAGGCCCTGGCCATGCGGATTATCATGCTCTTGTTCTCATCGTCATCTTCCCACTGCTCTTTCTCCTTGTCCAAGAACTCGCTCAGCGCATTCCTCCCTTGTACTTTATATTTGCTCTCCCAGTCTTCTACACCCATTCCAGAATCTACAGGAATAATTCTGACCCTTCCTCTGTGGTTTGGGGATCTTATTTGGACAGAAAGCAAAGAGGAATTGGAAAAATCAGAATGAAGAAAAGAAAATGGGTAAAGGAAAAAAAAACAGAAAAAAGGTAAATAAAGAAATGTAGAAAAGCATATGGTTTCACAGAAAAAAAGGAAAAGCCTTTTGGACATAAAGCACATCATAGACAAAAAGAAAAGTTAATAATATGCAAATAGGATTATGTAATTGAATGTAGCAAAGTGGATTGTTCTGAGCATATTTGAGTATAAGTGTGTGTGTGTTTAACACATCATGAGTTTTCTAACAATATATATTGTAATACAATATTCTGCAAAATATTGTATGTTATAGATATGACATTCATCCTTTGTATGTTCAGCTATAATCTTTGTATGTCATGTGGGAATCATGACTGATAAGAAATACAAAAAGCTCCACAATTACAAGCTATCTGGGACCTCTTAAGTAGAAGAAATAAAAATAGAATAATACATAAATGCGTTGTACTACTGTTACTGAACATCGGCTCTTCCAGCCGCTTCCGATAATCGAGAGCCGAAAACAAAAATCAGTTTCCCTCGCTGCAATCCAATCCCTCCCCCGTCCGGTTGCTGGCACATCCATCTATCTGCTAAGACTAACCGAGATTACCCGCAATCTATCAAAACCCCAAATGCTTTCCTTAGACAAAGGCGATGTAAATGAAAGCAGCCTGTGCATCGCTCTGGCTGTTTCCATGCAGACCGCAACCATAAACCTTGTAGGAAAGAGGTCAGTAGGAAGACACCACATAAATAAGACAATTTTCCGGAGATTTAGGTCTAGCGAAGCAAAGGTGTGCAATAACTCAGGCAGCATCTCTTTTCTTTTTTGTTCTTGTCCCAAAAGGTGGCCAGACAGACAAAAAGCAGAAGGCTGTATTACTTTAAAACACAAAAGTACCGCATTGCCTCTATAACTGAAATTAATATTATGAAATCACTAATTTTTTACATTTATACAAGTGGCTCTCAACCCTGGTCATTCAGTACCCCTTTGTATGCAGATTTGCATTCCAATCAGTCTCATAATTAATTAAGGTATTCTGAAGTTTCTGAAAATTATGTTCCATAATCTTGCACTGTTGGTTTGATTCATTACCATTTGCTTTGGCTTAGAACTCTTCATTTCACTGCTATGATTTAGTTTGGTTCAATGACCAGCTATCAACACTTTCAACATTCAGGACATAATTGATTTCAGCTGTAGGGTCATCACTTACAGTATTTCATCAACACAAAACGTGACCTCCTACAAAAGGAATAATTTGCAATGAAAATCTGAATTACGGAAAATCAAAACATTATTTGTCTGCGAATTGATCTGACTGATTGAACCAATATCTTTTTGTGAATGTGTCATCCCTCATTATTGATAGAAAAATATTCAACCAAAAACTAACAGCTTGCGATGGTCCAGGAATTGTGCTTAAGCTTTACACAGAAACCAGCATAAAGAGGGGAGGAGGTACTAGAGGACCTGGGTTCAGAACCACTGGCTTATACCCTGCAATCTCCAGAGTTTCACATTTATTAAATAATTTCCCAGGATTCCCCAGTTTCATGCTAATTTTAAAACAGCCGTTTAAAACCTGCGTCTACACGCCCACAGTTGCAAACGTAAAGCATACATAAAGTGCGGGAGTGTAACAATTGAAAGTGATGCCAACAGCACAATTAGAACTGAAAATTGACAGTTTACCTGATCTGTGAAAGAAACTGCCTATCTAATGAGCTGCTGAAACGGCATTAAGATTCAGTGCAAAGACAGCTACCAGTTTAATCTGCAGGTCCTTAATTCAGTCCCTTCAAGCTATGCCTCATGCAGTCTTCACATTATCATTTACATCAATGTCTGCATTACAGAAGAATGCAAACGCCCGTAATATAGAATAAGCATCCCTGTTTGAACTTGAGACCGAGAATAAGCCAAATGCCACTTGGTGGCCGCTGTGTGCTTCTTCCGCGAGTATCCCAAATGCGTGCCCTTTTCTGTAAAGGCCAGAGAGGCAGGGAAACGAAACAGGCCTTGTGTCCAGAGCAATACGGCAAAGACCCATTGTTACTAGAGATCAGCACTTTGCACGACTGCATGTGCAACACCCCAGTCGTCGGAAGGCAGCTAATAAACCGCCGCTCGCTGCCACGCCGCATCGCTGGGGAGATTCTGCATTAAAAGATCTGTGGCTAAACCCATCCGAAGCATGTACATGATCTGGGCACTTGCGTTCTGAGAAGAGCTTTTGAACGAATTGGGAATAAAGGCATTTAAATCTGCAGGCCTCCTAGGAGCTTTCTTTCAAGACTTCTGCTTCATCCGAAAAACAACGAGCGGGTTTGTAGGGACAGTCCTCGGCCAAACAGGCATAAGACAGTTAAGGTCATTTGACCTTGCGGACTCCCTCGGCCAGGCCGTCTGACTTTGAGGACTCCCTCAGCCAGACCTTGTGGTATCCCTTTCCGTTCTGCGGCTGGTATGCAAACCTGAGAGTTGTGTTTCTGAGTCTGATGAGCGTGCGGGTTTGTACATGTAGGTACACGTGCACATGGGTGCGTGCGTACCTGGTCCCCCTGTGTTCCCGGTAGTCCAGGTCGTAGCTCTGCATGGAGTCCGTGTAGGACTCCCGCGAGTCGGCCTGGTGATGCAGGCGGGGGCCCATGGGGTACTGGTGCAGGGATGAGTTGGGCTGGGCCGTGGTGTGATACCGAGGGGGCAGACTGTTGCTGGTCTCACTGCGATAGTCACTGTCCCGATCGTCCACTGCACTGTCGTGGTCATCCAGGGCTGTGTGGGGATAAGACATGCTCAAAAAAACAGGACTCGGAGTGTGCCGCGTGGGTTTTAGGGTTTGGGGTTTGGGGGTTGGGGGTTGGGGGTTGGGGAGGGAGGAACGGTCTGGAGGATCGCAACCACTCCCCCACATTCCGAATCAACCTCCAATACATCCACATCCACTCCTGTTGAACATGCCATTCACATGGACACAAACTTCAATCTCCTCAACAACATGTATAAGGTCGTAAAAAGAAAACAAATTTATCTTATACAGGTATCAGATACTCCCCTTTTTTACCCAATGGTCTTGTTTGACTGTTATAATGCACGTTATAAGCATTAAATTGCTTTAGAATAAAATGTTTCTATTTAATTTAAAAAATGAAAGATCTCAGTCATTGAATTGTTAATTCTGCAAGTATGTCTATATTCACCTTTTAGAAGGTGTCAGTGAGTTGTTTTTAACGATTCATGCAAAAACCACAAAATAAAAAAAAGTCTAATTAGCTTTAATGGGAAAATACACCAAACAAAAAATTTGGTAAACACAAAGTAATAAATGCCCTCGCATACAGTATATATTATTTTCCAAGAATCATCAAAGACATTAGCACAGTAACTGTTACAGGGAGGTGAACAGCTCTTCAGGCTGAGATGAGAACAGCAGGATAGAGACACACCAAACTTTGCAGCAATAACTTAATCATGCTTAGTTTCACCACGGGGCAGGTATTTAATTTTTTTTCATGAGAAATAGTTGTCTCAAATGAAAACTATTGCAGGGATGCTTAAGCACATTGTTAGTGCATGCGGCTTTGGTAACAGAGAAGGGAGGTAAAGTACACAAAGGTTTGTGTCTGGGGACGTTCGGGACGTTCCATTCCTCTTATAAGGCTGGCTGAACGTGGTGTAATAGTGATAATGAAGGCATGCTGTGGTCCTGGAGATGAGTGTTTGGAACTACACTGGAACTGAAATACTACAACTGAACTGTGTTCACTCAAGCACAGTGTACAAGGTGGCCTACCAGTACCTAGTAATTAGATCGTAATTGGAGTCTAAGTGTCAGTGACGTGTGGGGCCATAGAAGCGCACACACACTTACAAACACAGATAAGCACACACTTTCTCACAGAGAGATTTACTCACAAACTAAGACGTAGATTATGCACACATAACCACTACACACACACACACACACAAGTACATGCAATAGAGCGGAGTAATTTGGATATAATAACATATTATGGTCAAACTGATGCATGCACTCATATGGGGGAGAATATAGCGCCTTGGACCACAGGCTTAACAGGCCATGAAAAGGCGATAAAAATGGGGGGGTAATAAATGCATGCTCACCTGGGTAAATAGCTCACATATTCATGCACACAAACCTTGGGGTACCTCCTCCAAAGAGAAAAAATAATTCAAAGTGTGGGGGGAGGGAGGTGGGGGGGGTGAGAGGGTGGTGGTGATAGTGGGAGGCGGGTGTGAGCATGTGTATGTGTGTGTGTGTGTGTGTGTGTGTGTGTGTGTGGGGTTGGTTGGAGGGGGGGGGGGGGGAGAGGGTGGTGGTGATAGTGGGAGGCGGGTGTGAGCATGTGTATGTGTGTGTGTGTGTGTGTGGGGTTGGTGGGGGGTGAGAGGGTGGTGGTGATAGTGGGAGGCGGGTGTGAGAGTGTGCGCGTGTGTGTGTGTGTGGGGTTGGTGGGGGGGGGGGGGGGTGTGTGGGTGGTGGTGATAGTGGGAGGCGGGTGTGAGCATGTGCACGTGTGTGTGTGTGTGTGTGTGTGTGTGTGTGTGTGTGTGTGTGTGTGTGTGTGTGTGGGGTTGGTGGGGGGGGTGAGAGGGTGGTGGTGATAGTGGGAGGCAGGTGTGAGCGTGTGCGCGTGTGTGTGTGTGTGTGTATGTGTGTGTGTGTGGGGTTGGTGGTGGTGGGGTCATAAATGGAATGAGGAAAGAAATAACCTGTCACTACCCCACCTGAAAACATCTGTCAGGTCTTCATGGGAGAGGGATTGTGTTGTGAAAAAAGGGGTTGTGTGTGAAAAATGGAGACCTGATCCTTAGTTTAGTCACGTAAATCAACCAACATCTTTACATAGAAATAACTGTACCAGCTCTCACCATTTAACATACAGGTAAAACTTTAGTTTTCACTCATATGCTGAACAAATGATTAATGTATTGTAATTCATTGAAAAAAGCACTTTTTATGCTCAGTTGGTGCAAATACTTGAAAGCAACACAAAAAGGTGCAATATGCATGGTCAGATTTTACACAACATAGCAAATATGCATACTGTAACACTTGTGTGACTTCTTTGTCAAGAAACTTTTCCCTCCTTCTACATATTCCATTTACTGATATTTATGATTGTTAGATTGAAAATGTATATAATCCAGTTATTACTGCTTTGGGATTAATAATTGCATTGCAATATAAGGTGATTCAAATGTACAATACTAATTGTGATTTTGGATAATGGATGTTCTCTCATAAGCTTAGTGTGTTTTTACATCCACTCAGTACGTATTTTAATTATTTTACAGAGAAATAACTAATAACTAAGCACAGTAAATAGTCCTTTAATTATTTCTGTCTCGCCTTTCTGTCATATTCAAATAGTCATCTACAGAGTCTAAACGATAAAATAAACTCCAAGCACTTAACTTCGCACCTTCTAAAAAAAAATACACCAAGGGACAGTTCTTGGTGGTGCAGTTCTCAAACTGCATTATGATTCTAAGACTACTTCGAATAAGCTTGAAATATTCCATTGGTTTCATTAGCGATGCATATTTTCTTTTTGGCAAACACTGGCACTTTTTCCATAAAAAAAAAAAATGCACTGTGTGGTATTTTCAATTTTAAGTCTACTGACGTATCATTTTTGTATTTGTTTATTGTGTGGCCCTCTTTGCCAGATCTGCCTTGTAAAGTAAATGTTATCTATTCTATCTTACTGGATTTTCTTGGTAAAATAAAAATATTATCATTATTAGACATTAAAACACACCTACTCCAATCAGTAAAAGTCTTGCCATAATTGACCAAACCGAATAAAACTCCACAATGGAAAAATCTAGAAACAGTGCATTCCTATTCTCCGGCATAACTCAAGTGACATTTTTGTGGAAGTTTGGGGCGTCTGTGACATCTGCCTGCCTAGTTGGCACCCTGAGAGGTCAGCTGGGCCTGGCGACACTTTATCACTGTTCAATTTGGCGGCTCAACTGAATACTAGATTTCTCCTGACTGACACGGTTCCTTCCCGCCATGCGAAAAAAGAACTGGCTTCATAACAGATCCCGACCAAACACGGTGTCCATTTTACTCTGAATTTTTCACCGGAATTTTCCGGTCAGGAATAAATTAAAAGAAAGCGCAGTGTTTTTAGAGGACAGAATGCAAGGATTCCGTTGTCTGAGAAAATTTACACATTTACATGATGACAATTGTTTAATCGGGATTGGAGATCAAATTTTTTTCACAGGAAACGTTAGCAGCTAATTGAGAATGAACAGGGCGTTCTGGAACAAGCCTCGCTCAACCATCCAAAACGTGTACCCTTAGGCTCAAGAATTTCTTCCAAGAAAGTCTTGAGCCATTTCAGGCTCCAATTAAGATGTGTGTGTTGAGAGATAATTGAAAGGTTAAGTGCTCATCTCTCTTTGGGGTTTCCCCCTGTGGCTCTCTTTAATTAACACACAAAAACCATAGAAATCCATGCACCGGCCAACAGAAAGGAAATACACAAAGCAGGGGAGGGTATTAAAATTCTGAAGCATTGCCTGGCATTGTGGGAAGGGGGGATCTTAACCTCTGACCCTCAATCACACAAGTCCCCCCCCCCCCCCTTTCCACTCAAGCACCTGGACAGATGCCAAGATGAAGCCATACAAACGAGCAATGGCGGCCGGGGCAGGGAGAGAGAACAAATGAAAATGAGAGAGAGGCAGAGAGAGCGAGAGAGAGAGAGAGAGAGGCAGAGAGCGAGAGGCAGAGAGCGAGAGAGAGGCAGAGAGAGAGAGAGAGAGAGAGAGAGAGAGGCAGAGAGAGAGAGGCAGAGAGAGAGAGAGGCAGAGAGAGAGAGAGAGAGAGAGAGAGAGGCAGAGAGAGAGAGGCAGAGAGCGAGAGAGAGGCAGAGAGAGAGAGAGAGAGAGAGAGAGAAAGAGAGAGAGAGAGAGGCAGAGAGAGAGAGGCAAAGAGAGAGAGAGAGAGAGAGAGAGAGAGAGGTCCCTTTTCGTTGCATGAATATCATCGCAGGGCTGGGGGAGTCCTTCGTTCAGCCCGGGAGAACATGCACAGAGCACGGGGGGGGGGGGGGGGGGGTAAACTTAAAAATAAAAATAAATAAAAAGACTACGTACTCTGCGGATCGCCCCATCCTAAATAGTTGCCTGGTGTGGATGCAAAAGTTAGCAGAAAAAGAGTGGGGGAGGGGGAACAATAAAGTTGTTCATTTAAGTTGCTCAAAAATAAAGTTAAATGTGTGTGTGCTTGTGTGCTTGTGTGTGGGGGGGGAGCAAACAGCAGTCAGTTTAGCAAATTCACATTTTTCACGTTCAAGGAATATTCAGAAGTACATCAGCAATATGGGAAAACAGCAGGACTCCCGAGTATCGCTCTCATGACACAAAACCAATAAACCACCTGAACACAGGACTGCAAGGAGTGAAAGCTCGAGTCGAGCTCAAACTCGGGACGAGAGTCGAAGCCTCGGGACACAGTGGCTTCTGACGGCCCGTAAACCGCCAAAGGGCCAAAGGGAGTCCGTAGCCAGAAAGCCAGAAAGCCAGAAAGCTTACCATAAGCGGCCAACAGAGAAAATACAATGAAAATACAATTATTCACGAGGACGCAACACAAGCAACCTGTGTTTTTAGGTCCGGGCCCAAAACACGGCTCCCCGTTTTGGTAACATTGTGAGGCCCTTCTGCATTCGCAGACATGGTCTTTAATCACCAGGACAATTAATAAAGTCCGCCGTCCGGATGTGCCACGAGACCGCAGTGGCAGCATGGTGAACTGGTTCAAACCAGTGGTGAAGTGATAAACCACTCTGGTATATTAAGCAATCCTGAGTGTGTATTCTTTACCCGCTTCAATGACACATTCACGACTGTGTCGAGCAGAGCATAGTAAAAATAAAGAGCAGGACATGCAGTTTCCAGTTCTTAATGCAATGCACACAATGGGGGAGAACAGCACAAAAAGAGGATGGGGGCAATGGTGCAGGGAGACAATGAGGGACAAACACAAAAGAAATGTCAGGGTGTAAATCTAGAAACATGATAAGCCTAAGCTCAGCCACTCACACACAGGCATTCACTCATTCACCCACCCATCCATTCACTTGCTCACTCACATTTATTTGCGCACTCCCTCCCTCCCTCTCCCAACCATTCGCTCACTCACTGTGCTTGCCTCTCCGTCTCTCTCTGTACCTCTTGGACTGTGCATAATTGATCAAATATCGCCACCTTCTGTCGCTATGAGGAATTGCTTATTAGCAGCTCATAAAGTGCCCCATGGTGTTTTGTATAAAGCCTTCCAGATGCACAGAATATTCTGGGACAGTTAAAAGGATAGTTTTTTTTTAAATGTTTAAGTGCATGCTTTTGATTGGCCAAGACAGTTTTTGTGTGCAATTAAGGATACTTTCAGTTACATACAGACGTTTCTGATGACCTGCTGGATGTACAATGCCTCTACATGGTTTTAAGAAAGTAAATACATTCAAAGTAACTCCAAGTTGTTTGTACAATAACATGATTTTTTTTGCATTCATTCACAACTATAAACACGCACGCATCTCTCTGTGTGTACAGGAAGATGATTGGAGGAGAGGGGTGAAGGCAGAAGAAGCCACCACAACATCAATGCAAAACTGAGGGAAGTGTGTTTCAGATTACAAGCAGGCTAACAATTCCCCGCAAAAAATTAAAATGGATGCACATGAGTGTGTAGATGAGGGTAAGGTAAGCGGAACAAAATGGAGGCGCATAAAAAGAAGGCTGCCAGGCTGTGGCACAAAACTGCATGCATCTGCCATAAACGTATCCTAAACCGGAACATGGGATTTCATTTAAAAAAGTATTTTTTTCCCCCAGAACGATGACTGTTGCACATACATCAGAAGGCAGATTTATTTTACGTAAATAGTTCCTCATCCACAAAAGTTACTTTCTGTCAATCAGGTTAAATAAAGAACTGGAGAAGAGACAAAAATCATTAACTATTTTGTTTTTGTTTTTTGTTTCAGGTGAAACTTCATCACATATTGTGTACAGTAGGCAATCATGGAACAGCAAGAGGGTGTAATTCACACTTACAACACTGGGAGGCAGCAGAGGGCAGAGGTCTCCTTTGAACTTCATCTTGCAATGGGTACTGTGGGAAAATATAACAGGGAATTGATAACAACCCAGTGTCTCCATAAACTCACTTCAAATGTCTTACTGATCTTTTTTTCTTTTTTTTGAATCCAGAGAGTTGGCATAAGGTCCACATTTCAAATTTGTACTAAACTTAAACAATTCTCAAGAAAGAAAGACATCACACACAAAGAGATCAAATGATAACTGTCATTTTACATTTTTGTAGGACAAATGTAACATTTTTGTAAAACTTGCAAGTCACTTCAATGTGTCACAAAAAGCAATGAATAAAACCACACACATGCTGGTGTGCTGTACTTCACCAATTAATCCGGTTACTCCAGCATACCCAGGAGAGAGCTGGCAAACAACACCATGAGATATTAAATAGTGAGACTTCACCGTTAAAATTTTATAAAAGTAAAAATAGAATGATCAATTCCTTTTATCTCAATCATTTATCTCAAGATGGAATACAGTGAAGAATGTTTCTATAATGTTAAACAAACATCTACCTATGTGCACATAATTTGTTTGCACTAAAAATACTTTACTAAAATTAATGCACCAGTAAAGTAGTAGATAATATGAAGCATTTTCAACTCGTGCACTGCAGTAATGTTGTATTCCTCCTAGATGGGAGTGTTGAGATGAGTAAACTCCATATAGCATGTTCCGAACAGCTGATCAACACAGGGGCACAAAATGTCAGTCTTCCAAGGGGCGCGCCCATGTCGTCCTCCCAAATTCCACATTAATAGTTACATAAAAGTCTAGTACAGGATGAGATGCTCACAAAAGGACAGAAAGACCAAACCTCTGAGCTCGCATCTGAACGTTAAATCCACTGCAAAGATTCAATTTACATTTATTACATTACAGGCATTTAGCAGACACTCATATCCACAGTGGCATTTGCATTTTTTTGAACATACTATCCATTTCTACAGCTGGATATATACTGAAGCAATGCAGGTTAAGTACCTCGCTCAAGGTACCCATTATGCTATACTGCGACCCATATAAAAAAAGACTTGGATCTTAGCCAGTCAGATTTCTAGAGCGTGAGAAACCGCCAGTCTACTGGGGCATGGAGACGCCCCGCCGTCGAAGTTCAAGCGGTCTCCCTCGACGACGGGAGTTCTGGACCAGGTTCTGGTCCGGCTTACCTCCTGCTCATCGTGTATCCTCATGGTATTGATCTGCTCCAGCTTGCCGGTCCAGTACCAGGCCTCTTCTTCTGGGATGTCTGGCAGAAAGGGGGGGAAATAACAGAGACTAGCTCATCCCAATGCCATCCCATCCCGTCCCGAAAAACAGGCCGCGTGGGCTAGCCGCATTACATATTCATGCTCTTCAATATATCATGAGAATTATGATTCCTGTAGGACAGCCCTTCTCTGCACCCTGCTGAGGGAACGTGTGCTTGTGTATTCTATAAAAACAAGCATTAAAACAGGAATTTCACCTTTTTAAAATAAATTATTCACCAATTCCACTCCAGTCAATCATATTTAAAAAATGCCAATGGGCAGTTAAATTTAAATTGAGGTCACACACTCTTGTTAAGTCCAGGAATGTGTTTATTGACGGGATCAATGTCCTGATACCACATTGCCTTCATTATTCTTTTTCTCCAGCCCTGAGGTATCGTTATATGGATTTAAAATAAATAATAAGCATATTCTTGAAGTTAACAGGAGTGTGTATGATGAATTTGACTTTATTGTCTGCATGATTGACACTCGGCATGTTTCTTTTCTCATTTGATAATGAAGAGGCGACCTGACCCCTTTTCATCTGGACCATAGCCCCCCCCTCCCAGGTTCAGCAGATGTGAGGAGCTTTGAAGGAGATCCGACAGTCCTGAAGGTGGGCTGGGGGAGGGAGGGGGCTTCAAAGGGCTCGGATGAAACGGGCAGAATACACTAACCACTTCAACGGGGCGGAGTGAGGCGGGGCGGGGCGGGTCAAACGTGCCCTTTCCCGTCCGAATGTGCGGTGAATGCACCCGTTTCCACGGAGACCCCGCGAAAGGCTGCGGCCAGCATTGAGGCTTGACAGCTGAATGTTATTTATTAATGAGCTGAATGCCGGCCCGCCGATGGGGGAGGGAGTGGTGTTGGGCTCGCAGGTGCAGTCACACACAGGGGGTGACTGGTGAGACCCCACGACCCCCAACCCCACCCCCCGTATGCCCTGCCCCTGACTACCTCCTCACTCGCTTCCGAAAAACAGCAAAGAACCTGTCCTTCAGTCAACACCTACAGGAGATTTTGCGTCAAAAGCACTAGGTCATTTTCACTCACATTTACAGCTAGTGTGTAACAAGCAGTTCTATTTTTGCAATCTGTAGAATTCTGCTTTCAACTCATCCACTCGTTAGAAAATTCTATTTCTGTCCCGCCCCCACCCGCCCGACTCGCCCCGACTCCCATAGAGTGGCTTAAATGGCGGTGTTTCCTCCCTGTTTTTTTTTTTTTTTAAGGTACTTCACCTAACTGCTTCAGTGCACATCCAGCTGTATAAAAGGATTATATCTAAAAATGTAAACTCTGGAAGCCCAAGGGAAGCCTTCCCTCTGAGCAGACAAGGATGATGTAACCAGCATCCCACCAATCACAGCAGCTCAGGCTGAAACACTGCCCAATTTCCCACAATGCACTATTTCCTTACTTTATTATATATGAGGTGTATTTTTGTAAAACTGTATGAATAAAAATGAGTGGTTTTGCTGTTTATCCATCAGTGATCTTGACTGGCTGGCTGTTTGCGTGCCTGTCTTAAGCGGCTGTCGAGTCGAGTGTTTGTCAGTAACTGTACCAAAAAGCTCACCGTGACGTTCTTTAGTGCGCCACCGATGGTAGGATGGCCATGTCCTGATGACAGCTGGTGTTTGTCACTCAGAATTTGCCCCTTTATCTCCTTTATATAACACAATGTAGACTTGTTTTTTTTTCAATAATCCACAGGCATTACCTCGAGTCTCGTTTAATCAGAGCCGAATCAGTTTTACCTAACAGAACACGCGCTCTGCCTAGCCCACCTGAATGTGGAGCTGAGACAAATGATCCCCAAACAATACTAATAAAATATAAATAACTCCCACATCAGCACCACAAATACTCTCAAATAAAACTTCCTCCTGCAAAAATAGGTCTTCTCAAGAGGTTCCAGCTGACCAAACCTCAGCATTTGTAGAGAAATGCCAATTCAGGAGCCATTTAGATTGTATTCCTTGCTATATCACAGAAATGCTAAGTTCCCACAAAAATCACATTTATATTTTAGATTAATTTTACACTGCCTGGCCAAAAAAAAATCAGGTTGCAACCTGTCATGCATAGTGCCCACTGTACAAGCCTCTGGAGGCAGTGTTATGATCTGGGGTTGCTTCAATTGGTCAAGTCTAGGCTCAGCAACGTTATGCAGCAATAAAATTAAGTCAGCTGAGTACCTGCATGTACTGGATGACCAGGTTATCCCATCAATGGGCATATTCCAGAACGACTATGCCAAGATTCGTCGGGCTCAAATTGTGAAACAGTGGTTCAGGAAGCATGAGGAATCATTTTCACACATGAAATGGCCACCAGAGTCCTTAACCCCATTGAACAAATTTGGGATGTGCTGGAGAAGACTTTACGGAGTGGTTCGACTCTCCCGTCGTCAATACAAGATCTCGGCCAAAAATGAATGCAACTCTGGATGAAAATAAGAGTTACGTTGCACAAGGTTGTCGAAACAATGCCACAACGAATGCGCGCAGTAATCGAAGCTAAAGGCGGTCCAACGAAATATTAGAGTGTGCGACTTTTTTTTGGCCAGGCAGTGTAAAATTAATCTAAAATATAAATGTGATTTTTGTGGGAACTTAGCATTTCTGTGATATAGCAAGGAATAAAATCCAAATGGCTCCTGAATCGGCATTTCTCTACAAATGCTGTAGTTCAATGAGTGAAGGTTTGGTCAGCTGGAACCTCTTCAGAAGACCTATTTTTGGAGGAAGTTTTATTTGAGGGTATTTGTGGTTCTGATGTGAGAGTTATTTATATTTTATTATGACTTCCAACGATTCCGTTTTTGCGCAGTAGAACTATATTTCGAGGCACATTACTTTCAAAATATATTTCGACTCAAAGATTTACTTCGCACACTGATATGGATAAAAACCCAGAATATTTTTGTACAAAAATATTTTCAAAAATTTTAACAGACATTGGGCCTCATTCATGAAGCGATCCTAAATATGCGCGTACATTTATGTACGAAACAAGTTGGTACAAAAATAACCGTTTGGAAAAAAAATTCGTATGCACATACGAAGTGCGCCCACGTTATTTTGTGATTAGCATAAATCCACGCCCATTAATTGCGTTATATGGAGGTTGTCACTTTCATTTAAAGCTTCATACGAACTGAAAATGGCCCAGAAAAAGCAAAAGAAAGAATTACTCCGACACTGAAATCGAAGTTTTATTAGCAGATGTTCAATCAAGAAAAATAAATAGTTTAGTATTGTCTGTTCCAGTGTCATAAAAAAGTAGCCTACATGGTAAAGTAAAAAGAGGATATAACATGCAGGAAATGCAGAATCTCCCATTACACGAGCTGTTAAAGTGCAGGCATATCTGCATCGGACGAACGCATTGCCTCTATGCCAAGCGCTAGGCTGCGGTTTTTATCGCAGCCTGGAAATTAAATACATTTATTTATTAATTTCGTTATTTTGTTGGTGTTCTGTGTGTGCGAGAGGTGGTTTGAATTCCCGATCCTCTAGTTATGGAAAGAGGTAGGCTTACTTATTGTCTGACACAGTAAATTTGATTAAGAAAGTTTACGTAGCTACACTAATAAGCCACTAAAGCCAGCCAACTGAAGCTGTTGTGGGTCCCACCCATCGACGGTCCCACCAGGCAATCGAGCCAGGACGTTGAGCAATACATTTCGCATGACATGAACTGCACAGATGTGACAGCCCTTTCTATTCATATTTTGCAAATGTATCTTCGGATGGAGCCTTGAGGCTAGGTTTGTGCAGTACAGTTACGGCACCAATTACATCGCTGGGCAGGTTGTCAATTTCATAAAAACCCGAAAACGACAAACCAGCCATATATCACTCTCAGCCAACAAATAGCTTTTGTGCGATCTTAAAGATGCGTTTGTTTCTCTCCGAAGCAGCCAACCCCTCCAACAGCACAAGCTCAGTCATTGCAACACTGGCTACAGACCTGTAGGCAATTTAAAGCAAATTTCGTTCATTGGTCAAATGTGCGTTTTAAATAGGATATTTAACGTCGTATAAGTTAGCATTTAAATCTTACCAATTTATAAAAATATTACTACACTTATGATACTAATAGTGCATTGCGCTTATGAGACTAATTAAACAAGTTAAATTGATTAATAGGCATCATCTAATGTGTTTGCTTTTTGCAGTCATAATTTATTAGCTACGTTTGCATTGTGTATTTCAGAGGTTATATTTAGTCATGTGAATTTAACGAAAAATTTAAATAAATTAATATTCTAATTTATCACTAGAAGCTACATTTGCATTCTGAAATTACGAACGCGGTACCCCTGGTCTTGAGAAGGTGTAAAATTTGTTAGTACGTCCGATACAATCTCAGAAACAAAAACGTTGATGAAAGCCAAATTTGCTAATACAAACAATCTACGTACAAATTTGTTCTGCTCACGTTTCATAAATGAGGCCCATTGAGTCTGATGGTGTTGTGTTAATGGCGAATGCGGTTGGGATTGAAGATGAACGTGGTCGGGACTGAAGATGAACCCGGTCGGGACTGAATATGAACGCGGTCGGGACTGAAGATGAACGCAGTCGGGACTGAAGATGAACGTAGTCGGGACTGAAGATGAACGTAGTCGGGACTGAAGATGAACGCGGGCGGGACTGAGGATGAACGCGGGCGGGACTGAGGATGAACGCGAGCGGGACTGAAGATGAACGTGGGCGGGACTGAAGATGAACGCGGTCGGGACTGAAGATGAACGCGGTTGGGACTGAAGATGAACGTGGTCAGGACTGAATATGAATGCGGTCGGGACTGAAGATGAACGTAGTCGGGACTGAAGATGAACGCGGTCAGGACTGAGGATGAACGTGGGCGGGACTGAAGATGAACGCGGTCAGGGCCAGCTGCTCACCAAAGGGCAGCTCGAAGCGAGTGTCCAGCAGGACCCGGTGGGGGGTGGGGTTCTTTGTGCCATAGATCTCATCTGCCTTCATCAGCACCTCGGCATCCAGAAAGGTCCACTCACCCGGTCCCTCCTGCAGAGACGGACAGACAACCCCAGAATAACAGGATTGAGAGTGAGAGAGAGGGAGAGAAAGAGGAGGAAGTGGGGGAGAGTGAGAGGAGGGGGAAGAGTGTGGGGAGAAGGGGAGAGTGTGAGGAGAGGGGGAGAGTGTGGGGAGAGTGTGAGGAAAAGGGGAGAGTGTGAGGAGAGGGAGAGAGTGTGAGGAGAGGGGAAGAGTGTGGGGAGAGGGGGAGAGTGGGGGGAGAGAGGGAGAGTGTGGGGAGGGGAAGAGTGTGGGGAGAGGGGAAGAGTGTGGGGAGAGGGGACGCGTGGGGGGAGGGGAAGAGTGTGAGGAGAGGGGAAGAGTGTGGGGAGAGGGGAAGAGTGTGGGGAGAGGGGAAGAGTGTGGGGAGAGGGGGAGAGTGTGAGGAGAGGGGGAGAGTGTGGGGAGAGTGTGAGGAGAGGGGGAGAGTGTGGTGAGAGGGGGAGAGTGTGAGGAGAGGGGGAGAGTGTGAGGAGAGAGGGGGAGAGTGTGGAGAGGGGGAGAGTGTGAGGAGAGGGGGAGAGTGTGGGGAGAGGGGGAGAGTGTGGGGAGAGTGTGAGGAAAAGGGGAGTGTGAGGAGAGGGGAAGAGTGTGGGGAAAGAGGGAGAGTGTGGGGAGGGGGAGAGTGTGGGGAGAGGGGAGAGTGTGGGGAGAGGGGGAGAGTGTGGGGAGAGAGGGAGAGTGTGGGGAGGGGAAGAGTGTGGGGAGTGGGGGAGAGTGTGGGGAGAGTGTGAGGAAAAGGGGAGAGTGTGAGGAGAGGGGGAGAGTGTGAGGAGAGGGGGAGAGTGTGAGGAAAGAGGGAGAGTGTGGGGAGGGGAAGAGTGTGGGGAGAGGGGGAGAGTGTGGGGAGAGGGGGAGAGTGTGGGGAGAGAGGGAGAGGGTGGGGAGCGGAAGAGTGTGGAGAGGGGAAGAGTGTGGGGAGAGGGGGAGAGTGTGGGGAGAGGGGGAGAGTGTGAGGAGAGGGGGAGAGTGCGGGGAGAGTGTGAGGAGAGGGGGAGAGTGTGGAGAGAGGAGGAGAGTGTGGGGAGAGGAGGAGAGTGTGAGGAGAGGGGGAGAGTGTGGGGAGAGGGGGAGAGTGTGAGGAGAGGGGGAGAGTGTGGAGAGAGGGGGAGAGTGTGGAGAGAGGGGGAGAGTGTGAGGAGAAGGGGAGAGTGTGGAGAGAGGGGGAGAGTGTGGGGAAAAGGGGAGAGTGTGGGGAGAGGAGGAGAGTGTGGGGAAAAGGGGAGAGTGTGGGGAGAGGAGGAGAGTGTGGGGAAAAGGGGGAAATTGATAAAGACATTGTGTAAAGTATGGTCACTTGGCCGGTTATTTGAAATAAAGTCTACTTTTTTTTTGCTCATTAAACCGGTCAGCTGCTCACGGAAGAAATGTACAATAGAAGGCATCATTTTGTTAGTAAAGCCCAAGGCCAAGGATCCTCCCACGCCACCCTACCTTCATTTCATAAAAAATGGTAATTTTCAATTATAAATAATAATATAATAATCATTCTTGATATAGTGTGCAAGTGGAGTTTATTATCCAATCATTTACATGACAAAAACATGACATAAGCATATTTATAATTACTAAGAACAGCCATGGTCAAAATAAATGATGTATTTCTGAAATGGGTTGGGTTCAATTCCATTATAATTCAGTCAATACAAAAAACAAAAAAAAATTCACTTCCAAAATGCCCCCATTTCCCAACTAATCTTCAGGAATTGACCCACATTCTGCCAATTATGCTCAAGAACAGAAACCCACAATTTGACAATGCTATAACTCCCTCAGCTCATAAAGTATCCACATTTTACATTAATATCTAAACCCAATGCGATTTTATCAAGCGCAAGAGTTTTGCAACGTATAGATTTGCCTCCATCCATGGAGACTTTGTGTCGTGCTTTGTGAGAAACCCCCTGGTAGCCTCTGTTTGAGCGTGACACGGCTCATTTATAAATAAAGTCTTCGTGAAGACTAACAACATGCAAATTACTGCAAGAATAAAGCATGCGATAATTTCGTTGAGGAGGGAGGTTTCTTAATGCAAGCGATGAGTAGTGCACTGCAATACTCACGCAAGGTGGCGAATGCACTTGGTGGTATTACAAAAGCAAAAGGTTTTGCGCTCGCAAGCTCGCTTGTTGCCATGAAGACATTCGCTTCCCCCATTAGTCACAGTCATTACCCGTTTTCTTCCAGTTCTTTCAGAACATCTCTTTTCCCCTTATTCTTTACTTTCAATTAGTTTAATAAAGTGAATTAACTTTATATTACCGTAGTTCATTTGTTATTTCGATGAAGCATATCTGCGTGTAAGCATGTGTTTGTATTTGTAGCACGTGTCCAGTTAAATTTAGACATGAGCCGCCCTGTAAGTGTGATTTTTTCCCCACAAAGCCAATGAATGGAACACTTCCCCAAGTCCATGGAGTAGAGACGTGAGACTCTACTGAGACTCCATTAGAAACAGTTCTGGACACTCTCTTGACCAGCGAGACACAAATCGGGCCCTAAAGGCCAGTAACACTGCTGGCCTTCGTTGTTCCCCTCTAATCAGCTGATGAATTATGCCTGAAAAACCAGGTTAATTGGATTCCTGGCCAGTCAGTGACATTAATCAACCAATGAACTTTCAGATAGCACAGACGACCAACAGTATGAAGAGCCTGTTCCACTCATTATGCATTCTCATGTTACACTTGCATTTAAGTGTCACTCAAAGTTAAGGCCAAACGTTGACTGAACCCAGGCCTGTCCGTTGTCATGAAGAGCGACAGCGGGTAGCTTAGCGAAGGGCCTAGTCGCCTGGCGACAGAGCGCGTGACCACGCCTGACCGGGCAAGCCCCTCGGCCGGGGTCCGGCTCACCTCGTCGGACTGGCGGATGCTCCTCAGAGGGATCCAGGCGGTGCCCACCATGGTGTCCCAGATCAGGCCCTTGTTCCACACCTCCACGATGAGCCCCAGGTCCAGCCGGCTGATCTCGCTGCAGAGAGAACGGGGAGGGGGGGAACCTTCGTTAGCGAGCCCCATCACAAAAGGAATTACCGCTGCTTCACCGCATCTGCATTTTACACAAATTTACACAAGACTCTCCTTTCAAACAATTCTGCTCCTCGCTTCCTGGCTGTCCTTCGATCTTTGCATAAATCCATTTGACACAGCCCAGTGAGCAAGAGCCGGAATCTATTCTAGACATCTAGAGGGGTGGAAATCTAGTTTGAGAGATGTTGTGACATAAACCGACTAGAGTTAACCCCAATATAGCTCAGGAGCACAAATACAAGCTCTATGTCCTAGTCAGCTAGAAAACTTTCACTTTCAAAACAAATGTAGCCGGGTTTTCACCTGAACGCCTAGACGGCATTTCACCGACTTTTCACCACAAGAATGTTCACAAGACTGTTATTTTGGTACATTTGAACAGTGAAGATGAAAACACCCTTCTGAACATTTCTTACATATGGTTCTAAAGTATTACTTCCATAAAAAACATTAATTGATAAATACACTGTTAACAAGCTTCTTGGGCCGCTTTTCGCCTGGGTCAGGAAACACCCAAACAGGAGTGAGGAATGGAAAAAGCATCATTAAAGTCGCAGCATTTATCCAGAATTTCCTCCTGTTGTGTTTGAAAACGAGTAATGTTATTCTGAATGTTGCCTTGTCCTTGGTTTGGAGGAAAACAAAGGAGGTCTGCAACTTGCTTGATGGAGATGTCTCATTTACTAGTAGGCTATGTGAGCTTGGCTCTTGGCAATATGGGGCGCTTTTCAGAAAAAGAGAGGAGCAAGCGAGCGCTAGTGAACACTCAGATTCTAATTAAAAACAGCGGGTAATTAATGAATGTGATCGCGGCAGATTCACGCATCCTCCCCAGAGCCCCGCGCGGTAAATATTCGCGAATAAATAGACGCGTAAAAGAGCGCTCGCGGAAAATTCTCGTTTTAACAAACTGCCACAATATAGCGAGGCACCTGTAGATCCATGTATTATCATAGGGAGTTTTTCACCAGACAATATAGCAGGCACTCATTTAGTCTCAATTTCCTCTCTCTGTGTAAAATAAGGGTGGTTTTATGAAAAGACACAAATATTAAGTAGCCTTTTCTGGGACAAATTCTGTGTGGGCTTGTTCAGAAATGTAAACACCTTCTTCAAATTCCATTTCAGCTATGCTGAAAAATTATTTATTTGAGTTTTGTTTGCCTTGACTGCCCAATTTTGTGTGCATATACCCAGGGGCGTCATGCAAGCCAAAATTCTGGAGGGAAACAATTAGAGCGGGCATGGGGGTCCTTCCCCAGAAAAATAATAATAATAATGACGCAATTTTCTGCAATTTCACATATATATTCAAAGACTTTGGGGGGATTATTTAAAGACTTCACTAAATCAGTATTTGTAGCTCAGTAATCTCCCACTTTATAATAGAGTAAATACTGTATATTTATCGAGATTGTCATGTCAATTATATGTGCTGTTATGGTTATTGAAAATGACACTCACTTATTCACTCACTTCTACACTAGCTTCTACACTGCTGCCACTTTTCTTGAAAAAGAGCTAAATCTTCATTAAATCATGTGAAATTCCTTACATAATGCTAATTGCTAAAATTTGTTTTTGTGCCTTTCATTTATCAAACCACTTCATCTTGTTCCCTTACCACCAAATAGGCTAATTGACTGCCTCTTACACAGTACTTTGACAACATTATAATTATTACTATTATTATTATTATTATTATCATCATCATGTTGTTGTTGTGAGAATCATAATTAGGCTATTCACTTATCTTTACCTGCTTCCCACAGATCAGCAACTTTAACTGCCTGATCATCAACATCATCATCCCTTGATTGGTCTTAAATGGTCATATGAAAGAGGGAACAAATCTTTCAATTAAATCTGCATACATTTCCATGAAGAAAAATAGCCTATCACTATAAATCTCACCTAAGATAGACCTCTTGCATTATCAACCTCCTGACTGAGGCTTTATGTAGTTTTTTTAAAGAATGACGAGATTTTCCTCTGCATCTTGACCTGGAGATATCAAATGGAATTCAGTGTTTTGCTAACTATAACCTGTGATAGTAGTGGTAAATAAAATCAGCTCACTGCCATAAGATTCACACAGCTCTCCTTTACCAATATTAAATAAGATGCTATGCTATCACAAGTCACGACTAGCTAATGAGCCAGAAGGCTAAACAACCTGATAGAGGGATGGGTAACTTTAGCAGGTACAAGCCATAGCCAACTATCCTGCAAAGCTAACTATGCCTATATTTTTCAAATGCAATTAAGTGTGTATAACTAATTGCATTTCATTTTCACACGTTTGAAAAAATGGATTGATTCTTTACTAACCACTTCGGCAACACACCGTTAAGCTGTAGCCTACATCTCCTCCAGCATTGATGCGCAATAGAGTGCTGTGTGTGTGCGTACCTGTTGTTGCGAACCGATTCCATCCTGCAACTTTTGTAAGAAGCCAATGCTATAAGGAAAGGGGGTGTGTGACTTTTTGAGGTATGACTCATAATATTAAATGATGAACTACATATTATAAAAAATAATAGTCATAAAATTAAATAAAATTTAAATATAAAGAATCCAGATATCAAAAATCTGGTGGGGCACGTGCCTGCATATACCCATCGTGAAAACCTCCTTTTTCAACTCGCAAAATGTTCTCTAATGATATACTTCCGGGTTTTCGCTGATAATAGTGTGACCTGACCTCCTGAACGCCTCGTCCCAGAGCTTATGCAATATCTCAGCCCGCCCTCACGGTTTAAAATGCCACTGTCAGTCACAGATTACATCGTTACGAGGCAGTCTGCAAGCAGGGATCAATGTAGGCTGATTGGGAAGGCCACAGGTATCCAATTATGGGATTTCATCCAGTTCAGTCCTGCTGAGTCACTAGTCTATGGATCACCTTTCTTCTCCAAATGCATGTAAGAATTCCAACTTGTCCAATAATTCCAACTTTCCGGTCAAATGTTATTCAACAGAAACAAAAAATCTGAGTGTGGGGCCACGGTTCAATCTGTAAACTTGCAGTACAAACCACACATTTTGTAGAATAAAACTGTCACACTGCAGTTCAAACAGCACACTACCGAGCAACAAGCTGTAACAGCTGCTATAGCAAATGAAGAAAAAACAAAGAATGATTACATAAGGACTCATTACAAAAAGCAACAGGTATTATTTCAGCTGGGTGCTTTAAGAGATGTGATGCAACGACCGCCAAATAGCTGTATAACAAGGGTCGCGTATTACAGACTTTTCATTACACATGAAGACGAACAAAAAAAAACCTTGACAGTATAGATTACCTAATGCGTTAGGTAATATATACTACTCAAAAGAATTTAAGGGTCAAAATAAATGTTTTGATAATTTTTGTATGTCTTTTTAAGCCAGATAGGGTTAGAATATCCCCCTTTGGGTTGTCTTTTTGGACTATAGACATCACGTTATTATGGGACATGCATTCATTGCACTTATCTTTAGAAACTTTTAAAGTTAACCCAGATTTCCTTTTCATGGATTTGAAGCACAAACTTAGTCAGAATAAACGGACAAACGGCCTCGAAACACCCATTGTGACACCTCATGCACCATTTGCACGTGTTTTGCATGAGTGTCATTCCATGCATGGCAATTTTAGCAATAAAAAGGCTGAGCATTTTCCATTCATCTTCACATCATAATTTTGGGGGGGTGCATGACTTTTTTTCATCAGGGTAATAAACTAGTGTCTAATCAAAAGTTTTTTGTTTTGTGTTTTCTGTTCTTGAGCCATCAAATCATTATTTTGTCATTAGTCGTCACCATTTTAGCTCGTTAGCTTATATTTATATGCACAAATATTTTTGACCCTTAACTTCTTTTGAGTAGTATACAATGGGTGCCTAGTGGAAGATAAACTGAGGAAAGCAAACTTACAAAGAGCAACATGGATTGTTTGATTTGCACGCTAATCACACAGCACTCCAAGTTACAACAAAAACCAAAGTAAACGGCAAACGGCAGGGCTGCTAGAGGGCTCATTCTGTTCCAGTTTGTGGCTGGGCGCGGCTGTCTGGTACGCAGGCTTGACCATGCCATGGGAGGGCTTCAGTCAACCTGGATGCTAACGGGTGGACTCGTTTTGCACTATGTGATGTGGGATAGCCCGACGTGGTCAAAACGAGTCCACCCATTGTCCCATAGCGCACCCGAGAGCCCCGCTGATTGATCGGGTGCCCGTTAGTTTGTCTGTTGGGCTGTGGCGTGAAGTGTCCAGCCTCCTACTCTGGGTGGATTGCGGTGTCGTCAGTGGCGGGTGCTGACCACACGCACGTCAGAGGAGAGCACATGCTTGTCTGCCGAATCAATGATGGAGGCTGTGATGAGCGTTGCGGTGTTGTTACGTCCCTATGCTGCCTTGTGAATGTGGCCCTTTAAATATTTTGCATGCAAACAAGTTTCCTTCAGCTCACCTGTTGTGGATTTCCAGAGACCATGGGTGGATTCCAATCACTTATTTTATCCGACCTCTTCTCCTTGGTCCTCGCCTGACCCAGAAATAAATTGAGGTTCGCCATCTTTACGGACATTCCAAACCACTAAATGCTCCTCAGAGGAGCCAGGAGTGAGGAACGAGGAGGCTCCCGGAGGGTGCTTCAGTGAGCAAACACAAGTGTAGCCTTTGCGGAAGCCTTTTCTCGGAATGCGTGACGTGTATAAATTATTCGCCACTTTTTATTCTGCCATGTCACAGGTACACCCCTAGACAAATACAATTTTACTGTTCCTTTCCATTCATTATAAAGCGCTAATCCATAATGACACGCATTCTTTATAACTAACAAGGCATAAAAAAATAAGCTAAAAATCATTATAGTTAAGCACGTGAGCATAATATGACGCTGACACTTGATTGTGCAAAGAACGTTCCATTTGCCTAATGCATGTCGCCTCATTTCCTCCATCCATGTATCTGATCCTTGTATCCTTTCCTCGCGTCCTCCGTTGGGTGGAGCTAAGGAGCAAGTAAAAGATGCAAGGAGTAAAAATAAGCGATTGGAATGACCCATATGTATTTTCAGCATTCTCTAGCTTGAGCTTCGTTCGTATTTCCTCTGGTTTGACTTCATGGACGTTGCCAGCTTTTGCTGTTGTGCTGAACCACATTTTAAAGTAGCATTATGGTGTTTGTTTCGGGTAGTATGCAGCGCTTACCATTTTTGAGTTTTTCGTGGCTGTTACCGTACTGTAGGGATGTGCGTTTGCTGATTGTGCTTCTGCGATTCCCCATTTGGAAGACGGATTTAAATTTGCTTTGGACGAGCATATTCTCATCTTTTGAACGCCGCCGTGTCTCCAGAAAAAACATTTTAGTAGTAAGCTGCTTGTTAGTTTATGGCTACTTTGCTGAGTTGTAGTATATCAGTTGTGTACGCTATTTTGTGTTTTGTGGAGTAGCTGTTTGATGTGCTCGTGTGATACCTGAAGTGTGTAAACACAAAGACACCGCTAAAACAGAGATTTTAATAAAAACATTTTGTAAGTGGCCTATTTGTGTTTGAAATTGTTTGTTGCGGCCCCTTTGAGCCGGGGTTGTAACAGGTGTTTGGGCATTTTAAATTGGGAAAAACAAGGGTAATAAAAAACCTGCATGGGGACTTTCTGTAAAAAAAATATTGTTGTCCCAGCACCATGCAAGCCATGTTTTAAATCCATCAATTATTAATTTCAGTAATTCATACTCAGCCTCAGAGAAAACATTAAAACATACACACACAATAAAAACCATGCTCGGTTTGCTTGTGTTCACAATTTTAGGTTTTGCTTTCCAAAATGTTTTTCTTTTCCTTTTTTTGTTCACAAAACCAAAGCAAAATAAGGGAATAACTAATTGATGTGTTGCCATAGATACAGATTGTCTGCTCCGTAATATATTGTGGTATCAGACAAGCACAGAAACATCAAGGCTCTGCTCCTGAATGCAGCTCTTAACCACAATAAGAGCAAGAAGTGTCCACTTAAAAGAGCATCTGCAGGTCACATCATAAAAGCAGGGATGTTGAAACGAGACGGCATTTTACCATGTTGCACTTTAAAATATACAGCAGCGAAGGCAAGGTATATTTCAGTTGATTATGGTTTGAAATTGCTATTACTTCAAATGGATATTTTAATGCTTTCAGCCTGTGAAGTATTGGGCCTGTACAATGGTTAGCCTAAAAAGGGGTGGACCCTAAATGGGGTGTATCCTTTCTTTAAAAATATATATATATATTTGGCACCTGAGTTGTTGGGTGATGAGCATGTCCAATTCCCAACCAAATTTTTAATTCTTTTTTTAAATTTAAGCTGGTTTATCACCACAGGTTTTCATCCAAAGCAAAACTCTTTTACCCACGTCACATATTCTTCCCTTCTTCCACGTCAGCTGTGTCTGCCCTATGCTAGCCAAGGCTCAGTAAGGCATGTTAGAATATTCTCCGGTTCCTTCTGTTAGCATAGGCCTTTGTTTTTTAAAAATAAAATAAAATAAATAAATAAAAAATGGCATGTCATTTTAAGGGGCGGATATGTCTTGACGCTACTCAAAAAGGCACTTAAAAAAGAGCTCTTTAAGCCTTCAGGGTGCCTGAAAAAGCCTGACAAAAAGTTTGTTTTCACACCCCACATACTGAACCACAAAGGCTCTTATACCTTAACAGTGACTGAAGGGGCCTTGTACTCTGTAGCATGAGAGTAGCAGTAACACAAGCAGCAGAAAACAGAACTAGTCAGACATGGACACGAATTACTGCGCACTAGTAAATAAGCTGTCATCCATAGAGCTCTGGACAGCGGTGGTCGGAAAGGCTGCTGAGACTCTGACAGCTTTTTTGTAATGACTAAGCGATAACTTAAAACGACTTTTTCAGAGCCATTCATAGGATGGGAATTTAAATTGTGTACAACACATGCTGGGGCCGTATGTATAAAACAATAATGCTCAGTAGAAAGTCGGAAATCTGCTTTTGCTAAAAGTTTAGCATTTTCTCCCTCTGCCTTTCAGACATGGTGTCGCCATATCACACTGACTCCAAACACTGCGGCTGTTCATTGGAAGGTATTTCTGAACACATCTGAACCAGGGTTGCCAGTAATTCCACCAATCATCTGAGCTGCGCAGTAATTCCACCAATAATCTGAGAGACACAGTAAATCCACCAATCATCTGAGCTGCAAAGTAATTCCCCCAATCGTCTTTGCGACTGATGTAGCTACCACAGGCAGAGCTCCCGGCCGAATGGAGGAGTCGCGATTGCAATGAGGCGAGGAATACCGTATCAAATTAATCCCAGAGCGACGCTATGGACAATTACGCACCGCTCCATGGGATTCCTGGCCACAGACGGCACTGGCACAATTAGGATCCGATTCAGACGGTGGGGTGCATCGCAGCACTACCCCGTCTCTGCTGGATACTCCACTCGACTGCCAGAGATCCTCAGAGTGAAGTGAATTAATCTTTTTCCTGACGCTACTGATCCGCAGCTACTGGAGCCCCAGCGGGCAGCAAAAATAGAAATGAACAAACAGTATGAATGGATGCACTCATTTCAGAACCCATTAGAGTTTTATCAAAAACCACTCGCAATATGTCACTGTGTGAACAGACTGAAAGAAACTTTGGGTTTTAAAGGTGGAGCCATATGAGCCAGGTTTACTGGCTTATTTCTAATGAACGCAAGCCTTGTACAGCCCTTCACGTGAACATATGGCTGACTGACTGACTGACTGACTGAGTGGTTGACTGGGTGACTGACTAGCTCAAAAACTGGTTGATCACTGACTGCATTGCTGACTTGTTGACTTATTAATTGACAGGCTGATTGTCTTGCTGGCTGGCTGACTACGTGAGAGGGTAACCCGGGCATGGACCGGGTTAACCGGATTAGCACTGCTTGTGTGCGATTTAAAAGAACCGGCGTACTCTTGATGCGCCGGGCGGCATGTAATGATGACGATGACATCGCAGCGATTACGGCTGGGTCGGCTTGTTTGCGCCGGTTCCTGTTCGATTTAAATAAACAAGAAAGCCCCTCCTTTGCCCCGTCTTCGCCGGGGAGTGTCACCAATGTGGGCGTAACAGCGCACCGGTTCATTAAATCGAACCACTCACTGATTATCTGACTGGCTGACTGGCTGATTGACTGTCCCATTGGCAGACTGAGGGAATGACAGACAGATACTGTTCATTGCCATTATGATCCTCTGTCTCTGGCCACCAGCAGGTTTCTCCGACTGCCACCTACTTCCCTGCTGCACCGTCCCTCTGGAAGGGGGAAACTAAGTTTCTGCTATTTGAACCGGCCCAGGTTTATGGACCGGATTCAATCAACATGTCCTTAACTTTGACTAAAAAAATTATTTATTTATTTTCTATTTCCATAGACTGTTGAGTTCAGTGATCAACAAACTTGCCAAACACTGTTTGAGAGAAAAGAAGTAACACTTTTTCCAAAGTCAATGTTAAGGACAAATATTGTTTGAATCCAAGCCACTGTTTGTACTCAAAGCCACCTCACTTTGCATGTCCTGTGTACATCAGTCAGCAACTGAAAAACTGTTCCAAAGTCATCTGTTTTCTGAGCATCGAGGACTAGAACCTCCATTCCCTAAACTAGATCTACCCATCCTAACGCACGGTACCATAGAACTATATAGAAAACTTGAAACAACAAGCAGTATCTCCCCATCTCTCCCATTCATTCTGTTGAAGCCAGCATTCTCTGCCCAATTTGCACAAATCCCTGCACTTTCTGCCATTCTTTTCCGTATCATGGAGGCCAGTTTGCACCATTTAAAGATTGTGGGCAGCTCCTGTAGCCAATCACAGCTCACTTGCTTCCCTCACTTTGAATATCTTAAAGGCCCACTCAGTAATTTTGGTTGCGAATCGACGAAAATGACGTGCATGGCAACTATAAATGACAACTATAACGTTTGTTCAGTGCTTCAGCTGGGCAATGAAAATTCAAACAATAGTCTAAGCCAAGTTGCTTTTGTCCTAACATATGCTTCCTCCAGTCCTAGCTAGTCCTAGTTATGACAACCTGCTGGGTTGTGCAAGAGGCTTTGGGTATTAGTATAGTAAAAACTGAAGCTCCCGAAATCTACTCCCCAAAATTTAGCTAACGTTACTACAGATTATTTTCTCTTCAACTGTAACGTTAAATCAGTTCCCTGACCGACGATTATTTGCAGTTAGTCAGCTAACATTAGCCATCTTATCTAGCTAGCTTGTTGCTAACGTTACCTATCGAAATGAATTAAAAACATAAAAGACGCTTTCTGACACAGCAGGGGGTATAACGTTACTACGAACTACACAGGATTTCTTTGCTGGTTACCACTAACTGCATCAAGTAAAAACCATCCCAAATCTATACGGACTGAAGTAAAAAAAAATTTTTTAAATTGGTTCCAAGTTTTACTCTGTACAGTTAGCGATCCAGCTAACTAATTAATCATACTTCGCAGGATAGGTATCTTATCTAATAGTTTTCCTCCTCTGGTTGACCGGAGCCAATCGTTGTGTTTTCTGTGCTTCCCGGCATCCGTAGGTTTGCATCCTGCTCAGAATAGAGTGGCAATGAATGCTGGTCAATCCCGGAAATTAAAAAATATATATTTCCAGAGATTGTGATATAATACATGGTCCTCATTATCTCAAATGAAATCTACTATTATAATTATAATTTAAGATACTCTAACATCGTTTAAAAAGTAAGCTAAAGTAATTACAACATGACAGCGATTTGGATTTTGCTGCCAGTCTATGGGCAGAGACAGGGTGATGCACCATTACATGTTGCCCCCTTCAGCTTTTTTGGTGCTACTAAAAAACCTGACTTCAGGACACGCCCACCTTGTTGTTTCTAGTTTTCTATATAGTTTGGTGCACGGTACAGACAGTTAGCTAGTCAATGGCCTCACAGCTGCCCCCTGCTGGACAGTAAATAAACAACACAAATAACACAATAAAACACCCATGGTGTTCTTTTCAGCTGTAGTACAAGGTTTAACAGAAAGCATTATACAGCATTCTGAGGAACGTGATGAGTCACAATCTTAGCCCACCAAAAAAAACCCTCATCACTCACAGATATAAAACTTTACTTTGCCGCAGATAAGGCTACTTTATCGCAGATAAAACGGGTCATGGACACTCCCAACCGTGGCACAACTGCCCCATTTTCAACCCTTCCCTGCCCTCCCATGCAGGAGATAGAAATCACAAGACCTGAAACGGTCCATGGGTAGAAATTATCCGAGTACCATTATCTGAGTTCCAGTCTACTACACACAGAAACACACACACACACACAAGCACATCTGACAGCTCTTAAGCGCACAGTAAGACACTGACAGGAATATGGGATTGAATATGGCCCCAGGTGACTCAATTTTCTCAGAGAGAAAGCTCTTCTGACAGCATACTTACCTGGACATCCAAAACTGCATTGTTCGATTAGGCTTTTGAGGTTGTGCGCCATGTTCAAAGTCAGTTCCGTTCATTGCGTTCACAAAAAAACTTTGGCGAATAACTTTTTATTTATTTTATTTTTAAACACTTATGAAAACAATAAAATCTCATGGCAATCTCACTGTGAAATTCATGAATGCTGTGTCACTGACTGTAAAAAATACAAAATAACTAATACAATTTGAGTTGTATAATAGACTTAATGCATGGATAAATGCTTTGATTCAAAGTTGGTTGATTGGTTGGTTGATTGCAGGTTAAATATAAATATCCCAAAATGGCTTTTTTCCCAGATGGTGATTTTCACTTTTGAGGGCTAAAAAAATCTTGATAAAGTGATGTTGAGTGACAAAACACAGTCAATAGCATCTCAGAGAACTACTGTATGTGAAAAATAATGTGCAGCCATCTGTATAAGAAAAACTGTTTCAGTTCCATTCAGTCATGACCTGAATTTGACTACACTGTTGTGTATTTGTCAGCTGCTTATATCTGAACGCACTGCCAGCAGGTCCCATGACCTGCAGCAGAGATGGTTTACAGATGATCCCTAAGATGGATGAATACATTGCTCTTGAACCTCTGGCAGAACCACAAATTATTTGTGCACTCGATGAACAGTGGTTAATACAGCTCCTGATCCCTTAGAAAAATTTAACCGTGGCATGGCTAACAAGGCCGCTCCAAGCATACAGATTGAAAGGTTTTAACCTTTTCAAACGCCTCTCTAAAATTTTTTATGTTTGCCTGAAGCAGACTGCAAAACGGGAGAAGATGGACTTGACGTGATCCGAGCCACAATAAATAATTCAGACGGGATGGACAGAGGTCAATATGACCAAAGCCCAGCTTTAGAAGTGACTACTCTGACGTCAATCAGCACGTAGCACAAACCGGGGGAAGGATGAACCAGAAAGAAGGACAGTAGGTCTGTGAAACACGGAATAACTGAAAGGGGCCTTTGATTGAAAAACGGCCGCTTGTGATTTACGGAGAGAGCCTGTTTTTACGCGAATCGCCGTTTATAGGCAACAAAGTGAGGCCGTGCCAGGGCCCAGTCGGTCAATTTCCCTTCCTTGAAGAAAACCAGCTGGTGTTGGTAATTCGGCTGGAAGGCTCAGGCAATGGCAGGGTGCCACCCTGGCCGCGGAGAGTCGTAAAACACTGCGAGCGACTGTGATAAACGACGCTGGACAAACGTTTGTTTTATGACGCTTTCATTGTGTGTGTGTGGGTGGTGGACAGGCGACAGACAAGTTTTCGGAAAAAAACCCGGCCTCCATGGGAAAAACATGGATTTCTCTGCTAATCTTTGCGCTTGTCTTCTCAACGAAAGCCTCTTTATAATGCATTGTGACAAGGAATGCACCTGCTCCATAGCAGCCTATGAATTGGGCATGAGGCCACAGACAATTCACTCAGTTACACACTTAAACAAAGTAGAAAGGCCAGGTGGCATTCATATAACAAGAAAATGGCAACCGCAATAAAACGTTAATAATATTGGCCTTTATATAGTCTCAGTAGTCTACAAAGTGTACTCTGGTTATGTGCATGTCATTGTAATAAATAAAAGCAATTGCTCCTTTTTTTAGCCTTCCTCGGGGGGAGGTGGTTAATATTTGACGCTTCATGTACAGTGGGAGGGGGGGCTTAATATTTCAATACATAATATTTGGGGGTTAATATTTGACTTTCTGTACAATAGGACAGTTTGACACTCCCTGTATGGTAAGGGTGCATATTTAATGCCGCTGTCATACAGCTGATGGCATTATAAAGCCCCTCTTTAATCCCCTCTATTGCAGAGGTTTACACAGATCAGCACGTGGATCAACAGGCCCATTGTTAAGCATATTTGAATAAGAACAAAGTCATGTTTATGTTCATGTGTATATGACATCATCAGAGCGTGCCTGAGTGTGAAAAACAAGTGGTGATGCTAATGAGTATGCGCAGATAAAATAAACGTCAGATTCTCCAGACCAAACTCAATGTGATGTGGTCGTGTGTTTTTCTCTGTCCGTTACAACTAGCTAAGACGAAGCTAACAAACTACTTTGGTTGACTGCACACGTGGAGACTTCTGCTGAATATAATGTCTCACGCAACAGGTTATGGGCCCAGTCAAGGTGGCCAAAGGTGGTTTAGGTTGTTATTCGACGGTGACGAGAAAAATTTTGAGTTATGGGAGACGAGGTTTTTAGCGCACATGGAACTGCGCGGCCTCAGTGAAGTTATTCTGGAAGAGCCAGCGACAGAATACAACGACGAAGAAGCACTTGAAGAAGACGCAACAAAGAATGCAGAAGCATATGCTGAATTAGTGCAGTGTCTAGATAATAAAAGTTTATCACTAGTAATGAGAGACGCGAAACGAGATGGAAGAAAAGCGTTAGCAATGCTCCGAGAGCACTACGCAGGAAAGGACAAACCACGAGTCGTGAGCCTGTACTGTGAACTCTCTTCTCTCCACAAAGCAAGCAACGAGACTGTTACTGATTACATTATTCGAGCGGAGACTATATTCACGTCTTTGAGAAGGGCCGAAGAAAATATCAGTGACGGGTTGCAGATTGCCATGGTAGTAAAGGGGTTACCGGACTCATTCAACCCGTTTGTCGTGCACGTCACTCAAACCAACGACCGTCTAACGTTCGGTGAGTTTAAGGCTAAACTGCGAAGCTACGAGAGCACGGACAAGTACAGGACGAGTGACATGAATGCGGACGAGGACGGCGTCATGAGGACGAGCGGGGCAACGGCGAGGGCACGAGGCCGTGGAAGAGGTAAGAAGATGGACCTAGCCGACACTGAATGTTATACGTGCGGAAAAAAGGGGCATATGGCTAGGACATGCCCGAACGAGACCCAAGCGAGGCGAGAGGAGCGACGGTGGGACACGCCACACCGAGGAAGGGGGCGAGGCCGAGGCCGAGGGCTAGGCCGTGACCAGGTGAAGAAGGCAGATGGAGACACAGAGAATGATACCGGTGCATCATTCTTTTTCAAGATAAGTGACTGTCCGAATCAAGTAGGAAATAAGAGAGGTCTTATGGTCGACTGTGGTGCCACGACACACATGATTAACGACCCTGCGAAGTTTAAGACAGTCGATAAGAACTTTAGACCCGAGGATCATGTAATAGAGCTGGCAGATGGAACGAAAGCGACCGGGATGGCGAAGATGAGGGGAGAAGCCGAAGTTGTTCTGCTCGACAGCGAGGGACGGCAAGTGAAAACGAGGCTCAAACGAGCGCTTTACATCCCGTCTTTTCCACAAAACATTTTCTCTGTGAAAGCAGCGACAGCCAGCGGAGCTGAGGTCCGCTTCAAGGACGGTGATGACTGGCTGATTCATCAGAATGGTACCAGGTTTAAAATGGATGTGTACGGTAGGCTATATTACCTTAGCACAGTAGAGAATGAAAATACTGATGATGTATGTAATGGTTGTCATGACATCCAGACATGGCATAGAATACTTGGTCATTGTAATTTTGAGGATGTGTCTAAACTAGAGAAAGTGGTTGAAGGTATGTCGATAAAAGGGAAACATGACACGTCTAACCATAACTGTGAAATATGTACACAGGGCAAATTTACTCAAAGCAGAAACAGACAGGCAGATGCAAAAGCTAAGACAGTACTGGAGCTAGTACATACAGACCTATGCGGTCCAATAGAACCAGCAGATAAAGACGGGTACAGATATGCAATAGCATTTACTGATGATTATAGTGGGATGATTTTTCCCTACTTTATCAAAGCAAAGAGTAATACAGCAAAAGCTACTGAAAAATTCATAGCGGATACTGCTCCATATGGACATATTAAGTGCATAAGATCTGACAACGGTACTGAATTCACAGGGCATGAGTTTCAAACTTTACTTAGGACGAAAGGGATAAGGCACGAGACAAGTGCACCCTACTCACCTCACCAGAACGGTACTGCCGAGAGAGGTTGGAGGACCTTATTTGAGATGTCAAGATGCATGCTATTGGAGAGTAACCTCCCAAAGCAGTTATGGACATATGCTGTACAGACAGCAGCACAGATACGTAACAGGTGTTACTGTAAGCGCCTAGAGCAGACACCATACCGTGTTTTTACTGGCAAAACACCCAACTTGTCAAACATGAGAATATTTGGCTCTGAATGCTACGGGTATAAGCAGGATAAGAAGAAGCTAGATTCTAGATGTGCAAAGGGTATTTTTGTAGGATACGACAAATATAGTCCAGCATACCAAGTCTTTTATCCTGAGACAGGGAAAGTCCTGAAACATAGGCTGGTAAAATTTATCACCAAGAGTAGCGCAAATAGTCAGACTCAGACAGATCATATGGATGATGACACTTATGGAGAAATTATTCCCACAACACCAGCAGGGACAAAAATAGTCAACCAGAATCAGAGAGAGCCTAATGTGGGTATACAGTCCTATAATGAGGTGACTATTGAGGCTAATCAGACCCAGACAGATAGTACTCAAAGAGAACAGGGAGAGAGTGCACGACGCTATCCCACTAGACAAAGGAACGCTCCAGAATATTTAAAGGAGTATCAGTGTAAGGCTGATTGTAATGATGAAGGTGAAAATGTAGATTATTTCTATAGAGTTGCTTATGACGTACCCAAAACATACATGCAGGCTGTGGGCTCTAAGAAATCAAAAATGTGGGCTGATGCAATGAAAGAGGAGATGAATTCTTTAACAGAGAATGAGACTTTCAGTCTGACCACACTGCCAAAGGGCAAGCAAGCAGTGGGAGGTCGTTGGGTATATGCAGTAAAAGAAAGCCCAGATGGATCTGAGATTTTTAAAGCCAGATATGTAGCTAAAGGCTATGGTCAAGTAGAGGGAGTAGATTACAAGGAAACTTTTTCACCGACAGCCAATATGACTTCTGTACGTACATTGATGCAGGTGGCTATACAGGATGATCTTATCCTACACCAAATGGATGTGAAGACAGCTTACCTCCATGCACCAATGGATTGCGAGTTATATATAGAACAGCCCGAAGGTTTTGAGGAAAAATCAAAAACAGGGGAACACTTAGTGTGCAAACTCAACAAGTCATTGTATGGTTTAAAGCAATCCGGGCGAAACTGGAACAAGTTATTGCATGATCATCTTACAGAGAATGGGTTTGTGCAGAATGATGCTGACCATTGTGTCTACAGCAAAGTGTCTGAGAACGAAAGAGTCATTCTGTTGATATGGGTAGATGACCTACTTATAGCGGCCAATAACAACGGCTCACTCAGTGATGTCAAAGAGATGTTGAAGAAGAAGTTTAAAATGAAAGATTTGGGTGAACTTAAACACTTCCTAGGTATCGACTTTACACAGAGTGAGGGGGAAATCAAAATGAGTCAAAAGAGACACATAGCAAAGATGCTAGAGAGGTTTGGCATGTCTGAGTGCAAACCAAGGTCAACTCCATGCGAGCAAAAGTTACATTTTGACAATGAGGGTGAAGTTATTGATTCAACAGGATACAGAGAGATAATAGGTAGCTTGATATACATTATGACATGTACTAGACCTGATCTAAGCTGGATTGTGAGTAAACTGTCACAACACTTAGCAGAACCAAAACAGCAGCATTGGGCTGCAGCAAAACAACTGTTGAGGTATCTAAAGGGTACTATAGATCAAGAGCTACATTACAAGAAAAGTGAGGAAAGCCTAAAGCTTGAGGGATACAGTGATGCTGATTGGGCAGCCGATCAAAATGATAGGAGAAGCACAACTGGATATTGTTTCAGCTTAACTGAAAATGGTCCAGTTATATCCTGGAAAAGTAGGAAGCAGCCAACAGTGGCGCTATCGACCTGTGAAGCAGAGTACATGGCATTAGCGGCGACTACTCAAGAGAGCATGTACCTTGTACAGTTATTAAAAGGGGTAGATCGTAATAGCCCACATGTACCAGTAAAAATATATGAGGACAACCAGGGAGCAATAGCTCTATCCAAAAATCCTGTATGCAGACAGAGAAGCAAGCATGTAGATATCAAATATCACTTTGTACGGTCTGCACATGCTGAGGGGAAGATATCTATTAAATATTGTCCTACTGCAGATATGGTAGCTGACGTCCTAACCAAGCCGTTGACAAAGGCTAAATTTGAAAAGTTCAAAGGGTATTTGTTCGGAGAGTAATGTGAATTGCAGGTGTAAAAATTGAACACTGCCAGAGAAGTTTTTTTTTGTTTGTTGTTTATTGGATTCTGTGTACCACTGTAGAGAGTTATCAACATGTCTTTGAGTGGGAGTGTTAAGCATATTTGAATAAGAACAAAGTCATGTTTATGTTCATGTGTATATGACATCATCAGAGCGTGCCTGAGTGTGAAAAACAAGTGGTGATGCTAATGAGTATGCGCAGATAAAATAAACGTCAGATTCTCCAGACCAAACTCAATGTGATGTGGTCGTGTGTTTTTCTCTGTCCGTTACAACTAGCTAAGACGAAGCTAACAAACTACTTTGGTTGACTGCACACGTGGAGACTTCTGCTGAATATAATGTCTCACGCAACACCCATAATCCTGATGAAAGGAGACACTGAACACTCAAATAAAACACTGACCGCAGCCCAACACTCCTCAACACGACTGAGTGCAAAGACAATTCTGGTAACTTAAAACAACCATGTACTGATAACAATTACATTACTTTCATTTAATTATTTGTACTATGGTTCAAATTTTTCCGAACAAACGTACTGGAAAGTTATGGTAATTGTGCTGACAGGACTTAAGACATTATACTTCAAAGAATATGGAGAGAAACAAAGATGTGGAGGACAGAAGAGGTGAATGAGAGACACACATCTCTCCACCAGTCTTTCATGCAGAGACCCAAATAAATAAATAACAATATTACAATATGCTGTGAGCTCACCTTTTACTACTTTTTAAAACTTCTTTATACTTTTAATACTTTACTAATCATGGGGGAACTTTATGAATTTTGGTAAAAGCAACTGTCCTTCAATCGAAACAAGACAAAAAAGCTTCACAATGCTCATGAAAACATTTAAAATATTCCCGGATAAGACCTTGGTGGAAAAACACTACTCCATGGAGCGGAACGAGTTCCTGCCTTCATGTACCGGCAGGGACAAATGCACGGGTGTCGCCCGGTTCACCTCCCACTCAAAGTAACCACCACATTCTTTTATTGAAGAGTTAATTTTATTTGTTCTTTTTTAATTGGAACTCTTTTATACTTAAATGTATATTTGCCTTATTCCTTAATTAACACGATGATGTGATATGATAAGGAACATGTAATGCATTACTGACTACAGTCTTCAATAATTCACTAATTTCCTAAAAAATACACCTTTTATATTTCATGTCTTTATGTATATATCATAGATGGTTTCTCATCTTTGTAAGAAAATACTATATTTAGGTCATTTTTCAAGGACAAGACTACATTTTTATGAAAATGCTTTTGGATACATTTCCTGGACTTTCGTCCCCCATATTGACCAAATGTAGATTATTCATCACCTACCTGGATTAAAACCGGTTTTAATTAATGCACATTGAACGTTTTATTCAACATTAATTAAATACATGCAAGTCACAGTCAGCACCAGGGAAAGAGCTGACCTCAGGATCACAGACTTCTGGATCCTGAATGCTTAATCCAATCATACATTCATTTGCACTCAAAAAAAAAAAACAGGTTTACATAATGGGTACATCATGTGCTTAAGAATATTTGTTGTGGTTCTAAAAGTGTATGCTATGAGGCTGTTATACAGAACATATTCATGAATGCGTCATGAAATATTCATAATGAATTAATTAGAACCATAATTCAAAAAGAAAAACATCACCTGGGACAGGTTTGACCTGAGGAGTATTGACCTAAGAAAGCCACAAACACACACAATTGCATTCATAATACACTGCCTCATGAGTTGAATGTTTAATGAAGACAGAGTTCATGCAAACTGTGACCAACCTTATTTGTTTCGATGCAGCCGAAGGAAACTACAACAGCCGCACAACTTAGTTACAAAAAGATACGCCCCTACTTTTCAACACTGGACCATAAAACAATGTTTGGTTTGTCAAAGTGGACATGATTTCTACCCACAAATACACTCACCTACTCTCCTGCCCCACACCACAAGGTTGTATCTATGACAGGGATGCACAAACCCCAGTTCTGATATGACAGGGATGCACAAACCCCAGTTCTGAGGAGCCACAGAGTGTGTAGGGGGTCCCCCGCCCTGGTCCTGTGGGTTTTGGTGATTGTTGTTTTCACCTTAAAATCAGCAACCAACTTAGGCCCAAGAAACCAGGTATGGTGAGTGGCGAGTGCACTGTGTGGTCTGCTGTTTAACTAATCAGTTAAGTGCCCATGGCTGGGAGTTCTGTGGGCTGGGCTTCAGTCGGCAAGGTAACCCTAAGCTCATCACGACCTTCAGACACAGCAGCTGAGACAGTTAAGATGGAATCCAGGGCTTCTGTTTCACAGCAGTGAGCTGACCTCATGCTTTTTGGAGGCCATGTGTTCCAGTTTGTAGCGCACTCAAAATGAGAGGACTGGCTTACAACTGCAATTGGGGTTATGAACGTTGCCAGTTACTATAAAGGCATTTTCTAAACACGCTGCCACCCACAGGATGGCAGGTAAAACTGCACAGTAGTACTTACAACATGAAGTCCTGCTCCCAGCATGGCTGGTCCCCCCGGACTGTGATGGTCGTGCTTTTGACGTTTTGAACCTTCAGCGTCACGTAGGCATTGAACTTATCTGGAAAACAGAAAAAGATGAAATTTATAGCAGCATAAAGTTCACAGGTGTTTAAGTTATACCAACGGGTTCACCAGTGTGACATAATAGTCTGTTGAGTCCAGCTGCACACAGAACAATGTTATGTTCTGGTAAAACGGTAAAACAAGCTGCTGTATGAAATGATTACAGACACAATAAGACATAAAATCAACTTAATAAACAAGTCACTGTTGTTACAAAGCCAAATAAACACCTTGCATGGCAGCGGTGCATTCTGTCAGCAGGTCTGGAAATACACGTCAGTGAGACCGGTGTGTCATTTTGTGTCAGCGACCACTACATTTCTGGAAGTCTATTCGCTTTGGTGGCAACTCAGGCTCCGGGAGGAGCAGGAGCAGGTATTGCTATCGCCAAAATAAGATCCTATCAAAAGACTCAAAAAATGTAATTACATTAAATTAAAAAAAGAAGACAAATCTCTGTACAAAGCACAGCCATACACTAAACAAAGAAGTCAACACGGAAAGGTTTGCGGCTGTTATCTGCCCACGCCTCCAATCAAACGATGGTTTACACAGCGGACCGAGGACCACACTTACTGGGATAATGGAATAAGAAATTCAAAAGGCCGGGGAGCAAAGCATTCATTAACCTGTGGGTCACAAGGCTGAGAGCCAGGGAGAAAGCTCTTAGCCAGTGGGAATGGCTTTCAAATTAAATATAAAAACCATTCAATGAGTTTATATGCATCAATTATAAGAGTTTTTAACTTCATTCAAGCTGTTGCTTACACTAGTGGCTGTTGTTATGTGGTAATCTTAAAGGAAATGGAAAAACACTTGTACTCCTTTTCGGTAGTAGGAATCTTTATTGAAAAGCTTTTCTTTTGTCTCAATAACTAAAAACACATTCTCAGCAGGCATTCTTTTGTGGCTCCATTATCGCCTTCATAAATCTCCCAGAATGCACCGCTGCAACTCTCCTTTGTCTTTATTAGTCACACAATCATGACATGCTCTTTCTTTGTTATTCAGAAGAGTTTGTACGTGGTTCTCACATTGAATTCATCACTTGCAGAAATCATGAATGTGCCCCTGTCTTGAAACACATATCAATCCTACTCTATTGTATATTACGATCATATGGACATGTGGTTTAAAAAAATTAACACAAATAAATGCCCCCATTTCACCAAATTTAAAAAGAAATCTACCTGTGAAAGTGATTTACCTAACAACTGAATAACAGCCCAAGAGAAAGGTAAAAAAACTCTTTCCCGAGTATGAAATAAAATTTTATCTGAGGTATGGAGGCAAATGAGATAATTCCTTGGAAAATGAGGATATCACCAATCTTATAAAAAATTTATCACCACTCTAGCTGCTGGAATACTAGAGCCAGCTGTGCATTGACCTGCAGCCAGCAGTATCACGGTCCAAATTCGATACCAGACTGTGGGGTCCATCCAATGCACAGTGTCGTAACGGGATGAGGCACCTAGTAGACCCCATTTTTCTTCTTTTTTATGAACCGAAAGAGCTATTAGTCTATACGCCTGTGAGCTACTGGGCCCCTAATCAAATTACAACATGTTTGATGGACACTCTGATTATTTCAGACACTTAGTGCTGACTTAGTGCTCAATCAGCTCTGTTTTGAAAAAAACGCATTGGGCTAGAACGGCCGTGAGGTTATCTGACTCTCTAACAAGTAAAAAATATTGATATATCATTATTACCAATAAAGGGAACTTTATCTGTAATCGTTAACACATTTCAAAAACATTTTAATACTTGGAATCAACTCTGAGGCTGTAAGTCAGCACTCATTCTGGGAGAAACACAGCTTCCAAGCTGCCTTTCCCAAAATCACATTTTGTTAAAACACCGATCACTTTCTCTACAAAGAAGTACATGTGCTTAAAAGTATCAGTTGCATCCTACAGGGGTAATTATATGTCAGCTTTCTTTTAAAACAGACATACAATCTACCTCTATAAACGTAATGGACATAGGCCTATCCATAGCCTTTATTGTGTCTTAGGCATTAGGCAGTCTGTTTTCTTCTAAATGCAACAACATTTATTTGGTAAGGCAGTAATACAATATTCACGACTCACAAAAGATAGCATCGATATTGAGGAAGTGGAAACTCGATTAGAGGGGAACTCTGAATGTAGTTTTCTTCGTGATGGAGAGGAATAATCCAACTATCTTGAAGGGACTATCAAAAAAGAGCTTCTATGCTTTGAGAATCAGTCAGCATATTAAATCTTCATTTGTACATGCGTTTGCCTGAGACACCAAGTTATAAAAAGGTAGGCACACATTGTGTGTAATTACAGATGTTATGCAAATCTTGGCCAATATGAACTATCAGCAATAAAACCATATCACATTATGCTTCCATGAAATAGAAGTCATTTATATTAATTTTAGAACTATAAGTAGACATTGATAATAGCCCATTGTAAAATGACAAGATGTTGTATAGTCTTAAGTTTACTATTGTCCTTTAGGTGTTTCTAATACTTTCTACAATTCTGCTATGTTATTTTAGACTGGTCACGCTGTTAGTTCACATCAACAGTGTGGCCTCCGTGCTTTTATTAGCGATCTCCAAACAAATAACGCACGTACATGATTAACAGGTAAACATTCGATTTTAGGACAATGCTTGTAAATCTCTCCCAGCGGTAACCAAGCAAATATTTGCGGAAAAATGGAGGCTCATGGGAAAACCCCACCTTATTTCAGAAATCTTGTCTATGTACTCTGCTCCGCTTCCACTAAGCTAACTTGCAGATTCAAGCTTTTGGCCTGTAAATATTAACACTGTAGCAATAGTACTTTCCAGAAAAGTGACATGTTTTGTAATGGCCTCATGGAGAGGTCCAAATCTTTTGAGGAAGTGTCAAAATCACTGCGTCTGGTAGGAGATGGGGCTTTGATATGGGTCAGTCTCCCTCCTGGTAATCAGGGTAGTTATCACAACAAAAGGATTCGATAAACACTGGCAGATAGGCTGGCCTATGCTTGATAGCACTCCACATCTTCCAGATGGTGACTGCACAAAGCAGACTCGAGAACACACAACAAAAGAGAACTATTGGGAACAAAAAACATTCCAAACAGAACCCTTCAACATCTATTCTTGGAAACGGAGAATAATCATTTTTTGCGGCCAGAAATTGTGTTGATAATGAATTAGCCTGCCAAAAACCATCAACACTCGCTTAACTGGAATGAGACTGTCAAAATAAAGCAGGATTGTGAGTACATTATGATAACAATAACCTGCTTTTATTGAGGATCTTTCTTCTAAGTGTCAATATAATTCTTCTCAGGGGCGGCTCCTGTCATCGTGTTTAAGACATACTGAACTTTGTGTGAACATAATGTTGTATAGCTACCTGGCACCGATATTAGTCATAATATTCAAGCTCACCTTCATGAGTTGCTCCAGTGGTCAGAAACGGACTAACAAAGAATTACGTTTTTCTCTCTTCTCCATTCACTTCCATTGCATGGTGAAAAAGGTCTCAAAAGCACACTTAGCACATAAATGAATGCAAACAATGTGGATTATGCCGATATAGAAAATCCTTAAGCAAGTGGGACGATTACCTGGCCATATTAAGCGGGTGAGGAAATTAGGAACAAAGCCATGGTGAAATAATACATTTTTCTTTTGAAATACATTTTTGAATTATGATATTTAATTCCAATCTGTCCCAATGTATACAGTTAGTACCTTTTAGTTTCTCTGAAATAACCAATAAAAGTGGAAATAAAGGGCTTTACAAGTGTGCTACAAATAGAAATTCACGTTATTCCCAAAACACCACTCCTTCAAATGAGGCCTATTAATTTGCCCCACGGCAACAAACCGCCTCAATAAAAATCAACATACGTATCTAGGCCACTTGCCAGACCTTTTTTATATGTGAAGCGGCAGTAATGCTTTCGGGCCTGATGCATACAAGGTCATTATTTTTTGGGACAATTTTATGGAAAGGTTTGGGGGGTTGGGAATGAACCCCAGCTAAATTTCTGGAAGAGTTTGGATAATGAAGCGGGTCGTTGCCATTTAAAACGGTTCTTTCTCCTTCCTTTCTCCGGCTCTCACTGGGGGATAGTGCAGTGGGCCCTGACTGACCGAAGCAATCATCTTAGCTGCGCCCCTAATAGACGTCATGCAGACAATTCGGAGGGAGAGAGGCGGTATACAGGGCACTGCTCGCTATGTGAGGCCGATCATCCCGAAAACAGGAATTTGACAGCTGTGGGTAGCTACGGCTGGGGGGGAGGAGTGGGGGGAGAACTTCCCTGTAAATGTTAACCCCCCCCCCACCCACCAAAAAAGTTTCCGTCATGACATACCCTCAAAATTTTAAATGCATCAGTCCATTTCTTGGTTCAGCGACAGTTATTAAACAAAGTGTGGTGATTCAGACCAATGTTGCCACAAACTAAGCTCTACATGTTTATATTTGCATTCATTCGTGGGTTCCATGTTCATTTAATAATTTGAATTTATGCTTGAATTTGCTGAAATTTAAAAATCATTAAAATCATAATAATGCATGAATCCATGTAAGTTTTGCTCAACTTGTATTATTGATGGTTACTGCCTTTAAGAAGTTAAATATTTGGGTAGACGTGCCAAGGCATATATCAAAAAGCAGTGCATTTATATCACCAAAAAAAATCTCAAGAAATCTCAGATTATTTGGGCAAAATCATACTCCTAGAATCACTCTACAAACCCTTGTTTTACAGGGTCTTGTGATTTTCACAATTCATTCATTCACACAGTTTCAAAGACAATGGGAGAGAACAGCACTAATATTTACATGAAAAGAACACTCCCCAAAATGTTCAGTTCACAAGTGAAATGTTTCAGTTGTGGTTGAGGTGCTGTGGAGAGCAGACGTGCTAAAGCAGTTTCCACTGCTTCAGCCTCTCTTCCTACACGTGTGAACCACTCAAAGACATCAAGGAAAATCAATGGGAAGGATCCTTTCCGAAGCCACCAGAACATAGTTTGAGTGGACCTATACCCTGATAAAGAAAAGTCCATGTTAGTTCCTGCTTACAGGAATTGAGTGATCATGTTTATCTCATTTTTATGCATTTTTTTCCTGCAGGAAGAGGGTGTCTTTGAAGATGACAAATGCCCACGTCCACAGAGCATGAGTAGCTGGCCAATGAGGAGAGAGGAAAAAACACTGTTGTGTTCGTCCTTCAGAAATCCAGATCCTGGACGGATGGGCTCCACGGTCTGGTAACTAATCTGGACTATGACGGCACCGACTGCGGCCGAACGTGAGATTGGTTCAAGCATCGATCGGGGAATGGTGGGTTTCAGTTAGCCAGGATGTCTGTCTCATTGCACAACAGTAATTGGGTGCCCGCTGGACTGCCTGTTGAGCTGCAAACAAAGTGCCCAACCCCAATGTTCCTCAAGTTTTCATGACGAGAATATGTTGCTGGGGACACTCATTGTAGTTTTTCTGGCTCTAAAGGACAGTGCGTGCAAGCAGGTAATTTTCAGAAGGTAATAAACCATATATTAAACCATATTATAAACAATCTGAAGAATGGTAGGTTTGCAGGGCTTTTATTACAACATGTTCTGGGATTTATTTTATTACTCTGCACACTAACAACTAAAGCTGCAACTCACAAGTGCTGCTTCATACTAAACTCCTGGTGAGGCCCAGGAGCAATTGAACATCTGACCAGTGGGAGTGCTAGAGAGCATCAGATGTCTGTTTCACTCCATTTTCCCATGAGCATCCATGGAGGGCTTCATAACCACCAAAAATAAATTAATTAGTCATTGCTGTTCCACCTCCCCAAGCGCTCATTCTCCTGACACTTCTTGGTGAGAATAGTATTCAAAGAAAAGATGATGTGTCCATCAAGCAACTTAAATACACCACAATATTTCGCGGCCTAAAGAACAAAAAAGCAAGTCATCACGTGAACTGAATATTCCATAATGGCGTTTCACCGGGACCAGGACAGTAACATCTACTGTGGGGAGCACTGGTTGAGGTGACGATGACGCTCAGGTTTAAGATGACTGTAAAAAGCATCAGCTGGCTGTGTTTTTTCCAACCGACTCAACTGAAAGATTACGGGAAGAGCAGACTCTACCGTCCGTTACAGGAAGGGATTCATTAAGAACGGCGTACAGCCACCCCATTTCTCTGACAATCATAAAACCGGCCACAACGTTTTAGCCATTTGACTGCACGGAAATGGCGAGATGGGCGCTGACTGGTTGGCTGCCATTACGTGGAAAATTTACGATTACAATTTCACAGGTCAGTAAAGAGAGATGTTTGAAGAGGAAGCGCTCCGCTCGTTCGCTCCCTGCCTGCTTGCTTTCATGGACAGACTAGGTCACGCAACAGCTGAAAGCCGTGCGTTGCCTGCCCAGGGGTGGGGATGTTGAAGGATCAGCCGTGTGCCGGCAGGCTGCCAGAGCTGTGGATTAGTGAGTGGGCGACGTAGCGAGACTTTTCATTTCCTGTGTCCCGGGGTGCCATGGCGACTACCGCCACCTGGTGAAATCTGCTAGCCTCTGCCCTGGCACTGCTGAGCAAGAAGAGGTGTAGAGGGGCTTCTCACTCTCACTCACACAAATGAAAAAAGGGGTTTGGATGTAAGATGAGGCACCGGTTTCTCATCCCTATCTGAGGCTGCGCCGTCATCAACACCAGTGCATTATGCCCTGACCTTTGAGGCAGTGGCTCAACAGAGCATTAACTTTTTGTTTGTTTATTAAATGACCGAATCATCCTTTGTGTGCAGTTTTATGATGTATCGCCATTTGAGCACAGGGGTAAGCCCAGTCACTACATTCTGTGTTTGCTTTGATTTCTGGGCACTATTTCAACAACTATTTCACACCTTGAGAAGAAAATCCATTGCAATGCTTTTGACATGCAATGGTTTTGTTTATTTGTTCACTTTTCTGCACTGTTCAGTTTTCTCCACTGCCTGCTTTTCTCTCGAAAAAGTCTTGCCACTTGGAAAAAGGAGAGACTGCTTGTTTGAAAGACGGCATTGTTTCTAATTCAGGAGATACAGTAGGACTATATTCTCACAGGCACAGCCACATACAGCCAAACAGGAAGTTTTTTCTTGTACAACTAACATGCAGTGTGATAAAAAATAAAAAAACCCTATCCACGACCGGTAATGAGAAACAAATTAGCAAAGGAAAAATAACATTGATAAAAGGCCGGCGTCAGCATGCAGCGTCTCACACAGGTGTAGCTGAATCTCTTTCAGGAGGTCGCACGGCGTAGGAAACAAATGCGCAGTCTTGCGTGGAGACGGTGCTAATGACCGTCGCCTGGCGACAACGGTTCCACTACAGGTGCGCACAGAGACAGGGGAATGTATTTACGGAGATGATCTGAGCGAGACTCTCCAGAGTCTCCTAATTTTGTTGCCAAGTGCCTTGTGTACGCTAATTCAATGCACACACTGCAAAAAATGTCTGTCGTAACAAGTGTTTTAGTCTTGTAATGAGACTTAAAATCATATTTCTTCTTCTTAAAAGTGGAAAATATTAGCTTGTTTTAAGTTACTTTTTACATGACAGGTGAAATTAACTTACCCCACTGGCAGATAGTTTGTTTTATTTTGCGAAAAGAAACAGAAATAAGATTCTAAAGTCTAAATATGATATCAAAATGCTTGTTAAGATTGAGTTTTTTGCAGTGCACTTCCTCATTTCCATAAATGTGATGGGGGGAAGGGGGGGGGGGATAAAGAAAGAGAGAGACAAAGAGAGATATATATAGAGAAAGAGAGAGAGACAGAGGGGGCCTGTTTGGTTTCTCCTCTATGAGTTCCCTGTGGGCTCTATCATCTCACCAGTCAGGTAATCCCATTCCCCTGCCTCTACAAAGAGGCACATACACTGAGAACACAGACCCATGCACACATATGTGCATATTTTCACACACACACACACACACCCACACACACACACACGCAAACGGCCATTCACGCATTCACGCAGAAACAAGATTTAAACCCACATTTTCACAGAAATTTTACGTAAAAAGACAGTACAGGGACTGAGAAATCTGCTAGATGAAAAAAGAAAGAAAGACAGAAACAACGTAGCCATGCAGCCTCAAAATCCATCATTACATCCTTACACTACAATATACAATAAACTATAATCAAAAAGAGGGCCAGAAACAACGTAGCCATGCAGCCTCCAAATCCATCATTACATCCTTACACTACCATATACAATAAACTATAATCAAAAAGAGGGCCAGAAACAACGTAGCCATGCAGCCTCCAAATCCATCATTACATCCTTACACTACCATATAGAAAAAGCCTTTACATATTATCACATTTAAATAGAGTGGCAAGACACAGATGATTACAGATCACCCAAGACACCTACAGCCAGAGTCTCAAAAGATAAAACCACCTTCAGGGTCTAACAAGATGCAAATGCAGGACTCTGCTGTGATTAATCTCTGTCCTGCTAACAGCGAGCATCCTGGGACTGTGTTCAGGTGTAACTGTGGCGAGGCAACCGGACCTGTGAACAAAAATCTGCACGATTTCGCTCCCCGCAGAGCACTTGACCCAAATTGCTTCAAGTAAATATCCAAGCCACGTGGGAAGATAAAACGCTAAACTTCAGCTGTTTAAGTGGACCTGCGGAAGTGGACCTTCTTCATAAATAAACAATGTCTTGAAATGTGTAAACGGTTCTGCGCCAGCCCTGGGTTTTGTTGCGTCTTTCACGCATATCCCGCGCTGCTTGAACTCCTACATTTCTCATACATTATTGATCGCCATCGATTCCTTTGATAAATGAGTCATAATGATGCGGGTGGCCGCCGAGGCGATGTTTCCGACTAGGGATGTCTCCTTTTGGCGATTGTTTACGTTTATAGAGAGCGAGAGCAGGGGCACACATTGATTTAGGAGCAAAGACGCCATGTCTCTCATTTGTCTGGAGGATATTATGGTCTGTAAACTTCAGCTGGATCTGGAGCCAGACCACAAGGTGAGACATCTCCAAACCTGACAATTACAAGGTTCTATCTGCCATTTATATAGTTATGAAATCTTGAGCTTCAACATTCTTGCTAGTTCATTGGCTTTTATCACTTTGAACATCCTAAAAAATTTAATTACACCCAGATTTTAAACTAAAAAAAAAAGTTTTTAACACCACACACACATGTACAAAATGATAAATATAGAATTTATTTGTATATAACAAATATTTGACAAAAAATTGTAATTCTGTAATTCTCACATCACAAATTAGTGTTCTTCTCCCGTTTGGTATTACCAGGAGAAAGAGAGTGTGCGTGTGTGCATGTGTGCGTGCGTGTGAATGTGTGCATGTTTGTATAAGAGACATTCCTTGTCCATTCCTTCGGCACACAGGAATTAGCAGCTGCTAGACAAGAGGCATACAGGCAGCAGATGGTACTGGGTTTACAGTATGAAATGGCTCTTCGGTCAGTCAGGCATATTCAACTGATACGTCCATCAAAGCCCCGCTCTGTCACATGACAAGAACAGGAAGAAGGGTGGCAGAGAGAGAAACCGCTCTGTGTGTGGCACGATTTGACCGTGATGAAAAGCTGGCTGTTTTTCCAATCGCACATTCGGATGGGTGGTGTTAGTTATTGTCCTAATATGTAAAACCATAAAGTTTGACATCACTGTATTGATGATTTTATACTGATTTACGTCACTGGGCACTTGTACTCATCATCACTTGTCACTGGGCACTTGTATCATTGGGACGTATAACAATCACCATTGATACAATAAACAAATTGCAATAAAGACAGAGCCATTACATAAAATTCTGAATTTTCATATTCCCTGATACGAGTAATGTTTACACACCTCCCCAGCTCACTGCCGTGAAGAGGGCTCAATTCTCAAACCACATTAAAGCTTTTCCAACGACATTCCAGACAGGTGTAAATCGATTCTGTGACAATCGTAAATCTCTTCTGGCTGTAACAAACAAAGCTAAACGCTCTGCCCTAATTCGAGTCGGACTGCAAAAGAGAAATTAGACCCCTGGCAGCAATCTGTGAGTTCAATAATAATAGTCTTAGACTTATTCTGAAGACAATAAAAAAGCTTTTTTTTTTTTTCCTTGCTTGGGTTTACAATTGCTCAAACAGTCTAATTCCCACATAGGAATACAATCGAGAATAATCAAATATAAAACCCCATCTAGGATATTTACTCATTTAAAAGCATTAAAAAATATTTAAATTGGTATTTCTGGTATCGATTAAACCTACAAAAAACTGCCGTAATTATTTGCACAGAGAAACAGGAGCAGAGCTAAGGTTTATCCACCTACAAATGTACCTACCTATACCTACCATATCATCGGGTACAACATGTGTAATAGTGGGTATTTTATACACAGCATTTAAAAATGAAATTTCCTCAAACTGAGGGTAAACTTTTAAAACAGATTGTCTTGTGACATTTGGAGCCAAAGCATTTTAGTGCAAACAGTAAGAAAAACGAACACAGCACGTAAAAAAAGAGGAGGCTTCAAAACAGCAATGGGATGATAGGCCTGAAGAGCGTACAGCAACTCGACTCAGGGCTACCACAAACAGGCTCTTATCGGGCAACGAGTGAAGTCCGTCATCACAACTGCTGCATGTTCCACAGCTGCCACTGAGAAAACAGATGACATCACAGCCGCCGAGTTCAAGGTCACATCAAGGTATTTTTACCTCAGAAAGTGACGTAATGTTTTCCATTCGCAAACTCGCAATCCAGAACTGCAAGGCTGTGAAAAGACCCATGAGGTAAGCCAAAACTGCCTGTCAGGCTTAACTAGAATCTACCTGGCTTCTTTTATTCTTTCTGACCTGCTTGAACAGAATAAAAATGACCTCAAAACCTACAATCCACTTTACAGAGAAAATTAAGGCACCAAAATTTTTACAAATATAGCGCAAGCAAAAGCGGAACACAAGAGGTAGAAAAGACCAAACTAGAAACCTAGAAATCCATCCCGGAATTCCCTGCAGCTTCACCCCGGCAAGATTGAAGGCGAGTAATCTCCACCTTCACTTGTGTAGCGCTTTCACAAACTCTGGAAAGGCACTATCCAAACTCCATCTATCATCTTCTGTTGCCTGTCCCAAGCCCGGCTGGGGTCCACGGTGCATTGGTGGATGAGGGGACCAGGTTGGTGGGTGAGGGGACCGGCGTGAATCCAGCAGGTTTGCTTAACAAGCCTGGTTCAGTCCGCCCCTCATCAATTACTGGGGAACGCCGGCTGTCAGGATCAACCCAGTTCTGCCTGCCGACGGAGAAGCATCCCGCCGGCATTATTTCTACCCCCATCCACTGGGAGGGACCCAGTAACCATTAAGAACCTGAATCCTGTCAGAGTGGGTTGAAGGGGAGGGGAGAAGAGAGACAGGGGATCTGTTTGTCATTTACATTTTTGGCATTTTATCATTTTTGGCTTGACAAATTTGGACCAAAGCAGAACATTTGAAAGCACCTGCTGTTCCTCAGTGCATTAGTCAGCCATGTTGGATAGACAGGTTTGGAGACAGGGGGAGAAAGGTGTTCTGCACTGACGTCAGGCAGTTATATACACAGACAGTTGTTAAAACATGGAACGGTTTGCCAGGTCATGTAATAGAGCCAAAGACCCACAGGATGATGGGCAAATGTAGGTAAATTATGAGTCTAAATGGGCTGAATGGCCTGTACACAATATTATGAATTTTTATATTTTTGTGTTTTAGATTGGCTTAATGGCCAGGGGACTGTATCACAAAGCAGGATTACTGGTTTACAGGATAACTGCACTGAGTAAAACCCGGAAACCTCACAAATCTGGAACATGGACTGCAGTAAAAAGAGCTGTTTTACTCAGTGCCGTTATCCAGCTAACTCTGTAATCCTGCTTCGATATTCAGGCCCCTGTGCTCCTCAATATACAGTGCATTCTTGCATTTTATATTGATCATAAAACATTAAAATATACAGTATAATGAAAGGAACAACGCATAAAAAGACAAAGAAATTACTCTGAATTACTGAATTCAGCAGAATCAATAGACTTTCCTCACAAGAAACATCTGCTTCCAACGAAAAACAAACAATGTAGCTCAGCTTCTAAAGCTTCTAGCTCAGGGACGTTCAACAACAAAAGAAATGTAAAAGCCATTCCCTGTCTGTGATTAGATGTTCTCAGTTGGTAGCAAACAATCCCACTCGGAGTATCCGAAGCGTCAGGCAAAACATTTCCTCTGGGCGCAACCTCAGACTTTCTGTACTGGGAGCTAAGATTCAACACAGATCCCAGCTGCCACGCGTAGCTCTAATTCTGCAAAACAGTGATCGACTGATGAGCTTCCTCAAAAAAAACAACAACAATGACAACACCTGTTTCTATTCATCCCATGGCCTCACAAGCCTTTGTCAGGCTTTCAAGGGGTTTCTGGTAATGTCATCTATTGCGTGAGTAACTTTGTCTGGATACAGTTTATCTCAGATTGCACACAAAGATTAGACCCTTCCACTTTTGCAGGTCCATCAGCAGATTCACCTACATTAAGAGTCAGCATCTGACCCTGCTTTGTCCATCACTCATGAATCTTCAAACCACAAATGTGTGCTCTCTTGCTTGTTTTTTATTTTTGTTTGCCTGATAATTTCCCTGTGTTCCTAATGCATTTTAAAATAATTGATTAAATCTTTCACTGATTTCTACACAAGGTAAACGCAGAACGAAGTGTAGTTACATTGAATATGAACATTGAGCCCTATTCGGGCAGAATCTTATTTCTATAACAAAAGCCCAGCAGACGAGGTGTACAGTATGTCAAGTCAAGTCAAGTTTATTTGTATAGCACATATTCATACAACTGAATCCAATTCAAAGTGCTTCACAGAATGATGAGAAAAGAAAGATTGATTTGACAATACAATTAAAATACATTCAAAAAGGGAAGAATTAAAATGAGAACATTTAGAAAACAATATACAAGAAAATAAGATAAAAACAATAAAACAGATAAAAGGCTATAGTGCATGAATAGATAGATAGCCCCGGTTTCTATACCCCGGTGCCCCTCTGTATTTATTTATTTGTATTTGCCCGTGGGTGGGAGCAGTGTACAAGCCTCCACAATTTGTGTAACCTCTGACCCTGTGCCCGGCTAAGTAAATCCAAACCAAGAGGGGGTCGTTCATCTTTGCACATTGTGTCTATATCGTCAAGCATAGTGTCTCACAAAGACACAAGCAGGCTGATCTCCCACAGGGATGAAGGCTTAATCGGGCTGAAATGGCCAGGGTGCTGTACAGCCCATTCAAAGCATTTGTAACTTAAAAGGTCAAATGGAAGCAAAAGCCATAAAGCTTCACGGTGGGTTTAAAGAAAAGACTTGACAGACAGTTCACCGTTTTGCAGGACACAGGAAATGAAAGGAAGGCAATAAATGAATAGAATAAGGAAAGAGGAAACCATGCTGGTCAAGCACACTGAAAGAAGTGTGCATTCATCCACATTCGGATGTTAAACATAGCTCTGTACACACGGAGGATTTCCTCCTCAACATATCTGTGTGCGTGTTTGTGTGTATATGTGCATGTGTGTGTTTATGTGTGGTGTGTGGCTGCCTGTGCATCAGAGTACATGTGTCTGTGTGTGGTTGTGAGTGATTGTGTGCGCGCACGTGTGTGTACATCTGAGTGTTTGTGTGTGTGCACACCTGATTGTGTGTTGCTGTGTGTGTGTGTGTGTGTGTGTGTGTGTGTGTGTCACTGCGTGTGCGCATATGTGGTTATAAGCCTGACTCAGCTCCTGTGCAACAGATCATACTGAACAATTTAATTCTGTAGAGTATGCGTGTGGTGCTGTTGCATTTCCCCTCGTATTCTGGTAAATGCCCCTGAACCAGCACGACAGCACAGGTCTCAACACTACAAGGAAAATGATTAACAGAGCATGCAGCTGTTAAAAACTAAAGCTATAAAAAGCGAAACAATATCTACACAGTATAAACCTTGTCACTTCGGTCAACACACAGGCCTTTATTCAATAAAAGATTGAATAAGAAAAAAATGCAAAAAAAACAACATCCACATCTATGTCAGGGGCGACGGAGCTTAAGTTTGAACTCTCAAACTTAGATTTTCAGAAAGCCATGGCATTCAAGAGCCGGAGCAATCAGTGAAATTATCACTACTCTGTGATTACTAGGGTTCTTGAATGCGGTGAAGTTGGACAGAATGAGTTCTGATAGCAGCAGTAAAAATTATACAAAACTACTGGTTCTAATCTGGTAGTTGAAGCCAGTTGACGCTTGTTTGTGCTTGTTAACACGTACAAAGACAGTAATCCAAAGGATACCATTTGAAAACCGATCTTAAATGGGTAAACATGGCCTTTATCAGACACAACAGGCGGCTCACAGGCAAGCAGCACCCAAAGTGAACCAAAGGAAAACAGCTGCTCTTTCTCCCAGGACAAACAAACCCCGCAGCCCGTCGGCTCTGTTCGTAAGGACCCCAATCTCTCAGCTTGACACCTGAGCAGGCGGCCGCCCTGTTGCCCGACACCCTGGTGTGTTAGCGGAATGGAGGGAGAGGTGAGGTAATGAAATATGAACTCTTATCCTCTAAAAGAGCCACCTTCCCGCCAAAACCTCATCTTGTGCACACAAACATCCAGTCCGCTGGCTTTCCTTAGATTCCCTTACGGCTGAACTGCTGTGAACAAAAATCTGTCCAAGGGGCTGAATACCTTTGCAAGATTATGATAATTATTTTTAAGTCAAATTTTTTGGGGTTTTCAGCTTTATTGGACAGCACAATGTAGAGACGTAGAGACATAGAGACAGGAAGAATGGGAGTGAGAGAGAGGGAAAGACATGCGACAAAGGTCGCACGGCCGGATTCGAACCGCCGACATCGCAGCTCGCAATGAACAGGCTACGCCACTGAGGCACCCCAAGGTACTGGATATTAACTGAACTGTAAATGAATCAGCCAATTTTATCATAATAATACTTTATTTTAGATCCATGTGCACAGGTTGCCAGTGTGTCAACCATACATGACTGGATGCATTTCTGCATTCCCATTTCATCATTATACACTAACATTTGCAAGGATCATTTGTGTGTCTTAACTGTTAATCTGCTCTCTTGACTCCTATATAAATGAAGCCACAGAGTGTAGTACCATTTTGTGTGTGAAAATCAGCGGTAAGTTCTGTGGAGGTTGCGTGACGCCATATTTGATTTTGTGCTCAGTCGACCGGGGGAATCGAATCGCTCACCTCCCACAATCTCTCTCGCCAAGGGACAATAACTAAAAGTGTACATACACATGTGCGTGTTAGAAGGTAAGAAGTCATGTGTGAGCAAACTCGCAAATGTGCAGCAATATACAGGCTCCTCCATACAAGCTCCCAAAATAATCAGTCCAATGTGAAGAAGAGAGAAGGACCTCCACCGCACTACGCGCTAAGAGCTTCCGGATAAGTCCGGATGTGCACTCCAACAGAGTTTCTGAGTCAGATAATTACTTTTTCCTCAGCTGCTGTAGATTGACATCTAAAAATATTGGTGGAGACAAGATTCTACGCAGAACTAGGCCCAATCCTTACAGAGGCCTCTGTTTGCTGTATGACTAAGCAGTTTTTGAAGACGCATGCCAGATGCTTTGTTTCCAGGAAAAGCCAGTGCCAGCGCTGGACATTCAAAGATAAGGCTTTATTAGATTACCCGCCTTCGGATAGCTTAAAAGCTGCTGAACATGCAAAGAAGGCTTAAGGACCTGGTCGACCAGCAGAGAACTTTCGGTAATTTAAAATTTAACAGCGTCTTGGACAGAGTAATTAAATAGCTTACAAACACAATGGCCTCTCTTCCCCTGTTCGCTTTGTCATCATAACAGGATCATCCTTATGTAACAGACCCAGCCTACATCGGTTTCCATGGACACCGCTTAAATGCAATCAGGCAAATTGCAGGTTACCATGCCATCCCATAATACACTTCCACTTTGGCTCGCTGGAGACGCTTTCCTTTAGAAATGTAGCAGTGTCCATAAGACCCTCAACTGCCTCCCGCTCAAAAACACTCTCTCAGAATATCCTCCTTCCACACACACACACACACACACACAGACACACTCACACACACACACACATACAGGCGTAAACACAGACGCACAGACACCCAGACACCCAGACACACACACACACAGACACACACCGCTCTCCCACCACCCCATGCTCCAGGAATGTGTTTTTTCCTTTATGTCGTAGTCCCCACTGTTTCACGGAACTGCAATGTTTCCTGCCACGCCCAGCGGGCGAAAAACCATTTACCCAACCATGACCAACCAGATTCTGGAAGACTGGCCTGGACCCAAGGGACTCCAGGATTGGTCAGTCTTGACCAGCACAGACCTGACGGTTTACCAGAAGTCCCTGACATGCATTGTATTGTGGGTAACACTGACCCCATGACTCTCACTTGTGTGTGAACATGTTCATGACCACAATGGCAAAGTCTGCCCTCAGTCAAACACTGTTTCATCTGAAGATCCGTTTTAAAAGAAAGATCTACTCGCACCAGTATTCAGAACATAAACTCTACTTTCATCTGATTGCACAAACTTCCCAACATGCTTCACTGAAAATTCTCAGATCTGCAAATTTCACTAGCACTTAAAGGTTAAAAGTCCCAAACTTCACAGCAACACCCAGGCATGAACACGGACAAGTCACACAGTACCCTTTATAACGAGGGCAACAATGTCACCGTCAGTGAGAACCACTGCAGATGCAGAAACAGGAATGGCATACTTCAGCACGATACAGCATGTAGGTATAATACAAGCCCTCATTTGTAATGTCTGTAGTGTATTATAATATCATCATATGATATAATAATTCAGTGCTCTACATGCATGTGTGTCCACAGAGTCCATATGAGTGATATAGAACAATCCAGACCTGGCAGTGAAATGATTCCCTCCTCTTTTTATATTCATGTGCCCTACTCTGTTTTCAATGAGCCCCACAACTTGAGTGATTTACACTGGCAAGCATTTGAGCTGTTTGATGATTGGTTCAAACGGGTCAATAGGTGATGACGCCTCGCACTGTCTCCAGCCATTCTGCGGGTCACAAAGCTTCACTTTCTCCTTCCAGCCATTCTCCAATCAGAGAACTACACAAAACTGTTATAATATAATACCTCAGGAAGTGAACACCATTACCCAGAAGCCTATTGAGAAGGCTTTTCGCTTGTGGCTACGTGGAGGAGCAGTGGCAGTCTTACCTGGGGGACCCTGGAGCTTGGCGTTCTTAACTGAAAAAGAAAGAGAAGAAAACCTGGTCAGTGATCTTGAAAATTTAAATTGCAGTGAGAACGTGGGACTCTCTAGTAAGCTACAGCATGAGGAAGAAACACACACGGTCATAATTGGGTGGGTGTAAGCAGCAGAACTAACGGCCCCTAACCTAATCCCCCACCCCCACAGAGCAACGGAGCCTAAACCTTCACAAGCTCACGGAGTCTGTAAATCATTCATCCTTAAAAGGGCAGCGCAAATGCGTTTGTCGCCCGCCACCGGCGACCGGCGGAGCTGTAAATGATTCATGAAGGCCTGCCCAATTCCCCCGCCAGCCCTGCTTTAAAACAAGAAGTGGGGGGCCGCAGGGCAGCAGAAAAAAAACCCAGCAGCATAGCTCACGAGGTACGGCATGTAGAACATGTACTGTAAGGCCCTGCAAGTCGCCATGGATACGAGCCCCAGTTAATCTTTCCAAGGAATTGCAGTAAGCGAGCCAGAACCCTTCCAAGACCTGGAATAACAGGGTCCCGGCTGGCATTTTGGACAGAAATGTAGCCGTTAATGCAAGAGCCGCTCTTCGTAACATCGCTTTATACTGTGGGTTGTACCAGCTGAAATTCAGCATGGCGATCACTCAGCATAAAGAATGACATCACATTTTCCTACAAATTGCGAGTGCACCCAAATCATGCCGGTAAAATGCGCCAACACAATTTTTGTGGAACCACCAGGTTACCATGCCATCCCATGATAACGCTCTGTGGTCCTGCTTTTCCAGAGGGTGCTGTTGGGAGCGAGGATAGCGGGAGCCCCGGCTAAAGGAAAAATGAGCTGGAAACGCCGGAAGCGACAGCCCAACGAGCGACCATCTTCTCTCTCACGCTGTGTCTCGATGGCCGAGGCGGGCCTTGCTGGCACTTGCAGACAGGGGGGGATTTGATTTGAAAAGTGAAAATGTCGGCCGAGTGAAATGGAGATGGGCTGATAATCATGCTACTCACTCCTCTCCTTCATCCCCCTCTTTCTTTCCATCTCTCTTTCAGCTCCATGCAAGACAGTGTTCAACAACGAGAGGATGCAAGCCTCGGTCACTGATGTTTCACATGATTTCAATACACAAACATTTCATGTTCTTTTGTAGATGCGTGCGTGCGTGCGTGTTTACAAGCACAACATTTTCTGCTCTCGAAAATAAGACTGCTAATGTATAACTACAGGACCAATCTGATACGTTACGAAACTGACACCTTCTCAACGCACATAACTATCTGTTCTTTGATCTGGCTGAATGTATTATTTTACAGTCAATTGCCTCTTTTCAGAAAGTTTTAGATTTTCTTTTGGAATCAGCACTCCTTGTGGAATTCTATTTGTTGAGCCAAAATCAAAGTGCAACTTTATTACAACCTGTTAAAAGTCTATTATTTTACATTTGATCTTAGGTTTTTGCCTTTTGGCTGCTCATCAACGCATGTACTAGCCAGCTGTTTTCTGCAGCAATATACGCAACAGTGCCACTTGCACACTGTGGGGAGAAAAATAATTACAACTATCAGCAACAGTAAGGCCACAAATAAATAAAACAAGAGAGATTCTTGGTAATATTTATCAATTATGCAGGGGACATAATAATTCACGCAGCCTCTGAATCAGCAAGCCCAGAATTAAATAACAGAGGGTTCATGAGAAACTGAGTTATGACAACGTAGTAATACATAGGGCAGCTGACTGTCATCCCATATACGTGGATGGAGGTTAGGCCCCCCACCATGACACTCTCTGTGTTTTGGTCCTTTCTCTATGGGTTACCCTCCCCGCTTTCCCTGTCTGAATGCGCTAAAAATACAAAAGTGGGGCAGACCGTCTGCTCTCCTTTAAAAAATACAATAGAAAAATCTGTACTTACAAAACTCATAGTACACCATGATACATAACACCAGCACAGCCTTGTTCTCCTGCTCACAGTGTGACTGGGTCTTCAGTCAAAGCCACAACCTCATACATAACACCAGCACAGCCTTGTTCTCCTGCTCACAGTGTGACTGGGTCTTCAGTCAAAGCCAGGACCTCATACATAACACCAGCACAGCCTTGTTCTCCTGCTCACAGTGTGACTGGGTCTTCAGTCAAAGCCAGGACCTCATACATAACACCAGCACAGCCTTGTTCTCCTGCTCACAGTGTGACTGGGTCTTCAGTCAAAGCCAGAACCTCATACATAACACCAGCACAGCCTTGTTCTCCTGCTCACAGTGTGACTGGGTCTTCAGTCAAAGCCAGAACCTCATACATAACACCAGCACAGCCTTGTTCTCCTGCTCACAGTGTGACTGGGTCTTCAGTCAAAGCCAGAACCTCATACATAACACCAGCACAGCCTTGTTCTCCTGCTCACAGTGTGACTGGGTCTTCAGTCAAAGCCAGAACCTCATACATAACACCAGCACAGCCTTGTTCTCCTGCTCATAGTGTGACTGGGTCTTCAGTCAAAGCCAGAACCTCATACATAACACCAGCACAGCCTTGTTCTCCAGCTCACAGTGTGACTGGGTCTTCAGTCAAAGCCAGAATCTCATTCCAAATCTGTGTCCGTTTCCCAGACATGTTCAATTTTGGGCAGACAGGAGGCCTAAATTACAGAAATCCATTTGCTGCTCATTCCACCACAGCCTGGTGTTTCAGCAGAACCGGCCTTTGTGGATCAATACGGGGGCGTAAAGGCATTAACCGACTGTCACCTGGAGAGATCTGGTTTAGCCGGGAGCTCCTCGGTCAGTCGACCACACACGGGGATGGGGCCCGCGGGCTTTTCACCAACAGACAGCTGGTTCCGATCCCCATTTGCAAAATTTGCTTCGTCTCAGTGCAGTATAACAGTTAGGAAACTGGGCTTGTGACTGAGAAGTCACGAGACCGAGCCCCCAGCTGATGCCAGCAATGCTGAGTCGCTTGGCAACTGCACAAATCCAAAAATGCATTTTTCAAAAGGCATCTCGGCCCCGACAGGAACAGGAATGCGAGCCCTGAGTTTGGGCACAAGGGCACTGAGCCCCAGCACGGTCAACATCCCCCTCCATCCCACGAGCGAACGGGCCCTTCGCTTACGCAAGCCACCCTCACAACCGCTCAATATTCATCTGCCTCGCTGCGTCTGAATCATACCTGCCCATACCTTCCAAACACCACCTCACACTGCGGCCCATGGAGAACGCTTATCGCAGAAAACAAAAAGCGTTTCCCAGAACACCAACCAAACATGTTATTTTCCACCCTCGATCCAGCGGGCTGGGACGGGAGAGCGACACTAAAAAAAAAAAGAATAATTTTGATTCCGGGAAAAGTAGAAAAGAAAAAAGTGAAGAGGAGGTGATCACAGGCGACAGCAGAATTTCTATGTTCTGCACTGCACTTAGACCTACGGAAATGCTGCGGATGATTACAGGTTGCTCCTCAAACACTGCTGTGAAAAAGAGCCAAATGGAAACGGGTCAACCCTTGTGTAGCCCCTGTTCCACTCAATTTGGAAGCTTAGGTGGGCTTGGAGGTACAGCTGCTAACCCGGTCTTCTTTTGTTGCATCACAAAATCATTTCATTGAGCAGGTAGGCGGCAGTGTAGTTCAAATAGTATAGGCTTAGGGAACCCTAACCAAGAGAATGCCGGCTTGATTGTCATACGGGGCATATCTATATACTTTTTAAAAAAAATTATATTGCTGCTCTGGACAAGAACAGCTGCTACATTTCAACGCATTTCTTTTAAGTATTTTTAAAACTGAAAACAAACAAACAAAAAGATGGGCTTTTCTCCACCAATATTATTGTTTGATCTGAAAAAGAGATCCAGAAAAGACCAGACGCCTTACTTTGTACAAAGTGAATTTTGTAAAAGGTGAGCAAACCGTACTTCCATGAAAGGAAAAAATAAAAATGTATATACCCCAAATCCCAGAATCCTCTGCTCTGTGAGTCTGTGGGGAGCTGAAAGCATTTGTTCCTCACATAGATTTGCCATTCATTTCACCAAATTCCCAGATCAAGCATCAAGGCAATCACAGAATACTCAGAATAAAGAGCCGTTATAAAACCCCAGGGGTGTGATTCAAGCCCGACATGTTGAGAGAGGAATGGGTATAAGAAATGAGAAAGATACCAGGGGGGATTGAACAGATTGGCCTATTAAGAATGGAACGAATCCCAATTTTACAAAAAGAAACGGCGACATCATCCTACTGTTTTGAGAGAAGAGAACAGTATTTGACATCATAAAACTTTCACCAAACATTCTGCGGTGTAAGGTACCGTGCATGCCGGTATCTGTCAGTTCTTATCACATGCTCGCTCTTGCCCTGAGTACAGATGTAGGTCAGCCTCACGACTGTGTTTGCTAACCTGCAGAAAGGCATGGCGGGTCCGGTTCACACGGTACACTGTTCAGCTGGCTGGACAGGGAGATTAACTGGGTACACGCCGGGCACTCTCCTCAAACCTCACCCGCTCTCCAGCCATTTTTTATCTTTTTACACTGACTGTAGAAGGCCCTCCCCAAGCACTGATTCTGGATCACTTTTGGCTTTTTGCACAGACATGGTAAAGTATGTTAAACAAATGCTATGTGAGCTGATTTTGGGGTACCACCATAGGGTAAACCATGTCAATCAAATGCTATGTGAGGTGATTTCGGGGTACCACCGTAGAAAAACAATGTTTATCAAATGCTATGCGAGCTGATTTTGGGGTACCACCATAGGGTAAACCATGTCAATCAAATGCTATGTGAGGTGATTTCGGGGTACCACCGTAGAAAAACAATGTTTATCAAATGCTATGCGAGCTGATTTTGGTGTATCACCATATGATAAACTATGATAAACAACATTAATCAAATGCTATGCAGGCTGATTTTGGGGTACCACCATACATTACGCCATGTCAATCAAATGCTAGGTGAGCTGCTTTTTGGGTACCACCATACAGTAAACCACCTTAATGAAAAGCTATGTGAGCTGATTTTGGGGGACCACCTGACCTACATTTCCTGTTCTTTAAATCATTCCAGCGACCTAATCGTTGTAACGCAAAAAAAAAAAAAAAAAAAAAAAAAAAAAAACAGTGCTCCATTGAAAAAGCGAGAACAAATCTCATTCATTCTTTTTTTGGAGTTCCGATTCCAATTCTTCCTTCCCACAGCTCAATTCCTTTTTTAAATTCCTGCCCAGACGACTGTGCACGTGACTGAATTCTGCATTGAAGTACAGCCAAAATAATCTCTTCCATGTTGTTTGGGGCTGGCATCAAGCCATCGGGCAAGAGTGGCACCGATCTCCTCTGAGAGCCTATCGGCTGGGTGCAGAGATTGCAGCTCTGGTGCGATTACCTGATTAATTTAGCCATTTACCCCCCTACCTTACCCCCCCATACCTTCAGAAACACGTCACTTGCAAAGTCAGGCTTCTCACAGATTTCAGCTTTGATAATTCTGCAATCTAGCATGAATCCAACTGTCCTGTACCACTGCTTCCTTGCACACACACACACACGCACACGCACGCACGCACACACACACACACACACACACACACACACACACACATGCACATGCACAAAAAAGCACACTCAGATAAGCAAATTCAGTCAGACACACACAAATACATTTACATATTTTTAGAGAGGGGTGGGGCCAGTCATAAGCTCCATTCCAATGGTATCAACATAAGCGCAATTGTTTCATGTGAAGCATGGAACATTTATGCTACCGCTCGTAGGAAAGCAAACAGATGCGGAACCTTATTTTATCTGACACGAAACTATCCAAAACTAGCTCAGGACGGCTAGTGATTTCTACTTTCCCCGATTTCAAGCTCGCTAAAAGCCAGATCAAGAGCCGTGCCTCCCTGCTCACTGCAAACAAATCACACTAATCTGCTCCTGTCAAATCCCTGAAAGGCCACTGGCCACTCCCAATAACGAACAGCCATCCACCAATCAGCCGGTCTAAACTGCCCCTTCATAATCCTGATATAAATCTTGGGTTATCACACACAGACTCTGCCAGCTAGTGCACCGTTAACCCCACCAAAGGATAAACACAGCTCCAAAACACATAAAACACAGACTATAACCCTTTTCTCGAGAATCGTAGATCATAGAGGCGAAGGATACAATAGATTAGTGGTCTGCCTCACAAGAGGGCCGGTCTAAGTCAGGGACAGTCTGGATCAACCCAGCTGGATCAACGCAGCTGTGCCGTGGCGGGATTGTCATAATAATGACCATTTTGAGGCTGTACGCACACAAGAAATTACTCAGTAATAAGGTGATAATTACTTTTATGGATCAGAGGCAGGCTTCAGCTGCATGTTGGAATCATAGATTTTACCCCTGTAAGGGAAGAACTGTAACAGAAACACACTTGGTTAGGACGTCTTTGTTGAAACCCTTTTTACGCCATATTTGCTGTCCCCTTTTTACGCCATATTTGCTGTCCCCTTTTCTCCCAACTCAATCATAACCCTACCGTGCCATTTCTGCAATGTAATCCATCGATTTGAGAGCATGCACACAGTGGCAGGCGTCTTCTTCGCTCGACACACCACCAGCTGAGCTGCTCAGAGTGAATTCCACACGCCGCTAGCGCAGACGGCCTGATCGACCGACGGAGGCGCTCTTGCTCGCGGCGATGAAGCGGGATTTCCCCAGCTGAGGGACAGTAGCACGGTCAGGGTTCGATTTCGGGCCATGAGGCGCCAAGTCACTGCCCCATGCGCTTTAAGGAGCCAGTCAGTTTTTTCCCAACAAAAGCAAGACATTTAACGTCAAGCTCAAAGCAGCGTCCTGGTGTGTGCATCTAAACTGGCGTGAGTTTCATCTACACAAACACCATACATCCACATAGCAAAAGGATAAAAAGCTTCCTCGATTGTCTCAAGATGTTCACAAACTACCCAAAACTTTGTACACTCTTGACAAAAAAACTCAACTGTCCCAGCAGTGCAGGGTTATTTGTGCTTTACCTGGCATGGTTTGGGTGTACTCCTACCCTTAGAAGGCAAGGTCACATCCAATTGCTACTTGATGGTAATGAGTGATCAGCTTGACCCTATTTTAAAGCATTTCTCTCCTGCAGAGACGGGATGTCTTTCACGAAGAGGCTGGCAACCTTTGGGTTCATGACATAATCAACCTCACCTTCCTCTTCGACCCCAGAACACAGCCGGACTGAAAGCACCAGGAGCCACTTTACACCGGTGTAATATTTCAGGGGTAGTTAAAGTTCAGAGCCTTCCTCCCTCAGCTTCATCAGGGTGTTTTCATAGTATTTCAGTTTCTATTCTATTCATAATCTTAGGCACTTAAAATTTGTACAAATTCAATTTAAAAAGCTGAATTGTTGTTGTGAATTGTTGAACACATACAGTATTAGTTAAGTTCAAAGCAAAAGGGGTACCTTATCAACTGTTCCTGGCACGGATGTTAAAAACTGATGGAACTGAAGTCCAAAAATGTATTTCAAATTTGTTAATCTTATATCTAAAACTAAAGAATGCTTAGATATGGCAAGAAACATTTTGTCGTTCTGAAATATCTGGACTTGAGAGCGCATCTCCCTGTGCGAGATGGCTTGTTAACGTCCAAGCGAAATTTGCTGAGTGCTCAAAATGAAAACGGAAAGCATTCCGGCAAGGCCGACAGGTTTATTCTTAGAACCATTTCATTCCGCTGTGCACTCAGGCCTTGCCGCTATCCAATAAAAATTATTGTTATCGGATTCAAAAGGCGATTTGGACGGGATTAACGGCGGTAGCTGAGTGCGCTTTACACACTGGAAAAAAACACTCCAACAGAAATGGACAGTTGGAGTAGGATTGAAAGGCAGTTTTCCCCTCCGTAACCCTGAAGGAGCACACACTGCAAAAACCAAATCTTAACCTTAAATTTAGACATTAGAATCTTATTTCAGAATCTTTTTTGATAATTAAAACAAAAAGATTGCCAGTGGGGTGAGATAGTTTTACTCAGTTCAAGATTTGCCAGTGGGGTACACTTGTCAAGCAAAAAGTAACTTCAAACAAGCTAATATTTTCCAGTTTAGAGAAAAGGACTAAAACACTTGTTAAGACATTTTTTGCAGCGCACCACCAACTGGCCATCATTGCGTTTATTCCCAGCAGTTCATCCTCGCCAATGTGGAGGCTTGCCTGACTAGCGTGTCAAAATCTACAATGAAAGGCGAAGTCACCAACTCCTTTTTCGTAAACTCTGAGACAGAGGCCACCTTCAGAGCCCTTTGGGGTAACTTTACTGAAGCACAGCTTTTCCGACGCCCAGTGGCTCCATTTATTTGGACTTTTCTGATGATGCTTCTACCCTGGTGAGACCATTCTGTTGCCCAAAGCTCACGGGGTCACAGAGGTCATTCCGTATAGACTTTGAGGCATACTCGTTTAATCCTGTATTGATTGGTGAACCCAATCATGGTCGGGGTCAATCCCAATCCAATTGAGTCATATCAGGAAATTAACTGAAATTCAATTAATTAACTGAAAATTCTTTAGAGAAAATTGCACGCCTTTTTCTACTTGTGAATGGAATTTCAGTTAATTTCCTGAATCGTCTGTTGAAATGGAACTGGCCCCAACCCAACTGTGCCAATCAGTCAATCAATTGTGCCATTTGCAAACTGATCTCTGGACCAGCTTTAAAAGTGCTTTGATTTTGTACACAAAAAAATAACAAAAAAAAGAGCCCTAAAACACTATGAATGCACATAGTGTACAAAAAACAGCCCTGGCCACACTCTGGACTGATGTTAGAGGCTGGCCATTCGCTCTCCCCTAGTCACATAACTTTGTCTGAGCTCAGAGGTCATTGACCTGCCCAGAAGGACAAAAAAAAGGTATTGACGGTAATAGACCCTGGATGCTGGATCCAATAACCCGCTGCTGCTCTTATAATTAGTTCTAGAGTCCATAATGACATCACAGACCAGGGGCTTCCCTCCGTACAGGCAGTGTATTTCCCAGGCCTACAAACTGGACTTTTTCCTGGCATACATCCGATTACACAACAAATCCGATTCGCGTCACGCTCCATGACTATAGCCTGAGTTCAAGAAATGGAATGTGGATCAAATGTGTCCAAAACCAAAATCTGATCCACTTCTAAAAGGAAGTCTGGGTTGGGCTCCAGTATCGGATTTGAGCACTAACGTTCCAGCATGCATCTTATCCGTTCTAACAAATAGCATCCCATAATAAGCATGTCCAAGACACGAGACACGCTGTTACAGCTGGTCATCAGATTGAATAGAAGAGTAAGAAAAACAGCGAGGAGAAACACAATCTTGGTCTAAATGCACAGAATCAAATATCCAGGACATTAGAAAATAGCATATAAACAAATAACCATATATATATACATATATATATATATATACACACACACACACACACACATCAGATGTACATAGAGATCCCCCTTTAAACAGTATGGGATATTAGTGTAAACAAGTGTACTGAGGGGAAACAGTTTTAACTAAACCACGGCTTTCATTGGAACCCAAAATGCACCTCTGAGACACATAAACTAAAAGAGTAGCCTGTAAATTGGAGCAAGTTACATTTAGCACTTTATTGACATTGCATTGGCACTCGCTGCTCTGGACATGCGATTAGCCAGGTCTGGCATTGCCGCTCACATAAGTCTGGCGGATGCACTTATGTTGAAGTCACTCTGTATAAGAGCATCTGCTAATGAGCGTAATGCAATGTAAAGTGTCTGGGTATACACCATCATCAGAGCAGGTGCACTCCAGAGAGGAGTTTGAAAAAAGCTCATTATTTATTTATTTATTTATTTATAAATAATCAATCTTTGCCCCCCCCCCCTTGCTATTCCTTGCTATTATTTTACAGAAATCTTTGAAACAGTGAGAATCACCCATTAGGATACAGGGAGCAGTGTCCCGCATCTGTGGGGCGGGTGGGTGAATGATTATTTAAAAGGGTTTAGTCTAATTTAGTCATGGAAACTTAATTCCGTGTCTACGAGCGGCTAAGCGTATCAGGCAACGTGACTTTACCGCAGCTTTAGCGAGCCGCTGTGTCTCATCATCCGGTCGACTGTTCTCGTGCATGGCCCCGGATATTATGTACGCAGACAGCACGTACTCGCATAAACGCGGTCGCGAGGTAAAACTAATATGCGGGTAAAAACTGTAGCGGCCTGTAAACTAGCTGGCGATAATGACGGAAACTGATGCCTATCTAATCTGAGCTAAACCTACAGGTGCACATTGTGGCAGACAAACTGCATGTTTGGTCAAGGACAGTTGCGAAGGAACACTATCGCCGGTTCTGTTTAATCTCCATTGAAGTGCGCCCATTTGATAATGTTTAATTTCTAGAATGACTACAGATGCTGGAATAAAAAGATATTGCATTTACAAAATTAATAAACAATCCCTGGTGTTTAGCTCTGTGGCCCTTAGCAACCATCTGATTTAAGTCTTCACAGGATACCAGCAGAGGCTATTTGAGGTGAGACTAGGCAGGATGAGCAGAAAGCTATGGCCAGGTGCTAAGGTTTACAGCTCGAAGGGAGCACTCGAGTTCACCTGCCACAAGATTCACCCTGAACACCCTGTGAGGATTTTAAGAAAGCATATATTTATACATACATTAGTATGTATACGCTTATTTATGTCTTGCACAACATGATAAAAACAGAAAATATTTTCTCAGAGTTAAGAATAAAGGGCGCTGAAACTAGTACGGATTAGACACGAAGGGTGAAATGTTATGACCATGGGCCTTGTGTTTCATAAAAGAGATTGAGAGTCTGACCACACACACACACACACACACACACTACATTATCCCTGGCAGTGGAAGTCCAAGCTTTTTCACCATCGCTGCCCACACGACCACCCACCCCCCCCCCCCCCGACCGCACCAACCCCACCATCTGTCCCCTGTCACCCGGCTGCAGCTCCCTGCCCCTCCGCCCACCCGTCCAATCACCCTTCCAGTAAACAATTCCCTGCCCACGCCCTGTGGCCTGCCCCCATTCAGTAAAAGCTCCACCAGCATCTGCATTTGCCTGTGATAAACCACATTTTCTGCCTTAACAATAGACAATGAGCGGGAGCCTAAATACATGACATTACATAGAAGCATTTAGCAACTTGTCCAGAGTGACTTCTCTTTTCAGAGTGACGCATTTTTTTGTTGTTGCATTTTTACACAGCAGCCATTTATACAGCTGGATATATACTGAAGCACTTCAGCTTAAGCACCTTGCTCAAGGGTATAGCAGCTGTGCCCAACCTGGGAATTGAACCTGAAACCTGAAAAGCAGAGGTGGGAATCCAGGGGACATACAGTGAAAATCCTACCATGTGTTTCTTCCACCCATAGACTCAGCCAGCTGATTTCACTAATGAGTTCAACCTCGTCGCTGAATAATTAGCAAATCCAGGTGATTGGAGCAAAATACTGGGGAGGACTTTTACTTTATATCCCCTGGATTTCCACCTCTGCTGAAAAGGAAACCATTATATTACACTGCTGCCCAATTCAAACTATAGTCACTTATTGCAAGGTCTCTAGACAGGCAAAGTCTCCTAACTTGGTAAACCTTAGGCACAAATACATACAATGGAATATTCTAATAATTTTAATATGCTAAAACGAACATCAAATAAAAAATTTTGCTGATAGAAAGACATAAATGAATGCAATTACTGCAATATAACAGAACCCTCTCTGATTTGTATTATTTTGATTGGATGACATAAACTATATATGATATATAAATGTCCTAACATTAATCTTGCATAAGATAAAGTGGCAGAAATGGTGAAGTGTCTTCACCTATGAGTCCTGCATGGTTCAGACTAGGCCCATTTGCGCTGCAGAAAGAATATAACCATAGCTGGATAATCAGTCAATGGGTTTTCACAGAGAACGCTGACATGCTCATCTCAGGCTGTGTTTAAGTGATTATGTCAGGCCCCAGTCGTACAGTTAAGATAAATGACGGCTGTAATCAAAGAGGCCGAAGGGCTCGTACTGACATATGGCCAACCATGATTTCAGCACCCTGGAGAGCTCCGGCGATGTACTAGAACTGCAAAGAGAGACAGTTAAAGACCACAGCTGTTTAGAGTCTGTAGTTTGGCAATCACACTCATTTTCAGACTTTAATTTTGAAGTAATCAGTGGATGGGTAAGAAAATTGGGCAGAACTGTTTAATGTGTATATTTAGCCTTGAGCTCAACAAAAGCGTTAGCTGTGATGTGGGTATGTCTGAATTCTTAACAGGTGCTCAGGCTGGTGAATTAAAATACAAATATATAAACTGATTAAATAAATAAAACATATGCAGGTTCTCCTCGCTTAACCATTTAATTGCCTGTGAAATGTACCAAATAGTTCATAATAGACCAGACATGAATACAATGACAGCATGATATTCAGAATTGTTTGTTTTTAATTCTGTTATATAAAGCAAAGGGGAATATACATGTTAATATAATTTGTAAACCATTTTAAATTTTATAACCCATTTATACAATTAGCGGACAGTGCCGACTCGAGTAATTAATACATGATTAAAACATGCTCGACAAGTCAAATAACGCACTCTTCGCAAATTAGTCACAGGTCAATAATTTTTACATTCGTAAAACTAGACTTGATATAATTGCAATCAGAATTACAATAAATAAAGAAAAAACGAAACAATCCAGATTAAAAGCATTAAGCAAAAAAACTCACAGTGGACATCCATCATGCCTGCAACCGTATGCTAGTTGTAGCCAGAGTGTTGACAAATTAGTAATTGAAGAGTATTTTTCCAAAGCCCACAATTTGGAGAAAAAAAATCAATTTTTTGAGTTTCTTTTCATGAAAAATCACATTTTTATTCAACATACATTATACATTAAAAAGTAAAACTGAGATTCTTTTTTGATTGTTTCTCATTTGAAATGTGCGCCTGACTTGATAAATGAACAATACTCTCGCCCATAACTGCCAATACAATTTTTCCAGATTAAAATGCTTGCCTAGAAAAGGTATTGAACCTTGTGGATGACATTTTTTGCACACTACAAAGACACTAATTGTTAAGCATACACAAATACCACCCCAAATATTCAAATACAATTTTTACATCATTAGGTTGGCTGCCACATGAATAAAGTTTTCACCACATGAATAAAAGTATTTTAAAAATGTGTGTGACAAAATAAGCAAGACTTTCTTTCTACAATATCAAAAAACCAGAAGAACTCCCCGCTTGAGCATAAGCTTTGAGGAAGTTCAACTCTAAAAAATAAATAAATAAACTTGATTTCTGTGGGCATATTTGTTGCATTAGCATTTGTCAGTGCAAGGGAAACCGAGTTATTCTCCTTGAAATCACCTAACGAAAGTTTCACGGTACTTCGGCTTCACAAGTCAAAGCAAACAGCTCACAGACATGGATAGTTTGGCACACCAGTGCTGAGGATTTAACATTAGCATCCAGTATCATTTGAATCCTTATTCACGGGATGTTACCATGGCGACACCGTTTTACGACAGCGCCACTGAGCTACTTTGACAGTGACTCTGGTTTCCCCGGTCACTAAGGGTTAACAAACAGCTCTGGGAATCATGACCTGTGTCCGAATCAGAGCCCTATCTACTGCGTCCTGTGTCCGGTGTACTGTGGGCGAGCAGCTGTGTACTGTATACCGTTTAGTACACGACATACAGTATGTGAAATATATCCTCTGTGTTCCAACCCTTACTGTGGAAGTCTGGTAAGACGTCCTCCCCTTGCGTGGCCATGTCATATGTTGTTGTTGTTGTTGCGGTTGAAGGAAAACGTCAGTAAAGCTGCGTCTCATTTTTTAAAACGAAGCTGCGCATCATAATTGTAGAACTAAAATGTTTGTTTACTTCTTGAAAAGCATTCTCCTGAATATACTCAAAACCCTGGAAGTAAGTATATCATCCAGAGGTTTTAAGCATACTGCATTTAGAGAAAAGTTCACCTACTTAACTACCATCTCATCCAGTGTACTGAACAAGCATACTCAATAGTACAGAAGGGCTCTTATTCAGACAACATTGGTTCATAGGCGGCCGTGAAAGCCAAGCCACATGACCAGTTCACGTGACCCTCCCATTCCGGCCCGCTTCTTGGAGATGCTCGACGCCATGGCGATGTTGAGTCGGCGGGTCAGAGAGCACTCACAAACACATTGTCCTGTGTTTGCAGATCGCCATTGAAGTGGGGGGGAGGGGCCGAATACGCTGCGGAGAGCAACAGATGGCGAGGATTACACACATAACAATCCTGCAATCTCTGGCTCTCGCTCTCCCTGCCTTTCTCTTTATCCCTCGCCCTCACATTCAATCTCTTTCTCTCTCTCCATTTATCCCTCTGTTCTCTCCCTCTATCATTCTCTCACTCTTTGGGCTTAGAGCAATCTGATGGTAAATGGGTCGGGAACATGTTACAGGAAGCGCAGATGAATGAAGCCCAGACCCAGACCCAGATCTCCATTCAGACACGGCCGCAAATCACCATCCTACAGCTTCAGTTAAACCAGCCTTGTTCACGCTATTCATTCTGAGTGGCGGTAAGCAAACAAACAGAAAAGCCCCTGAATACGCAAAGAGTGATGCTGCCATGTGTGTGTGTGTGTGTGTGTCTGTTGCTTTTTCTGGAACAGCTGCACCCCCCCCCCAAAAAAAAAAGCTATACTGTATAGCCAAGAGTCGTCATGGTAACATCAATCCACTGTAAACAGGGTTAGGCCATGCATATGCTAAGTACAATCAAGATGACTAAACAGTAAAAAGAACCAGTAATATGCACCCACCATGCAAAAGTTGTAGATTACTTGCCTTTTTCCAAAACTGGAAAAGTTAAGTTAGTTTTTCCCAGTCTCACTGCAGAAAAGTTAAAACTTTTGTTGCAAATTGATTTTGGAGAGAGAGAAATGTGAGTCACAGCAAATAACACAATATTTGTTATATAACACAATCCGTGCCGCAAATTCATTCTGAAAAAACAATTTCAGTGGATTTGAAGAGATGAACTACCTAATGATACAGTTATTTTTAAAGGTTGTTTTAAAGAAGCATTTCAAATTAAAGCTGGAGTATGTAATTTATTTAGAAAAATAGCAATCATAGAAAGAACTGTTCTGAGAGAAATCCAACACCATAGACTATGTTTATAACTGTGAGTTTGACCAATCTGACCTTGCCAGTAGCTAGCAAGTTCACCAGCTAGACATTTCACAGCGACCTGTTACACCACTGCTATTTCACACACACACAAAAAAAGAGAATTGGATAAAGCTAGCTCGAAAACTGGAGTAAACGTGCTAATTTCAGAAGGTGGTGAGATTTTCCAGAACTAATTGGTTTAAAGATAGACTGGACAGGTAGCTCAAAAGTTTCAACATGAATGGACTTTCTGCTTGCCAGACAACTGTAATTACCTATAATGAATAGTAGCTAGGTTGGTAATTGGTATTATTGATAACGTTAATTTATTCGGCGGCTAGTTCTTAGAAGAACGGCATGCTTGCTAAAGTTATGGCGTATAGACTGCGTTAGCTCAAAATGGCTATGCGGCTATAAGTTACCAAAGCGTAGCTACCAGCTGTTGCCAGATAATGCCTGGTTCAGACTAACGCTACACAAACTCAGTGTTATGCAACAACCGAAAAAATTTCGTTGTTTTATCTGGAATTTTAGATGACATTTTTACTGTAAAATCTGTAATCATGAAATTGTATCTAGCAGACTTTCACGTTCACAACCAGGGGGGTATACTACCAAAGAAGCTTAACATAGCCGGAGTTTCTCTGCGTTAGCTGGCTTCACAAAGCCTAACCACCGCAGTCTAGCTTACTCAATTTGTTAAGTGAACACGGGCTTTATTAATCAAGCTCTGTGCACGTTCCCATAAAAGGGGCGTTGTCTGCAACAACGAGCCTATAGCGGTGCAGCATGGGCTGTACTAGAGCAGCGTATTTCTCTCCTGTGGAAAAGAAGACTGATACAGACAGATGTAATGGACGGATAAGAACATTAATCAATCATATGAGCAAAAAGAAACACCGTTGCCTCCAACAAAAACAAGAAAGAGCTTTTGTAAAAAAAATAACAATTTTTTTTAAAAAAGGTTAAATTTGTTAGGCTAGTTAATACCTCATTCACCTTACCACTCGTAACAAATTAATCTATACTGTCAGTAAATTGTCATACAGTTTATTTCTAATGTGACAACAGCTATATTCTAGAGCTCTACACTTTAAAATTGATACAACATGTTTAAAATATTTTTTTTCATTAAAGATTTTTTTATTTAAATTTCTCGCTTCGTAGTATACCCCTCGGATCTGTGGGGTGGGGGTGTGTCTCTTTCTCTGTGGGCAGGGCCAAGGATGTTGTGACAACAAATGTGGGGAAAAACTGCATACTCTAGCTTTACCTTCTTTCTGCATTAAAACAGAAAAAAATAGCAAAACCTCTTTAAAAAAAAAAACGTGCAGAAAAGAATCCATCGACAACTGGAGTCAAGAATAACATTCACTGTATAGCTTTAAATTCAGCTTCATTTTTAGGACATAGTTTTTGGGGGGAGGGCAGGGGGTAAGAAAGTTAGCACAGCACTGTAAAAAATTGAATTGAATTCCTCTCTACTGTTTCCAGACACTCTTGAACAGGACCAATCTGGCTGTGTTTTTATAATTTTCCCCCATTTTTTTCTCCTTACAATGAACACTTGCCATTTTCTTTTTGTGGTTCACTTCCAGGAACTTGTGGCAGCAGCACATGTGAGCTTGACCTGCGCATCTCTGCCTCCGCCGCACGGACGATATGTTTGCTCGCCTTACACTTAATGCTATCCCCATGGAGACCCATCTCCGCAGACAAACAATGGCGCGCCTTCAAAAGAAGGGGAGTGCCGCATCCAATCAGCTGCAGGAACACAGTCGTGTCCCAATAAATCACCACATTATTAACAATTATTTATTATGCTATTTACTGGCATGGCAGATACCCCTTATTCATTCCTTAATTTTTATATATTTTACATTTATAAAGCTGCTTATTCACAGAAGCAATTCAGATGAACTACCTTGATCCAGGATTCTACGGAGGTTTACCCACAATGGACCTGAACTGGCAACCTCTAGGTTAGATGGCCAGTTCCTTAGACAATAGCCACTATGCCACCACACTACTGCCCATAAACCATACAGGCTATGTTCTCTCAGGGAACAGACAGTCGTCAGATCAGACCATGGGATCAGGATTTCTGGGGTCTTGTGTACTCCAACCACATGTCATGACAGTAAGTTAGGAATTTCAAGGTTTGCCCTCTGACACTTTCAGTCACCCCACCAACTCCAACACCACGTTTGGATCCAAAAGCAGCTCGGCAGAATTAATAAAGGAGGAATCGGAGGTGACGTACAAAATGGTGTACGCAGAGTTATTCCAGTGACCTCCATTACGTAAATAGAGGATTCACGTTTTCCATATTACCACCTACCTGTACGACCTGAAAGCTTCATTAAGAACATGACTCAACTGACTGCACTGGGTCTGACTGGGATCGCAAGCCTTTCTGTAGTTAGGACAACAGGGGAAGCCACAATTACTGATACAGTGCTGTCGTATTGGATCCAAATTTGCTCAATGGAATTTCAGAAAAGGCCATTATCTTCCAAAAGCTGCACAAAGCGTGTCTTTCCGAGGAAGCGCACACGTCAGGCGTATGCGCAGTCGTCTCAGGTGACGCACTCGCCCTATTGTCCCTTAATGAGATCCACACAAAACAGGCCAAAAGTGTGGACCATGCGCACGTACGTTGCCAATACCACAGAGTCAAATCAGCGGCAACAGGGAATCCCCATTCACGGCTCCTGCTGTGCCAAGCTGCGGGTTTAAGAGGCTGTAGGGCCAGATTCCAAAGATGAGGAGATTTGGGGGCAAGAGTCCCTGGAAAGACGCCAAGGCAGGTTTGTGGTTGCCAGATCAGCTGCCATGACCTCAAACACAGGACCAATGCAAAATTAGGACGAAAATATGTGGCAACCTAAAAACAATCAAATAAAATACATTTTAAAAGTCTGAGAAGTATTATAATCATAAATCTGTTTTTTCATTTCTTTGTATTAGTTTCTTTTTTTGGCCAAACATTTCCACAAAACACAAAAAAAATTTAAGTTTACCATGTCAAATTTCTTTTTAGCATAAGGCATTCATCCAAGTACAACAAAGGTTCAGCAGGAAGGAGTGATGAAACCGTTTCCTGTTTTGAGGAACGCTCCAGGGCAGTAGTAAATTGACTCTCCTCCTTTCTCTTTTTTTGGTCAGTGATGCAATAGACACCCAGCACTGTTCACCACAATACCGCAGTGCCCAAGCCCAATACAGGTGTCAGTATGTAACACACAGCTGTAGGCTCAGAATCAGGCATAAGGCTATATGACAGAGGTGTCTCTGCGACTCTGACAGGTTTATTCTCCGTCAGGGTCTTTGTCTCAATCTGCCCCCATCCGTCCTTCACAATCTCTGGCATGTCTTGTGCCTGGGATCACAAGCTTTTCTGCACTTAAGACAATGGGGAAGCCACAATTCATGTATTGTCATATTTGTTTCTATTTCACAAAACAAAAAAAGGAAAATATATAATTTAGAATTATAATTTATTTTTTTAACATGGGACATTCATCCAAGTAGACAAGTCCAACAGGAAACATCGATTCAACCATTTTTGGAACGGATGTTTCCAGGAGCGATGATGTCAGCAATGAAACCGTTTCCAATTAAATTGCTTTCAACAGGAAACAGCAATAAAATCCTACCTTCACTGTCTCCGTCAGACTATTTCCTTCACAGTCTGTCACATTTTCTGCTTAAGCTCTGTCACACTCTCCTTCACTCTGTCACACCCCTCTCCTTCAAAGTTTCACTCCGTCATACTATATCCTTCACAGTTTCTCTCTGACACGTCTTGTTCTCTTGTATGATGTTTCAGTCTCTTTCCATCAATCCGTCTTGATCTCTGTCTCACTCAAACTCTCAATGTATACGTCAGCATTTTGGCATGTCTCCAGATCCCCGTTTGTCTCACTGCCACCTGCGTCCATTTATTCCCTCTTCCCTCTTTTTTTGTACAAGAATTGCCATCTTCTCTCCTCTACCAATGAAAACGAGAAGCGTGTTCTCGGTCCCGCCCCCTCAGTCCTGATTGACATCTCGTTCAGTCACCCCTCAAAAAAAATTAATGTAAATGAAAACTGTGAATTTTTAATGCCAGCCTTTGATAAAAGGCCTTCTCAGAACAGCTTTCTGAGAACATCAAATCAGCCCGATATGTAAATGCCGCCAGCCATATGTAGCTTGGCAACATGTAAAAACAGTTGTAGGGAGTTTTTTTTTGTATCACCAGTATACAGTAAATAAATCTAAAATAATTAATGTGTCCATAACTAGATAACAATATCTAACAAATTTGTCAAAAATGTCCAAAATGCTTTACCTGTTACATGAAAACAGGATCGAAATAGTACTAGTAAGAGAATCATGATATTAAAAAAACACAGCTTAGTAACAAGATAATTAGATAGCCAACATTCCCCATTAGTGGTAATGAAACAATTTCATGAGTGCCGTTTTAATACTGATTAATATGAATGTCACAAAGAAAAGCACAGCCATGCGGTAGAAACGACACTAATCTATTACAACTGTGAGATGTTGCATTTTCTAACTGTAAGCCACTCCATTAGCGGACTGAAAAATCACCAACAGGATATGCCCTCCTCGTCAACGGACATACCCTGGAGCAGCCAGACACCGAGAGCACTTTGCCATTAATATTAATAAATGAATAATCTTCTCTTTGTGCTCTCCTCTCCCCCCCCCCCCCCCCCCGCCAAATTCACTCACAACAGAACACAACCTGACAAAGACATCAAAGAACGAGTCCTCGGCAAGCCTCCTTTTGCGGTTCAAAGCGTCTGGCCATCTGTAGGAGGAGTATCCTCATGGCTGTAGTGTCGCCTGCTGACCCTCTGTATTCAAACCTGTATTCAAACCAGCATCCCTCTGTTTACACGCCCGGTTCCCCTGTGACTCGGCCACAAACGGGGCTGTACTCGGACCAGCGCGGCGGGACGCATGCTCGCAACCGTCCGGGTCCTCAAAGGGACCCAACATGGGGCTGAGCATCTCGAATACGCACCCCAATTTGGAACGGCCAATCATCTGCAACCACAGCCTCGTTTGTGCTCAGCGGAATCGGAGGAAGACGTTTCATATGTGGCTTTCGCACGTAGTCCACGGGCAGGTTGGTGTTATATTTATTGAAATGTCTTCTGAGGGCAGCATTGCAACCCTTACCGTAACCCTAACCCAAACCCTAAACATAACCCTCTCGCTGATTGGATGGCTGAGAGAACCAATCACATGCAATGCTGCCCTCAGAAAACATTTCAATAAATATAACACCAACCTGCAGTCCACGGGCGCCCGATGGACCAGCAGGGGTCATTAGATAGCGTTGAACGTGGATTCCTAATTGAATGAACCCTCCCGTGCGCATCGCCCTATGGAGCTACGGGCTGCAGTCGGCACTGGCAGGGTCCTGGTTTTAACCCAGAGTCACGAGGATGCGAGGCTCATCCATGCACCACAGTGTGGTGCATTAACCGAATGAGGCACCCTGCAGCCCCTCAACAGGGTTTTTACTCTGGAAAAGTAAAACTGAGACGTTGCTAGTACTGTATTGCCGTTTGTAATTTGTACTATTCATGCGGTCTGCTCCATTATGCTTTTATTAGTGTGTGTTTTTTTACAGCTACCTGCTCGGGGACTACAGATATACGTTCCCTTGCAGGAAAATCTGTTGCAATGTATCGAAGTTAATTTTCTGAATTTTATGGTACATATTGTACAGTCTCCCAGCCCTGCACTACAACTCTCCCAGCTATTACTGCTTTGATAAGTCTCATATGGAGCCACTTTTTCTACCTCATTGGTATCGCATATATATTTTTTTGTTATATCTTTAGGGCTTTTCAGCTTTATTGAACAACACAGTGTGGAGATACAGAATGAATGGGAGCGAGAGGATTGAACCGCCGACGTCGCGGCTCGCAATGGGCACGTGGACGGTGCTCTTACAGGCTACGTCTCCGAGACGCCCCATATCACGTATTTTTGAACCTTGTATCAAGTTTCTACATAAAACTACATAAAATTATAAGGTGTGAACAAATCTATTCATTGGGTTTTTGCAAAAATACAAACATCTGCAAATACAAGTATTCACACAGGTGTAGCACTGCAACAGTTCATCTGAGGGAAAAAATTGCATGTACTTGCAATTCTTCTGTTAGATTATCCATTTACAATTTATCAGATGCATAAATACAGTTGGTGATCAATGTCATATATACTCATGATGTCATGAAAAACAGTGGCAGTTTTCTAAATTAGCCATTATTTACCTAAAAGAACAATTATTTCCTGAGAATAAGTTGTTCCTAAAAAAAGATGTCCAGGTTATTCTAATAATTACAAAACATTTTTAACAGACTCCTACATGCAAGCTGACGTTCATTCGATGAGTGATCTTTGTGGAAGGTCTCATTACTCTCTGACTCTCTGGTTATATAGTATAATGACACCTCTCTGCCCTGCCGGACAGTGGGTACAGGCAACCCTCTTCAGCCCTTTGGAGCATTTTCGCCCCAACTCTCGTAAACCTTCCCCCCAGAAGCAGTTTCTGAATATCCCAGGACCAGGTTATGAAATTAACTTTTTCACCCACTGGGCCAGAGTGGTTTGTAGATCCTAAAAATAACCAGCCATTTACAACATTTTACCAGCTACTTTACCTTTTTACAATAACACAGCCTGGTTTGTTACCAGCCAAAGTGGCTGCAAGAGTAAACATTTTACCAGCCACAATCAAAACTTGGTGTTAATTTCACAGCCTGCCCAGGACAGCCATGAAAAAAAAGACAGCGTAGGACAGAATTAGCAAAACTTCCCCCTCTTCTCCAAAAGGATTTAGTCACGGTTTTGGAGACTAAGCAAACATTTTGATAGCCTACCTGCTTCAATAATTGAAAAGCTTTAAAACAATTTTGCTGCGTGTGTTTGTTGATCCCTGCAGGCCTTGTTTATATTTCACGCACCATTCCCTAAAGTCTAATGGTGTCATTGTTCCAGGAAGAAAGGGGGGTCCTGGAAAAGGACAACAAAGAGGGCAATAATAAGTAGTGTTTTGCAAAAAATAAAAAATAAACTGCCAGGGACAGGTCAGAGAAAAATCTGCTAAACACGGTGTGTCACAAATATTCTGATCTTCTGCCACAAGGAAGGAAGTTCTGAGCTCCAGGGGAATTTCACGGAGGTGAAACGGTAAGTCAAAGCAGGAAATGCATTAAAAAAAAACATGGAAAACCGGCCCAGCTTCCTTCCTAACTTGGCACCGAAACGAGAAGGGCTCACTGGACAACCCTGCGTGCCGGAGGGGAAAAATAGGACCCCCATAACCCCACCCCATTCCCTCAAAAAATGGGATGAGAATCTACTCCTTGCTAAATTAGATACACCAGAAGCAAGCAAACACACTGGCTGAACAGAAAGAGATACGACTCTTGTCCTCCTCCCCAACAGTCAACAAGCCATAAGACGCAAAAAGAAAGGGCCGTTCGTCTCCTGCATCCCCCAGCTGAATGCCTGGAACGCATTACGTTACCATCCTGTCTGATCCGTCTCTTTACAAGAAGTGGTTGGGCCACTTACAAAGATTGCATTGCTATCGGAGAGATGCTCTGACTTAAACAAGTGAATGGTCACACCCAAAAGAGGGGGGGTCCAAATCAACATACCAATTGTTTAAAAAATAGAAACACTAGGCTTGCCATTCACCCAGATATTCCAAGTTGAGATTCCAACACAAATTAGAAATAAACATGCACACAACATGAATCCAAATACCACTCACAGAGATTTGAGAAAAGTTGACACAGCAACAGTAATGCAAGAGAGGACAGTCTTCTTCCCTTTTATGTCTAAAAATGCTGTTCAATCGTGACACAGAATTCCCTGGTTATTCCATTTCGTTCACAACCCATCCCCACCTCCTTCTTAAGAGCCAATTTTGATTTAGCAAAGAGAGGAATCTAAATTGAAACTGAATGAGAGTGAATGAAGAAAACAGAAAGAATTTATTTATTTATTTATTTCGAACAAACAATTTAATAAAGATTAAAATAAAATAATAAAAGAATGGGTTTGTGTATCCTGTAGAGAAAACACAACGACGTCGCCAACAGAATATTTTTAATGTCCTGTTACCTGTTATGCTAATCACTGCCTTATGCCGATTATAATGCCTCCCAGGTGTGCAAGATAATCAGGCAGACATTTACACAAGATAAACTATGTCACAATGTCAGATTATTTTAGGTTCTAATACAAGACAATGTACAACAGTTTATGTTGTGCAGGGTGGGGAAAGTTTAAAAGGGTCATTCAGTGCCATGACAGTTTAGAAAATTGGAGGGGGGGGGCTTCTCCTGCACAAATAAAGCAAAAGGATGTGTATTATGTGCCATAGTAGCTACGGCTAATATACAATCACCTCCCTTAAAATGTGCATATAAAACGTTAGTCGGGTGTCAAAAGCTTAAACGAAATTGGACAAAATTATTATTACGCACCAATGGCAAATATAGTACCATGATCATGAATGCAACTGTGGGACTGTACGAGCAAACACCAAGCTTTCAAATCTGTGCTCGCATACGTCCAATGGGCGGACAAATCAAATAGGCTACTGTTAAACGTCTTACATCGAGATGGGTCAACGCTGTGCAGCTGTACAGTGCGTATCAGGGCATTCCCACAGAAACAGTTCGTATAGCATATTGCACTTTTAACTTGGATGTGTTTTCAAATCAAAGACATTGTGTGGCGTTTAATTCGTTAACTTTGTTCTACGTCTATCATAGACTTCACAATCTATCAGTCTGGAAAAATAGCTAGGCTATACAAACAAGAAAGAGGTTGTGGCCGGGTTTTTTATTTATTTTGGTTTATTTCCCAATCCAAATCCAAACTCAGCTCCCGGCAGAATTCATGAACCATTTAACTATTTAAAGCGTAAAACTTCGTTTGGCGCTGCGCTCACAACAAATTATATAATAATATGGTCGGACATGCCGCCGTTTCCTCCCTATATGTATCCATTCCGGAAAACTGATGTAGCTATACACAGTGATGTCGGCTCTAAGAGCTAACGATATGTGTTGTTGCGTATTGTTTGGGATCTGTCCCTTCCCATCGGCAAGTAGTTCAAGAAGCACATAAATCACGGGCGAAAAAGTTATAACGGAGAGCACAGGTGTCAGCCCGGTAACTCGTACCCAGCCAGGACTACATCGCTGCAGAAAACGAAGTTACCAGAGTTTGTTTGCGATGGACCCGGGTCACATAACCCTTAAAAGAATGAGAAACTCACCTCTCACACAAAGTAAAGACATTTTCGGAGCTTTTCTTTCCCTCGAAAATCCTGTTGCACTTCTGAGATCTAAATTAGGACAAAGCGGTTAAGCCGACATTGATTCCATCAGCTGCTGACATGTCAAAAAAGTGGGTTCCGTCACTTCTCGAGTTTTAGTCGTCACTTAAATACTCAGGCTGGAGGAGAATGTTCGAAAGTACAGTTCAAGACTTGAGGGCATTAGCGCTCCGCCTCGTAACGCCATCATGAAAAATACAGACTCACCTCAGGCATTATCAATCCTAAAGGGCGGTGACGAGATAGGCGTGATTGACACGGATATGCATCCATAAAGAGAACATGGTTCCTTTGAAAGGGTGGGTCTTAATGATACATTAGCCAATGGGTGAAAAGGAGGCGTAATAAAAAAGGAAACAGGTTGAAGGAACAGGTGGTGACGCACAGAGAGTTGCTGTCAGGTTGCGACTGCTGCAGCCTAAACCATTGACACAGATATTATGAGGTACATTTGTAAATTGTATAAGTAGGGTGTCCACACAAGAGGCACATGGCCTACTTCTACACTTAATGTCAATGTCTGTGTTCCATCATTGTCTTCCATATACCTATAGCTATATAGGCTAGCTGGAGGTAATCCGGTAGGGTAACTTTCTCTTATGCCTTAATATACAAAATATGTTTTTAAATTATGATTTGCATCATAGAAATAGTATAGCCTACAGCAGCATATTCTCATTTTATACCAGTATATGTTAGGCTACTGCAAATTGAGAAGTCTACACAGTAAACTGGTAGACTAGTACTACTACAGTGAAGGTTATAGGCCTATGTGTACTTTTCGTCATTGTCAACTGGCTATACTTTTGAAAGTAAAAAAAAATCACTTCAGTTTGTATTCGTCCTTTTTAAAGCAAATTAATAAGAAAAGAATAGGCTAGAAAGTGAATTTGGCTCTTTCCACAACCTGCATGTCCAGCACGTGAACGATTTGTGGTTGTTGTTTGCAGGAAACAACCAAAAACAATCAGAAAATTGAAGCCTAGGGCCATGTCCGAATAAGCACTCTTCCACACTGTTGAGTAGCCTTGGTGAGTAGATAGGGCGAGAAAGTCGTAGAGTACGCAAAAATCTTTCAAATTGCAGTATACTTCAAACACCCGGATGACACACTTACTTCCGAGGTTTCGCTGAGTACATTTGGGAGCACATTTTTCAAAGGGTGCGTCCCAATAGTCAAAAAATGCAACCTTTCTTCCTCCACTACGACTCCTTTACTCCGTGCCCCGGAAAAGGATCTTAGTGTTTTAATCTCATTTCGCTGATTACATCTTAATTACGTATCCCAATTTAGCTGTAAAACCGTTGGAAAATAGTATGGCGGATATTTTTCGCGGACTGCACATTAAACAGCACACTTCTGCCAGTGCGCTGTACGCAGGAGACAGGGCGCAGTAGATAGGGCGCAGTAGATAGTGCTCTGATTTGGACACAGCCTAGGTCTGAGAGTTCAACATTGCATCTTCCAGAAAGCAACCTGAATATACATAATTGTTTAACACATAAGGTGTATGAACCCCCAAAGAGCCTTTGGGGTTCATGATTGCCACTGTGGAGGAACCTTTTTATTTAGAAAAGGTTCTTCGAGAAACCTCTTGTGGGATGGAGGGGTTCGTTTGTGAGCTCCTTTATTTCAATAATAGTCATAATAATAATTTATTTTTGTATATAATGCATTCAGCTGTCGTGAAAGCAGTAGCATCAACGATAAAACACACATTTTTGCTTATTTGATGAAGCTATATTAATATATTAGTTTACAATTTTTTAGTCATTCAATTTAGATTTTTATTGTGACACTCTATGTCGACACATATCATGCTCCATGAAATATTAATATAGAGAACATGTTATACTTGTGATTATAGGATAACTTATGGGCAGGTAAAATGGCAATCGTGTGGACATAGGCCCATAACTCTGTAAGCCCAAAGTCCAAATCGACTGCTCTAACTGCTGCACCATTTATGCTGTGCACTGTTAAACTCTGACAGTTATTATACTTGTTATGCACAGACTTGATAATGCTTTCTGTATGAACACTTATAGATGGTGATTTTTAATTTAGGATTGCCTATATTCATTTTAATTCCATACTTTAATAATTAAATCCATTCTGAACTTTCTGATCAATTGTGCAATAAACGTCAAAATAATTGCTTAAACCAAGGCTTGTTAAAGTAGTCTAAGATATATATATCATATTAATTGGTTAATCTATCATGTTGAAGGTTTCTCGTTTTTAGGATAGCCAATTAGCTTAGAATATGGTATCATCATGTCTATCAGAGCACCAATAATTTACCGACCAACAAGACTTACACAGCTTTATCAATCTTCGGATTGAAGGCATTTTCACGATGTGCAAAGTAGCATTTTTCATGAAAAACAAACTTCTTCGTTCGGACTTTGGAGACGGAAATGAATTTATGAAGTAAGGACCTCAGAATTTATGAAGTAAGGACCTCTAGTGGGCATTTGGAGTATTGTGGCGCTGGTGAGGGTTTTTAGGATGCTCGGTCGGCTGACCTGTCATAATTCACCTGTTGCGTATTTTCACTTGTCGTTGGACTGCCCCATCCACCTTCGTTAAAAGTATTGCCACTGCAAAATAAGGAGAAAATGAAATTGTACACATAGATACTGACATTACAATCCGTGTGGCAGTGTAACACAATGGTTAGGAAGCTGGGCTTGTAACTGAAAGGATGGTTTGATTCCTAGTAGACCACTTAACCTAAATGGCTTCAGTATCCAGCTATATACTGTAAATGGAAAAATTACAACGTAAAAATCGAAAAGTTGTTTAAGTCACTCAGAATAAGAGCATCAGCTAAATACCTGTGATGTATAATAGATAGTATCAATTCTTTCAAATATCAGTTCCCACTGCATTGCCATATGGGAATTCCATATAGGCCCAAACAAAGGTATAAATTATATGCAGTTCCAGAATCTATGCCTCACTCATCTGCAAATCTGCAAATACCTCTTCTGTTTAATTTTGGCGAGAGGAAGAGCAATGTTACCTTCTGCAGCTCGAGCTCCCTGTATAGTCATCACAGACCTCTTTTGCATTTCATAAAAACATTATCCTTATTCCCCTGTCAACGAGAGATCAATGAACCTCGGTGACTCTGCTCCGCAGCCGAGTCGATATTATTCCTTGTCGCCTCGTATCTTCAAACCCTTCATTTTCTAGTACCTTTTGTTTTTTTGTCCCATTTTTTCCAAACTCCATACATATAGATTTTTGTTCAGTCATTCCATTCTGTTACATTTTACACAAGTGATAATGCAGTTTTAAAATACTTCTTTTTTTTTTTTAACCACAGCTTACTTTGAACAATACACGACGTGCATGCACATTAATTTTTAATCTGTAATTGGCCTGTAATTGGCAGATAGCTGGTTTCGGCCCACCATCTATCTTTTTTTTAGCACAATTGGTATATATGATATGGCACCAGAAAGCAGTTTTTTCCGTCTGCTAATTTGTTTATTGTTTTTTGGGAAATCCATTTGGGAAATGCACATCTGGGAATGGGATTGCTCCTCTGCAGGACTGAAGCCATATGCCAGGGGGGTACACTACGAAGCAGGATTACTTCTGTGAGCATCTGTTGCCACACCATACATGTTTTTTTCAGTAACCTCCACTGAAAAAATTTAAATAAAAATTAACCAAAATGCAAAGAATGGTAAATTAAGGTTATTTCTCAATTGATTCTGGCTTCAAAATCACCAAGCTGTTTTCAAAGGATAATCTATGAAAATAATGGAGCAATGCATGCACTATGGCAGTTACTCAAATCTGACCTTGGAGGCTGGTTTTCTTTTCCACCCGAGATGAATCGATTGGTTAATGTAACAAAATGGCCTCATTATTCCCTGATTAGAGGAACTGTTCAACTCACATCCCTGTATACTGACAATAGTCAACTTCAACAAAGGGACACTTTGGAGCCAAAGGGTCAGCAATCCCAAGATGCATTGCCAAATTGTGTTTCAAACACAAACATTTGAAACACAAATAACAGAAAAATTTATGAAACCGTAATCAAACGAGATATTCATTTATCATTCGCTGTCATTTCAGTTGATTTTGAGGTTCTTCAACATTAATCCCTTGATCTCATCACAGATTCTACAGAAATACCTGATGACGTCACGTGGCGCTGTAATGGCGACATGTAGTCAGCAGTCTCTCGTGTTCGTGTTTGTTAATTTGAATGTATTTTGTTGTGTCTGGCTTTTGTCTTTTGTTTTTTTCATGCGCTGTGTGTCTGTTGTGGTAAGGGAAAGCGGGCTGGAGATTTTTTCAGGCCACTCCTGCTGCTTGTTTTGATAATATTTACGAATTGTCTTGTCGGAATAATTTTGTTTGTGGTCACCATGGAGATGCATTCGCAACATATGCTCAGGAATGTCCGTTGGATCTGCAGCAACAAAGTTTACCATCACTCTTCACCGGAGTTGAAGATGATCCGGGAGTGCAGGCAATCTTCAAAAGGCAACCAGGGAAGGGAAGGAAAAGGAAGATAATGCGGGGGTGTAGTGAGGCGACGAGTGGGAAGGCTGACGCAGTTCGGTGCTCCGTTTCGACATTGTACAGAGACCGCAACACTGCGTGTACGGAGGAAAGTTGTGGAGGCGGAGTTTGTGTTGGACTGCTTAATGACACTGGACATCTCGGGACAGCGGGGCTATTTTTAATCATGGCTGTATTCCACTTTAATTCCCTTAATTAGTTTGATTAATGCAATGATTCTATTGAATGTCTTTATTTGATATGTTTGTTTGTGTGTTGTGGGTCTGCCCCACTGTCTACGTCTTTTTTGTTGTTGCTGGCTACAAGTGAAGTTCCCTAAAGAGAAAATAAAAGTTATTTTATTCTATTCTATACCTCTATGTTCTCAACACATAACGGTCTGTATCCTTTCCGTTCAAGCCGAAACATTCCACCTTGATGCACCTTCCGAAAATGAACGTAGTGGTTTTACAAAGTGCAATGCTATATAAATTGATAGTCTGTATTATGTTACAGGACCGGAAGCTACTGTTAACAACCAGAGCCTCCTCCAGCGAAGCAGAATCTGAGGATGGAAGAAACTCAGCAGCTTGGTATCTACTGGTTATGGAGGATCTATCCAGAGGAAACGGGTGAAAGACTTTTCACTGGGCCTCAAGCGCTGCTCACTGCGTAATCCTAGCCTAGTAATTACCCACAATTCCCCAGGGTAAAACGTGTGTGTGATCCATTGATTTTCTGTTTCAGCAGAGCTGTTGATATGGCTCAATCATATTAGCTGTGGAATAAAGAAATAGAGAAATGAGAGGAGATATCGGCAGCGGGGGGTGGGAATTAACGGGTGGATTTATCTATAGATTTGGACAAATAGCTCTAATTGTGACGCCATATCTAGGATGGGTTTTTTCTATATATATATATATTTTTTTTTTTTTTGTGAGTTACTTCAGAATGACCTTAAAATGGACTGCACAAATCTTTCCCAGAATAGAAAAATAAATAAAAATTGTGCAGGAATTAAGAATTTACCTATAGATGAAGCAAAATAGCTTTTGGTTGAATATGACCATTTGTGGGACTCGTATGAGAATTGTTATTGATTATACCAGGGCTGAATAATCTTTTTTCCAAATAGGCGCATGTTTTGTTGATGTTTGATGTAGTCATAAGAGGGAGGTAGATAATTTTTATAATTTAAAAGCATCTTTAATTAAACTCCTTCACTGAGTACAGGTCAAAAACATATAAGAAAGTACATTCAGAAATTAAATTACATCAGCCGCTCTCCCAGACAAAAAAATAAGAACAAAATGCACAAATAAAATAAAATAAATAAATTCAAAAAGACAAACACAACATATCATCCTGGACTGTGCATAGCACATTCCCTATGCCACTTGGCCTATCTAAGTTATGCTAAATAGACATAAAACCATCCAGGTTACCAATCAGGCTGTAGTAAGCATAGTCAACCTGAAGTCTGGCTGCTAGCATCTGTTTCATCATCAACACAGGGTCTACTGATGCTAGAGCCTGAATGTGGTTCTTTCTAGTTTTCCAGATGGCAAGTTTGGCCATTCCTGACAGAAAATTCAAAAGAACATGCACGGCCCTGCTCTTTGCTTTATACCTCGGACCTAGAATAAACAGGTCAAATGAGAACGTTTCCCCTAAACCTTCAAACTATGTTTCGAAAAGACTAAATAAAAACCATAACCTTAGGCACTCAATAAATAAGTGTGACACAGACTCAATAACTCGGTCCACCTCGATGACTTCATCCCTGCCAGTGAGTGTAACTGTGAAACTTTAACACGTTATGATAGATAGCTCTATGGTTAAAAAATTTCCCATTTTGGGGTTGTAAAAGACAAAAAGCTACCCTCCTCCTCCTACCACTCCCGTATAGCAGGGAAAACGGTGAGGGATGGGAAACTGTACTCACATTCATCATTCCATTGGGCAGAGAGAGCACGATTTTCAGCAAACGCTCTTAGAGGAGATTGCAGGGCGGCACAGGCTTCCTCCACAATCTTCTGTAGCACTCTAGAGGACCTTATACCCGCCATTTCACCAAGGGCCTCAACACCTGTCCGAGTGGCGTTCATCAAATGGCCTAGCTTCACGCAACCTGCACTATGCAGACATGACCACAGACTGGCAGAGGACAGAGTAGTACTGTTGATAAAACCATTGAAGAACAATGGCTCCTCAAATAACCACACCCCTAGGGCTACATGTATAAACAGTGCTGAGCAGAAAAATGCCCTCAGAACAGTGGCGGTTCTAGACAAATTTTACTGGGGGGGCCAAGGTGGGGCCAGTGTTTAATCAGAGGGGCACATTAAAAAAACGACGACAATGATATTGAAGCATTAAAAACTTTTATTTTACTTAATATTACAATCATGCTAAAGTTTTTTTTTAACAAAATGCATTGAGGTATGGCTATCGAAAATGGAAAATAAAATAAAATAAATTATAGATTCATAAATTGCTCCAATTCTTGGCAAATATTGCCATATAAGTGATTTATTTGGTTTCCTGCCATTCACAACTCTAACACTACAGCAACAGGATACGGTGGTTGTGCTGTCTGTTTTTTTAACAAAAAACAAAATGCATTGAGGTATGACCATCAAAAATGGAAAATAAAATTAAATAGATTCATAAATTGCTCCAATTCTTGGCAAATATTGCCATATAAACGATTTATTTGGTTTCCTGCCATTCACAACTCTAACAACTCAACTCTAACAATTCACAACTCGAACACTACAGCTACACTACTCACTACTACACACTACTACTACACCGATGAATGTCGTACCAACCAGTCCTAAAGCTCCGTCTCCTGGCCCCTATTAAAGTAGTTGGGAAAATGTTAGTCCGTGTACAACGTTGAGTCACATTAGTTCCGGTTTCGGCGCTGGCGCATATCATCGTAAAAAATGATCATTTTATTATTCAGTCAGCACAGGGGCCACCACAGGGGCCAAGGACATCTGGACAGGGGCACTGGCCCCTGTAGGCCCCCGTGCAAAACCGCCACTGCCTCAGAAAGCCGCGTAAGCGAGTTTCCACAAAGAAATTCAGATGTTTAACACATGCTGTGAGAATCTGCGTACCTCTGCACACGATGGACACCATACGTACGCAATGTTTGGAGTCCGTGTGATATGGCGACACCGTGACAGAAAGGCAGAGGTAGAAAGTGCAAAACTTTTTTTAAGCAAATTTCCGACTTTCACCCTGAGCGTTCTTTCACGCATTCTTTTACTCAGTTTTATACATGTGGCCCCTGGTGTTGCTTCAGGTGCACGGAGGGCTTCGAAGACCTGCCATGCTTGTAGGACTGACTCGTAGTAAGGAGTCAGTCCAGTCCACACCATTAGGCCGCAGCAGGAAGAGCCGCTTGTCACAGTTAAAGTGCCCAGCCCTTCTCAAAAGCAGGCAAGCTGTATTCAGCCAGCTCAGTTCATCCTGGTATAGAAGCCTCGGTGCAGCTTGGAGTCTGAAAGCCATCACGCTTGAGGCAATATCCATGAGTCCTTGTCCCCCCTCATGCACCGGTAGATAGGGAGCAGCTGCCTAAATCCAGTGCTGCCCAGACCAGAAAAACTTGACAATGATCCTTTGAACCTCTTCAATAAGGCCCTTCGGTGGAGGTAATACAATAAGTCTGTGCCATAAAGCTGAGGCAACCAAGTTATTAGCAACCAGAACTTTTCCCCTATAGGACAACTGGGGTAGCAACCATTTCCATTTAGACAACCTCGCACACACTTTCTCCACTGTACCCTCCCAGTTCTGTTTTTTGAATTCCTCAGAGCCCAAGAAAACCCCAGGAATTTTCATTCCTCTCCTTCCCCACCTAAGACCCCTAAGCAGAGTGGGGACTACCCTTTCGTACCAATGCCCCACCTCCAGGGCCTCAAATTTCTCCCAATTTATTTTAGCTGATGAAGCCTTCGCAAGCACATCTAGGCTTTTCTCTAAAGCCGCTACATCATCCTCATTCTTAATAAAAATGTTGACATCATCCACATAAGCAGACAACTATTAGTGGGTTCTGCGGTAGCCCTGGTAGGGAGGGCCCAGTCAGGTTATTCCTTAGCCTACATAAAAAAGGTTCAATAGCCAGTGAATACAGCTGTCCTGAAATGGGGCAGCCCTGTCTAATACCCCTCTGAACTGAAATAGGTTGGCTTAACCCACCTCCCACCTTAACCATACATGAGGCCTCCTTATACAGTGACCCCACCAATGAAATAAAACCCTCACCAAACCCAAAGGCTTTTAAAGTGGAAAATATAAAATCATAATCAACATGATCAAAAGCCTTTTCTTTTCTCTTCTTCTTCTCGTCCAGAGATAAAATACCAATATCAATATTGTATAAGTGGCATACATCAAAAATATCACACATAAGGAACAGGTTGTCCATAATAGATCTGTCTGGGATACAATAGGATTGATCCTTATGGACTAGGATACCCAGATTCAGTCTGTTTGCCAGTGCCTTGGAAAGCAATTTATAATCACAGCAAAAAAAGCCACAGGCCACCAGTTCCTTAATAAAACCAAGTCCCCTTTTTTTGGAAGTAGAGTAAAGGCTGCACGACGACAGGAAACTGGCAATGAGCCCCTTCTGACACATTCAAGCAGAATGTTTATAAAATTCCATCTACTCCAGGTGCCCGACCTGAAGCCAGCTGTCCTACGGCCTTTGTTAGCTCCTCCAGACTGATCTCTGTCTTTAAGGCATCCTGATCTCCACACTCCAACTGAGGCAGCCCCTGAAGAAGTTCAGCATACCCCTTATTACATTCCTCCACCCTGTAGTGGGCAGTATAGAATTCCACTGCATGCCTCCTCATCTCAGCTGAGTCTGTGGTCAGCCTCCCATCTGGAATGAGAAGACAAGTCATCTGGGTGCTCCCAAGTAACTGATTTCTCCAAATTGAAGAAAAACGAACTTGATGCATCCATGTCTTTTAATTGAACAAATCTAACTCTTATCATAGCACACTTGCTTATGCAGAAACAGGTCCAGCTCACTTCTTCTGGCCCTCTATTATCAAGCTTGCTATGCTTAACCGTACTGTTTTCTATATTGGTAATGTTCTGTTCCAGTATCTGGACAGTTTGGTGGGACAGTTCCCACCTCCCACCATTGGCCCACCTCCCCTTCAAAGCTCCCAAAAACACACATTTTTTACTAAAATCATTGTCCTGCAGCAGTTTGCTGTTAAAACACCAATAGGAGTGTGGTCTCACTGAAGGGGAGAGACATAACTGAATGGTAGTCAAATGATGATCTGTAAAACCAACAGGATAAATAAAACTACTCAGTAATCTTGCACTAAAAACCTGTGAAAGATAAAACCTGTTTAGCCTCGCTGCACTCAGCCAATTGTCTAACACCTTAACCCATGTATATTGCCTTACAGCTGGATGTTTGACCCTCCAAGCATCAATTACATCCAGCTGAGATATTTACCGGGATAAACAAATAGATGACTGGAGGTGGGGCTCTTCACTTGTCCTATCTAAGTTAAAATCCACAGTGCAGTCCCAATCCCCTCCCATAACAATACACTCGCTCTGATCACACTGCAGTAGTGCATCCCTCAGTTTCCTAAAAACATCCAAATGTTCAGATCCCTCATTAGGAGCATAAACATTTATAAAGCAAGAAACAGTGTCACAAATTTCTGCTTTTACTGATACTACTCTTCCCTTCACCATTTCAGATGTAGATGGCACTTTTACCCCTAAACTGTGAGAGAAAAGGATGGCTACCCCTGCACTAAAATTGGTCCCATGGGTTAGGATATATTTACCCTTCCACCATAAGCCCAAATCCATCTCAATACTAAAATCTCTATCGGTTTCTTGCAATAAAACTACATCTAATCTTTTCTGCTCACAAATCTCAGAAAATAGAGCCCTCTTCTGGCTATACCTTCCACCAGGCATGTGCAGAAGATGTTAGAGGGGCAGGGGCCCAAATTGATAAAAGGGCACGCTGGCAATTTTAGCAAATAATTAAATAAATAAATGCCTGGTATGACTACTTTTGCGACACTGTAAAAGTGATATTAGAATGTATGTATTCAGGGTTTTTCCTGGCAGAGAAATGGATTTTGGCCGTATGTAGTGTATGTGAGCGTACGCAGTGCGCGAGCAGCAATCTTTTTGCATTAATTTTACCGTAAATACAGTTTCTGGAGTACAAAGAGCCCACGTTGGCTTTGGTTGTAAAGTACCAGTAGGATTGTGTTCAGGGGTTAGGGTTTAGAAATTAAAAGTCCTTGAAGCTTTTTGAATATTTGAATATTACACCATTTAGGCTATTTAGAAAAATAAATAAACACTCTAAAACAGAAATAAAAAATAAGTGTAGCTACAAGTTTTAAAAAAAACAAAAAAAACATACAAAAGCACCGTGTGTTTTTACATAGTCTACATTGCTGTTGTTATTTCAGCCCTAAATGCGATAGGTCACTGTGGATATTTCAACTATATGGGGCTTTGGCAAAATGTAACAAGATAAACTCTTCAGGGTTAATCATAACACAGTGTCTTCTAAACCGAAAGTGCATTAGGTAGCCAGTAGCCTACAGTAGGCTAAGCAATGGAAAACGCTGAATGCTTAGGCCTATTTGTACGTTTAAAAAAATATATTATTGTTTCTAGCTATATCTGAACATCATTTTCTTGTAAACGGTGCATTTTATAGTCTGTGGCTGTGGCAAGACGAGGGTCGTAAGCGCTATTAATAGCACCCTTTTATTAAAGCCATAGCCTAGTTCATAATTTAAGACAAACATGAATACTATAATTGGGACCAATACATCTACTACTATAGTATGGGGCGCCAACGTGGATCGAGTTAAAGCTTTTACCTTTTCAGAAGTTAGGGCTTCAAATATAGCCTCATTCAAAATTGGAGCGTGTTCCATCCAACTCGCTGCACACGATATATGTCTTTCGACCGAGTCGCCCCATAAATTTAGGCTGCACTCTGCCACAGAATAGCTGAGCCGCATTTCAGTCTATGGTTCTATGCTTCTTCTACTTGTCTCCTAGTACTGACATCTTGAAGCCGACTAGTACAATATATATCGCCATCCGCTGGCCATATTGCATCCAAAATCTTTTATTTAATTAATTCGGATATGATTTTATTTGCCGTTTTCTCAAATATTGTCATTTTGGCGTGAAATCATTTTGGCGGCCGCCAAATAATTTACCATGTAGGAAAAACCCTGGTATTTAAAACAAACCCATGACTGAGGTTGGTTCAAACACAGCTACATGACAGTTAATTAATGATAGTCTACATGCAATGAAATTACATGTATTTCAGTAAATTCTCCTCACATGTTACGTATTACATTAGCTATCGAGACAATAAGACAACATTAAAACTGCTGTGGTGCGATGGGGCCGTTCTTTTAAGTTCAGTGGATGGGACACAATAACTTGAACATATTTCACTGATTCCCACATTACTAGCAAAAGGTATCAATGCTAACGATAGCTAGTTGGCACATTTTGAGCTGCTAAATAGTTCAAGCATAGATAGACCCTACTTTCAAAATAGTGTCAAGCAATTCCTAAAGCGCATCAATATCAATATAAAATGAAAATGAACAGTATATTTATACTTTGTTTGGCCACATACCGGATATCTGCCTCAAAGTAACTCATCACACTGAATGACTCACAACTGTCGAGTGCCTATGCATGCGTATGCGTGCAATTTTGCGTGCGTGCGTTCTGTCATAGAAAGGCTCGGTGCCCACACAGTGCTCGCAGCTATGGTAGGCCGAACAGTTCAAAAGCCGACGCAAACTACACACCACATTTAGGCTGTGTCCCAAATTGCATACTCCCGTGTTCCGCACTACCATACTTCGCTATGGACTCACATAAATGTGCATGCTTGCTATACGTGCTCGGAGCATGGAAGTATGCGGTTTGGGACACAAAGTATCTGTGACATCACCCATTGCCTTCCCACGGCCTCGTAAAAACTGTTTTGAAGCTCCCGATATTTTTTTTCGCCGCCAGTTTGTACAAACTGCATCTGCTCCGTGGAGTCGAAGTGATGTTGTTTGGAGCAGGGTCAACTGGATATGATCTTCATGGTCCAGGAACAGATGATTGACAGTTCGGGGTGGAGAAGCCCATGACCTGACCAAACCCACCATTGTGCAAAACAAACTTGCGGTAAACTTCCTTAAGTTGCTAATGTGTCATTTATTCGCATTGAATGTGTGGTATTCCTCACATAATTAACATTAATTCAGTTATTTGAAATTTGTATTCAGCTAAATCAGCTCATTTGATTAGCTAACGTTAGATAGCATAGCCTACCACCAGCTGAGCTCGGTGCCAAGCTTGACGCACTGCATCACCACATACAGACGAACATAACGCTATAGCTATCAACTATATTGACGGTCAATCAATCACATATGTTATTTTGACAAGACCAGTTTTATTATAAATATCCATAGCGCCACTAGAAAGGTAGCAAGCTGTCCCCATAGTCTTAAATGAGCAAACCACCACCGTCTTTTTGGCTAATCGCTAATTAACTCGACTGTGACAGAGCAGTCTGTCACGGTTTTCTGCAGCATGAAACCCCGTTCTGAAAACTTCCAGATAAAGTCTGCATTGTAGGTTCGTGGGTTCATACGCTAGCTAAAGCATAGTAGCCTACGTTACATCGTAGCTGGCATTAACTTTCATCTGCATCCTGTAACCTAATCACAAACATTGCAAATATTTACAAACGCAGACTCCGTATTCTTTTCAGATAAATAATTGGTTTTATTTTAAACATCCCCGTATTGAGTCAGTACAAACATACCGCTAACACTTTGGATCTATTCCCCGCACATTTTCTAAATTTTTGGAACCGGAATAAAATTATCCAGGCGTAGAACTGTTCGGTTAGGGTTCTAGTTGGAGCAGCTGGCTAACAATCATGGTAGCCTAGCTAGACAACTTATATAGCCAGCCAGCAAGGATGACTTTAAAGAAGTCAAATAACTGTTAAATTAAAAGGGCTTGCCATAAGCTATCGTTAGCTTGCTAGCTAAATGTTAAAACGACTTGCCGTGAGCTATCGTTAGATTGCTAGCTAGCTAACCCAGCATTGCTAAGTGGGAGTACGGCGATTGCGGGATGGGATGGAATAGCTAAATTAATATCAAAATTGATAAGGTTATACAGGTATGGAGCAATGAATTTCAGATACTTAACCCACAGTTCTGCAACCCATTGCTGCCATTGACTTACATGGTGAAAGACCAACACTGGAGCCAACCGCACTGGCGCTAGTGAGCAACGGCACAATGGCGGCTCCCAGCCCAACCCGGAAGTGAGCTTCAAAACGAAAGCCTGGGCCGTGAACGAATACGACCCCTGTCCCTATGTGCCCTGTCCCCTCACTTAGCAAGCAGTGTGCAAAAGAATTCCCGCAAAACTCTTTCCAAACTAGTGAGGAAGTAGTTAGTAATATTTATTTTTTATTGTTTTTATTTTTATTGAGAATATCAATCAGTTCACATATGACGATTGTTACAAAGTGTAGATTATGAATGAAGATAGAATTAACAAAAATAAAAAAGAGTATTTTGTAATATGAACCTATCTTATACCATATACACTCTATGTCTTTTACGCTTTTACTTCCGGGTTACTTACTGAAATTGTCAGATGAGTGCACCGTTCTGTAGATGAATGTGCTCCTTCAACAAAAACATTCCCTCAACAAAACCCCGGAAATAAGGGGTTCATCCTGGTATTTTAAGTGCCCCCATTTGTGAGAAAAAGTCTCCCACTCAAAAGCTTTTTGACAAAGTGGACTCATATATGCGCCCCCAAAAGGGTGTAGGGCTCGTATTCTGACACGGTCCCAGTCTTGGCCCCTTGGCTCCACACCGCACTCACTCGTGCTCCTGACATGCACCACGCAGAGGCAGAGAGAGAGAGAGAATGAACTTTAATTTAATGGAACTTTCTGCACAATACGTGACAGCCTGCCATGAATTAAGAGGGAAAAATAAATTAATTAACAATGTAACATAGTCCCAATCTGATCAGTTCTAGCAAATTGTATTTTATTTTTATTTATTTGTATTATTTTATTTATTTGATTTTGTGTAATTATAATATTTTTGTATATTTTATTTGCACTCTAATTCTTTTAATTTTTGATCATTATTTATTTGTTTTTGTATTGTATTTTTTATTTATTAACTTTATCCACTTATATAATATGTAATTAATACAATAACCAAATTTAATTACTTACTGTACCATATGTATATATTAATGCATTTATGATTATTATTATTTTCTATAAATATGTGTTGTATACTGTACTTCTTTGGCAACAATGATTGATTTACATTCATGCCAATAAAGCCATTTGAATTTGAACTTAGCTCAGTCTCCAGAAAAACGGGGTTTGGTATAGTGAAAACATTAGCCAGCCTAGCCAGAAGTCTAGGCTACGCACCCCGGTTCCATGTCGGAAAATCAACCCCAACCTCCAGTTTTTCAGTATGAAATGCTTTTGTAACAGCCAACATGTCGGTACAGAATATTAAACGTATACAAATAAAAGTTAAAACGTAATTGTTGTAGCTAGGCTACTTGTTAGCTGTTTTAGCTATGTTTGCTAGCAAAGCCAAAACTTTCCCAGTGTAACTCGAACGCACTGATGTCGGTAAAAACATGGAAACGACACATTTATCACCCCGATATCCGACCTCATTCCATTAACGAATGCAAGGTTAGCTAGGTACTATAGCCTCAATGGCAAACATATTTAAAACCTAATTTGTTTCATGCCAAGACATCAGTTGCTAACAACAGCTAACCCAGCTAGCCCAGAAAAAAATACATTGCTTCTGTAATCGAATACTCAAAGCGAAACCGTTCAATTATGGTCAGCTAGCTAATGTTAGTCTACTTAATGGCCATGGATCATAACGTAACGTTATTTGACATGGTTCCTTACCAGGTGATTCAATAAGGCAGAGGAAGATACAGGGCTACAGGGAATCAGGGAATACCGGAGGAGCGTCTTTGAATGGAGGAGTGCACCATAAGGCTATTTAAAAACATGCGGACATGATGCCAGCTGGTCCCGTCTTGTTTTAATGTGCTTAGACTTTCGCAGATTTTATTGTGTATTTCACCAAATATGCTAAATGCTTCAGTCCAAATGTCTCAATGCTTTCTCCAGTCCAGCAGCATGAGTTGATGCAGTAATTGAGGTATGAACAGCTGGTTCACATCCATGAACATGTATATATCGCCCTCTAGTGGGCGTCTGCAGAACACAGCATTTAATTTTTTCTCCAGAGAGAGGGAGCAAGCCCCCACTAGATTGATCTTTTTAATAGCAAAATACAAATCGTAGGATACAAGATACCCACAAACCTCCGCAGGAAAAAAAAATCATCCAACATTATTAGATTAATAATAATATGTTAAAAAACACATGCTCCCAATATAGCCAGGGAGGTGTGCTTACTGTTTGTCTCGCTTAATATGCTTCAGATATGCAATTTCTCCCCTGTCCGAGAGCTGGCCAGAATCTTCACCTTAGAGGCAACAGCAGCATAGCTGTGCATTGACTGTGGGTTTTTATTGGGTTGTTTTGGGCTGGGCTCAGCTGGAGTGTGGCTGCCTGGAGGGTCGTGTGTTGTGTTCCATCTCCTGCCTGCGGTTTGGCTGGGGCTCCTGTTGTTGCTGGAGTGGTTGTTTGGTGGAATCCAAGACCTATAGAGATATATCAGACCCCACCCACCCCTTAAACCACCATTAAAACACCACTGCCATCAGGACACAGAGGTCAGGCTGTCCTCCTGACGGCCAAGAAAGGCCTATGGAGGTTTGTGGGTTAAGTCTTATATTAATAAGGCTTAATGCATCCACAACCCTGCCTGTCTATGTATCATCTGTCAGGCCCCCCACTATTTATTCTTTACAAACATAGTGTGGCAAGTTAAGTGGTCATTAAAACAAACTGGCCAAACTGAGTTTGTCAAGAAAAAGCACGAATCTTGCGTTTGCTTGTAAATCAAAGTTAAGACAAATGTTGATGGAATCCCAGGGTCAACGGTGGCCAAGGTCTGCACTTAATTATTTAATCAGCCAAGTCATTTATGTGATCTTCCATTTCTGCTAAATTTCTCTTAAAGATGTTGAATGACAGTTAATGACCTTTCTTGTATTCGTGTATAAATTTTTAGAATGTGATCTAATCTACAAGTGAACCAGCATTAGTGTTGATTAGCTAATTGACCCAGAGAGCCAAAAACCTGCATACACAAAAGCCCTCCAGGAATAAAACTGACCACCTCTGCTCTACTGGTATGTAAAATATTCAGGTACGGAACATATGTGTTCTTCTCCTGCCACGACACTGGTTCAAGCTCTATACTGTAGTTGTAGTCCTTATGAAGGTTCTGACCGTTCAAATATCCACTGCACTTTTTGTAAATGTATATTTAAAAATCAAAGTCAAGTTATTATAAGTTATAATATATACAGTTACATAAAAGAAAAAGGATAAAACAAATAAGTAATTTTACATGTCACTCTAAAAAACTGTTGTATTTGAGAGCTAAAATAACCAGTGGTAGCGATGTTTTTCATCTTGGGATCTGCGGTATGGGGAACATATTTTATTCTTTCAACTGTTTGAATTACATTATGAATTATTACAATTTGACAAACATTTCATTTGTTTGTATTTTTACCTCAAATTAGCATTAATATATGCCCAATTGTGGGAGACAAAAATAACTCATTACCTATATCTGAAGGGAGTCATTAACATGATTGAATCCCAAAGGCGAAGTTAGCATAATCATGTATAAAATATGCTATAGTATTTTGTCTGTGACTATAATGTTAAATCAATTTTTTCACAATATTGAATTTACAGAAAAAATTCTGCAGCTGGACGGACAGTAAGCTGCTAAACTTTGTCACTCCCAACATCTGTGCAGGACTTCTCACTACGGAAAGAACGGCGGAGCACCAAAGGACAAAAATATCCAAGTAAACAAAAAAACGTGCAAAATTAGCTGCCAATGTTCCGTTCCTAATTTAAAGGCCTATCAGCTGAGGAGCACATTACTCCCCCTCCTTTTCTCATTCATGGCCTGGAGTTCGCCTTTTTTTTTTTTTTTTTTTTTTTTTTACAACTCTGCGAAGCGACTGTGCTCCTGCTACTTGATTGGACGCACGCCGCATGCCAAAAGACACAGTGTACAGTACACATTCCTATTGCCATGTCCTAACAATAGCCCCAGCGAAAACCTGTTTGTGTGAACGTAGCCAGCATACGAGAGTGAGCACTTCTTGCTCTTCCGCTAGCCGCTAGGCCTCCGTCTTTTATGGGCGGTCAGGCGGAGTTCACTTGGCAACACGGACAGATCTCAATCTCAGCCAATTACAAGCACACAGTGGCCAGATCCAAGCCTAAAATAAAAACAGGAATTCCTCCTTTTGGATTGACGAGTTATTAAAAATATCAACAAATAAGCCGTGACTATTTGCATCTTAGCAGCTGTGGAAAAGACACTGAAATGTTCATAAATACAGCACTCTGTGTGTAGCAATTCAGTCGTAAGTGGTTTTGACCGGTAGACAAATAAGTAAATAAACACATGTATGACTGCATAAAGAGTAATGAAGATACATTAAAAATAAAGAGTTGGAATTGTTTATCTAGCTGGCAAGACAGCGGTTACTAATATCCAAAAAGTTGATTGTTAAACCATTTTGTTTATCCTCTCTATAGGAAAGAGAAAAGAGAGCTGAAGGACCGCTGCCAGAATCTCTTTCTCTCTCGCTCTCTGCCAGAGGGACAAATTCATTGCAGGAGTGCGTTTGATTGGCTGGATCATTTGGCTAGAGAGAAGTGAAGGGGAATTTCTTCCATCCCACACTGAAGTGGTTTGTTGCTTTTAGAGATGTTGTTGCTCTTTGGTAGAAAACATTGTGAGAATCTGATAATGCATGCTCATCAAGTTCAAATGGGGGAGGCATTTCCTCAGTGTTTATTGTCCCAGTAGTGTAGCCGTATGTCTCGTGGTAATATTGATGCATAAATAAAGGTGTTTATCAGGCAACTTTCCAGAGAAATCTCTACAGTTTATACTTTTTCACAAACAATCCAGATGTAAAGTTGCATATTTACCTTCTTTCAAGGTTAAAACAGCAGTGCCCGACCTTAGATTCAAACCTACAACATTTATGTTCTAATCTCAGCTCACTATCCATTATACTGTGTGCCACCTAGGCATTCAATGACTTTCAATGTTATGAGTTGGATTTATGTTTTGTGGCCTGTGCTGTCCTGCACTTTTCCTTCTAAATCCCTGTTATCGGGCACATGTGTAATTGGGTGTAAGCATAGCATAGCCTAGCAATTATGTAATATTTCATTTCATAAATGTGTCATACTGTCTTTGTGTCTTTCATTCCAGATTCTGTTCTCTGAACTGTAATTATCTCCACCATTGAAAATCTTGGATAAGGATGTCTAATGTACAAGTATGCAAGAAGACAAACAGTTGAACAGTATTATTAATTAATTCTTCTGCAAACTTCAGCGAACCTGAGTAGTATACCATGGTAACTAAAATATGCTGATATACACAGAAGCAAAGCCCAGACCCTTCCGATGTCAAATCTGTTTTTTTATTCTTAATTTTAAGAAAAACACTTTAAAAAACAAAACAAAAAACATTGTTGTAGCTCCCCACAATGTTGTGTGTAAACGGTAGACCACCAATCCTGTAATGCCCATGGAACTCAAGCACTATTCCAATATATGACGGGGGTGAATAATCGATATTGGGCAGTGAGGTACGAGGAGGGAAGGCAGTAATTCATGGGTAGTGTCAGGTTTAGGTTTAGAAAATAGAGAACCAAACGCGAAAGATAAGGATACAGAAAGCGTATATAGATATCGATACGCCACAGAAGCGGAATTAAACCGCACTAGTAGAAGGGAACGGAAAAGGGGGAACAAAACTTCCCTAGCACAAGGCTAACACAAAACAACCTCAAACGGAGGCGGAAATTCGCTTAAACAGCGAGAAACTAACAACAAAAGAAATGGCCTCACGCACTAATTGATCTGCGTGTATCAGAGGTCGAGAACTGAAAAGAAACGAACAAAATAGCAAGCCTGTAACTACAGCTCTCTTTGTTTTCTTTCTTTTTATAAAACCCTATACCGGCTTTCTAGTCCTACTGCAACGTCAATCTAGAAGCACCGGAAAGCGGAAGTCAAGCTCTATTTATAGCCGACGGAAACCAAACACAGGTGTAGGAGATAATGACCTGGAGAGATCCAAACACCGGAACAGAGGAAGAAAAAATCCGATAGAGCTTCAGACGACACCAAACGGAAAACAATGGTAGAAAACAAAAAGAGACAGCCACTACCCATGACAGTACCCCCCAACTAAGGGATGGTACCAGACGATCCCTAAGCTTTGCTGTCTCGGAAGTCCCTAATGAGAGTGGGGTCCAAAATATTCTTGGACGAAACCCAGCAACGCTCCTCGGGACCATACCCCTCCCAGTCCACCAGGAACTGGTACCCTCTGCCCACACGTCTCTCGGCCAAAATGCGCTGAACGGTGTACACCGTACCTCCCTCCAAGAATCGAGGAGGAGGAGGCGGCTTGTCAGCCGGAGCGAGGGCGCTCACGAGTACCGGTTTCAAGCGTGAGACATGAAAGGTAGGGTGGATGCGCATGGAAGATGGTAACTGAAGACGTACCGTGACCGGGTTGAGTTTCCGCATGATCTTAAAGGGGCCCACGAATCGAGGCGCGAGTTTGCGGGACTCAACTCGCAACGGCAGGTCCCGTGTGGAAAGCCACACCCATTGACCCACCCGGTAGAAGGGGGCCGGACGGCGGTGCCTGTCAGCCACCACTTTCTGTTTAGCTGAAGCGCACAGTAACGATGCACGTACGCGCTTCCAGACCGCTTGACACCTACGCACGAAGAATCCGGCAGAGTGTACCTCCGCATCTCTCTCCAGCTCAGGGAACAAGGGAGGTAGGTATCCCAGCTGAGCCTCAAAAGGAGAGATTCCCGTGGATGCGTTGCGCAGGGTATTATGCGAGTATTCGGCCCAGGCGAGAAAGCGACTCCAGGAGCTAGGATTGGCCACAGCCAGACACCGGAGAGTACTCTCCATACTCTGATTGGTGCGTTCTGTCTGGCCGTTAGTCTCCGGGTGAAAGCCGGAAGAAAGACTGACAGATGCCCCCAACAGAGCACAAAATGAATGCCAGAATCTAGCTGTGAATTGGGGCCCGCGATCCGACACCACGTCCAGAGGTAAACCGTGCACCCTAAACACATGGTCTATCATTAGCTGGGCCGTCTCAGGTGCCGATTGCAGTTTAGGCATAGTGACAAAATGAGCTGCTTTGGAAAAACGGTCAACTATAACCAAGATGACCGTATTCCCATGCGAAGGTGGCAGGCCTGTAACGAAGTCGAGGGCGATGTGACTCCAGGGGCGCCTGGGAATGGGCAGGGGACGCAAGAGACCCGAAGGGAGAAGCCGTGAACCCTTATGACGGGCGCAAATAGCACATGCCGCGACAAACTCCCGCACATCACTCTCGAGCTTAGGCCACCAAAACCGACGTAAGACAAACTCCTTAGTCCGGTGCATGCCCGGATGAGCCGCTAACTGGGAAGTGTGACCCCACTGAAGGACACGCGACCTCAATCGAGGGGGAACAAACAAGCAGTGAAGCGGACCCCCCCCTGGGCCGGGATCGGAACGCTGGGCCTTCTGCACAGCCGCCTCAATGGCCCACATAACCGGGGCCACAATACTAGAACTAGGGACCACAGATTTGGGATGTGACTCCTTATCCAACCGGTCATAAATGCGTGATAACGCATCAGGTTTAATATTTTTTGACCCGGGGCGATAGGTAAGGATAAAATTTAATCTGGTAAAAAACAAGGCCCAACGGGCTTGTCGCGAATTGCGCGTTTTAGCCTGTTGAATATACTGCAAATTCTTATGGTCAGTCCAGACTGTAAAAGGGTGCTCAGCTCCCTCCAACCAATGACGCCACTCCTCCAGCGCCAATTTAACCGCCAACAGCTCAAGATCACCGATGTCATAGTTTCTCTTGGCAGGTGTAAGGCTACGAGAAAAATATGCACATGGGTGTAGCTTGCGGTCCACCGGAGAATGCTGAGACAGAATGGCCCCAACCCCCAGCTCCGAAGCGTCGACCTCCACCACAAAGGGAAGGGAGGGATTGGGAGTAGCAAGAATGGGCTTGCAGCAGAACCTCCTTTTTAGTTCAGTAAAAGCGGTCTCCGCCCTGGAGTTCCACTGAAACCGAGCAGGGAATGCTTTTTTTTTTGTGAGGGCTGTGATAGGGGCCACTACTGAGCTAAAATTGCGGATAAATCTTCTATAAAAATTAGCGAAACCCAAGAAGCGCTGCACCTGCTTCACAGAAGTAGGAGTGGGCTAATTCTTAACCGCTGAAACTTTATTTGGATCCATCAGGATTTTACCGTCAGCAACAATAAAGCCTAAAAAGGAGATGGAACTGGTGTGGAAAGAACACTTTTCAGCCTTAGCAAATAGTTGGGCCTTAAGAAGTGCCTCCAACACCTGTCTAACGTGTATGATGTGAGAGGGAAGATCCGGAGAAAAAATTTAAATATCGTCTAAGTAAACAAAGACGAATCTCTCCAGCATCTCTCTCAAGACATCGTTCACAAGCGCCTGAAAAACAGAGGGGGCGCTAGTGAGGCCGAACGTCATCACCCGGTATTCGTAGTGTCCATGATGCGTGTTAAAAGCGGTCTTCCACTCATCCCCCTCACGAATGCGCACGAGATTGTATGCGCTACGTAGGTCGAGTTTACTAAAAACCGACGCCCCCTGTAAACGCTCAAACGCGGAATTCATGAGGGGAAGAGGGTACCTGTTCTTAATGGTAATAGCATTGAGACCCCGGTAATCTATACAGGGTCTTAGCCCTCCGTCTTTCTTTTAAAAAAAAAAAAAACCCCGCACCGGCTGGTGACGTGGACGGCGTGATAAACCCATTGGCTAAGGACTCCTCAATGTACTGCTTCATAGCAGTGCTCTCAGGAGCTGACAAGGAGTACAAAGAGCCTCTGGGAGGAACAGTACCAGGGTACAGCTCAATGGCACAATCGTATAGTCTGTGAGGTGGTAATTTGGCAGCACGCTGTTTACTAAAAACCTCTGCGAGGTCTGAATATTCGATAGGTACACCCGCGGGTAGATTCGACTCAAGCGCCCCTACCACCTCCGGAGTACCGGAGGATCTGTCAAACTAGCTATCCCACTCGAAATCGGAGATGGAATGTTCATCCTCCTCTGTGAGAAGCCCCTCCGCAAAGGGATCCCAAGACAGACTCTCCTCACCACTCCCCGCGAGGAAGGAGGAAGTATCTCGGTCCGGATAAGATTCTGCCTCCTCCGAATCACTCTCGGAATTAGGTTCGGACAGATCAAAGGTAGCGTTTGGAACAGAGTAAACGACAGGATAACAATGCGATAAACAGTGGGGGCCCCACTGACGAATAGGATTCATATTCCTACCCCAACAGATATGCGGGTTATGTAGCCATAACCATGAATGTCCCAGTACTAAAGGATACGACGGAGAGTTTATTTAAAAAAATTATATTCTCTCCGAGTGCCCCTGGAGAGGAATGCGCATCTCAATTGGATTCGTCTTTAGTTTAATGAGTCCAGAACCCAAAGGACAACCATCCAGGGCAGTAACTTGGCGAGGACTAATTAAGGGATTGGTAGGGATTTGTAAATTCCTAGCCCATTTAGCGTCAATAAAAGACTCCATGGCCCCTGAATCAATAAAAGCGGTAACGTTTGCCGAACGTCCCTCCCAAAACAGTCGGACAGGTATGAGGGTCCGGGAGTTAATACAATCTTGTCTCACTAGGGACCCCGACCTCCCTAGTGAGACCCTTCGTTTCCCACCAACTTATAGCATCGATCTTTAGTATGACCGTTACGCTTACAATGCTGGCACCAGTACCTCTGCGGTCTCGCTCTCTTATTTTGATGGAGGGACGAGCCATCCACCTGCATAGGCTCCTCCTGATCAACGGAGAGGTATGTGGGCACAGTAGGCGGAATGTCTCAACACGAATCTTAAACGGGGCGACTGATCTTTAATCGCACGTTCACGTTCTCGTTCTCTAATCCGGTTATCGAGACGTATTGCAGAAGTGATTAATTTATTTAGTGTAGCGGGTGGTTCTAGCATAGCCAATGCATCCTTGATGGAATTGGATAATGCTTGAAGGAAGAGGGATTTTAACGGGACGTCTGACCATCCCGTCTCCCCGGCTAGCGATCGAAATGTAATGGAGAACTCAGCTACAGTCTTAGTGCCTTGGCGTAAGCTGGTGAGTCTCCTTGCCGCCTCCTCTCCTGAAACCTCGTGATCGAAAACCAGTTGCATTTCGTCCATAAGTTTAACTGGATCACGAATGACAGGTGCATTGGCTCGAATGAGCGGATCCGCCCACGCAAGAGCCTGGCCATTTAATAAAGATAAAATAAATGCTACCTGGGATTCTGGTGTGGAGAAACGAGAGGGTTGTGCCTGAAAAAATATCAGACACTGGGTTAGAAATGGCCGACATTTACCCGATTCCCCACCATAGCGATCCGGTAATTGTAATTTGGGCTCTTTTATGGTACGTGGAGCGGGTATGGGAGGTGTGGGTGCTTGTGCAACTGGAGGAGGGTTATTTGCCACAGAAAGTCTATGCAGGCTCTCTGTCAAACGTTGGAGACACTCTCCCTGGCTACGCAACTGTTCCCACAGCTGACCCTGTTGAATCTGCATGGAGAGGAGTGCTTGCTCCATAGTAACCCCTGTAGCGCCCTGACTGGCGTGTGCTTGTTCATAATCCTTATCTAACGCTGATTCCTCCATGTTCGTAAGGCTTCTAGATTCTGCCAGGTTTAGGTTTAGAAAATAGAGAACCAAGCGCGAAAGATAAGGATACAGAAAGCGTATATAGATATAGATACGCCACAGAAGCGGAATTAAACCGCACTAGTAGAAGGGAACGGAAAAGGGGGAATAAAACTTCCCTAGCACAAGGCTAACACAAAACAACCTCAAACGGAGGCGGAAATTCGCTTAAACAGCGAGAAACTAACAACAAAAGAAATGGCCTCACGCACTAATTGATCTGCGTGTATCAGAGGTCGAGAACTGAAAGGAAACGAACAAAATAGCAAGCCTGTAACTACAGCTCTCTTTGTTTTCTTTCCTTTTATAAAACCCTATACCGGCTTTCTAGTCCTACTGCAACGTCAATCTAGAAGCACCGGAAAGCGGAAGTCAAGCTCTATTTATAGCCGACGGAAACCAAACACAGGTGTAGGAGATAATGACCTGGAGAAATCCAAACACCGGAACAGAGGAAGAAAAAATCCGATAGAGCTTCAGACGACGCCAAACGGAAAACAATGGTAGAAAACAAAAAGAGACAGCCACTACCCATGACAGGTAGTCTTGACAATCTTCCCTCTCGAGCCTCTGGATAAGGAGGTTAAATTTCGCGACAGAAGCCTCATTAATCTGATTGTTCTACCAGGTTTTAGCCAGCGTTATGCAATAGGTCAAAGTTTGAGTTGGCCTCCAGTTGGGGCCATTGTTTATTACATTACATTACATTACAGGCATTTAGCAGACACTCTTATCCAGAGCGACTTACACAGCATTTTTGCATTAATACATAGAATCCATTTACAGGTGGATATATACTGAAGCAATGCAGGTGAAGCACCTTGCTCAGGGGTACAATGGCAGTGTCCGACCTGGGAATCGAACCTGCAACCTTTCAGTTACAAACCCAGTTTCTTAACCATTGTACTACACTTATTAGTAAAGATTATTCCAGGGGGGGTGTACTACCAACCAGGAGGGTATTTCACAAAGCAGGATTACTGAGTTAGCTGGATAACTGCACTGAGTAAAACCCGGAACAGCTTTTTTTATTTCAGTCCATGCTCCAGATTTGGGAGGGTTTGGGGTTTTACTCAGTGCAGTTATCCAGCTAACTCAGAAATCCTGCTTTGTTGTACAACCCGCCCCGAGCAGACTTACTTTTTATTAGAATGCCAACCTTAATCTTGTGAGCCTGACAAGTGAGACAAGGAAGGCAGTGAACATAATTTTACTTGATGATTATTCTAAACTTGTTTTTGACATCCCCCGCTTGATTACCAAGCATGCCGGTTTGAATATGGATCTCTCGCTGTCACCTGCAAGCAGAAATCCAGCACTGTTACAGATGCAATCACAGAATCAACTGATAATGGGCTGTGCTTAATTAAATTGGCATGCTTGCTAATCTCGTAATCAGGAAAAAGACACGATGAAACCCAAAATGCTAATCAAAATTAATGAACAAAATGGAAATCCCTGCCGTAATTAAAAAGATTTGAAATTAAGAGCCCAGAATTACAGTGGTGCTACAGCATTAGGCAATCAGATGAAAAAGGAAGAGGCTGGAGGGTGGTGCTTACTCAAAACATGCAATTACAGAAGAGGATAAGCAATGCAGGTTCAGGGCTATCATCACTTTAAAGGCAAGTTTCCCTCTCTTTTTCCTATTTACATCTGGATTAATTTTCTTTGGCTGCCATTAGAAATAACAGAATAGCAGGAACATAATAATAATCTTCTGGGTGAATTTTTGTTGCTGTGTGTGTGTGTGCGCATGGATTAAATTATTTCTATAAAAATGAATGTAAGCAGTATCTAATTCTAAACAGAGATCTGTGAAAATAAATTCCAACATTTCAGCATTCTACCGTGTCAGCTTAATGTATTGTTCTCCTCTCCTGGAAATCTCTTTATATGCTGTACCTGTTGTATTCTTATCTCAAACTCCAGTCCTGGAGGGCAACAGTATCTACAGGTTTGTGTCATTTTTTTTCGATATACAGCCAAATTAGGCCTGGTAAATGAGGTTTGTGGAAAATATTAAAAATCAGCAGGTGATGTGGCCTCCAGGACTTTACATCCCAGCTTTAAATGCTGGTAAAATATGAAAATATTCCATCAGTCCTGAGAATTTTGAAATGAAACCAATCAATGTTTCAATGCTGACTAAACAAAACGTATATCAAATCATAGAAAGTAAAAATTTTATTCTGAAAAGTGATGAAAATATATACAAAAGCTGGTCAGGGTTTTTTATCTGCAGTCTAAGGGGATTACAGTACAAATGATTATTTGACCAAGGGACATTTCCCTTAAACTGCATTCAAAATATCCGTTAAACTGCATTCAGAATAAATGCATAACGTCCTCTGAACGCTAAAATGTGCTGTAAAATATTACATTTTTACATTACATTTATATAATAGATGTTCATCCAGAATGACGATCTATGTGACCGAAACGTTTTGCGGAATGCTGGGGAGACCATGTGGAGCAGTCTGTTGGGCGGCTGACCTTCAACCCCATATACAAACCCCCCCCCCCCCCATGCGGACGGGAGTTAGATTCCCCACTGTGGAGCTTTCTTTACTGTGATCCGATCTCTGAATGTAAACCTTTATACTTTCCCCCTGTCTGAACAAAAGTGAAAACATACATAAGGAGTGCAGATGGTTTGCTCTCCCTTAGAAGGAAACTGACTGCAGATCTGTCACCATTAATTGTTTTCCAAAATTATTTTGATCCAGGAACCTTTGCCTTTATTGAAATGTATACTTTAGCAATGGTGCAATCCATATCAATTTTATCTGCAAACTAAAGAAATGTGTTTTTGAATTGATTTTATGCCCAGAAAGGTGATCAGAAAGCATACTGTAAAATTACCCGCTCTGGAAAAAATCTGCAGAGATGTGTAAATTGGCAAAAGCGCACAACGTCTCCCTGGCACAGTTAGTACCTGCGCTTCTTCAGCATGCTCACAATCTATCTTAGTCACATGGGGATCCAGGTACACACTCGGTTTTGCTCCAAATACATTTCAACACTTAGAACTAAAGGAGGATTTGCCAGAAAAACAAAGTGGACTTCACGTTTACAGGTAGCAAACAAAGTTGGTGCTAACCTCACGCGAAAGCTGAGGTTAGCAAAACTGAGGTTACCACACAGGAATGACTCATCATTTATTAAGTAAATTATATCCCAACATGCATAGGGTCGTGTATAACGTTCTGGACAGGCCTGGGGTGCATCCCAATATTCTTCACTCCCACTCCCACTACCACTCCTCTCTTACCCGGAGTTATGCAAAACTGCCTGAACGTTTCGAGTACAAGTATTTGCATGAGTGTACAATGTACAGTACCTGAAATTATGGTTTGCGTCGAGACATTAATGAATAGGTAACCATTAATACATAATTAAGATGTAATCAGCAACATTGGATTAAAACACAAAGATGCGTTTCCAGGGCACGGAGAAGAAGAGGTGGTAGTGGAGGAAAGGAGGGTGCATTTTTCCAGTATTGGGACACACCCCTCGTGTCTTATAAATTAATTGTGCCTGTCATGGCTGCAAGAGGAGACCTCTATTGCTCTGAAGTGGTGATTGTTGGGGCATGTTTGATAGAGCTACAGTGACCGAGACAGCTCATGTTTCAAGACTTGCTGGTGTTTCGCAAGTAACTGACGTCAGCATGGAACTAAGAGGGGAGGACCTGATCAGCAAAGAAAAGAAGCAGAAGCATATACTACAGTATTGTGATGTCTCTGCAATAACCCTTTGAAGAGTTCTAAGTCGGTGTTCTATTGTTACATCAAAATTCTAATGTTCAGTTTAGAACATTCGAATCACATATTACGCATATCACAGGGTTAGGCTTTCTAATTGTTTACAATACAGCACAATGTGAATATTGGACTTTTATTATTCATGGCATGCATAGCTATTGCTAACATAATGTGGTTTAAGAGGCTAAATAATCCCTCTAAATGTTAAAAACACCTAAGTAAGAAAAATGTCCAGCTTGTTAAAATTCTGGTATTGCACTTGTGGTTGGAATGAAAACCAGCATACACAAGGGTACTCCAGGACCAGGGTTGAGAACCACTGTCCTAGTGCAGTGGTTCTTAACCCTGGTCCTGGAGTACCCCTGTGTAAGCTATGCTGGTTTTCGTTCCAACCACAATTGCAATAATAAGCTGTTATTTTTTCTTAATTAGGCGTTTTTAATGTTTAGAGCGATTATTTACCCTCTTAAGCCACATTATGTTAGCAATAGTTATGCATGCCATGAATAATAAAAGTCCAATATTCACATTGTGCTGTATTGTAAATAATTAGAAAGGTAAAAAATGTTTTAACTGATCAAATTAAAGACTCGGCTATTCAGATGTAAACAGACTGAATAGTTAGACAATACTTCCTCAATTAAATTACATTATTTTAGCAAAGAAAGACCTATAATGGCAAGTATTCTGGTTAATAGTCGCCGCTTTCTATGTGCGGGGACAGTAAGACAGTAATTCCGTCATTGAAAGCTTAGCTTTCTCGCTCTCAATTCTGAAACTACCTTACGTCGTGGTCAAGGCAGCCTTTAAGTAGCGCTTTGCCTTTCATTCGTTTGGGGCAAACAAGGAGGATGTGTAGCACGTGTACTAGGCGTGTCCTGAAACACTAACGTCAAGAACAGTTACAACTGTAGCCAATAATGTCCCAATTATGCAAATAATTTGTCAAAGGGTGTATACATTCGTTTCTTATTGGATAAAATAGCATTCACTATCCAATCATATAACACATAGGCTGGTAAATTCGTTTTGAGATCCTCCTATTCTTATTCCAGGAGACCCCGGAAGCGCTGATTTTAAAGAGATAGTCATTTCGGGGCGGGGGCACGGAGAGAACAGCTGAGCAGAGCCCGTAGAAAACTGCAGAAGAGACGCACGAGAGCGAAAAAGGGACTCTGGGGAAGGTAAGAGCAGAAAAGCAAGGCATATGGGAGAAAACAATGGTGCAAATGATAAACTGACCAATTTTTCCCACCTCTCTTTACTAGAAGGAGCTCTCCAGGTCAGTTTAGCTAGCGACCAAAACTCGTAATCCACGTTAAGGTCGTTGCAAGCACATCTAATTTCCGTGAAATCGATTACAGACTGGAAAAAAGAGAATTTGACTCAGTTTCTCTGGAGACGAAGGAAATGTTTGCAATCTTAACCCCCTCGTTACCAGGTAGCCTATTCTCTTTACCAATAATTCCATAAATACAGAGAACGTGAGAACGACAGTGCTTAAAAACTTACTCGTACCTAAAATCACAAGTGTTTGTTTTAATTTTTTTTTTTTTTAGCTAGCATAGAGAGTTAGGTGTGTTTTGAATTTGTACATGATGTTGTTTGTTTAAATCCAAATGAACGATCGACATGTCTCTTGTCAGCTATCCATTCAAATGACATAGCTTAAATGAAGACGGTTACTACTGCTGGCATGCTAAAATAGCCAACACTATGTATATTTGGTTTGCTGTCCCGCAAAAAAGGGGAAATGTATTATTTATACATGTTTACAATTGGCAGGCAGAAAATTGGGATGCATTCCGTTTCCCACAGTTGGAATGACACCGAACAGTAGGCTATAGCTAAAAGACATTATTGGGCATTGATGTGAATGTTCTTGGTAGGGGGGCGTTTCTGTGCTTTGTCCTGGATTCCAGCATCCTTCTTCTCCCAATGCATTTTCTCATTGTTTTCCACAATTTTTAATGCTCGTTTCTTTGACGCTGGCTGTTTTTCTAACGACTGATGAAACTGTAGAAGGATTATTGATCCGGCCATATCGCTTGTAGGCGTGTTTGAGGTAGGTTACGTTTTAATAAACACTTTGGATTTTACCTTTTTGTGGTAACGATATATGGAAGGTTAAGGGTAGAAGGGTTATAATTGGTTGTCACATTGAACTTATGCCATTATTGTTCGCATAGGGTAGGTAAAACGTGAATACGTTCATTTCTAGCCCAATTGGCAGAAGAAAAACGCACAAAACTAAAGAAATGGCTTTGTGAATTGGGTCGCGTGGATTAAAATGACTGTGCTGCACGTCATGTGGCCCAGCTAACCTGTAGCGTTGCGGATGTCTAGCTCAGTCTTTTAAAAACCTACCACAGTGGATTGCAGCACTGAAGGCATCCAATCCTCTATGACGCTTGATAAATAGCCCCCTTTGTTATCCCGGACGCAAAATAAAAATAAGGCTATATGCTCACATGAACAAAGCTGACAAAGATTACCCTATTTAATTTGCATTCGCGTGTTAGTGGGAAATGTGTCTGGGATATTATACATTATCCGGGTGAAATAGATTCAATTAACTCGTTTTCAAGTGGTATATATGGTAATACTGAACTGTCAACTGCTGTAGTCAGTTTTGGCTGGCTTTAACCATGTAAATTGACATGCTGGAGACAGCCCTTGAAATACATTTAATTAAATTTAAAAAATCTAATTCAGGCGAAGGTTACAACAATTAATTGTTAAATGGTTTGAGGTAACATTCATTTGTTGCAGGCACGAATTCTTTCAGCCAGTAGCCTTTGTTTGACATGCACATGCCTTTTTAAAATCTAGTTCCACATAAATGAGCCAATAATCAAGATCATGACCTTCAATCTTAATCCCTGCACCTAAATCATTGTTAGGCCATACTGACATTAGATAGTGTCTGTGTCTTTATTTTCTTCGGTGCCATCCATTACGATTGTACGTTGCTTTATTCCAGCTTGTCATCTGAAATAAAGCCAATTATATACACTTTTCAATGACTATCAGCCAATGATGGGATTCCACATTGTCTTCCCCCTCCTTAATGATAGTGGTACACAGGGTGGTATTGATACATGTCAGGGATAGCGGTAATCTCTGGAACCTCATGGCATTGCTTTACACGGACTTGTAATTTAGTCAGGTAATTAATCTGTACCTCTCCTCCTCAGCTGATATGTGGTGAGCATTCTGGCACAAAATGGCTGCCGTTGCATCACCCAGGGTGCGTCCCAATATTCTTCACTCCCCACCTCTTTACCTCCGCTCCCGACTACCGCTCCTACCTGGAAGTATGCAAACTGCCTGAATGTTTCGAGTATGTTAGTATACAATGCATGTATAGTATACAATGCACCTGACATTGCGGTTTGCGTCGAGACATTAAATAATATGTAACCATTAATATATAATTAAGATGTAATCAGCAATGTTATATTAAAACACAAAGATTAATTTCTGGGGCACATGGCAGAGGAGGGTGCATTTTTTTCGAGAATTGGGATGCACCCCAAGGTGGGTTCTACACATTGGTGGTGGTAGAGGCGATTTTCCCCCTCATCATTGTAAAGCGGTTTGAGTCGCTCTACATCAATCGCTCTATCAATGGCCGCTTCGGCAGTTTCTGTCTGCTGGATGCACAGGCTGTTTTTGCCAAAATTCCCCATCAGCATTCAGGAGCTGCCTGTTCATTTTACAACAAAGCGACCGTTCTTCCGGATTTTGATTGGATTACCAAGGCAAGTGCCAAGTGCCCTCTTTTTAAACTGAGTTTCCTTATGGGTTTTTTCCAAGTTTGTCCATTTGTGAAGCATCTCTTCTCCTGGCAGTCTGAAATCACTTTTTTGAGGAATGACATAAAGGGCTTGAATTGCTCAAATTTCTTTTGTACATCGCTGTGAAAGAGTAGGGAGTTTCTTGTGCTCTCCGCTAATTAGACTGCTTATTTGAGGAAGTGTGGAAAGGTGGCGCCTGTCAGTGCTGTGCACATGCAAAAGGTCAGTTTGTCAGTTTTCCAAAAAGTTTTTGAAATGGTTTCTGACCTATAAAGGGATGCCTGTCTGCCAATTGGCTTGTCCTGACATGTCTTGACATGTCTAGGCATGCCAAAGCAAGTCTTAAACATGTTCAGTTTAAAAAAAAAAAAATTTTTTAAACCACTGTTGCCAATATGACTCAGTTTTTCCTGTAAATGCAGGCCCATAGGAAGTCTGTCTATCATTCTATGACCTGCTGATTTCCTCAATGTGAGTCACAGGGGATCAGTGCACACCAAAGAACAACAGAACTCAATAGCATGACTTGATTCGGGTTCTTCACTCCGATATGCTTAAGGCTCAGGATGACAGTCTTGGTCATGCTGGCACTAAATGGTGTGTTATTCTATTCAGAGCAAGAGGATATTACTCATCTCACAGACCAGCGTGTCGGTAAGTAAGTCGCCACGTACTTGAATCGCAGTTCACGGTCAAACCTGTTGCCGCCTTGCCGTTTGGAACTATGCGCGGATAGAAGGATACGGGAGAAGAAAAAAAAGTTAATCAATTAACATCAGAATTCTTTCCCTCTCAAATAAGGAATCGCTCCGCTGATATCGTGTCCAGGGCGTGAACGATTGGGCTAACGTGTGGGCTTGACTTTGTTGTTTGTCACTGTTCACGGGGAGGTGATTGAATTACCCCGGGGGCGGCTCTGTCGGCTCTGCCCCTGATGAGGTTTTGGCCATGCTGCACGATGGCTCTCTTGGGGAAAACGCTGTGAGAGTGGGTTAGCCACCCATTTTTGTTTGAGACTGGGGGAGGGGAGAGGGGAGAGGTGGTTGACTCCTGGAAGCAAACTTGAAGGAGTTTGAGGAATTTGCTAATGAAAGTCTACCTGCCGTCAGGTCCCGGCGTTCTCCTCCAGTCCCAGGAGCCCGGCCATATGCTCGGTTCAGCACGTACAGCAGCAGACCAGCCAGGTTAACCGCCAATCATTTCCGAATAACGGTCAAGTGTTATTTTGAAAACACTCTGTGAAGGTCTGGTGGAATGTGCCGGAATGTTGCGCCTGTCGGCAGAGCTTTTCTTCAGTGTGAAAATGGCCTGGAGTCTGAACACAAGGATTGGTTGCGGCCCGGATTGCTTTAACTGGTGATAATTAACCATAGATTTTAATAAATAATAATGGCCTTTTGGGAGACCATAAAATTGATAATGAATAAACAATCCCCCTCAATCATCTTTAAACGCCGTTGATATCTGATTGCTGCAAACAGTGTGTTAAAACTGGCAGCTTGTTTGTGAATTGAGAACTGTTTTTACTGCTTACTTTAGGGTTTACTCTTGGCTACAGCACACAAGTCATTAACTGTTCACCTGGAATCCTCTCTGCAAAGCCTGGCTGGTTGACTGAAAGTAATTATTGGATAATGGTGTAAAAGAGGAAAAGAACATGCCTGGTGTGCTTTCACATGTTGTTTCACATTCTTACCCCCAATTCCCTCCCCGCCCACAAATCTGCCAGTGTGGAAGGCTGTTTGGATTGAAATGTCGAGGGCCTTGGAGTATTTTTTTTCCCGGCGCTGTTTCGGGCAGGTTGAGCAGTGTCTAGAGGAAGTACTTCAAGGTATCCTTGGTACCTGTGGAGTTTCTGGAATTTTCTTTGTAAAGTGAGCAAGAGCCAAAGTGAGGTACCCACTTGCTGTATATGTTGCTGCTGCTCCTGCGATACAGGTTTGCAGGAAGTAACATCTCACCGTGGAATTGTATTCAAGCAGCCAGTTTTACCGCACTGGGATCTCCTCAAGGTCGTTGCCCAAGGTTGTTTTGGAGCAAGTGGAACTCCCTTCGAGCATAATTTTATTTAAAAGTGAGATTTCCATAATTGATCATTCCATGTCCAGCACATGCAGTTGATGGCATATTCATCTCAGATTTTGAAAAGGAAGGGGGGGGGACAGTGGCGGCCGGTGATTGGCTGATTAAGTGGGGCGGGTCATGACAGACACGGAGATCATAGAGTAACATTGTGGCTGACTCGAGTGCACAAACAGGGCTTTTAACTGCTACAGTTGTAGTGCTATTTTTGCCGGAGCGCAGTAAATCAAATATGACTCATCACGTCTATATTTAGCTCGATTACATTTTGATTGTTTAGGCTAATGCACATTAATAATGTAGGCTACCTGCTATAGGCTATGCTCATATTCATGCAACAGAGGATCGACTCATTAAAACACCAGTAACATCAACAGCGTAGGGAAAAAATAATAGGGTATTTATTGGCATTACTAAACGTTTGTTGTACAATCAACGTGCATCTCTTTACCGTTTATTTATTCTCATATCCAGGGGTACATTCCTTGCGGCTCCCAAACTAGAGAATTTAAAAAAAAAGGCTATTTCTGTCATTTGGGTTGCGACCCCTGATCTAGGCTATATAGAAAATTACTGAATTTGTTTTCTAAAGAAAATTATTCATAGATTATTCTTTGATCATGGTCGCACTCGCAAACAATATAAAGCAAAAAAATATATCCTTGACAGCGGCACTGACACTGGAGAGCGACAGTGTGTAGCTGGGAGAACAACATGACGATCGGGCACACAAAAAAAGGAAAAATAAATGAATAGGCCTAGCCTACCTTACAATGTTGCTCCACTATCAGCATGCCTCCTCACTTATAAAGAAACTTTGCAGGGCCAGGTTTTCAAGGAGAGCACCTCCAATGGCATCTGCAGTCGTGCCTCCTTCCAATCGAACAAAGCCAAAAAATCTCTCCTGCACCGTGTTGGCAGTGTCGATGTAGCGGTACACAATGACGAGCTGACAATGCGTCGTTATGTCGGTGGTCTCATCTGCTTGGATAGACATGTAATCCGTGCTTTGTAGGTCCTGGACAATGTGGCCTTGCATTACAGACAGCATACAGTCCAGTAGCTCATTCTGTATGGTTTTTGAGGTGCCTTTAAATCTGGTTGCATTCTCCAAGTGCTCTTTCATTGCACCGTCCAGTGTCGATACAAAATCAACAAGTCCCCTAAACACACCTGGATTCTCGGATGATTCCGTTTCATCGTGCCCCCTCAAAGCTAGTTCAAAGGCCCCACAGAACTTCACACAGTCGATCAATTTAGAAAGGATATGTCGGTTGTTGTCCACCTCCTGGTTGTGTTTTCGAATACTGGCGTGATATCCATCAGACAGCTGTGTAGCTATGTTAGCTCTTCCTAGCATGGATAGCTTAAGGCACGCTTCCATGTGTGCTCTGCTCGTGTCATGTTTTTTCACTCGTTTGGAAAAGTGCTTAACGTCTGTCATCCCTGTTTTCGTCCACAGCATTTCACCCTGGTCCTGTTTTTCTGAACGGAACAGAAGGCAGGGAAAACAAAAAAGCGCATTCCGAATTGGGCAGCCACATAGCCATGATTTCTTATCATACCAGCTCCTGGAGAACACTCGTGTGTAGGACTTCCCTCTGTCCTTAGCCGCCTGCTGTAGATGAATATCTGGCCTATCCGGACCTAGCTCTTTTAAACAGTTTTTATTGTAGACTAACTCAAACTCAAACTGAGTTGTAAAAATAGACTCCACGCTGTTGAGTGCTAACGTTAATGTAACATTATCTGCTGCAGCCGCCATGTCGCTGGAAGATAGCGTAAACAACGAAGTTCACCAAAGTTCGTCGGACGAATGTGACATTGGCGTGTGCTCTCTTGCGCCATCTACTGACCATGACTACAATGTTCGTTTGAATGGGGTTAAATGAGAATGGCCAGGGCGTTCTGCCCAACGCCCCAAATGCTATCAGACCTCAAGCTAAAGTGCAGTCCTTCCAACAACCGCTAGGTAGCAATGCATGTCAATGTAGTGTGTGAGGGACGTACGATTCGACGCCCCAGAGCAACAGAGACGGTAATGATGTCCGCAAATCAACCAAAGCCAATTATTCAACATACATGTATTGACTAGAATTTATATACATTTATATGAATTATAAATACAATCTATGAAATGTTTTCAGATGAAAAAAATTATATATTTATTTATTATTTAATCTGAGACGAAGTGCATGGAGGGTTGGACCCGAGAAGCACGACTCAGAACAATGGATGTAATAAATACCCGCAAGGGCTTTATTAAGGAAAGTCCAGTAATCGTTGTCTTAGCACAAGCAAAGGTCATACACAAAAAAATCCAGCCAATAAACAAAAGTACCGAGGGAGAAGGCAGTCTCGTCGTCGGTAAGCCAGGCAGTAGTTCGGAACCAGGAAGGCAATCAGCGTGGCAGAGGTACAAAAGGGAGAAGGCAAAAGAATAGTCGAAAAACAAGCAGGGTCAGACCGGAGTCCTCGCCGCGTGGCAAAAGTACAAAATCAGCAAGCAGGAATCGTGGTCAGGACAGGCAGTGAAAACAAAAGGCTGGCAGTAAACAGTGGTCAAAAAAACAGGCTTGGATCAAAACAGGAAATCAGAATGCGTCGACTTGACAAATGCTTAAGAGTGCTAGTGAGGCAACAATTTCGCAAGGACATGACATGAACACTGATCTTATATGCAGGTGTAGACAGGTGCAGACACTTAGCTTGAGAGCAGCAGGAAATTCACAACAGCTTGAGAAAATGAGACACGTAACGAGGCAATTAGTAAATCGTTAGTAGTTAACCTATCCTGACCTAGCGTTAGTAAATTAGTAATTAACATGTACGAGAAACGTAAGGTAAACATGAACACATGGTTAGATAGTTAGTATTACCCAATCCTGATCTAATGTTAGTATATTAGTAATTAGACAAGGGAGAATGACACAATTAGGGAAGCGTGAGTGACAGCAAGAGAAGAAACAGCATGAACGCAAGGCTGCGGAAAAACATGGAAATATGTATGCAAACTAATAAACTATGACAGAACGTGAATACAAATAAGGGCGTGACATAACAATAAACATAAAACATGGCGTAGAACGGTTAGCATAATCTTTTTATTTTTCTTCTATCCAATCAAGTGGGGCGCCGCCCCTAGCGTCCCTATGGACGATCCGCCACTGGGGGGGGCATAAATACACAGACATAAATGATGACCTTCACCAGAAAAATGACCTGGAGTTTCTTTAACTCTCCTTACTCATCTCTCAAACAGGTAGCTGCATGTTTGTCTCAAAATCACTCAAACTTTCCTGAAAAGTGGGGTTCTCTGGAGACTCTGACGAGCCCACCTAACTGTAGCCCACCCTTCATCCTGTCGGTCAGCACTGTTCCCTAAATGTCTTTCTGTAAATGCTTTCAGGGACCAGTCTCTATACTTCAAACTGTTGGCCACTGACGAGACGAAACGGGGCAATTACTGGGGTTTAATTAACATTCTGTGCCGTACAATAGGAGCAGGGGCAGCAGCGGAGTAGCCATAAATCATGAAAGGGAGTATCTCAAGTGCACTGCTTTCACCGTTGATTCTGTAGCTTGGTTCCCACTTCAGCAAGGCTAAGTACGCTGTAGCCTACCGCTAGCCTGCCTTCAGTTTTCAGTGGGCTTTAGAGTCTGGGCACTCAGAGCCATTTCATAATCCAGCTTTACAATTCAAGCACAGGGATGTTCTTTGTGTTGCAGATGTTATTTCAAGGGAAGCCCTAAGATGCTAATCTTTTTGTCCATTTGTTCATAAACGCATGAATAGGACGTTAAACTAGGCCTGCATATTATTAAAAATAATTAACTCAGCAATCTCCATTGGCAATAAAAATACTGTAGGTGATTGTGGTAGGGTATTCTTGTATCCTGTAAAACAAAATTTAAAAAAATAAAAAGATCAACTATATTTGGTGCCTGGCCAAACATTTCTGTGCACTTACCACACATCATATTCGGTACTTTTAAAATTATACTTTTAAAATAATTTTCTAAATTCAGTTTCTTTTTATTCCCAGAGTCTCCTGTCCATTATTTAATTTGCCTTTCTGTCTCTACATCTGTAATGCCATGAAGCTCAACTGTTTCCCTATTGCCCCCCTCCCCTCCCCAGGCAAAGACTTCCCATGAAGTGAGCCTTAAACCCAGACAAGGAGAGAAATCAAGTCCCCCTGCTTGGGGGCATAGCACAGGCCCTATTCACAGTTCTTCAGTAGTAATATTGTCATGGTCAGCAGAGCGTTTTGCGTGGTTGCCTCATGATTTTTTTATGGCCACATTTCCTCGCTGGTCTCTGATTCAGACAGTTATTTATATTGCTTTTGAACAAAAGGCCTCTGCTTTGAATTTGCAGTGCATTTAATTAACAGCTGTGCCAGTGTGCAGAAATCAAACTTTTACGATTTTTTTTTCCTAAAGTAAATTAACGCTCTAGTGGCTGATAACATGAGTCCATCAATTTCAAGAAATTAACCATTAGATGAAGGTGGTCGCTGGGTGGTACCTACTGTCATGGATGTACTAAATTCAGTATGTTGTCCTGCATTGTTTAAGAATGGAGACCAACAGTTTGGGGGAAAATACACCCATCCCCATCACCTACCATCCACCTTTCCCCTGTGCAGTGCATTGGAACGAATTCAGAGTTGTCCTGATGCCTCCGATTCAGTACCCCTCTATCTGCCCCACAGAAGGGCTCCAGCATCCTGTTCAATGGGTTCTCTCTGGTGGGACTTAATGTGTGTGAATTCTCTGCACTGTGTAACGTGCTCACACACTCACACTTAAACGGGCACATAAATGCATATGTATGCTTACATTTTTGGCTTACCCATGCATGCGTGTACACTCAACCTCAAATGTGCACGCACGCACTCGTGCAAAGACGCTCAAACACGCACACCACTTTGTGACCCCCTTTGAGACATTTGTGAAGATTAAAAAAGGCTATGAATGTTGACACAGGTTTTGAGTACAGCTCAGAAGTAGCAGGATATGGGATTTCAAGGTAGGCCATTCTGAAAACACTTGTTCTAAAAATCAATTGTTCTTTGAGTCGAGGTTCGTTTCTTCATCTGTTGCACCGTTGATTTATGAATCTACATCTCCAGTGAACAGACTGTGTGGTTCTGATATTACTAGTCTTCCAAGAGGCAAATTACGGGCCTCCATTCGCCCAGCAGCCGACAAGGCCATCTTTCACCCTGCCAGCGATTTCGGGAAGACGCATCGCATCTCAAATGGACGTCTCACTTTAACAGTCACCCATTGTGTGCTTGGTGACTTTCAACCTTTTGGCCTGTTACTCCATGACACCGGCATACCAAGTTAACCTCCTGCCAAAGAATGATTTGTCATGTTGCATCGAATCCTTCTATGGTTTCTGCTAGGAAGCTTTTATGATGTTGCATTCATGGATTTCTTTTCTGTTCTTTTTGTCAGTTGTATAAAAATAATCAGAGACCATATTTTTTCTATGTTGATATGTACACACAGCCAATAATACACTAAGAATATAATCGGTGATACTATATTTTTAACATGAGTTGCCAACTTTGTCTACCCTAAGGTTGTGTTTGCAATTGTAGTTTTGTATTAATAAATTGAGGACAAAGCAGCCATTATACTTTAAGTCGTTATCATAAAATAACACGCATATTACATGGTTATTCATGAAGTGGAGAATAAAATGGTACCGAAGCGTAACATGGGCAAAGTGTGAATGAATGGGTGTTTATTTTTTGCACAGTACTACTTGAATGTAGTAGTTCCCTTCTCAGGCCATATGATCCAACTGTGGAAATGACAGGAAGTAGACCGAGGTTCATTCCTGTGCAGACGCTTTAGGTTTGACCTACGAAAAGGAAGAACTCTTCTAATTCTGTTCACCACCCACACTTGCATTTCTGTCACTGAACATGATCTCCTAGGTTACTGCCGTTAGCGAGTGTCCTTGTCGTACCTCGGCCATTAATGTTGAGTTTGAAGAGGACGGGACATGGGGTTATGCGGTTTTTGGAGACCTCTGGATCGATGCTGAGCTCTGTTGTCCTCGTTATCCTCTTTTGAGTTATGCTCTGAGATATTGGGCTCTATTTTCCGGCAAGCGCATGGCGTGCGGTGAGCTTCCATAGACGATGGCGTAGCGTATGGTGCACTTGGCACGGCTACTGAATTTAGCTATTTTTGTACCAGAGGCGAGGAGCGCACAGCTCACAATGCGCTGTGCAGGTTGAAAATGGGCTTGGTTATGCTGAAAATGTATCAGTGGGTGTGCTTCAGATGCACCATAGCTAATCAAATGCACCATAGCTTTTCAGTCCTTTTAAGAGCCATGTGCATTTTTTTATTATTATAATTTTTTTTTTTACCATGTCGGGGTATCCCGCCTCACGTGGTTTAGTGAAAAACAATAGCAGAACACACCCATTCGGTTGTGGTCGGAGGCCTCCCAAGACCACCAACTGTCAATTTCTGACTACTGGAATTCTAAAGGCGACAAAAGTCACTAATAGGTTATCTGGACTGTGAAAAATAAAAAGATTTTAATCATTTCCTTAGCCTCCAATCAGTCGATAAAATACATTTTGAAATAATTTATTTAACTTTATCATTTACTGGCTCTTTTTATTTTTCAACTCTCTTTCTTTTCCTATTTTCTCGGTCCTCGCATGCGTTTTATCATTGATCTTTTTCCAATGCAACATATCCCATTTTCCTCGCCACGTTTATTAGCAACTTTTGTCGCCTTTAGGATTCTGCATTGGAAGATGATAGGCTATCTATTTTGCATTGATTTAATTGAATGTAATTGAGTTAAGAGGTAGGTATTTATTTTAAAAATGTATTATTATTATTTTTTGCTATACGTGCAATAAGAGTGAATGTAATGCACCAATTTTGTCATTATTCTCAATACAGACGGTGTAAGAAATGATACAGTACACCTGGGACCACAGTGCTGTATAATAACGGCCATAAACAATTCAAAATGGAAGGAAATGCAAGAATGAACATTATAAAAAAGACAATGGGCAATAAATGCAAAGTATAATTTTTTTCCTGCTTGGTGGATTTATTTCAAAGTCAAATTGGACCGCTTATGACCCACGAAAACGATTGATTGGCTTTTGAATAGGTTATGAATATGCACGCATTGGGGAAAGCCCCGAAATTAGTAACTCGCCATAGGCTGTGGTGCGATTTGCGCTGTTAACATGGTCTCACCTGGCGGGCAGAGCAAGCGCGAATCGCAGTCTACTCTTATCCCAAAATTTAATTCTGCTCCAGTCAAATTTAACTGGGCTGCTCCCTCTTGACGGACACCCACCCCAACAGCGGCTTCCCTCCCACTTCAGCACACGGCGAGTCACCAAATTACCAAACGGGCTCAGACACGTGCAAATCCGTGCCGAAAATGTAACTTCGCCAATGCGCTGGCTCGCCACCCGCCATGCGCCAGCCCATTAAAAAAATTCTACAAATCTGATATTTTTGTGCGATAAACTGCCATTTTGGGTATAATTACACTGAAGTAAGATAGTGCTCAGAGTGGCCTCCTCAGTGACTTTTAGGAGCCGTTTTCTGGCTCCTTTTCAGTCTAAGGATGTATCCCGTCAAGTGGCACACAAACTCACACACACACACACACACACACACTTACTCGCTCTGCCACATTAATTCGTACACACTCACCTTCACACGCTCGCACACTCACACAAACGCTTACACAGTCACTTACACACACTCACTCGCTCTGCCACATTAATTCGTACACACTCACCTTCACGCACTCACTCTCACATATGCTTACACAGTCACTTACACACACACACACACTCATGCAGTGCATGCACTCACTCTCACACACTGATACACACACGTACAAACTCTTACACATGCATCTCTCTCTCTCTTACACACACATACTCTATCTTTCTCTCCATAACTACTTTGTTTAGTGTCCATTTCAGTGCTCTACTCTACACCAAAAAGAGCATCCTGGCTCATCCATCAGGCTTGCTGTGAACTGACGATGGCTGACTGGCCAGGTGACCAGAGCAGGAAACACAGGGCGCTCTTTGTTTTAGCCAGTAGGGAGGCACGTCTTTTTGCTCGGCTTTGAGGTTTCACAGAGAGGCAGGCGGAGTGGGTTTTTGTGTGAGATTGTGTACGTGTGTCAGAGATGATGTATATGAGTGTGTGAGAGAGCCAGATAGTGTGTGTGTGTGGGAGAGAGAGATTTTGTGTGAGATTGTGCATGTCTGTGTTTGTGTGAGAGGAATTTGTGTAGGTGTGTCACGTATATGAGTGTAGAGAGAGAGAGGGAGAGAGTGTGTGTGTGTGTGTGTGTGTGTGTGTGTGAACATGCCTTGAGTGGAGTACAAAGTCGGAAGCTTGTGGAAAGTTCTCCCAGTATTGCCTGTGCGTGGAGAGGGAGAAATGTCATCCGTGTAACTGAGTGCCCGTTTCACCCAGCCCATTGAACCACTACTCATGGTGAATGTGGCTTGCTCCCAAATCACAATCTCTGACCTAGAATTACATCCATCGGCCATGAAGCCCGTCAAGCGTGAACTTGCAGCTTGGCCGTGCTGAGAATCGGAACGCGTTCGGAGTCTTGTTGCTTGCAATGCCTATTTTGGGCTGTGCAATTGCCTATTAAACGCTAATGTGCTCTGTGGTACAGCAAATGGTTGCTTTTGATCAGCTTCCTTTGCTGTCATGGGGAATGATTACTACCTTCGTAATGCAGATATTACACGTGTGTTTGTACAGCTGGCCCCTTTTATTTGTGTCTTGGCTGGCGATCATTTGGCGATTACATTTCCCTTGTGTTTCTGTTCCACTATAGTGGAGTCAATTATTGCTTCCCACTGGGAACGAGTGTTGGCGTAATTTCTGACGTTGTTGTATTTAACAGTGTTGCGTTAGCTTCCAGATGTAAATCAGCGGTGACCTGTGGGAGAGTGTAAGCATTTAACAGTGAGCGCAAAGGAAAAAAGGGCAGATAATGGACTCGTCTATGACACAAGCCTCGTTTTATGATGTAAAGGTTTGGTGTACGTTTGTTGTTGAAATAGGCCTGTTACTAGGTCTATCTTGCTGAAATCTGGGTTGGTCTTTATTACATAAGGGATAATGTACAGTGGGCGAGTCGCTTCAAAATGAGCCGCAACTGGGTGATGTGAGCCTAAAGCGAAACGAAGGAGACTTAATGACTTAATGGCCCTGAAGGGGCTTACTTTGAAACAATCGACAAGCTCGCCGTCCGTTATCCCGCTTATACCAAGACTACTTGCCAAAGGATGTAATAGTCTGCCCCTAAATCACGTTTAAATTGACTTTATTATGCATATTTGTACATTACTAGCTTCCTCCGCAAAGATGGTTCCAACTATAAACTGTTTTTGTATCCTAGCAACCGCAAACAATCTGGCTCACACACTTTTCATTTGTTGTGAAGTGTGTCGCATTAAAGGCATTTTTAGATCCTTCCCATTTTCGGGCATCGAAAAAATATTGGACAGTTTAACATAATGTAGAATAAAGTAATAATGTTTTATATTTGGTTGCGTATCTTTTGCATGCCATGACTTCCTATTCTCAGGGCAGAAGGCAGGGTATGAAATGAACTTTTTCACCCACTGGCCAGAGTGGTTTGTGGATTCTAAAAATCACCAGCCATTTTCCACATTTTACCAGCCACCTTACCTTTTACCATATAACACCACCTCGTTGGTTACTGGCCAAAGTGGCTGCTAGAGTCAGAATCGTACAAGCCACAATCAAACTTTTACCAGCATTTGGCTGGTGTAGGGTGTTAATTTCACACCCAGGCAGAAAGATCCTCCACCCTGCACCACCAAGGCCGATTTGATCTCGGCGGCGTCCTAGGGTGTCATCAACATGGATATTATGCATGGCTGAGCGCTGGGTGGTTTGTGTTCTGTACGCTGTCTGTATTGTGTTGCACGATGGGAGGTTTCACAGCACTTGAAAAAGTGTGTGTGTTTGTGTCTGTCTGTGTAAGCCTCATTTTAAGTGTATCAGTAAATAAATGGGTCCGACCGTTAGCTTTCCATTTTGATAAAACCGTGAACATATTTGGAATACTTAAGAGTTTTTATTTATTTTTTCCCCCATTCCTTGGAAATATTTTGCTGACCTCCTGAAATAATATGGCTCAACTAACTGGACTATTTGACGAGAGGGATGAAGAGCTTTATTTTGGGGAAAGATGCAAAATGACAGAAGAGAAACCAACTGCTAAATATTTAGAAACAACAAATGTAAATATTAAACTTAAAAGGAACAAACTTTCCAAATTATTATATTATTTTTTTTGGGCGACATGCAATATAGCGGGTCAGGGCTTATAACTAAGAGGTTATAGGTTCAAATCCCAGGCTGCACACTGCTGTTGTAACCTTGCGTAAAGTGCATTACCTGAATTGTAAACTCTCCGCTGTATCAGTGTATTGTTTGTAAGTGGACAGATCTGCTCTGGATAATGGCTTCTGCCAAGCCAACAAATGTCAAACGTAAGTTAAGTAGTCTCGATGTTCATGTAAAGTGATGTATAGCCTATCTATTGTGAATTCTGTACATGTCTACAGGTGAATAAATTCACATATAAGGGTAAGGGAGAGGGAGATGTGAGGAAAGCAAATTGTAGGAGCCAGCGCTGTTCTTAGACATAGCACGTTTAGCCAATGCCACATCCCTGCTTGAGAGGGCTGGCACGTCCAGCAGCATGGCCTGAATGTGTTTTGAAATAAAAATCCTACCTAAAACCCAGTATACCGCTGGGCTAGACTAATCTGACAGCAAATGGATCACGTTCCAGATTGTCTTCAAATATTTATCAAACACAAGCTCAACCGAGATGCTCTCAAATCAATGAGCCAGGGTGAATGCAGTGGTTAGTTCACAAGTTAAGTTCAACAGAAAGCAAGCCAGTTTTTTAAATGACCAGACAAAGGCACAGCAGGGACTAACGGCGCAGAAATGTTCTTGGAACGTTCCTCTGGGGTTCAAAGCATTCCCCAAGAGGTTTGTCGCAATGTTCGTTCTATGTTTAAAGACTGACGGACTGTAGTAACACGTCTTACTGTACCGGTTCCACACGTCTCGGAAGAGTAATATGACGTCTGCTTTTCACCGGGACGCAAGGTTGATGGTGATGGGATAGGCGGTGTCGCGGTCGCACGACGATTCAACACTCGGACTGTGACGCCAGCGACGCGACTGGAAAACAAAATAGGAAAATCTGCCTCGTCCGTACGCGCAGCTGGGGCTGAATTTCCGCTCCGTGCATTTCCACAGAGGAATCTTGCGGCGTCTGACGCAAGAGAGCCACTTGAACGGAGCGCACGCCATCCGGCGGCCAGTGAGCCAACCTTCTGTTTCCGTACGTCAGCTGAGCCCTCCGCCAGTTTCCCAGAAGCATGGGAAAGGAGCTGCAACACTTCTAGGTAGATAAAATAAACAGATTAGCTCATTGACATTGAAATAAAAAACACACAGTAACTCGGTTATTATGTGGCTTAGTGGCCTGTATGGGAAGTCAACCATTAACAGCTACCTACTGCCGCTACATGTGTAGACACAACTCAATTTGGCAAGCTCGCTCATGTGAAAATTACCTCTAGTTCCCATAGTAGAATGTTGGGTTGCAAGCGGGATGGTACTGTTGTTAATAATCTGCTTAAAAGCTTCCCTTATCCAAGGCAATTTCTTTTATTCTTGTTATATTTTGTTATATAGGCCTAGCTGGATATTTACTGAAGCAATTAAGGTACAGTCAGATCATTGTAATTTCACATGGGATAATTACATACTCTTTTATTGCATGGCATCTAAGCTGCTTCACTTCTTTACGTATATCTGTTACATGCATGCTCTGGTTAAGTGCACAAGGGTTGCCCCCTGTATTCAGGGTCATCATGATTAATGGTACAACAGCAGCTTTCCCACTGTAGTCCCCAAACCACATAGCTACTATGCTCCTGAAAGTACAGCTGTGTGGTGAACTCTCCAAATGTGCTTGGTTGGTTGGAAAGATCAGTTAATCGGCAACAAAATCTAGTGTGCTGATAGAGAACCTCCCAATGAGTGATTGCAGCTTAATGTTCAACATATTGAGTATGAAAGCAAACATATCTAATAAATGTGCCATAGCTTGAGTATTTCTCAGAATATAACCAGTATGGCCATACCTATCATTATTCACATATCTATACATTAAATTATAAAATGTACATATAAGTGTCGATAACCATTGCTTTTGGAGTTTCCCTTTCAAAATCAAATCCAAGGGCATACTTCAGCTTTGGGAAATCACAAATGAATCATGCTTTCATTATATATACCGTACATCTTGAATGAGAATATGAAATCTAGAAAAAAAGAAACATCTTCTCATTGTAAGGTAATCACTTATGTGGCTCACATCCGCTCCTCCCCTCAGTACAGTGTTCCCAAGCAGAGCAGATTTTGTGTTTCAGACTCAATGCTGACCCACTGTGCAAGCTACTATTCCTTCCTACCGTAATTCCAACCTCTGAATAGTAATGAGATATTAATTGTTCTTAATTAGATTTTCCCTCTTAAGATCACATCAGAAATAGCTTTAAGTCAAAAAGTCAGAAGTCAGCAAGAGTTAAGTCAGCTTAACTAAGGGCTCTATCTTGACGATCTTAGCGCTTGTTCTAAAACGCAAGTGCACTTAGGGTGTGTCCAAGTCCAATTTTGCTAGTTGGATGGCATGTTATTTGAGCGCTAAGTACAGCGCAAGGCTGCAAATGGGCCAAACTTAGTCTCTTCATTAATTAAAGGAGTGTATTGGGTGTAACATGTAATAAACCAATCAAAATGTCATATTCCATTCCCTTTCAAAGCCTGCTTTTCCATCTTGGCGGATTGCTTATATGATGGCGAAACAGACATTCGTGCTTGTGTAGTTAAAGCGTGCAAGCAAGGAATAGGCTATATGTATCAATAGTATGATCAATATTATTCGGACTAACCATTTTAACACGGGTTCCCGGTAATTCCCGACAGTGCTGTTATTTTAGAAAATATATGTGGTTTAATTTTGTTGAAAAGCACCTGCAACTGCTGAGAATAAGCAGAATAGGCTATGGCTTCAGTCTCGTCTTAGAAAATGGCAAATTAGCCTGCTTGTTTAACGAATTGTGTTTGATTAATGAAGCATTGTCAAACATCAATTCAATGTTCTCACTGCAGTCAGATCACAGACAATGCATTTCAGCGAGCGAAGTTCAGGCTTCATCTGAAATTCATATTCTCATAATAAATAGTGTTATTTTAGCTTAATGATGACACTAAATGCACGAAAGCTGTCAGGTTGGGAACCCATAGGTTCACGCATAGCCTACTTACCTTGTTTTATAATGTCCTGCTTATGGAAATATGACCAACTTGTTTTTACTGGTAACTTAATGCTTTAAAACAAGCCCATTTCCCTGGGATTACAGGGCATCTATTGCATCTATTGCGGGAGAAAAAAAAAAATTGCGGGAAAAATATGAATCTCTATTTCACAATGTTATCTTGTATGCGCCCCTGTGTGTAACGGACAGCAGGGTGTATGCACATTGTGCACATTCCTATGTAGACGTACTTATATTGCGCTGTTTAAATAACATAGAAATAACTGCAACATGACTTTAGACCAGGTTTGTGGTGGTTTTAGCGCAAGCGCTTTCTGCTGGTTCAAGATAGCAATACGCTAAAAATTATCCTGGCCACACCTTAAGACCAACCTGCCCAGTTCCCTTGCGATGGGCGTGAGTTCACTTGGTTGTTAAACAACGTGAGCCCTGGTCGCTATAATGACCCCTGCGCAGGGTGTAAGACGGCAAAGACACTTGCGTTTGGGTTAGCGCCGCTTGGCGCCGGGTGTAATATAGGGCCCTAATACTTACATTTTCCATAATATGCTTTATGATAAATTATTGATTTTGTGTGAAGTTAATGGGGTCCTGGCTGCTGTAAATGTGGTCACCTGGTTAAGGAAAAAAAACATTTGTGGAAAAAGGAAGTGTAATGCAGAACAAATGGCAATAAGCCAAACCTGCATTATGTTGTAATAAGTAAAATAGATAAATAAATAAATGTTCAAACTGTTTTCGACAACCGTTATTGATTGAGGCGTTTGTATGGTGACACAAAGCAACATACACAGTGGGTCCACAGGACCAGATCTGAAAACCACTGCTGTAGACTGTAAGGACCAGGGAACTGGTCATAGTGGAATGATATAGTTCTTTTGTCAGAATGCCTGAGCGTGGTAGCCATTTCTCAATCCTGGTAGAAGCTTCTGGCCACAGAAAGGAACTGCTTACATGCAATCTCACACCACTCTCCTCAAACAACAGGCCCTTTCCATTTTATCAAATGACAGGCCCCTCCCATTTTATCAAACAACAGGCCCCTCGCATTTTACAAAACAACAGGCCCCTTGCATTTTACAAAACAACAGGCCCCTCGCATTTTACAAAACAACAGGCCCCTCGCATTTTACAAAACGGAAGGCCCCTCCTCTCTCCTCAAACAGGCTCCTCCCCTTTTCTGGAACAACGGAGGGTGAGTCACAATACTCGAAAAAAGCATACTCCTTTCCTCCACTACCACCTCTATGCCCCAGAAACCAATCTTTGTGCTTTATTCTACTGTTTTTTATTATATATTAATTACATATTAATCGTTACATATTAATTAATATCTCAACGCGAACCGCAATGTCAGGTACATTGTAGACTATACATGCAAACACTTGTACTATAAATATACAGGCTGTTTTGCATACATCTGGGTTGGAGACAAGTGGAGGAGACGAGTGGAGGAAAGGAGTGAAGGATATTGGGACGTACCACTCTTTTCCCCCCACTACCACCTCCTCTCCCCTCTGTACCCTGGAAACCGATCTTTGTGTCCTAATCTAATGTTGCTGATTACATATTAATTACATATTAATGGTTACATATTCATTAATACATTTTCGACCCATACTTATTCGATCTTCCCATTCAAGGGATTCGATTCGTCCGATTTTCCGATTCGATTTTCGATTCGGTTTCGATAACCATACGTTTTTTTTTTGATTTTTCGATTCGGTGATTAAAATTATTCGATTAGATTAGTATCGATATATATAATTTGATTAAATATGATTAACATCAATTAAATACAGCATTAAAATTCAATTATTAATGCACAATTCACAGTTTTTTGTTTTTTATGTTTATTGCATTTGCATTAGGTGCAGCTTTGCAGCAAAATAAATGCAGCACTAAACACTAAAATTTTATAACTATGACTTTTTTATGTATTTTAAATTTATTTTATTTTTTTTATTGTGGTAATTTAAACATTTTCAAATATCTTATTTTAAAAAATGAAAAAAAAAAAATAAATAAAAAAATTACTAAAAAAAAAAAATGAAATAAAATATAATAAATGTTAATATAATACTTCTCCTAAATCTAGTATAGATCTAAAACCATGGGTAGAGCAAGATGCCCATCCATCCGTAGAGTTTTAAACTCTCGTACGTTTTTTTTTGCAAGGACAGTCGAACAGTTTTCCTTCCTCTTCACATCTTTTCTGCATCATTTTTTTTCATATATTTTTTGCAATGTATGGTGTATCTGCATGGTATGGGACATCATTTTTTGAATTAATTGATGAAAAGTTAATAAAAAGTAGTAATATTAAATTAAAAATTTTAAGTTATTTTTTTTTTTTTTTTTTTTTTTTTTTTTTTTGTCTCTAATTTAAAATTTAAAAAAAATAAAAGGTTTAAATTTAAATATCAGAAAGCACTTTAAAACTAAAACTCTGGAAAAAAAAAAAAAATAAAAAAAAAAAAAAAAACAAAAAAAAAAAAAAATAGAACTTTTTGGCCATTGCAACTCTCACATCACAATGACTGCTTGCTGTTTTGCTGCTTGCGCTGCACGCGCTTGCGCTTGCTCATCTCAATTGTGTATCGTCTATCGTCGGGTATCATGTGTTGTTGTTTTGCCTGTGTTGTTGGTGTTTCTGATTTCTACTCTTTTTGCATTGCATTGCATTTTTTTTTCAAGTAACACCCTCTCTCTCTAAAACCAAAATTTTGCCCTTCCACCATTTTTCTGTTCTGTTCGGATCGCAAATTTCTGTCTCTCTTGTCTGTGTTTCAGCGCGCAAGCGAGCACGCAGCTAGCCATTTCGCGCAGATCTCTCGTCTCATAGTCGCTACTTCAACTTATGTTGTTATTGTTGTTGAGCAGAAAAACATTGAAAGAGTCAAAAAAAAAGTTTTAAAAAAATCGTGTCTCAAATAATATATTTTTTTTAATTTTTTGAATAAAAAAATACGTAACATTAATTTTAAAATGCGATATTAATCGATGCTTATCGATTCGAATCTTGCAGATCGATGCAGTTGTATTTACACATTCGGATCGATGCATCGCGATGCACCGGTGCATTGTCCCACCCCTAATGCAACTACTTGTACTTGAAACATACGGGCAGTTTTGCATACTTCCAGGTAGAAGACGAGTGGAAGAAAGGAGGTGAGGAGTGAAGAATATTGGGACACACCCAGAATCTCCTCTCATCAAACAAGCCCCTCCCCTCTCCTCAAACAGCAGGCCCCTCCCCTTCTCCTCAAACAGCAGGCTCATCAAACAGGCCCCTCCCCTTTATTAAAATAATGGGCCCCTCCTCAAACAACAGGCCCCTGTTGATGATGCACTGATGTTTGATTGTGCGCTAAGGGTGTGGAATTTCAGGCCCTCGGAGCAGGAGTTGGTTAAAAAGGGGAAGCTGGCACCTTGCAGAGGACGTAATGGAGGCCAGCTTTTGAGCTGCGTTCAGTTGCACAATATGACGGGCTTCTCCCCCCCCGCCCACCGCCTGTTGAATTGTCACTCTCCTTTGGCTGCACTCTTGAGCTCTGGCTGATTAAAAAAGGATTTTTCCTCGATTTAATCCCCTCTATCCTCCCCAGTCCGCTGTCCTTATACAGTGTGTCTGCCAAACCTCGGTGGAAGAAGCTCTCTGTGCGCATTTTCCCAAAGGGTAAATACGCCTTGGCATCCAAAAAGCAATTGCCGTGGGTAAAATTTATGGGCAGGAATCTGGTGGTTTCAGAAAGAGATATTGATTGTTCTAAAGGACAACGCAAGCAACTTTATTTATAACCACTATTTTTTTTGTCTTGCCATTTTCTTTAATTGTACTTTAATTACCCACAAAGCCACAAACAGTCTCAACCTCTGCAGTGATACAAACACACTGCTAAGCCCTGCCTACTATAAACACCTATCTCTCACCTGCAGCAGAAAATGCAGGTTATCCAATAAACTGCAATAAACTACCATCTACAGTTGGTCCCTTTTTTCACTGCAATACATACTAGTGCTCACTTTGTTTGTCCCTCCCGACTTTTTTCTATGGTAGGTTTAAACAATTTATCCAATTAATTATCATTTTTACAGAGACACTATCAAGATAGCTTTACAGAAAAACTGGAAGTAGGAAAAATTAAGCATGACCAAGCCTGAACCCCCAAAAATCCAGGGAGATAAAATTTCCCAATGGGAAGAAAAAAACACTGAAACGGTAGTGGGGGGGAAAAAAACTCACCGGTAGGAATGAATCTCAGGAAGAATCTGGAAATGGAGAGGTAGCCAAGGTAGCATACAAGGTAGCTGGCTGGCCTGGCTTCAATATCAGGGAAAACGGGGCAAATGGGTTAAGAAACTAGATAATTACAGCGTTAAATATTGCACATGTAGAGGTGTGAGTGTAATATGGAAGTCCCGGGGTGCTAGGCTAAAACTAGGCTATTATTTAAAAGATTCAAAGAAAGGGGGGTGTACATAACCATGAGACTGATCCTGGACTGACGCCACCCTAACACAGCACAGAACATAAAACCAGAGCGTCCACAGTGATTTTATCACTATGGGCCTGAAAGGAGCGATCCGAGTCGATAGTCGCACCAAGGTTTTTAACAACCACATTAGCCGTGACAGTGAAGCCATCGATATTGAAACAAATATCGAAGAATTTATCTCTCGAAATATCGGAGCCTGGTACTAATATTTCGTTTTTATCTGAATAAAAAGGACTGAGTATGGCCCTGGAGGCATATAAACTATTACAATAAAGCCAGAGTATGGCCCTGGAGGCCTATAATCTATTACAATAAAGCCAGAGTATGCGCCCTGGAGGCCTATAAACTATTACAATAAAGCCAGAGTATGGCCCTGGAGGCCTATAAACTATTACAATAAAGCCAGAGTATGGCCCTGGAGGCCTATAAACTATTACAATAAAGCCAGAGTATGGCCCTGGAGGCCTATAATCTATTACAATAAAGCCAGAGTATGGTGCTGGAGGCCTAGAAACTATTACAATAAAGCCAGAGTATGGCCCTGGAGGCCTATAAACTATTACAATAAAGCCAGAGTGTGGCCCTGGAGGCCTATAAACTATTACAATAAAGCCAGAGTATGGCCCTGGAGGCCTAGAAACTATTACAATAAAGCCAGAGTATGGCGCTGGAGGCCTATAAACTATTACAATAAAGCCAGAGTATGGCCCTGGAGGCCTAGAAACTATTACAATAAAGCCAGAGTATGGCCCTGGAGGCCTATAATCTATTACAATAAAGCCAGAGTATGGCCCTGGAGGCCTAGAAACTATTACAATAAAGCCAGAGTATGGCCCTGGAGGCCTAGAAACTATTACAATAAAGCCAGAGTATGGCCCTGGAGGCCTATAAACTATTACAAAGGCAGTTGGATCAGAAGTGGAAGAAGAGCCGTCTTTACCAATATCCAGCTGAGAGGTTCATGACTAAGACTTCAAAAGAGTTACATTTATAACTTTGTTTTGGGGTGGAATGAAAAGAGGAATTATAGAATACACAGCGACTTCACCCCCTGGTCGACAGAGATGACATTTTGACTAAATAAGTAACCAGGAAGGGAGGACTCATTCACAGCAAACATCTCATCTGCTTGAAGCCATGTTCCCATAAAATATAATCCATCCAGGGCCTGATTTACTAAAACCTTTAGTGTGTGCAAAACCTTTTAGCACACGTAAAAAGAAACCAATAACATGACCAATGATTGGTCATGCCATTTTTTTGCACCAATCATTGCTTATGTTATTAGTTTTACGTGTGCTAAAATATTTTGCACATGCTAAAGGTCTTAATAAATCAGGCCCCAAGAGTGTAATCTGTGACTGGTTTGTTCACAAGAGCTGCTTTAGAGATTAAGGGATTTTATATTTAGCAATTCAATTTCAGAATGGTTTTACTTGAGGGGAAAAAAGAAGCAATGTCTTGTTTTGATAGAAATCAAATTGTTGTGGCAAAGGGATGGCAATTGGATTTAAAGTTATTTGGTAACTGGCACAACAGACAGTTTGTATAGAACAAAATACCAGCGGTTTAGCTAATCTGCTGTGGGTTTTGTTGCTTTGTCGAATAGGCAGGACCAGAGCATGGTACATCGGAGACCTCGTCTTTGCCGTCCTGCACACACACTCAAAATTACTCTTCATGACCTCCGACTGTGAAGTAGTTTGTGACTGACTATTTTCATTTTGACTGCGATGGATTGGTGACCTGTCAAGGGTGTATTCTTGCCCAATGCATGCTGGGATAGGCTCTGGCCCCCTTCCCCCACGACCCTGACCAGGAATAAGCGGGTTAGATAATGGATGGATGGAAAAATAGATGATAGAAATTAAGACTAAATAAATTTTTTCAACAACAAAAAAAATAAGCGGAGCAAACGCAGTGAAATGTGCCCTCAATTCAAGTTCAAACGGGAAGTCACATTGAGCTTCGTCAATTGATGTAGGTTCACCTGTGTGGATTGTGGTGTAGATAAAAATGTGCTGTATAAAATTAATGACATCTATTGCTGTGTTGCTTAGTTTAGCTACTCTCTGATGCTAATATATTACTCTGGAGCATCTGTGAATCTGTCCTTCAAAACTTTATATATGGAATCTCCTGAATGTACATATGATAAATACATGTTTGCCTCCGATATTGAAGTTAATCCAAAGAACACATTGTATAGATACAATTTATATGGTTGTCTTGCAATGCTTTTTTTGGGGTGGGGTTTGCCTGCCAAGATGGAGAACCAGCTTTGAACACTTTCTTTTTTGTTGTTTCCTTACTGATGTCGAACTGTGGGCTGTGCGTTTTTGTCTGCGGATACATATGGTTGTATTTGTTGTGAACCGTGCCAGGACTTGTAAGTTGTGTACATTTTCATTTCGTGTCTGGCTTAAGCAATACCAGCTGGCTCGTAATGGATCTTTTTCTTCTGTAATTGCGAAGTATTTCAGCTTTTTCAGTCAGAGAAGTGAGCCTGCATGGTGAGTTATACATCATTAGTCATCTGTTGCTGGGTAGTTCCGTGTGTGTGTGTCTCTCACTGCCTGGCTGGTAGTCACTGTGTGTGTGAGTGTGTGCACTTGCATGTCTGGTGAGAGAAGATACTGCTGCAACCTTTGCTCTCAGTCAAAACACATGGAGAGGGTGGAGTTAAGTGGAGGTTTACCCCAGAGCATAGGCCACACCCACAAAGCTCCATATATGGAACGAAGCATGACCACTTAAAGGGTAAGCTCTCCAATGTGCAAAGGAATGTTGAACATTCATCTACCTCACAATAGCAGAAGTAATGTGTTGCCAATGCTAGGCTCGTCACACACATACGCTGAAGCAGTAAAACACTGCAAACACCCAGGATTGCTACTGCTCAGCGTCAACGGTTTGTCTTTCACTTTTTCCAGATTTGGCACCAGTGGTTCTTTTTTGATGTGGTTGTTTTATTGTGCTGGTCTCTGTGGCTTCATGGTGGTATTATTTTTTTTCTGTGCACACCCTATGCCCCCCCCCCAAAAAAAACAAGCACAAGCTCTCTTTGTCAGAACAGTCTGCAGTAATCTCTCTTCCATACACTGAAAGAAGCCCAAAAAGTTTGCTTACATTTCTTAACTTTGCATGATCAACTGCACCTCAGTTATTTATCTGTAGTTATACTGACTTAGGACCAGATAAAGCTCATGTTGAATGCGTACACGGTTTCCAACGGACGGTCGGTCCACATTCGAGTGGTCCCAACCATCGCGTTCCAGCCCGATGTGGGCCTACGTGAGAGTGAGAGGAACGGTTTGACCACGTCTGCATCGGGCTGAGAGATGGAGAGATATTTCCCGCAAACATCCGCTCAGCAGGAAATCGGCTGCCGTCCTGCTGCACGGCTGATAAAGTTCATGCACTTGTGGATGTCGGTGTGCTCGTCTTTCAGGCAGTGCCTTGAAATCTCCATATGTAGACTTGCCATGTGAGTTCTGCCTTGACGGGGGCGATATGGGGGAGGGGAGGAGAAGGAGGAGGAGGAGGAGGAGGAGGGGGATATAGACTGGGGGTGTCCGCATTTGCATGTTCATTCTCCCGGGGCCTAGTTTGTCTGTTTCTGCTGCTGCTGCTTTGCAAAACAAGCTGAGCAGGTGGGCGGAGCCCCCCCCCCCCCCAAAGCTTTTTTGCAATAAGCCTGACGGCGCCTCCCACCAATCGGTGCTTCCGCAGGGGCTGGGTCCCTTCTCTCCTGGCCAATTGGAGGGCTTGTTGGTCGGCCCCCCTCCTCCATGCATGCTCTGGCTGCAGACCGAGAAGGCTTGCAGTCATCAGCTGGTAGGAAATGAGCCGAAAAGCCAAACAGAAGTTGCAGCCGGAGAAAGAGAGAGAGGTGCTTGCAGAGTGAACTAACCGCTTTCATTGTATTCCAAGTTATGGCGGAACAGAAAGAGAGAGATAGACAGAGGAGAGCTACTGTGTATACATGAGTGACTGAGTGTGGAGGGGGAGAGGGGGAGTGTGCAAGAGAGAGGGAGAGAGGGTGTTGGGAATACCAGAATAGAAAAAAGGACCACCAGACTAAAAACAGGCCGGCCTTTCCCAATGCTGTCCAGCAGGGATTCCCTCTGAGCGAGAGCCGTTTCCCTCTCGTCTCTCCCAGAGAACTGCTGCTTTGTGGTGAGCCTACCCGCGACGTGCTACATGCCCGCAGCCCCACATCTGTACGACGCTGCCCACCACGCGGACCGCGCCGAAACCCCCGTGTACTGGAGAGAGGAGCTGAAGAGGAGCGGAGAAAGGAGCCGAGTGGCTTTCCGGAGGAGGTAAGAGTCGCCGTGGTCACTGCTGCTCCTAAAATGGGGCAAAAGGGTTTGTCCCTGTCACTATATGGAGAGAGATGGGGACAGGCAGGGGGGGGTGTGTGTGACAGAGTGACAGAGTGACATGGCCTTGAAAACATATGGATAAAGAGAAAGAAAGTAAGAGAGAGTGACAAAGTAGCACTCAGAAACTTTCCCAGTGATCCTGTTCAGCTACAGAATAATCAGAGCACTTCTCACGCTGTAGTGGCAACAAATGAGTCCGTTATAATCTGTAGACCCCCCACAGAGCTCATGTAGGTAACGTGTTGTTTTGGCTCAGGTCAACATCGGGCTCTGTGTAGGTTCTGTCACAATAAAGACACAGGCCTATACTATGGGACTTTTTATTATTTAAATTTAGTTTTACCCACAATCTTTTCTAATGACACCAGTGAAAGTGTTTGTGGTCAGCAAGCACCTGCAGCTGTCTGTGTCAAGGAATGGGGTCAGCCAAGCTCTTGACCATCCTTGGTAGCCCCTGAACTGGAGATGATCTGCAGCTAATTGGACCTTGCCCCAAAGGCTGCTGGGAAGAAGAAGGGGAAAATTGCTGTTAGACATCAAAGTCAAAGAACCCTAACCCTAGCTGCCACTCACAACTTCCCCCTCAACTTTTAATTACTTATGTCTATGGAAACTTCTGCACTCTTTTTTATTCATTCACTCATTTTGGTTGATTTGTGCCCTTTATCAGTGTATTTTCTATGCGTGGAGATGACCTATCAGAAAGCCCCAGCTGGGCCTTGGTTACTGGGGAAACGCGAGTGTGTGCGAGAAGCAGATATTGCCTCAGTGTTCATGACTAAGGATATCAGAGCTGCCCCGTGTGCCCTCCTCCTGACCTTTCACTCTGAATCCACCCACTTGTCGCACCGGAATACTAAATTGCCACTAAATAAGTTCCACAGGAAGGTTAATGCAATACAATCTCAATTTCTTATTTACCAAATATTGTTCTTTGAGAGAAATTCAACCCAGGTAAAGCGTTGGCCATTGTACTGGACAATGCATTGTTTTATGTGCTTTAAGTATCATGTTTCAAAAGGCCCTGTCATAATCATAATAATCATAATGAAATGAATCATCATATTAATATTACTACTAATAATGGTCATAATAATCACATTCCTAACAATCATGCTTATAATAATCATAGTAAGCACCATGATAACATCCATACATAAAAATATATAATACATGGACAATAAATGTGCAACATAATGGTCACTCTGTATTTCAACTGACCCCTTTGGACACTTGTATGTTTATGTTTTTTGTTCTTTTTTTAATGACTTTTTCCAGAAAATTTTAAGAATATGTTGAAATTGGTGGCTTTCATGTTTAATTACACAAGAAAATATTGTTACTTGAGAAAGTGTCCTTCAAGTGGCCATTCAGGGTCCGGCAGGAAACAGGACGTAGGGAGTTTGTGTAATGTTTAGAGAACCCATTCTCCTTATCAGTGGAACAGGCTGGCTCAGAACGAAAGTAGTGGAACAGCCCGGATATTATCCAACAGGTGTTTTTCCGAGGCACTGTTGTCAGAGTGAGCAGAGTATTTATGAGCTCCTTTCCTGGGGTGGGTTATGGAGGAGGTGATTGATATTCCTGGCCATGAATCAAGGCAGTCATCTCACGCAGTGTTTGTTGAGCCATTACACCCGGTCATATATCTGTTTTATCTTTTATTGTTATTTTACATTCTCACATTTCAAAACTCATCTCTTTAAAAAAAATCTGACTCGTTTATTACACCTTGACATGACACACGACTGGACGGTGCTCATCTGAGCATCAGAACAAAATTCAAAGGTGCATTTTGGGAAAATGCACAAAAAAAAAGGAAATTTCATAGACGGGTAGTGCAGAAATGAGATAAGACATAACTCAGAACCAGGTATAGATTTTGTTTATTGTGTTCAACTGGAATCTGCATTGATTCAGCCGTTCTCACTTTTTTCTTATTCTCTGTGTAAACTACGACATTATGGTCTCATCATAGATCCTCATAGAACTTTATGGGCATGTTCACCAGTGTCATTTGAGAGCGTGTTCTGCCAAGACCGGCTGATCTGGTCTGATCAACTGGAGGGGACAGTAGCTGACGGTGGACAAACAGATGATTAGATTGCATCCACATAACTTAAGGATCAGTTGTTTTGCTTTGGGGTCTGCAGTAAGCCAATGACTGTAAACAAACAGACAGTGTGCCACTGCCAACAGCCACTGAGAATCCCGCCCACTATCTGTTGGGCATGCCCAGAACCGACTGTTCTGTGACCCCTCTCCACTCTCCAACCCAACCCACCCCACCCCACCACACCATCCCTCATATGCTTCACAATTCAGGCAGCTGTTTGACATACCTCCGTAAACTCCTGTTTCATCAATTTGCATGTATTTTCTTGTTGACATCCCTGGCCAAATATAGCTCTGAGCTGTGACCTTTCACCTGTAAGCTTCAGACTGGAGCCATCTTGATCCGGGAGGTGCTGTCACACAAACGTATTACTGTGTAGTGCACAAGTACACACGCCCACATGTATATAGGTTACAAACCTTACTTTTTTATGCACAGGCATAGAAATTTGCAGACACCTGATAAAATTGTAATTGTATAAAAAGTGTCTTGTGCAGATTGTTGAAGGGATACATTGTCTTGTTAAGGGAGTCAATCGATAAACCCCTCAGGGTTTATTTGGTCTTCCTTGCACGCTTTCTCATGACTATATCAATCACAATTACTTTTTTAAAGTAATGTATAAGTATCTTTTGTAATTTCCACTATTCACGTGGGCTAAATAAAATAAAATAAATACATGTGCCTTTATTTATGCTAGCCTAAATTGAACTTGCGGAGCCCTTTTCTGTGTACCAGCTGGTGAGGTTGTTCGGTCCAAATAGTACCCCCCTCCCCCCCCCGTCAAAAGCCCTGTGCCTTTGCTCAATTTTTAAGGAGGAAACGGTCTGTTCTTTCAGCCACCTGCGTCACACCTCGCTCCAGGGTCCTGCCCTGTGAGGGTTTTTTAAAAATCTTTGTGCTAAACTTGAGCTGGGAGTGGTGCATCAAAGCAGGCAAAAAAGGTCACGCTGTCGTCATCAGAGAAGGGAATGACTTTTCCTGGATGCTAATCAAGGCCATGTTTCATACGTCAAAGGCCAAATGCTTCAACAGAGCTGCTGAGCAGTTAGGCTCTCCCTCAAAGTGAAGGGTGTTTTAAACAGAGTCTGGGGTTAACCGCTTTCCATTTCAGGAAATTAAGTTAAATACAGTTAATTAATTGTAAAACAAATTAAAAACGAAAAACTTTTAGAACATTGTTCGATTTATGAATAGAATTTCTGTTTGTATCCTGAATTTAAATGAAAATGACCCCGACCCTGGTTTTCAGTCTCTTGTGAAATTTTGTTGTAAGGCACCTGTATTGTCAACTTATTTTAGGTTAGACATGAGGCTTCCTCTAGTTCCTAAATTTTCCACAGTTTCCACTTGATTAATTTATCCCCCCCCCCCCCCACACACCCACAAAACTCCCTAACACCAGTGTTTTCAAGGCTGTTCATTGATTTCTCAAGATGCCTTCATGCAGCATGGTGTGATGCTTCTGTATTTATACTAAGATGCTAGAGATTTTCTTTGATTCCTAGATATATTTAAAATAATACCATTTCTGACTCAGTCTACATGCACATGTATCTACGTGAAGGAGATATATGTGCATGCAGGGGTGTAGTGCATCCAAAATTTGAGGGGGCACAAACTCAAGCAAACAAAATGTGGGTGGTTTATGTCGACAATACAAATCTTTGTTCTTCATTCGTATGTTTCTATTTTATTACTAAGACCGACCATACATTTCCAACAGTAACAACACAAGGTCTAAACACACAATATGCGAAAGGGGTAGGTTGGAGCGATTGCAGACCCCCCCCCCCCAATCAAAAAAAATTCAGGGGTCAGATGCCCCCTCAGTTTTTCAATGGGCACAATGCCCATGGTTGCATGTATGGCATTTCAATGAAAAATGTGAGTGTTTTGTTTGTGGTTGTGTGTCTGTTTTTTCTGTCCAGAGAGGAACTGTGAGTATGTGTCAGATGTCTGTGAGTAGGAGGTCTGATTATGAGTGAGCAGGAGTGTCCGTGAATGCGAGTGTGTTTGAACAGTGATAGTGATAGTTAGAGTCTGTAGATGGGCAATAGTAGTGTGATACTCCTCCTCTGTGAGGGTGAACCGTCATGGACAGTGAACAGTGAGAGTTAAAGAGCACTGCTGAGGGTGAACAGTGAGAGTTAAAGAGCACAGCTGAGGGTGAACAGTGAGAGTTAAAGAGCAGTGCTGAGGGTGAACAGTGAGAGATAAAGAGCACAGCTGAGGGTGAACAGTGAGAGTTAAAGAGCACAGCTGAGGGTGAACAGTGAGAGTTAAAGAGCACAGCTGAGGGTGAACAGTGAGAGATAAAGAGCACAGCTGAGGGTGAACAGTGAGAGATAAAGAGCACAGCTGAGGGTGAACAGTGAGAGTTGAAGAACACTGCTGAGGGTGAACAGTGAGATTTGAAGAGCAGTGCTGAGGGTGAACAGTGAGAGTTAAAGAGCAGTGCTGAGAACGCTTGGAGAGATGACTCAAGCCTCTCTCCATCACTCTGTTGGCTGGCTCTCTGCACCGCTTGTCACATCACCATCCGCCATATTGCCCTGTGCACAGACACAAGAGAGCCGCCCCGGTCTGGTCAGAGTCTGCTGCTGCCCGTCTCCGGGGCCAGATGCTGGCCTGATAGAGCGGTCAGTATCTTTAGCATGTGTGTCTGTTTCGTCGGCCCATGCGCGTGTGTGTGTGTGTGTCTGTGTGTGTGTGTGTGTGGGTCATTGCAGATTCCTCCAACTCTTGTGTGTCATATGTATAAATGGTAGTAGAGGGGGCTGCTGCTGTTACTGGATCACGTGTATTGGAGGAGAGTGCTTATTGCAAAATGCATTGGGGGCTGAGCATTTTCTGTGTGTGTGTGAGTGTGTGTGTGCACGTGTGTGTGACTGTATGCGCGTGTATGTGTGTGTCCATACACAAATACACACTTTTGTTTTCTCAGTTGTGATAATTGCAGCCTGTCAAGGGACCAGTGGTTCACTGCACATTCACACATGCACAGAAAATGGTAATACTGGCACACACACACACACACACACACACACACACACACACACTCGAACTGTGCTGCCGTAAAGTCATTGTCGCCTCCACAGCTGTGTCTTATGTGTTATAGCCAGGCTGCAGATGCTATCTGTGCAGAAGCGCCTTCTTTCTCCTTTATATGGTTTCTTCCCCAGCCGCTTGTTTTCCCCGGCTGCTTCCTGAAGGCTGAATGCCTGCCCTCGCCTTGTGGCCAGATTACAAAATGGGGGATCCTTTATTTAAAAGCATCAGAGGCTCTGACCGCAGTTATGCTCTTCGCATGCATGACAGCGCTTTCACTCCAAGTGAGATCAAATCTGATACTTGAGGTTGGCTTCTGCCTGCAATGTACTGGAGACAATGTGATGATAAGGGGGTGGAGCTACCATATCCCACCAGCGCCTTATTGATTTGAACCAATCATTGTGTTTTTTGCTGCGGAGAGCAAAAACATTTTGATTGATTCAGAGAAGTCGGTGATTGATAGCTCATCGTAGCTCCATCCATTATGACATCACAATGAAACCACAGATTTTGAAGACTAACCAGATGGTCAGAGCTACTTGGAAGCAGTGCTTTTTGAGATTTTGTAAGACACGTCACACTGGAATGTTTCAGCAGTCGAAAGACAGAACTTTTCAGTGCTAAATGTATTGAGCTGGGTCTATAGAATCTACAATGAAACTTCTGTCTCCCATCACTGCATGTGGGCAGTTGGGGGGGTGGACGATTGTGATCTCACTGCCATGGAAACAGAGCTCTGATCCCTCTCTCTTTCTTTTTCACTCTCTCACTCTCTCACTGTTTTCCCGAGTTGCACCAAAGATTCTGTAGACTAACCAGATAATCGGCTCTTGCTTTCCTTCCATCCTGTCTGCTTCTGAGCTATAGGAGGTTGCCTCTGGTTTGCGGTTCCGTATATAACAACACAGAATTGTCCAACTGGAACCTCCCATATTTTAAGAAGCGGAGAGGATGGAGGAGACACAGGAGTTGTGTATCTGGAAAGTTCATAGAATCTCTTGTGATTGACAGATGGATTGATCCCCTCCCCCCATTCTGCTCCTTGCAGGGGTTTTATGCTGGCATGCCTGCGTCAGAATGAAGCCGCTCTGCCATGTGCCACACCTGTGTGCCCAGAGGGGGCATGTCCAGATGATGCAAGTTTCTCTGAGTAACCTGAGGAGAGCAACTTTCTGTTTCATAGCCACGCCTGCCAGCACCCTCCCTCCCCACTGACATCCAGCCCTCAGTGAGTAGGCTGCTTCTCCATTGGTTCAACTCTCTTTTTGTCCAAACCAACACATCAGGCCTGTATTCAGTCTACATTTGTCCTTAAACACTGTCACAGTCACTAAAAATTATTCAGCAGGACAAATTTGTTTTGGTAGTTAATGAACTCACCAACTTCTGTTTTTGTGAATAAAAAAGAATGAATGCTTTTAATTGTTTGTCAAAAGAATGCTGAGCAAATGCTGATTGAATCCCAGCCTCACTTGTCTGAAATGGCCAGCATCCAGCCCTGAATGCTTATAATTTATTCAGCGCCTGTGTTCAGGATCACTTCCATTTCAGATCAGTGAAGTCAGGAAATTAATTGGAATCATGAATTGGAAAAATTTTCATTGAAGATTAAAGATAATTTTCAACTGATGATTTGAATTTCAGTTCATTTTCTGTCGGAAAATGAAACTGTCTCCAAATCTGTTCAGCACCGAATAAAATAACCTATACAGATGAACCTCGATCCAACGGACACCGATGCAACGGATTCCGGATCCAACGGACACAATCCGCTAGTGAATATCTGGTCCGAACGTTTAAAACTCCCGGGTGAAGCGAACCGAGACCGCTACTTGAGTAAGCGTCCGCGAACCGAGACCGCTACTTGAGTAAGCGTCCGCTTGGCGGCGCGCACGTGTTGTTTACAAGCGTACAAGCGTCGGTTTGCCTGGTTGTTGTGCGCTACATATCTCTTGTTATAGTGATTTCGTCGCTGCAACGGACAAACGGCTTTAACGGACAACTGCTCCCCCCTATTAGTCCGTTGGATCGAGGTTCATCTGTATTTAGGTCTGGCTGCTCATGTGAATTTCAGCACACACTGTCCAGCCAATCAAAATAATTCAGTGCTGTTTCTCTCTCTCTCCCCCTCTATCTGTCTTGGTCCTTTTTTTATTTATCTTCTCTTTCTTTTTCCCCATATGTCTTGCCCCTTTCTCTCTTGTCTTCCTTTTTTCTCTCCACCTCTTGTTCTCTCTGCCCCCCCCCCCCGGTGGTGCCCTACCCTGTGCCAGGCCTTGGTAGCTGGCCTGTGTGGGTATGGTGTTGGCGGTTTTGGCGGACAGCTGCGGGGATGGACAGACACCTGAGGTAGAGACTGGGGGGGGGGGCAGAATTCCAGCGTGGGGAGCAGACCCAGGTGAGTTGGGGTGGGACCAGTCACATGACTTTCATGCTGAACTGACATACCGATCACCTCCGATCCACATTGCCTTGTCTTTTACTGAGCAGACAAGTCCAATTTACAGACCCTCCATTACATTTATAAGAAAATGCAACACATTTGATCAAATGGCAAATATACATATATCTACACTAAAATATATTTTCAAGCGAGCCTTGGACCATTACATAAACAAAATCTTAACAAAATCACCCCTGTTACGGATCTTTTTATATAACTTCTGGGCCCAGATGCAATATAACGAAGAAGTGATGTACTATATGATATATTATGCATATACTTTAAGATATTACCTTGTATGTCGTAAATGTCACCCTTAGGGAAAGAACTATCACTGTGTATCTCCAGTTTGGGTTGTAAAATTGCCTTTGCTTTTCTGCAGGTGTTGCACAAGAAAGTCTCCCCAGTTTGTTGACATGAGAGTCGACTCTTTATGGAATGCGCTGCCTGTAGCCAGGAGTAGCTCCCTCGTTCGTTTGCACTTTAAATCCCTTGTTTGACTTGATCTGGTAGCACACAGTAGAAAAAGACCATACACAATCGCCTGGAAGCTGAAGGGAAAATGCGACACATCCATGTAGAAATCGCACGCAAGGAGGCCCCTGTGGAGCTCCCGGACCATGGCGGGGACTTCCCGCCACCCAGCGCCCAGACGGGAGCCAGACCAGTGGCCCTCAAGCCGTATGACCAGGAGGAGATCAGGCTGCAGAAGGTCTATCAGCTGTCCATCTTCTCCCAGTTGGGGGGGTTCACTGAAAATGTTGGCGGGGGGAGGCCGGCGTGGCCCGGCGGGAAGAGGGCATCGGAGGAGCGGCTATCGGGTGGCAAACGTCCCCATCAGGGGGGGGACCCGAGGTTTGCGCGGGAGCCCAAGGCCCCCATGGAGGTCACGGGTGAAGGCGGCTCAGAGTGGATCTTCTCGGATGGCGCAGTCGGGCATGGCGGGAGCATGGTTCAGGACCCCAGCTGTCAGGCTGCTACCATCCCCCTTCCCCTCGCCCGACACGCCTTGCAGCACGACGGGCCAATCCCCTGCCCTGAGGCCCCCCTCTTCCCAAAACTCCAGCCCCAGGATTCTACCCCCACCTGGGAGCCCACCCCCTCAGCGACCCTCCCCAGGACTGAGCCACTGTTAGCAGATGGTGCTTCGGGATGCACCCCGGCCAAACGGGCCCGGGAGCACTTTACCAACAGAGACTGGACGGATCCACCAGCCTCAGGCACTACCTGCCACACCGGATGGACACTGTGTGACTGTGAGGTATTGGGGGACACTGATAGGCTCATTCTCGAAAGGTGTGGAGAAAGGGCGGAGAGCAGTGAATCATCTTCTCCGGAGCCCATGCATCCACAGGCTACATCCACAAATGGCCTGGCTTCTTCAGAGAAGACCCCTGCTGCGTCCCGGGACATGACCTTGGGGCCTACCTCGGGCCCCTGCCCCGCTAAGAGGAGGCTCCTGTCTTCCAGCGACATGGGGGAGTCGTGCTCTGAGGACGAGGGGCCCTCCACCTCCAAGAGGAGCCGGCTGGCACTGCTGGCCCCTGGCCTGGGGCTTGGAGGCTGTCGCAGCACAGACGCCAAGGGCGCCCCCTTCTGGAACCACCTCCTCCCCTCTGCCCGTGAGCAGCCTAAGGTGAGACACCAGCACTGAATGTAGCTCACTAGCTGCTGATCCCAGATCAGCAACCAATGTGACTGTCAACAAGATACCTGAGAAGTTGGAGGTGAAGGCTAATCAGAGATCCGCAGGGAGTTGGCTACTGAAACATTTTTTTTCTTTGGTTATACTTGGGATTGAACCATTTTTGACCAAAGGTTTTTAACTCAAGTACTTCTTTATAACGTCTGGCCCTTTCAGTTTTATCGTCTATGAACATTTGGCCTTGATCGCAAGTACCCCCATACTCCCCTCCGGAGGACCCAAAGAGGTACTTGTACTCCTGGTTGAAAAGCACTGGGTTATATAACGAGATACTCAATCATAAATTAAATGAGGTAATTAAGGTCCCTCAGATTCAGTCTGTCTTTTGTATGGCTCAATGTAGATCTCACTGTGGTTTTGGAGGTTTAGTGAATTTTTCACCCTATTCAGATTGATGGATTGAGCGATATCTGAGAGAGGGGAGGGTTGAGGTTAAGGATTTTATCTTCGGTGGTTTGAGCGGAGAAAATGGCAGGCTGGTGGGGCGAGGCGGTCGTGCCGAAACCCCGCTAGAGGAACCTGCGCTCTCCCCTGTGGACCTTTCCGCACAGGTTTTATAGGACCGGGACAAAGGGACTGGGAGCCACAAAAATTGACCTGCTCTTCTCTCGTACTAGAATGTCCAGAGAGGGCCCCGGAATAAAGCCTATTGACCGGCCGGCCCATTGTTCCTGCACGGTCACAGAGTCCAGGAACAGAGTCCATAGAAGCACCCCTGCTCTTTCTGGCTATGTGTAATAATGTACCATATTCTGTTCCAGAAATCCAGTAGGCAGGCAGGTGGAGGCATTCAACTTTCTTTTTTAATGTTGTGAGAATGGGCAGTTTTGGAGCATTTTGCACCAATGGTATGTTGTGTGTGTGTGTGAGGGGAGGGGGGGCGGGTAGAGGGGACTCTGAGCAGGGAGAACATGTCTTTCATTGCGAAAATGGCGGCAGGGGTCCAGCTGATGGCCAGCCGAGCGGGTGTGATGGCAGTGGGATGACAGAGAGAAAGATTTAGAGGTTTAGAAAGGGGGAGAAGATGAATGATCTGGGACTGGACAGCGCCTTCAGCTTTGGGTCTTCGCTGCTTTTGCATGTGAGTACAACCCTCTTCTGAAACACCTGTGGGGGACAGGCCAGTGTCCCAGCGGGAAAGGGTTCCATATTGTACTGAATATGAGTGTCGCCTTGTGCTGATTTTCTCAAATAATAATCAGGTGGTTTCATGAAAACCATTTTAGGTGGTTTCTGATTTATAAAATATAAGGGCAAAAGTCTTGTTTTGAGGTGTTTTTCTTTTCCAGTGATGTTTTCTGTACGATTCTGTACTGAGGTGCCAGTGTAAAGGATTTTCTATATGCCTGTTGCAGTGTAAGTTTGCTTTTTTATCTGTGTTTTCCATGGTTATGTGCTGGACTACTTTAAGCAGTCCATGCCACCTAAAATGATTATTACAGTACCTGTATCTAAAGGTGCTTATTCAAGTGAACTGACTTGGACTTGAGTCTGAAATCTTCTGTGCCTTGAGGGCTCTTGGGACTACACAATTTCAGTATTTAAAATAATAAATATGAAAATTATGATATTCAATTGTGTTCAAGGGAGGTTCAAGGGATGATTGATGTTCAATGGATGATTGTATTAAGCGCAATATAGCCATGACTGTGTTGAGTTAAAGTTTACAGAAACCAGGTGGCTCTGTCTCGAGCCACATGTTCCAGCAAGTTTCGGTATGAAGAAAATACTTGGCAGGTTTGGTGTGAAATTTAATTAGCCTCCACTCGTGTCCTTCTTGTTCATATGACAGAGCACAGCTTGAAATTCCCTCAACATCACTTGAATTATTGCAGTTATATAATTATAGATCATTACTTAATTCATGTTTTCTGCGACATAAGGTAATTGAGGCGAAGGTCGTTCCATGATACGACGCAATGGAGTAGCTCTGTCACAGGTTCGGACGTTCACGTGCTGAACTTCGTTACATTACCTCTCTGTAAACTCCCGCAGCAGCTGATTACCTGAGTCGCTGGCGTTAACGGACCAGTCAGGCCTGCTGTAGGTTTCTATCCATGGTCCACGATGGCTGCTCTACACATCAAGAGCAACGGTTAGCCCGCCGGGCTAAAGACCAAGCTCATCTCTATCAAAAGGAAATAATCACACGCTTTGTGCTCCATCCTGCAGCGGGTGCTAACATATCAACTTGCGTCTCTGTTATGGCAGCATTGCCTGCTGCTTTCTGAAAGACGGTTTTGTGACAAAGTGTGGGTGATGCGAGCTTTAGCCAGAGCCAGGACAGGTAATGGAGTCGTGAAGTATTAGGCTTACAGAAAGTGCATTACACTGGATGAAAAGGCATGGACCTTTTTAAAAATGTGCTTTTGAAAAGGGGGACATGGGGGTTATGTGATGTTTTTCTCTCATTTCAGAGTGCAACTGACTGCTTCAGAGTGGGAAGGAGACTTAAAAGTGGGCTTCGACTGAAATCGTGAGTTCTCAATCTTCACCTTTCCAGACTTAACCCCATAAGGCCTGGGGGGGATATTTTTAAACAATTGTACTTGTTTTGGTAAGTATTCATGGGGGGGAGGGGGGGGTCAGCATCTTCCTCATTGCCAACTGGTCTCTCTCCCCCTGTCTCTCTCTCTCTCTCGTTTCTGTTTCTCTCTCTGCTCCTCTCTCTCCTCTGTGTCCGTCTGCTGTCCATCTGTGTGTCCAGGCGTCAGCTGCGTAGTGGCCGGCGAGGGGAGGCTTTTCGCTCCGCCTCCATAAGCCGCTCCCTGCTTGGAAACTTTGAGGTAACCCCCCCCCCCACACACACACACACACTCATACCTACTCACACGCACGCACATGCCCCCGACCCACACACTCTGTCTCTGTGAGTCCACTCGCTGTGTTGCGACCATCTGTCTTCTGAAACCCCAAAGCGTGCACAGTGCTAAATGGGGTTGCTGACCAGCTGCCCATCCTGTTGTCTGTCCAGGAGTCTATCCTCAAGGGCCGCTTCCCACCGTCAGGCCGGATCGAGGGGTTCACGGCGGAAATTGGGGCTAGCGGCTCCTACTGCCCCCAGCATGCCACCCTGCCCGTCCAGGTCACCTACTATGACATCTCAGAGCACAGCGCCCCTTCGCCCTTTCTGGTGATGCCCCCCTTTCTAGCACCATGACCTCTGACCCAGATTGGATGTGACGGAACTGTGTTTTTCATAAGTTCAGCTTCACTGGGCTGTTTGACTGCAGTTATATATCAGTGGTTGTTAGGGAAGTCTTTTAGTGAAATAGTAAAATGGAGCATCTACAGTAATGTGCTCTTGTTCCTGTTTGTCAGCATTGCAGTGCTGTGAGCTCTCCTGTGGTTTTTAGGGGGTGATCTGCCTGGAGCCGCTGGGAAAGAAGGGGTACAGTGTACCTAAAGCAGGGACCATCCAAGTGGTGAGTCAGCCTCTCCTTCTTTTATCTCTTTCGGTTTATTTCTCTACATCAGGCTTTCTGGTCTGATATTACTCTGCATTTCTTCAGTCATTATGTCTCTTGCTCAACTTCCTGTTCATGAACAAGGATAACAAAATTGGAGTGGGTGTTGGTGTTGTTTTGGAGTATGTTGGTAACAACAAGTACAACAAAGCCAGCAGACATTGGTGGATACCCTCTGGCTATAGTTCCTTCATTGAAAAAGGGCTCCAGAACGTATAGTCAGAAATTATCCACCAATCACCTACCTACCTTCTTCCTACCAACATACTCTGTGATTGGTGGAGCTCCTCGCTGGTTTCTGTGTGAAGAATGATGACAACTTCCCTAATAATCTCAGCCATGATTTGTTCTCCCTGTTCATGAATGACTTTTGCTCTTTGTGTCACCTAGACCTTATTCAATCCCAACAAAACTGTGGTGAAGATGTTCCTGGTTACCTACAACTTTGAGGACATGCCCGTCAATCACGTGACCTTCCTGCGCCATCGAATCTTCCTGATGCCAGTTGGGGAGGTGGAAGGGGAGAGGCAGGGGGAGGGACAGGAAGGTGGGGCCACAGATAGGAAGAAAATTCTCTGCTACCTGATACACCTCAGGTAACACTTCCTGTTTGTAGGCTGTTTATACTGTTCATCATTTGCCTTCTATATCTATTATTAACTTTAACTTAAAACTGACCATGAATACTGAGACCTAAACCTACATAAATGAATCGCTTATGAGTCCTGTCATTCAGAATTGTTTCTATTTGGAATTACCAAGTCTGCACAGTGCACTGTTGATCATTCACATTGTTTTAGTTTTTTAATCACTATTATCGACTCTACAGATTCCAGAGCTCCAAATCTGGGAAAATCTACTTGCACAATGATATCCGGCTGCTATTCTCCCGAAAATCCATCGAGGTGGACACGGGGATCCCTTATGAGCTGAAGTCCTTCACCGAGGTGCCAAGAAACCCCAAATACTCCCCCCGAGTCTGATGCTCTGTTCGCACACAGTGGCCAAACCCCATGGAGGGTACAGGTAACGGACTGTTCAAATCAGAGGAATCAAGAAACCAAGGACACTTGAAGGACAAAGGCAGAAATGCACCATAGGACTGTTTTTAAATTCAGGGTCAACTTGCATGTCTTGTAACGACAAAAAAAGAAGAAAAAATTGTTCTCTTCTAGTGCTGTGTTTCAGTTAAAACTGCCCTTCATTCTGTTTGCGCAACTCCGCCCCGCCCAACTCTCCCACTGGACCAATCCTGTTTGCACAGCATACATCAGTGGCCAATGACAGAGCTTCTCACACATCTCATTGATCTAACTGTGGAAGAACGTCAAATACATTTACAACGGGGGATTCTGAAGTGGAAAAATCTTTGCTTGCGTACAATCTTTGCTTTGTACGCAAGATGCGGCCTCGCTGTTGTACAAGAGGATATCGCCAAATGTTCGGTTTGTGTGTGCGAGGAAAATATCTTTCCACCGATCATATGAATGGGGATGAGGGTCAGAGTTCAAATGCAGGCGAGCACAATTTAGTCACCTTCTTTGTGCTGATGGAAGATTCTGGATGGACTGAAGCCGTGGATGAGCACGTTGCCCAACCTGACTGTCTCGACAGAATTAACCACTGTTTTTAAGGAGAGGGTGGAAACAGGGTGTAACAGATCACTCGTATCCCTAGTGACCATTTGCCATCTCTTGTCCCCACCCATTGCCACAGCGCAAACAGACCGAAGAGCACTAGTGAATGGAGCCTTTGTATTACCAGTCAGAGTTAAGGGGAAATGGTGGTTTGTGTTTAATTTATTTGCAGATGTCTTAAAGCAATATGCTGCACTGTTAGTGTGATTTATTTGTGCTACTCTGGCTTTGTTGTGCCAGTGATGTATAGAGAGAACAGGGTTGTGAGGGAAGCAGAAAGGGAGGTTGGTAAGAAGGGAAGGTGGGATTCGTTGGGGTATTTAAAAAGATAAATATATGTATCTTAAAAGCAAAAACTCAATGGCTCACAAGTAACACAGGTGACTGACAACTGCTGAAATATCAGCATACAGCCATTGCACCAAGTCCTTTTAACTCAATTATCTTTTCCTTTATACATACCGTATGTGGAATCGCGTAAGTAGGAAATGTCAGGTTTTCATAGGCGCTTTTCAATTTGCGGAATTCCAAAATTCACGAAATTCCAAAAATCAATGGTTGTGATGCCGGGATGAGATTTATAACGGAATGGGCCTTGCAAAATATCGGGAACAGCTGCCATGAAAGGACCTCTGGTGTAACCTGGTTCTGTATTCTAAACAGTGAAGATCAAAATCTGCATTAAGGGGCCTTCATGCTGCACAGCCTGTTGTGCAGTTGATTTACCTGGGGGGCTGGGCCCTGCTGTATTTTGACTGACAGCTTGATAAAGACCAAACACATCTGTTTTGGCAGTCATATTTTCAGCCCAAACTTTAAATGAACAGGTTAGATTTGGCCACAGATTAAATATTTTTAAGCAAAGCTTCCATTCTGTCGAATCATGCAGAAGAGTTTTACACTTTTTGTTGCAATTGGAAATTGTTTTAGAGATGAATGTTATTTTAAATTGATAGTTCTATTGCAAGAAGCCATTGCAACTATGTGATTATGGTTTATTTATTTCCCAATGAAAGTATAGCACAATGAAATAAGAGACCAAAGAAACAAGCAATGTTTATAAGGTTTTGTGGGTATGAAAGAGATTTCAAATTACTTGCTGTCAAAATAGGATGTGGCTTAATGATTGAATAATCAATGCAATTTACAGTCAAGTCTAGGCTTGTTGCAAGACTGGCAGGGCTTCTGGGAACAAGATAAAATGGCTACAGAGGAGGGCGACAGTGTAATTTATATTTGAGTCTGGTCATCAGAACTGTAGGAGAATTTAGAAAATGTATACTCAGCTCTAGAAAGAGTTTACAAAAAGCACACTATCCTTTAGGATGGCCATACTGCCCATTTGGTTTAAAATATTTCAGTACAGTTGACAGGCTTTACTTTTAAATGAAAACCCGCACAGAAGGTGTGTCGTGACGTTGTATATTTAAGGACTTTCAGCATTTTAGTTTTAACTGTAAATAGTATGTAATTTGTCAAGGGTAACCCTTCAGAAACTCATTGAGCCCACCATTATAGTGCCACAAATTTTATGTAAACTAAAGAAAGATTAGAGGGATTTTAGAGGGGCACTTTACCAATTTGAACCAGAGCAACAGAGTGTTCTTTCAAAGCATTATAAGCACAAGTGTTTCATTTATGTCTCCTGCACGTATCCCTGTGTGCAGCTGCCAAATTCTGAAAGCTGAAGTTTTTAAAAAGTCAGCACGGTCATAACCCAAGCCTGAGGAGGGAAACCCTTCGAACCCTTGTGATGCACGTGAAAGCCCCTCCTAAACCTCAGGGGCTGCATTCACGTCACCTGCGCCGAGGCTGGATCACAGACCCAAATTTGAGCCCCAAAACTCAGCAGCCCGACTGCAGAATCTGTGCAGGCCTGCCGAGTATTCCCAGCTAAATCTGCATTTCTTGAACCTGTGTTACTTTGAGGCTTGAGCTTACACTGAAGAAAGAGTTAATACCTGCAGCTGGTCTCTCTGTGTGAAATAAAAGGTATTAAATGAAAACTGTTCTGTCTCGTGTGTGTGTGTGTGTGTATATAAAACGATAAAACCTCTGAGCCTCCGGGACTCGGGTGTATTGGGGAACACCAAGAGAACAAGAGATCCCCCTCCCCACATCCACTGCCTCACATGCGGTAGATTATGTGCATGTATGTTTTATGGGTAGATTTGTCTGTAAATGTCTCAGAAAGGCATAGCTTCCATAAATGATAGATGGGGATGGAAAGAACAGGACTGGATTACTTCCAACTGGACTGAATTTCTTCAAACCTGGAGCTGTCCTGTGAGCCACTCATCCTACCCATTGAGTTGCCTCTCTGATGAGGCCTGAGTAGAGGAGGCCTGATATCTGAAACTGACAGCTATGGTTAATTATTAATACATCACATTTCTACTTATATTTTAAAAGTAAATGTAAAGCAAAAGGGGAGGGTGGGGTTGTAAATTATTCAATTAAAACCATGCAAATGTATCATGCAAATTATTATATTAATGCAATTACATTTGAATGACATCAGTTTATTCTTGAAATTAAGCTCCTGATATGATTATTGGAAAATGTCCAGTGTGAAATTATGGTTTGAGACGATTGGATAGCTCAAGTAAGTTTAATGCTACCCTCCTCTCCTGTAATATGAGTAAAGAAGGGTTATTTGAAAGTCTTAACTGTCATACAGGATCTGGTGTTAATGCACAGAATATCTTTCCAGTTCATCTAGTACAAGAAGATACCCCCCTAGGGTGTTCAAAACCACGGGTCTCCAACAAAGGCTCTTGTGTTCACTTCCATCAATGAACAACCATTTCAGTTCCAATTAACTAGGTAAGGTTAGTTAACTGCTTTAACTGATCAATTTACCCTGCTGACCCCCAGAAATTTGCTAATGTAATGAGTTTAGGATGCCAAAAATGATTCTACTGTATATGTCCAGATGGAAATATGTGAGAAAAGCAGAAGACATTGTATAGCTGCCCTTGTTGTTTGTTGTTGTATTTGTATAGATATTCAAAGATCAATGTTTATCATTTTGGACAGACAAGAATTGCAATTTGGTTGGACAATTATACGGAGAAGCGGGATTTAGACTTGCTACATATATCTTGTGCCGTCACTACTGCATAACTGGTGCATTCTCTATGAACTATAAAAAGTCTCTTCTGTTCTATTCAGGTATACTATTTGACATGGCGTGGTATCGATCTTCTATTGCATGGGGAGCATACTGAAGTTGTGTAAGGACTGTACTCAACTGCGCCCTCCTGTGGGCGAAATAAGTGCAACATCAGGAAAGGCTTGAGCAAGGTTTTCAAACTGAATCCTGGGGACCCACTGTGTGTGTTGGTGTTTTTATTACAGCCATCCTCTTGGACAATTCAGTGTTGAAATGTTTAAGTTTTCCCATATTTTTTTCCTTAAATGTATTTTAACAGTTCAGGTTAGGTTCATTGCTAATTTCTCTGGCCACAAATGGTGGGCTCACTGACAAGCTTTCCACACATCCTTATCATGATAAGAAACATAAACTTAAGTGGCACTGTGGCCACAATACTGTTCCTCAGTTATTTTTGTAGTGCAAATGATCAACCTCCATCCCCACTTCATTGATTTTTTGCCAACGCAAAGGTAAAGTTATGTTCACTCACCCATTGTCGGGTCTAACTTGGACACAAATATTATATCATCAGTTTCAAAAAAAGGATATATGTTGCATACTACTTTGTTTCTATAATGAGGTGAGGGTTGGGGCAAGAAATTAGCTAAAGCAAAAAAAAAATACTTTTTTTCTTTACACTGAAACTTGGGTAAAATAATTTTAAAAAACATGATTTGTGACTGAGTGCAAGCAAACCACACACTCAAAAAAAAGCTTTTAAGTGCGTGGTTTGCTTACACTGAGCCACTCATTTCTGACCTGAGTTTCACTCGCAACATGAATGTCTTTTGATGTATTTTCACCAGTGTTCATATGAAGTAAGAAATTAGACGGTTTGAAACAAATTACAACATTGTGACTTAATTAAATTATAGACAGGTGCAGCTCAAAAAATTAGAATATCGTGAAAAAGTTCAATATTTTTTGTCACTCATTTCAGAAAGTGAAACTCATATATTATATAGATTCATTACACATAAAGTGAAATATTTCAAGCCTTTATTTCTTGTAATTTTGATGATTATGGCTTACAGCTAATGAAACCCAAAATTCAGTGTCTCAGAAAATTTGAATATTTTGCTTTAACATATTTTTAAAGTATCATATTTAATATTTGGTCACATATCCTTTGCATGCTGTTACTTCCTGAAGTCTGTGACCAATCAACATCAAAAGACTCTCGATATCTTATTTTCAGGTACTGTTACAAGCGATACTATAACCTCTCTGCATTTGAACTGATCTCTATGAGAATTGGGGGGTAAGACTAGATTCAGCTGTAAATTACACTGGTACAGTATGGAACACATGACTGGCGAAATGGCTGTACATCATCAAGGGTCTAAGGTATCAAACGAGCCCCAAACCATCACTCTGCGGCCAGATATAGAGTAGATGTGGATGGATCCCTTTAAGGGTTCTTTTTCCCCCATAGAGTTCTATAGGAAAATGAGTCAGGAGAAATAACCCTTGCAGTGATCCATCCACATCTACTCCATATCTGGCAACAGAGTGATGGTTTGGGGCTCGTTCGACAGCTCAGACCCTTGATGACTTACAGCCATTTAGCCAGTCATGTGTTCCATACTGTACCAGTGTAATTTACAGCTGAATCTAGTCTCACCCCCTAATTCCCATAGAGATCAGTTCAAATGCAGAGAGGTTATAGTATCGCTTGTAACAGTACCTGAAAATAAGATATCGAGAGTCTTTTGATGTTGATTGGTCACAGACTTCAGGAAGTAACAGCATGCAAAGGATATGCGACCAAATATTAAATATGATACTTTAAAAATATGTTAAAGCAAAATATTCTAATTTTCTGAGACACTGAATTTTGGGTTTAATTAGCTGTAAGCCATAATCATCAAAATTACAAGAAATAAAGGCTTGAAATATTTCACTCTATGTGTAATGAATCTATAATATATGAGTTTCACTTTCTGAAATGAGTGACAAAAAATATTGAACTTTTTCACGATATTCTAATTTTTTGAGCTGCACCTGTAGTACTGCTTGTAATTACTGAGGTTTAATCAATAATCTGTGACAACTTATAGATACAATATAATTAAATTAAATATATGTCTGTACAACAAACCAAATGTAGTCACAAATGGTGTCACGAATGAGGGAGAGTGGGGTGGTGTTTGAGATGGGGTTCTTGGACAAACAATCTGGGGACGGGGGGTTATAGGCACTTATTTAGGTTCTTGAGGGAAATGGGTTTGTATGAAAGGGTTTAGAGACTTCTGTTTGTTTCTTTATTAATTTATTTCTTTAAGAGCTTTCTTTTCCTTTTGTTTGTATTCTTGGTGGTAGTTGGGTGTGTTATTTTGTTTTTGTTGGTTGTTTTGTTTTGTTTGGTTTTGGTGGGTAGTCAGCTGGTCGGGTTTGTTTTGGGAGTGGGTT